>OY728122.1:1712700856-1713906231 GCA_963277665.1 Viscum album
TCTATTTTTTATCTTTCACACACAGATATAATGTTTATTTGGATATATTAAATATAAAAAATTTCCAAAAAATGAATTTAAAATTGGTTCTCTATTAAAATCCAATAAAAAACATTTATAAAAAATAGGTTGTATGCATAAAATTGCGCTTGTTCTTGTCTTATGTTTATAAAATCTATTGTATTAATATAAATAATATTTTATTTCTTATATAAAATATTTATATAATTTATATAATTCACCATTTCAAAGTAACTTGATTTACTATATTAAAATAGCTTTGTGACTATAATAATATTTTCATTTATATTCAATCAGTTATCATATTCATTAATTGGTTACCTATGAATTAATATTATATTTATGAAAAGAATATGTTTTTATATTTTAATTATCAGTATTTAATTTATATAAAAATAATTTATAGGTTATATTCCATAATAATAATATTTTCAATAATATATTAAAATTAGGTAACACTCGGTCTTGGTTGCTATGCAAGCCATCGAGGAAGGTCAATATTGCATGTAATGTACACTATCCTTATTGTTACGGGAAATGTATTCCAAGTTGGGATTACGTATAAAATATTACAAGTTTACTCAATCTGAATGGAGTGTTTGAATTTTTTAAAATATAATTTCAGTGCTGTATGAAAAGATTAATATTAAAAGATTAAATTAATTTGAAAAAAAATTCACCAAAATCTATGAGTGTTATATTCTTGACCCATAAAATGAATTTTTTCATCTAAATTAGTCTAGGTTATTAATGTTTTAATACATGAAATTATCATTCATTGAAACCCTCATCACAAAAATGGATATTAAATCTCTCTATAAATGGAAATTTTGAACCATAACAGTTACCCAAAGCAGCATATATATGTGTTTCCACATAGGAGAACATAGGTTGGGAGTGAGGATGGGACTAGGAGAAAAAATAGTAAATATTTATATGTACTTCTATGTCCATCAATCACAAATAACTAAATAGTCAAAGGAATGTTGAGGGCCTCAAATTCATAAATATGTGATGATTTAAAAAGCCAACAACTCAATGGATATTAATGTATTAGGACAACATTTTTTTGACCACTTTCAAAACATTGAGTAATTCTTGATAAATTTCTATTAACATAATTTCATTCTTGGGTTATTCTTTTACGAATTTCTATTTCATCCACTAACTCCTATAATTAATGTAAATAAATTAACATTGATGAATAAATCAATAAAATATTATTTTAATCGATCTTAAGGCCTATAAACGAATAAAAATTCTACCTATTTGACTTTTCAAAAAAAATTAACGTGCCTTAAATATATAAAAAAGAAGCACTACTATTTCAATATAAATATTTATTCAAAAAATATGGTTATACATTAACAAGGACATATCATAGGCTAGTGGTGGGTGTGAAACCCTTATCTAACTTTAGTCATAGGTTCATGACCTATGGACTTGCATGTCATGATTGGTTGTCACCCGACATACATTATTTCATTTTCTAGAACAATGAAAATATATTATAAAAAATATAAAAGATACAAATATTTGAAATAAGGTTAACTAATAAATATCCTCTTACCCATGTTTTTCAACATAAACATAGTGTACAAATTCATCCTCCAAAGACTAACTTAAACATTTCAATAATGGTTAACCTTATAACCCTTATCAGATATGAAAAATCAAAAGTTTTAGAAAGAGAGCCAATAAATCTTCTTATCACTGATTCCCTTGTATAACACAATGTATAACATGGTTGTAACATTCAAAACATGTGAATACCCTCATCATATATTCTCTTTAAGCATGGTAATGACATGAATTATCATAATTCCTTATGGAAAACATGAATCATTCCTAATTCCAAAGTATATTAGATTTAGTCCTTAATTAGAAAATTGTTTTAAACATTATTAGTAGTATCATAAACTAAATATAAACTAGTCCTTACATTATTTCAAGGTAAAAAATACTACCCAATTTACTTATTTATATACCACACATGTTTATCCATAAAACATTATCTTATCATAAATAACATATTAAGGGTTACCTTCCCTTGGAAAAAATATCATCTCATTATTAAATCACTTCACCAATCCAATATAAACTTGTAAATACTGAGCAAAAAAAATAAGTTGAAAAATCCTTGTATATTTCATCATTCATAAATTTCGAATTTGAATACATAAATACTTTAATTACTTCATCTTTAATAAATTTAAAAGAATACCTCTTTCTATTCAAATTTCATCACTAGTCTCATCATCATCGATAATGTAAAGATTACTCACACCACCTTGCAGATTATCATCAAGAAATTAACTCCTGGGACATTAGGTTTCATAATGACTGTTTTTTCACACTTAAAATATATAACATTTGCTGAAGACTTTGGGATGCCAAAATTACCATCCATTTCATTAACCAAACTCTTCATTTTTACATTACAATCAGTTTCTTTATGTCCTTATTTTCCATAGTAAAAAAACATTATTGTTCCTTGAAGATATTCACTTTGGTGATTCTTTCTACATTCATGAAACAAAGGATTCCAAATCATTTTTCCTCCATGGTCTCCATTACCCATGTCCCAGAGAAATCCTTCTTTCTCTTCCTTGTTGAGTCTAAGTGTTGGTTAAGGTAAACATTTTTAATCAGGTTCTACGAAACTAATTAGGCATGATCATTACATCTTTAACTCCAATGATCATCCCAATTGACTGATCATTAGAAAATCTTTCATCAAATTCAATATTAATTCATTTACTTTCGGTTCCCACCATGACTAAAACCATAAGCATAGTTTTATCATTACTTATCATTAAAAAACCACATATACAAGAAAATAGTTACTTATAGTATTTCTAATTCAATATACCTTCCATATTCTATGTTGCCTTTGGTTTACCCTAGGTAATTAATAGCTAACATATATATAAAAAATTTATTATGGTTTGTGAAGAATTTTTTAATTCCCAAAGCATATCCATAGGGAGTGAAAACCAAGTGTGCGACACAGCCCGTTGTTGTGTACAAAATTACCCCAAGTCAAGCCCAGACATCTAGTCAGATTTATTGCTCCTAGGTACATCTATTCTAGAGTGACATCCACTTTTGGTATCCATAGAGGTATATATTTATTGTAAACCACTCACTCTATCTTTTACCAAAATTCCATTACATTTTCATAAATTTTAACTCATCATTGTACTTACCCTTAGACACATTATTTGAAAAATACTTAGAAATATACCTAGGGATCTCAATTTTGTTTTCTCATCCTTGTTTCCAAAGGTTAACTATACCTTTTCAGATATACCAACTATAGGGACCCTCAATTTTCAAGCATTAACATTACATAAATTTTTTGGAATTCATAAAATTTATATATAGAGACGCTCAAATACCATAGTTGGTATAGTGACTTTGGAAACATGTAAATATAAACACTAGTAAATATGTGAGCTACATCATCTACCACTGTGTTATTCATGGCTAGAAACATTATTATACATATCAAACATATTATATATCATCACAAACTAGGGTAATGGAAACATATTTGGGGTGATATTAAATAATCAGTTAGGGTAATCAAGAGAGACATATAAATATAAACATGAGCATAAGGCTATGAGAATGTGATCATGAAAATAGAAGATGAAACCCTGCATATCAATGATCATAACAGAGTTCATGAAATACACATTGGATGTTCCTAAGACATTATTCTTAAGTAAATATAGATCATAATCCATGAAAACATAACTTAGGGATAAAACATGGAATTGTGGAAAATAAATAACCATATAAGGATTTTCATAATAGCCAAGGAATCACATCCCTGACCATATTAGAAGTATGGGTTCAATCCCTATACATCATAGTATTCATGGTTCACTCCCATTTACATCATAGTAGCATGGGATTACTCCTCATACCATGATAGTAGTCGTTGTTCATTCCCATGGACATCATAATAGTCAAGATTCACTCTCAAGACCATCATAGTTTATCTTATGAGATATAAAAAATTACCCAATTCCTTGAAGGGAGATATTGATACCACCCATCACATAATGAATTACTAAATACATTTTCCATAAGATCATAAAAAAACTTATCATAAACCATGAAATGAAATGGGTATCATAAACATGTAAAATATCACAACCTACAGAAAATTTATAGGTTTCATAATCATTTCATCAAATGAAAAACCTATGTAAGAGTAATGGTTTTCACATATATATTATCCATGAAGGATAAATGGGTGTCATAAAGACCATGATATTAAGAATAACCAATTAATATAAAGGATATGAATTTAACCTTGATATTTGTATGAGTGACATCAATAGATGTCATCTTACATGGAAAATAAATTTTAAATATCATTCAAAAAACAATTTTTGAAGAGAAAAATCTTTCTTATTTTAAAAATTATTTTTAATACATATAACCATTTAACAATATTACTCATATAAAATACCTTGAAAAATTATAAAGAAGGCACATAATCATTTTTAAAACCTTATCCCTTGAAAACTTATAAAATAAGCATCAAAACACTTAAAACCCATTTTTCTTCAAAAATACTTTGAAAACTTGTTGAAAGAGCTTGAAAATGTTTTGAAAACCATTGTGCATGAAAATATAAAAAAAAATCATGAAAATAATTTGAAGAACATATTCTTTGAAAATATCTTTTAAAAACATTTACATAAAGATTATCCTTTTAAAAATGAAAAGTGAGCTTCAAAGAAATAATGGTGGGTAAGTCCGAACATGTCGAATGAGGTCAAATGAACATTCCTCTTGCATGGTAAAAAGGTTAGAACAATTACATGATCCGAAAGAGACATGAATATTCCCATGAATAGATCAGTACAAAAAGTGGGTGAAAATTTCTATTTAATCTTATAGGATAATGGTATAATATTCTTGGAAACCCTTTTTAGAAAACATACATTTGTGACTAAAAAAGGGTAAGGTCAAGATTTCCTAGAAACACTTTCTTAACTATCATATGTAATAAAGAGTAGAATAACATACCAATACATGTGTATATTATGAAATAATAGATTATAACAAAACTCATAAATATTCTTGAGATATGGATTATAATATTTCATCAAAGGAAGTATAAATATAAACAATCTCAAAAAAATGAGATAGTCTCAACAAACACTTATACCATGACATCTTGGGTTCATAATCTCTATTTAATGAAATTAAATTAAATTAAGAATATAATACTCGGAAAATATTTTTAGTCATATATTTCATGAAAAATGGAAATATATGAACCTTGAAAAAAGAGTTTAGGTGCATAACAAAACATGAGTCTCAAAGATGGAAAATTGATACCAAATAGTTTACAGATTTTTCACTTTTTAATGTTAAACTCCAGGAAATAAGGATCATAAAACATAAATTTTAATACCCATAAATTTAATTATAATATAAATAGAATAAAATCCTTGTCATTACATACACAAAAAAAATTAAAGAATGGCGAACATAACCTGTATCTCACAGAAATTAAAAGTGAGATGAAATCCCTTACCCTGTGTCTTGACTCTCTCCGTACTAATACATGATTCAAGAATATTAAATTGAATTATATTATACACTTTTTAAAGAAACATATATGATATCTATCACAATATATGGTTTATTTATGACCTTATATTACATTATTATTAACGATTCAATGTTACTATGTCACTTTGGGTAATATTCGGTTTGTTTTTCACATGTGTCTAAATTTGTTATATCATTTCTCATTTTAATTATATCATGATTACGTAATGTATATAATTATATAAATATAATGTATACAAATAATATATATATTATAATAATATATATAATAATTAATTATGAAATGGAATAAAATGTTCATGGATACGGTAAGTCGTACGTACACATGAACGTTGTTTGTGTTTTTATTATCGTATTGAAAGAAAGTATGTAAATGGAATATATATATATATATATGTATATATCATTATTATACTATAATTAATATATTATATATATTATATAATTTCACTATAACCATCCCCAATACATTCCATGTGGACTATAAACAAATCACATTACTTTGAGGGGGTAGTAGTCCACACTTCCTCAAACGAGATTATCGTATTTACACCAAAAGGGAAGTGAAATTTTATGTGATTTAAAAATTTATATAAAAGAATAAAAACATAATATATATTATATATAACATATGTAAATATATTTTCCATCATAATGGTAATCATGATAGGTGGTTAATTGAATAATAGAAATCATCATATCATGAGGCAGAAGTTTGCATACACATAAACTATATGTTCAATATCCATTAGATGAATGTGTGTGCATGTGTAGGAATAAATATTGGTATAAAAACATCATATTATACGTTTCATACTAGTTTCTTCACACAATAGTTCAATAATAAGACTGAATGGGTGAATAAGGAAAATACATTAATGGAGTTTGTGAGAAGACGTTACATCTAAATCGGGTAACTCTTATTGGATTGTGCCAAAGGGCTTAATTGGGAAGATTTATTCCAAAAGGGAGGATTAAAGGTATAATTATAAGAAACCAACCTTAAAACATTACCTAATATTTAATTAAATGAATAATTCACATTGAGGATCTTGTCAGGTTTAGTGTTTTAGAGAATTAGGTCATAACTATTAAATTAATTATCAAAAGTTGCAAAGTATACTCTTCTACTCAGTTCCCATTATTTCACAAAATAAAAACTCTTAAAAAAGGTTCATGTCTATTTCCATGTTTTAGACAGCATGAATTTTCCTTGATCTCATCCTTCACTCTATTCGTCTTTATGTCCTGTGAAAAACATTTCAAAACCTAGGATGAGCATAAAAATCTCCTTATGTTTTATAAAACAATGAAATAAAACATTTATTCCTTATTACATAAATAACATAATCTCTTTAAAATACCTCATGAAATAATAAGAGTTATTAATCACACATTGAAAACATAAATCATAAAGGTAACTTGTGGCATCCATATCATATTTACATTGTAGCGATCACAACTACAATGGGAGTTATATTTTGAATACCCATCACAGTATATTCCTTAAATCTCTTAGGGGAAACATTCATGTTTACCTCATTCACATTACCCAATGAATTGGAAAGCTATCTCAGGCTCACCAGACCTAGATTTATCAAGTAATTATACATATACGTAAACAATTCCCATGAACCATAACATAATCATAACACCTAAAACAATCATAAAGGAAAGATAACAATTCCACATTTCAATCACAATATATCATTTAATATATTCACATAAAAATCCATTATCAAAACCATTTTCAATACCAAAATTCATAAAAGAGTATATGGTATTTATTTTCCTTTTAAAAATATTACGACTTGTTAAAGAATCCAAAGATCAAAAAATACTCGCGGTGGCGGAAAAGGACATTGTAATCGCTTACGTTAAAAATAAACTTTTTTTTGTCATTTACTAGAAATATTTGTATAAAAAGACTCATTTTTAATTAAATTAATATTCCTATATGTTTATACACCTTATAAAATAATTTCATGTATAAAAATAATATACGCCTCAATAAAAGGAGATTGAGATGAAGTCCCTTACCTCATGTTCGACATTACCCATTCGTTATTTAATCTCTTGAATAATATACTAAAAATTATTTCTTCTTTATTAATAACCTTTTTGAAGTTTTTTATGCCTTTTATATCAGATATTACCATGTTGTAAACATTATGTAATCATTTAAGTTAATAACGATCGTTTTGTCGATATTTGGTACTTGAGTCAAAAAAGAACTTCTTATATTTACAGGTTGTCTATGTGATCAAAATTCCATTATCTACAGAATGGTTTTAATGATTTAGATATAATATATATCTTATATAAAAATTATATATATGTATTTATAATAGTACATAACATTTGGTTGTACAAAATGAAATGCACTGTTCATGGAGACAGTAAGCCATACGTATGCATGAACGCTACTTCCATTTCTATTTCATATTTTAATGGAAATAAAACAAATTTATACTTAGGTATATTATAAATCCAGTATAATATCATATATAATATCATTAACTCCATCCTTTCTACGTCCCATATATGGAATTAACGGGTCATATAACTTTTAGGGGGTGGTAGTCCGCACTTCCTAAAATGAAATTATCGCGTTTACCCATAAGGAAATCCATAAAGGTATGCTATAAATGAAAAATACAGAAGCATAAAGAAAACATATACATAATATTTATCATATAAAAATATAGTTCCAAATTAATGGCCACCAGAGAGGAGGTAGGATAAAATTAAACAAAAATCATTTCATGAGGCGTTTGATTTCCATCCACAAAAATAATATGTTCTTTACCCATTAGATGGAGGTGTGTGTAAGTGTAGTTCAAAACATTTTCATAAAAACATCCTAGTATATTAAAAATAACGGTTTTATTATAAAAAGTGAATAAAACTTGTTAATGTGTTGGAGAAGTAAAATAAATGAAAATAATTTATGAGAAACAATTACATTTAATTAGGGTAACTTCTTTTGGATTGAACCAAAAAGACTTCTTGAATTGCCTTATTCCTAAGTCAAAGTTTCTAAGAGGAAAATAGGGATATCGAGAGCTTATTTGGGTAGGTTGTGGAATAACCATGGGTCTTTAAAAGTGTTAGTAATGGGTTAGATGTGAGGGGTTTTTATAAGGGGGAGGAGGGGATCTTTAGGAAAGTGTGAAAATATTATTTTATTAAATAATTATTTTCGGTTTGTAAAGTTCTAAAACTAATTAATGTTGAATTTAATATGACTCATGGTCGAAATAAAATCATCCAATAATAATTGGATAGGTTTGGAATATTTTTTTATTCTTTATAATTTTATTTACTTAAATCATTTATTAATGAGGTAAATAGTGCATCATTATTGTGTCATAAATAATTTTATTTATTTGATATCTAAGAATTAAAAAAATACCACGATGTAGTAAAAGATTTTATCTTCCCAAAAATATTTATATTTGAAATGATAACTTATATAACCCTATATAAAAATTAATTTACTTAAAGATATTTGATTATGTCATTTTTACCTTTACTTTTAGTTAATTAAAATAAAATGTCATTATCACTCTTAA
This sequence comes from Viscum album, assembly GCA_963277665.1. NCBI lineage: Eukaryota > Viridiplantae > Streptophyta > Magnoliopsida > Santalales > Viscaceae > Viscum > Viscum album. Next base: position 1,712,710,054 of record OY728122.1, read on the forward strand.
GTGGATCCATGTGGTCCCAAAATTGTCTCATGGATTTACATGATCTTCCATGACTCATAAAATATGGTTAGTACAAGTGTTAATATAAGTTTTCATTATTATGAAATTTTTTTACCTAAAATTACCCTATTTAACTTTAACCGCTGTAAGTAAAATCCAAAACATACTATTCATCAAAAAATATTTTCATCTTATCAAACCACATTTATTTACTAATAAGAACCATGTATGTCATGTTTTTGAAATTCAATTCACATAAGTAGTAAAATTTCATTTAAATGAAAAAGTCAGTTTTTAACATCTACTTAATGGTTTCACTATTCATAAAAAAATTATGTTTTTCAGAAAAATACCAAAAAATAACCCTAAGATATATTTGATATTATGAATTAAAAAATGACTTCTATTTTAAAAAATTAAAAAAATTTATTTTGGATTAATTAATATATAATTAATTCTACTTTTCAAAATAAAAAGCGTGTTTTTAAGAAATATTAACTATCAAAAGATTGACTTTTGTTTATGTCCAATATCAATGTGAAATTAATTCTAATGACAAAAATTGGATTAAATGGAAGAAATATAATCTAACAACACTCTAAAAAGAATTGAAAAGATATTATAACCATATAAATAAATTATATTAAAATATATTTTTGAATTAAAATATTGTATTTTATTCTATTTATCAAAAATTGAATTTTATTAGAAAAATATAAAAAATTTACCCAAAGTGAATTTTGGTGTCCCATTTCTAATGAAGAATTTTATTTGGTCAAATAGAACATATAAAAGTGGCCAAAAATATATTTAAAGAGGGATCTCTATCAAAAGGCTGTAAATCAACCTTTTAATGTAAATTATGCTAAAAAGTAGATTCATTCACATTTTCAGCATCTAAATATTATTGGATAAATGTAAAAACATTTAACCAACATGTATAATCATATTATAGTTAGTTATATTCATTCCTCTAATAAAATGGCTAGGCTTTAACTACCTTTTAAATAATAATATTATATTATTATTGGGCAAGGTAAGATTTAAATGAAACTCGTTGTTGCGTATCGGGTACTCCATCGAACATTAAAACCCCTTTAAAGTAAAATTAATATTTAATTCATAAAATATTAAATAAAATGAAGATTTATTATTTCTTTACTTACCTGGGATGTTACATCCTTCCCCCTTTTTGGAAATTGCATCCTCACAATTTTATTTACTTATCAAATAAATGGGGGTATTTATCCCTCATTTCATTTTCATATTCCCACATTGCCTATTCAGCAATATGGTATTTCCAAAAAACCATTACCTGGTGAATTACCTTATTCCGCAACACTTGGTCTCTACGGTCACAAATCTGGATTGGTTGTTCCACATAAGAGATATTCTCTTCCAACTGGACTACCTCTGAACTTAAAACATGGGATGGATTTGGCATGTAATTTCTCAATATTGAATCATGAAAAACATTGTGTACCTGGGAAAAATATAAAGACAAAGCCACTCTGTATGCAACTATTCTAAATTTATCCTGGATTTCATAAGGTCCAATAAACCTCAGATTCAACATTCCCTTCATACCAAAACGCATAACACTTTTCGATGGAGAAATGTTGAGAAAGGCATGATCACCAACCTCAAAAAAAAAGATCCTTCCTCCAATTATCCGCATAAATCTTCTTCCAGCTATGAGCTATTCGCATATGCTTCTACATCAACTGAATCTTTTCTGCCATCTCTTCTACCAATTCTAGTCTGAGCGGATTCCTTTCAACTACTTCATCCCAAAAAGCTGGAGTTCAAAAATTATTTCCATATAATGCCTCAAATGGATCCATCTATATACATGAATGAAAGCTATTATTATATGAAAATTCAACAAAAGAAAGATATTGGTCACAACTTCCCTGGTAATCTAGTGAAGAAGCACGTAGCATATCCTCCATGTTCTGATTTGTTCGTTCTCACTACCCATATGATTACAGATGAAAATTTGTACTAAAATTTAATTCTGTACCCAACAAAATATTACAGCCTTTCCAAAAAATATAAATAAACCTAGGATCATGATAATATACAATGGAGTAGGGAACAACATGCAACCTGACTATCTCTTTAACATTCAACCGAGAATGTTGATCAAGAGACAAATTATCTCGAATAGGAAGGAAATGAGCAGATTCAGTCAATCGATCAACAATAAAAAAAATTGAATTATTACCTCAAGATGACTTCGGTAATCCCGCAATAATGTCCATTGATATATTTTCCCATTTCCACTCTGAACCTGTAATGACTGATGCATACCTTTTAGTAATTACCACTCTACTTTAACCTGCTGAAAATTCAAACACTTCATAGTAAAGTCAGCAATATCTCTTTTCATTCCATCCCACCAGTAATACTCCCGAAGATCTATGTACACCTTAGTACTTGTAAAGATCAGTAAAATTCAAGTGAAATTGTTTTTCTTAATTTTCTTTGGGATTTTACAAGAACTCAGTTTCTGACGGCACCTAATTCTAAGGGCCGGTGTGCCCGGAATCTTTTTATGAAGTTTATCTTGGGTACGTTCAGTGAACGAATGAGAAGGTTTTTCTAACTTCTGAACCAGAGCACAGAATCGAATTCTGAGGGTACCAATGGAATCGCAGCACCGGTAATTGCTTAGAAACAACTATTACGAAGTTGTGTTTGCTTGGGTGTGGTTTTTAAATTTTTTCGGGTTAAGTAATTGAATAAAATAAAATTGTGCGACCAATAATTTTATTTTTCTTAACATAAGATAAGTTGATGATGTGGGACCCACAATATCCTACCCACTTGGTAGGATATTTGTGAGGTGGGGCCCACACGATCCCCACCGTTTCTTTCACCTTTTTCAACCCCCTCATTTAATTAACTAACGCACCCGCACCCCTTTTTAATGAAGTCAACTCTTGCATTTATTCTGGATAATAAACGCCTCATTATATTGGGTGGTTTTAAACTCCTCAATTAATTCATTAATTGACTATTTCTTTTCTTTTAGAATTTCAAACGTTGGTTTGTGTGTAAATAAAATAAGACACCGCTTATTTTATTTTAGTCTGGTTGTGTTGAGAGGCGAGGGAGAATTCGCCCAGGTTCTTGAAGTTCTTCCTCCTCGATGAAGAACGCGAAGAACGCAAAGGACGCTGACCTCCGATGAAGGTCGACAAGAACGCTGGATCCTCGGAGATCGACAACGAGACGCCGACAAATCCTTTCTCCGCAACGCGACGATCCCCCTTCCGCGATGCCTTTTTCCACGACGAACCCTCTCTCAACGACGCTTGAGGTAGGGGTTTTTGTTCAATTTAATCTATGCGATTATACCCTGGTAATGTGTTTAAAATTTGTTGGAAGCCTTTTTAAACCACTAACGTGGTGGGTGCAGACCAACGAACATGTCCAAACCAACTGACTCTTCGTTCTTGGTGTGCGGATCGGCGGGTGATGATGAAGCAGGCCACTCAAGCGTTGTGAGGTCCTCACAGTGAAGAACTAGTCCCGGGAGGGCCGTTGGCGAAGACAGCAGGCAAATCCAACCACCGGAGCTCATCCAGTGGTCCGCGGAGCACTCCGCCGGCGCGCCACGCTGGCATGGCAGCGCCAGCGGCTGGAGGCGGCAGGCCACTGGTCCCGTGAATGCGCGGTATCGAAGGAGGCGGGACGCGGTGCTCGGCTGTTTCCGTTGACAAGGAGCGGCCCCCCATGGGGGTCGCGATTTCGAGATGGTGGGAAGGGGGGCAGCGTGCCACCCCGCACCACCACCCGCTCAGCCGAAACGGCCGAGCCACCGGGCCCCGGCCAGCGCCAGCGCACCGGGCCGAGCCACACCGTGCCCAGGCCGGGCCAGGCCACGCCCAAGCAGGCTGGACCTGGACCCGGGTCGGTTCGACCTGGTTCGGGCCGACCTAGGGGGTACCGGGCCGGGTCAGACCGGGCCCGAACCCCATAATACCGGACTTTTTCTGTCTGTTTCCCATAACATGGGCTACAGAACTCTGATCAATGCACCGTCAGCTGCGATGCGATCCTTGGATCGAGACGGTCGTTCGGGTATACTACACTCAAGGTTTTGGAGAACTTTGAGTACGGCCGGGTTGGTTCGAATACGAAACCAACTGGGCCCTCGGAGCAGAAACGCTTATATCTCGAGCTCTGGATGTCCGATTGACGTGACATCGACTTTGTTTGATTCCTCCTGATGAGACGGAAGTTTTGGCATGCTTCGCCTGAGTTTTTGATGTTGTTGGTTAATGTTCGGGTTGGATTGTACCTGAAATCCAACCGGTCCCCTAGAACGGAAAGGCTGATAACATTCAGACCGGAAGTCCATTTGACGAACCGTCAGTGGAGCTAGTGATCACATTGAGAAACGGTCCCTATGAGCATACCCTATGAGAGTTTGTGGTACAGTCGAGTTACGGCCAGGTTGGTTCGCACACGAAACCAACCGGGACCCTTGGACGAAAAGGCTAGTAACTCACTGACCGTTCGTCCGACTGATGCGCCGTCTATTGCGTTGAGACCCCTATGGCGAGGCGGTACTTTGAGATACTACTTCATGGAAATTTTTGATACTTGTAATATCGACCAGTCGCTCATGGAGCGGAACCACCCAGTGACGAGCTAGCAGAGTGTAGAGACCTAGTAGCTGGATGAGACTTGACGACTGCTAATCTATAGACTCGGTGTGTTTCAGATAGCATAGTGGGGAGCGCTTGGTAGTAGCGGCAGACCCATGGCGGAGGAGTGCTTGGTAGTAGCGGCAGACCCACAGTACACAACAGAAGGAGTACCTCTGGAGGCTATGAGGGGGAGCGCTTGGTTGGAGCGGCAGACCCACGGCGGAGGAGCGCTTGGTTGTAGCAGCAGACCTGCGGTACTCAACATAAGGAGTACCTCTATAACCTATGAGGGGGAGCGCTTCGTTGTAGCGGCAGACCCATGGTGGGAAGCGCTTGGTTGTAGCAGCAGGCCCACAGAACTCGACAGGTGGAGTACTACTGTAGTCCAAGGAGTTCGGCATGCTTGGTTGTAGTGGCAGGCCCTCTGAACTCGACAGAGGAGGAGTTCGACACGCTTGATTGTAGCGGCAGGCCCTCTGAACTCGACAGAGGAGGAGTTCGGCGTGCTTCGATGTTGCGGCAGGCCCTCTGAACTCGATAGAGGAGGAGTTTGACGTGCTTGGCCCACTGTACACGATGGAGGAGGAGTTCTCTAGCAGCCATGGTTTCGACGTCATGAATAAAATCCTGGTTGAGCTAAGTCTATAATCTTTGTGTTTCCTCATGATTGAGATGGGTTACATGATAACTTAGGTATATGTATAGGCATATACCTGGGAAGAGGTTATCCATTGATTTCAAAATCCCTGTGTTTCCTCATGATTGAGATGGGTTACTTGATAACTTGGGTATATGTATGGGCATGTAACTAAGTAGAGGTTATCTGTTGTGATATTCTTTGTGGTTACCCATGTAGGATTTTGTGAGACCTTGAGGGTCTCTGGGTCCCTACTGAGTATCGCTATACTCACCCCTGCACGGGCTATGCCTGCACCTCGTTGTATTGGTTGCAGATCACAGGCAGCGCAGACAGAGGATGAGTGTTCGAGGACTGGACGGTACCCGGAGGTGGACCTCATGACAAGACAGTATCCAGTGGTGGACTTCATGATGAGGTGACACTCGGAGGTTGTTGATGGGAGAGAGCGTTGTGGAGGCTATATGTACTTAGCCTTCAGGTAGGATTCGTGGTGGACGATTCAGGAGCTGCGCTATCTGTACCTACCCTTCAGTTGGATCCGAGGAGGACGACCCAGGAGCTTCTTCTATCTTCTTCCATCTTCTTGTCCTTGTTGTAATTTATTCCAGTTGTAGATGTACTTTCGATTGGGTTTGTATTCTACCCCATTTACTTTTCAGCACTTCCTTTTTATACTTAGTGTTTTACTTCCTTCCACTTGTACTCTGTGGTGTTTTGTTACTTTTTTTTAAAGGCAATTCCTTCCCAGATATCGGGATTTACGCCTTTGGTGCTAGTCGCCAGTCCCTGGCATATGGAAGGCAGGCTTGGGGTAGTCACAGCATGGGCCCCGAGGACGGGTCGTGACAAATTGGAATCAGAGGAGTTCAGTTCTACCGCAGAACTCAGGACTCTGATCGTTTTCTATATGAAGAAATAGTGTTAAGGTTATTGAGTGTGGTTATCAGTTCAGGGAGTCCAGTGTTGGTGCTGTGGCCGACGTATCCGTACACCAGGACCCTAAATTCTGATTTCCGAATTAATGCATGAAAACATTCATTGCATGTGTGTTTCAAGTTTCCTATGTGATTACATTGTGTCAGCTCACCAGGAATAAATTGTTGACCGTGTGAGATCTGTTCAGGATTTCTCCAGGCAGACAGTCAGTTGGAGCTCCGAGAGAGTACTCGATGACGGCCCATCGAGCGGCAAGGCTCCGGTGTAGGGCCCTTTTTCTATGTTGGCACCCACGGGTGGTGTACCAGCAGCACCACCACCTGTTGGGAAGCAGATTCCACCAGCCTTACTAGCGAATTGTGCACGCTGGCAGAGCGTGTTTCACGAGTTCCCGCAGTAGCGGCCTCTGAGTTTACGAGGTGAGGTAGATTCTTAGACAGCAGAGCACTAGCTGGAGGCGATTGCTAGTGTTTTCCAGTGAGTGACCATGAGGATGGTCCGCATAGCGATGAGGCTTCGGTACGTGGACCGATGCTTGATATAGTGCCTTCGGGTAGTGTGTCAGCTATACATCACTACCTGTTGGTATGCAGTTACAAACGACGGCACCGTTAGTTGATACATGTAGGCTTACTGCCTTACACGTGTTCTAACATCAGATACCCTCATGTTCCGAGGCGAGCATGACTCACAGGCGGCTGAGGACTGGCTTGAGGAGGTGGCTGAAAGTTTTCTTGAGCTTATACAGCTTCGACAGGACGACGAGTCGGTAGCTGAGTATTCATCGAGGCGTACCAAACATTTCGGGTACTCGATTAATACGATTCGAACGTTTCTATAGAGCACGGACCTCTGAGCAAGGTGTTTATTAAGGATATCTGAGTAAGCAGTCCTTCCTCTATGAATTACTACTTATGTTAGGGGGCTATAAAGAACCCTCGTGGTTGAGAATTCTTTTGCAAAATGGATGTAGTCAGTGAAGGATAGCAGTGTAAAAGCTGGAAACTGGCACTAGTCTCGGTGACTTGGGTGTGCGAATGTTTCAAAAAGAAGAAATGTTAAGGAAAGAGGAATCTGCAGAGTAGCAGACATGGAGGTAGAGCGAGGAGAGAAGCATGAGGTGTTGTACATATCAACATGTTACAACCACGCACCTTTGTTGTTCCCTCCAGGCTCAGGGAGCCGTAGGGAAGCGAAAGAGAGTAGCTGCATGTGGTCAAGGAGTGTGACCGAAAGGGCTCTAAGGATGATTCGAAGTCTGGACTTTGTCTTCTACTAGCTGTTGTAGCTACAGACATCGATACGAATCATCCCTTCCTTCCATGAATCTAGTCCCAGACCTAGAGTTTCTGGTCAAGCCGTTTACTTGACCCTCCCGTCTCGAGACACCATTGGGAGGAGACTCGATAGTCACACATATGTCGATGGTGTTATCTGACCATCGAGGCGAGTGTCTCAGTTGGGACCTCTTGGTGGAAGCTTCGAGGCCTTACGACGTTAGTTTGGTTATGGATTGGGAAATCAGTGTTCATACTCAAGTTGACGGTATTAGGAAAACGTAGGAATGGGTTTTCCTTGGTCGGAGAAAAGGAATCCCAGGCATCACAGGATGGAATCATGCATAAGAGGGTGCATTTGATCACTCAAGACATGGCCAAACATACCTTTGTGCCAGAATTCTCCAAATTCGCGGCACCACTCCCAGCAGTGCTTTTAGGAGCTGGGTTGACCGGTGCGCCCAACCTGTGGGCGTTGGTTACATAGTTTCCTGCGACGCATTAGGAACCATACTCGGGTGTGTCCTGATGTAGGAGTGGGCAGTGATTGCCTATGGATCCTGGAAGATGAGACTGCACAGAGATGACAAGAAGCGTCTAGAGTTCAAGGATGATGGCCACGTCTTTATAGGGGTCACACCTCGACGAGCTTTACGATGATGTGGCCAAGGCGGCAAGTAGTCTTCGAGGTTCAGCGGACCTTTCCCGGTCCCCAACTGGTTAGGCAAGGTGGTTTATCACATGACCCATCCACCTCAGTTGCACCAGGTGCACGACAACTTCCACATATCGCAACTGAGGAGATACGTGCTTGACCCGATACATGTCATCAACCATGGGGAACTGTAATTTGGCGATTTTTTGAATTTTGCGGGGTTCCAGTAGAGGTTGAGGATTGACAAGAGCGGATCCTTGGGTGCGCTTTCACTGGCATTACGCGAACCTCCGGGTGAGAACATTGGAGCGAAAGGCTCAGATGCCTGCTCAGTGCCGCTTTTGTATCCCTAGTTTGTGTTAAAGATTTACGAGTACGTAAATCCCTAAGGTGGGAGTAATTTAAAGACCCGGAAAATTCAAGGGAAATTTTTTTCTTAATTTATTTTGGGATTTTACAAAAATGCAGTTTCTGACGGCACCTAATTCTGAGGCCCGGTGTGCCCAGAAACTTTTTCCGAAGTTTAGCTCGGGTACGTTCAATGAACGAACAAGCAGGATTTTCTAACTTTTTAACCGGTGCTTGGAATTGAATTCTGAGGGCAACGATGGAATCGTTGTGCCGGTAATTGCTTAGAAACACATTTTCCGGAGTTGCATTTTCCCGGGTGTGGTTTTTAAAATTTTTTCGCGTTAAGTAATTGAATAAAATAAAATGGTGCGACCAATTATTTTATTTTTCTTAACTTAAGATAAGTGGATGATGTGGGACCCACAATATCTGACCCACATGGTAGGATATTTGTGAGGTGGGGCCCACATGATCCCCACCGTTTCTTTCACCTTTTTTAACCCCCTACTTCAATTAAGTAACACACCCGCACCCCTTTTTAATGAAGTCAACTCTTGCGTTTATTCTGGTTAATAAATGCCTCATTAAACTGGGCGGTTTTAAACTCCTCAATTAATTCATTAATTGACTACTTCTTTTCTTTTTGAATTTCAAACGTCGGTTTTTGTGTAAATAAAATAAGACACCACTTATTTTATTTTAGTATGGTTGTGTTGAGAGGTGAGGGAGAATTCTCCCAGGTTCTTGATGTTCTTCCTCCTCGATGAAGAACACGAAGAACCCGATGAACGCCGACCTCTGACGAAGTTCTACAAGAACGCCGGATCCTTAGAGATCGACGACACGACGACGACGAATCCTTTCTCCATGACGTGAAGATCCCCCTTTTGTTACGCATTTTTCCGCGACGAACCCTCGCTCGACGACGCTTGAGGTAGGGGTATTTTTTCAATTTAATCTATGCGATTATACCCTCGGCATGTGTTTAAAATTTGTCGGAAGCCTTTTTAAACCGCTAATGCGGTGGGTGCAGACCAACAAATAGGTATGAACCCACCGACTCTTTATTCTTGGTGTGCGGATCGGCGGGCGAGGATGAAGCAGGCCGCACGGGCGTTGTGAGGTCCTCGTAGTGAAGAACCGATCCCAGGAGGGCCGTTGGCGAAGACGTCGGGCAAATCCAACCACCGGAGCTCGTCCGGTGGTCCGCGAAGCACTCCGCCGACTGCTAGGAGGTGGCGGCGCCCTGCACGCCGCCGGGATGGGCCGCCACGACTGAAGCTATGGCGACAGGCCGCTGGTCCCGCGACCGCGTGGGACCGAAGGAGGCGGGACGCAGTGCTCGGCCGCGTCCGTTGACATGGAGCGGCCTCCCATGGGGGGCTGTGGTTTCGAGCTGGGGGGAAGCGTGCCACCCCGAACCATCACCCGCTCAGCCGAAACGGCCGAACCACCTAGCCCTGGCCAGCGCCAGCGCGCCGGGCCGCCAGGCGGGGCCGGGCCACGCCCAGGCGGGGCCGGGCTGGGCCGAGCCAGCCGGGTTGGGCTGCGACCAAGCTGGCCGGACCCAGACCCGGGTCGGGTCGACCCGGTTCGGGCCGACCCAAGGTTACCGGGCCGGGTCGGACCGGGCCCGAACCCCCTAATACCGGACTTTTTCGGTCTGTTGCCCATAACATGGGCTACAGATCTCCGATCGACGCACCGTCAGCTGCGATGCAATCCTTGGATCGAGTCGGTCGTTCAGGTATATTACACTCATGGTTTTGGAGAACTTCGAGTACATCCGGGTTGGTTCGGATACGAAACCAACTGGGCCCTCGGAGCGGAAACACTTATATCTCGAGCTCCGGACGTCCGATTGACATGCCGTCGACTTTGTTGGATTCATCTTTATGAGACAGAACTTTTGGCACACTTCTCCTAATTTTTGGATTCAGTTGGTTAATGGCCAGGTTGGATTGTACCGAAAATCCAACCGGGCCCTTGGAACGGAAAGGCTGATAACTTTCAGACCGGACGTCCGTTTGATGAACCATCTGCGGCGTTGGTGATCACGTTGAGAAACGGTCCTTATGAGCATACCCTATGAGAGTTCGGGGTACTGTCGAGATACGGCCGGGTTGGTTCGCACACGAAACCAACCAGGCCCCTGGGACGAAAATGCTAGTAACTCATAGACCGAGCGTCCGACTGACGCGCCGTCTATTGCGTTGAGACCCCTATGACGAGGCGGTACATTGAAATACTTCTTCATGGAACTTTGTGATAATTAGAGTATCGACCAGTAGCTAGTGGAGCGGACCCTACCGGTGACGAGCTAGTAGAGTGCAGAGACCTAGGAGTTGGTTGAGACTTGACGACTACTGATCTATCGACTCGGTGTGTTTCAGATAGACCAGTGGGGAGCGCTTAGTTGTAGTGGTAGACCCATGGAAGAGGAGCACATGGTAGTAGCGGCAGACCCACGGTACTAAATAGAAGGAGTACCTCTGGAGGCTATGAGGGGGAGAGCTTGGTTGTAGCGGTAGACCCACGGCGGAGGAGCGCTTGGTTGTAGCGGAAGACCCGCCGTACTCTACAGAAGGAATTCCTACGGAACCTATGAGGGGAGCACTTGGTTGTTGCGGCAGACCCATGGTGGAAAGCACTTGGTTGTAGTAGCAGGCCCACAGTACTCGACATGTGGAGTACTCAAGCAGTCCAAGGAGTTCGGGGCACTTGGTTGTAGCGGTAGGCCCTCTGAACTTGATACAGGAGGAGTTCAGCGTGCTTGGTTGTAGCGGCAGGCCCTCTGAACTCGACAGAGGAGGAGTTCGGCGCGCTTGGTTGTAGCAGCAGGCCCTCTGAACTCGACAGAGGAGGAGTTCGGTGTGCTTGGACCACTATAATCGATGGAGGAGGAGTTCTCCAATAGTCGTGGTTTCGACGTCATGAATAAAATCCTGGTTGATCTGAGTCTATAATCTTTGTGTTTCCTCAAGATTGAGATGGGTTACTTGATAACTTAGGTATATGTATGGGCATATACCTAGGTAGAGGTTATCCGTTGATTTCATAATCCTTGTGTTTCCTCATTATTGAGATGGGTTACTTGATAACTTGGGTATATGTATCGGAATGTACGTAATTAGAGGTTATCTGTTGAGATCTTCTTTGTGGTTACCCTTGTGGTATTTAGTGAGACCTTGAGGGTCTCGGGGTCCCTACTGAGTATCGTTATACTCACCCCTTCACGGGCTATGCCCGCACCTTGTTGTGTTGGTTGTAGACGACGGGCAACGCAGACAGAGGCCGAGTGTTCAAGGACTGGACGGTACCTGGAGGTGGACCTCATGACGAGACGGTATCTAGTGGTGGACTTCACGACGAGGCGACACTCGGAGTTTGTTGATGGGCGAGAGCGTTGTGGAGGCTATATGTACCTACCCTTCAGGTAGGATCCGTGGTGGACGATTCAGGAGTTGCGCTATCTGTACCTACCCTTCAGGTAGGATCCGAGGAGGACAACCCAGGAGCTGCTTTTATCCTCTTCCATCTGCTTGTCCTTGATGTAATTTATTTTAGTTGTATCTGTACTTTCGATTGGGTTTGTATTCTACCCAATTTACGTTTCAGCACTTCCTTTTTATACTTAGTGTTTTACATCCTCTTGTACTCTGTGGTGTTTTGTTACTTTTTTTTAAAGGCAATGCCTTCCCAGATATTGGGATTTACGCCTTTGGTGCTAGTCGCCAGCCCCTGGCCTATGGAAGGCGGGTTTGGGGTAGTCACAGCACGGGCCCCAAGGATAGGTTGTGATAAATTAGTATCATAGGAGTTCAGTTCTACTGCAAAACTCAGGGCTCTGGTCTTTTTCTATGTGAAGCAATAGTGTTAAGGTTATTGAGTGTTGTTATCAGTCCAGGGAGTCCAGTGTTGGTGCGGCAACCGACGTATCCGTACACCAGGACCCTGAATTCTGATTTCTGACTTAATTCATGAAAACATTGATTGCATGTGTGTTTCATGTTTTCTCTATTATTACTTTGTGTGAGCTCACGAGGTATAAATCATTGACTGTGTCGCATCTGTTCAGGATTTTCCACGCAGAGAGTCAGTTGGAGTTCCGAGAGTGTACTCGATGCTGGCCCACCAAGCGGCAAGGCTTCGGTGTGGGGAACTTTTTCTATGTTGGTACCCACGGGTGGTGTACCAGCACCACCACCACCTGTTGGGCAGCAGATGCCACCAGCCTTACTAGCGAACTCTGCACGCTGGCAGAGCTCATTGCATGAGTTCCAGCAATAGCGACCTCTGAGGTTACGAGGCGAGGCAGATTCTCAGACAGTAGAGAACTAGCTGGATGCGATTGCTAGTGTTTTCTAGTGAGTGACCATGAGGATGGTCCACATAGCGATGATGCTTCGGTACGTGGACCGATTCTTAAGATAGTGCCTTCAGGTAGTGTGTCAGCTGTACATCACTACCTGTTGGTCTTCAGTTACAAACGGCGGTACCGGTAGATGAAATATGTACGCTTACTGCCTTACACGTGTTCTAACATCAGATTCCCTCATGTTCCGAGGTGAGCCTGACTCACAGGCGGCTGAGGACTGTCTTGAGGAGGTGGCTGAATTTTTTCTTGTGCTTATACAGCTTCAGTAGGACGATGAGTCGGTAGCTGACTATTCATCGAGGCGTACCGAAAAGTCCGGGTACTCGATGAATACGATTCGATCGGTTCTATAGAGCTCGGACCTCTGAGCGAGGTGTGTATAAAGGATATCCGAGTAATCACTCCTTTCTCTATGCATTCCTACTTATGTTAGGGTGCTAGAAAGAACCCATGTGGTTGAGAATTCTTTTGCTGAATGGATGCAGTCAGTGAAGGATAGCAGTGTAAAAGCGGGAAACTGGCACCAGTCTCGGAGACTTGGGCGTGCGAATGATACAAAAAGAAGAAATGTTATGGAAAGATGAATCTGCAGAGTAGCAGATGTGGAGGCAGAGATAGGAGAGAAGCATGAGGTGGTGTACATATCAACATGTTACAACCACCCGCCTTTGTTGTTACCTCCAGGCTCAGGGAGCTGGAGGGTAGGGGAAAGAGTGTAGCTGCATGTGGTCATGGAGTACGACCAAAAGGCCTCTAAGGATGATTCGATGTGTGGACTTTGTCTTCTACTAGCTTCCGTAGCCACAGAAATCAATACAAATCATCCCTTCCTTCCATGAATCTAGTCCCAGACCTAGAGTTTCCGGTTAACCCATTGACTTGACCCTCACGTCCGGAGATACCTTTGGGAGGAGACTTGATAGTCACACTTACGCCGACAGTGTGATGTGACCCTTGGGTGAGAGTCTCGATTGAGACCTCTTGGTGCCAGCATTGAGGCCTTACAGTGTTAGTTTGGGTATGGATTAGGAAATCACTGTTCATACTCAAGATGACAGTATTAGGAAAACGTCGGAATGGGTTTTCCTTGGTCGGAGAAAAGGAAACCCAGGCAGCACAGGATGGAATCATGCATAAGATGGTGCATTCAATCACTCGAGAGATGGACAAACATACATTTGTGCGAGAATTTTCCAGAGTTGTGGCACCACTCCCAGCAGATCTTTCCAGAGCTAGGTTAACCGGTCCACCCAACCTGTGGGCGTTGGTTACATAGTACGATGCGACGCATTAGGAACCGTACTCGGGTGTGTCCTGATGTAGGAGTGGGCAGTGATCGCCTATGGATCATGGCAGATGAGACTACACAATGCTGACAGGAAGCCTCTAGAGTTCAAGGATGATGACCACGTCCTTATACAGGTCTCACCTCGATGAGGTCTACGAAGATGTGGCCAAGGCGGCAAGTAATCTTTGAGGTTCAATGGACCTTTCCAGGTCCTCAGCTGGTTAGGTGAGGTGGTTCATCACATGACCCATCCACCTCAGTTGCACCAGGTGCACGACGACTTCCACATATCTCAACTGAGGAGATACATTCTTGACCCGACGCATTTCATCGACCATGGGGAACTGGACTTTGGCGATTGGTTGACTTTTGCGGGGTTCCAGTAGAGGTTGAGGATCGACAGGAGCGGATCCCTAGGTGCGCTTTCACTGGCAGTACGGGAACCTCTAGGTGACCACATGGGAGCTAAAGGCTCAAATGCGTGCTCAGTGCCGCTTTTTTATCCCAAGTTTGTGTTAATGCTTTACGAGGACATAAATCCCTGAGGTGGGAGTAATTTAGAGACCCGTAAAAATCAAGTGAATTTTTTTTCATAATTGTTTTGGGATTTTACAAGAACGCAGTATCTGACGGCACCTAATTCTGAGCCCCGGTGTGCCCAGAATCTTTTTCTGAAGATTAGCTTGGGTACATTCAGTGAACGAACGAGCGGGTTTTTCTATCATTTGAACTGGTCCTCGGAATCAAATTCTGAGGGCACCGATGGAATCGCAGTGCCGGTAATTGCTAAGATACTCCTTCTCTGTAGTTGCGTTTGCTCGGGTGTGGGTTTTAAATTTTTTTCGGGTTAAGTAATTGAATAAAATAAAATGGTGCGACCAATTATTTTATTTTCCTTAACATAAGATAAGTGGATGATGTGGGTCCCACAATATCCGGCCCACTTGGTAGTATATTTGTGAGGTTGGTCCCACATGATCCCCACCATTTCTTTCACCTTTTTAACCCCCCCCCCCCCCCTTTAATTAAGTAACACACTCAGACCCCTTTTTAATGAAGTCAACTCTTGTGTTTATTCTGGATAATAAACGCCTCATTAAATTGGGCAGTTTTAAACTCCTCAATTAATTCATTAATTGACTATTTCTTTTATTTTTGAATTTCAAACGTTGGTTTGTGTGTAAATAAAATAAGACACCACTTATTTTATTTTAGTCTGGTTGTGTTGAGAGGTGAGGGAGAATTCGCCCAGGTTATTGAAGTTCTTCCTCCTCGATGAGGAACGCGAAGAACGCCGACCTCCGACGAAGGTCGATAAGAACTCCGGATCCTTGGAGATCGAGGACGCGACGCCGACGAATCCTTTCTCCGCAACGTGACGATCCCCCTTCTGCGACGCCTTTTTCCGTAACGAACCCTCGCTTGGCGACGCTTGAGGTAGGGGTTTTTGTTCAATTTAATAAATGCGATTTTACCCTCAGCATGTGTTTAAAATTTGTCAGAAGCCTTTTTAAACCGCTAACGCGGTGGGTGCAGACCAACGAACAAATCCGAACCCACCGACTCTTTGTTATTGGTGTGCGGATCGGCAGGCGAGGATGAAGCAGGCCACATTGGCATTGTGAGTTCCTCGTAGTGATGAACTGGTCCCGAGAGGGCCTTTGGCGAAGACAGCAGGAAAATCCGACCACCAGAGCTCGTCTGGTGGTCTGCGAAGCACTCTGTCGGCCGCCAGGAGGCGACGGCGCCCTGCGCGCCGCCGGGATGGGCCACCACGGCTGAAGCTACGGCGGTAGGCCACTGGTCCCGCGACTGCGTAGGACCGAAGGAGGTGGGACGCGGTGCTCAGCCGCGTCCGTTGACAAGGAGCGGCCCCCCCTGGGGGCCGCGGTTTCGAGCTGGGGGGGAGCGTGCCACCCCGAACCACCACCCACTCGGTCGAAATGGCCGATCCACCTGGCCCTGGCCAGCGCCAGCGCGCCAGGCCGCCAGGCGGGACCGGGCCGCGCCCAAGCGGGCCGTACCCGGACCTGGGTCGGTTCAACCCGGTTCGGGCCGACCCAGGGGGTACCGGTCCAGGTCGGACCGGGCCCGAACCCCCTAATACAGGAATTTTTCGGTCTGTTGCCCATAACATGGTCTACAGAACTCCGATCGATGCACCGTCAGCTGTGATGCGATCCTTGGATCTAGGCAGTCATTCAGGTATATTACACTCAAGGTTTCGGAGAACATCGAATACGGCGGGGTTGGTTCGGATACAAAACCAATCGGGCCCTCGGAGCGGAAATGCTTATATCTCGAGCTCCGGACTTCCGATTGACGTGCCGTCAACTTTTTTGGATTCCTCTTGATGAGACAGAACTTTTGTCATTCTTCTCGTGAGTTTTGGATGCAGTTGGTTAATGGTCGGGTTGGATTGTACCCGAAATCCAACCGGGCCCCTAGAACGGAAAGGATGATAACTTTCAGACCGGACGTCCGTTTGGCGAACAGTCAGCGGCATTGGTGATCACGTTGAGAAACAGTCCCTATGATAATACCCTATGAGAGTTCGAGGTATAGTCGAGATACAGACTGGTTGGTTGGCACACGAAACCAACCGGGCCCCCGGGACGAAAAGGCTAGTAACTCACAGACCGGGCATCTGACTGACGCACCGTCTATTGCGTTGAGACCCCTATCAGGAGGCGGTACATTGTGATAATTCTTCATGGAACTTTGTGATACTTGGAGTATCGACCAGTATCTAGTGGAGCGGACCCTCCTGGTGACGAGCTAGTAGAGTGAAGAGACCTAGGAGCTGGCTGAGATTTGACGACTACTGATCTATCGACTCGGTGTGTTTCGGATAGCCCAGTGGGGATTGCTTGATTAAAGTGGCAAACCTATGGTGGAGGAGCGCTTGGTAGTAGTGGCAGACCCGCGGTACTCAATAGAAGGAGTACCTCTGGAGGCTATGAGGGGGAGCGCTTGGTTGTAGCGGTAGAGCCACGGCGGAGGAGCGCTTGGTTGTAGCGGCAGACCCGCGGTACTCAACAGAAGAAGTACCTATGGAACCTATGAGGGTGAGCGCTTGGTTGTAGTGGAAGACCCATGGTGGGAAGTGCTTGGTTGTAGTAGCAGGCCCACAGTACTCGACAGGTGGAGTAATACAGCAGTCCAAGGAGTTTGGTGCACTTGGTTGTAGCGGCAGGCCCTCTGAACTCGATAGAGGAGGACTTCGGCGTGCTTGGCCCACTGTACTCGATGGAGGAGGAGTTCTCCAGTAGCCGTGGTTTCGACGTCATGAATAAAATCCTGGATTAGCTGAGTCTATAATATTTTTGTTTCCTAATGATTGAGATGGGTTACTTGATAACTTAGGTATATGTATGGGTATATACCTGGGTAGAGGTTATCCGTTGATTTCATAATCCTTGTGTATCCTCATTATTGAGATGCATTACTTGATAACTTGGGTATATGTATGGGAATGTTCCTAAGTAGAGGTTATCTGTTGAGATCATCTTTGTGGTAACCTTTGTTGGATTTAGTGAGACCTTGATGGTCTCGGGGTCCCTACAGAGTATCGTTATACTCACCCCTCCACGGGCTACACTCGCACCTCGTTGTCTTGGTTGTAGAAGATGGGCATCGCAGATAGAGGCCGAGTGTTCAAGGACTGGACGATACTCGGAGGTAGACCTCACGACGAGACAATATCTAGTGGTGGACTTCACGACGAGGCGACACTCGGAGGTGGTTGACGGGCGAGAGAGTTGTCGAGGCTATCTGTACATACCCTTCAGGTAGGATCCATGGAGGACAATTCAAAAGCTGCGCTATCTGTACCTACCCTTCAAGTAGGATCCGAGGAGGATGACCAAGGAGCTGCTTCTATCTTCTTCCATCTGCTTTTCCTTGCTGTACTTTCTTTCAGTTGTAGCTGTACTTTCGATTGGGTTTTTATTCTGGCCCATTTACTTTTCAGCACTTCCTTTTTGTACTTAGTGTTTTACTTCTTCTTGTACTCTGTGGTGTTTTGTTACATTTTTTTAAGCCAATCCCTTCCCAGTTATCGGGATTTACACCTTTGGTGCTAGTCGCCAGCCCCTGGCCTATGGAAGGCGGTCTTGGGGTAGTCACAACATGGGCCCTGAGGACAGGTCATGACAAATTGGAATCAGAGGAGTTCATTTCTACGACAGAACTCTGGACTCTGATATTTTTCTATGTGAAGTAATAGTGTTAATGGTATTGAGTGTGGTTATCAGTCCAGGGAGTCCAGTGTTGGTACGGCGGCCGACGTATCCGTACACCAGGACCCTGACGTCTGATTTCCGACTTAATGCACAAAAACATTGATTGCATGTGTGTTTCATGTTTTCTCTATGATTACTTTGTGTCATATAACCAGGTATAAATCATTGACCATGTTGCATCTGTTCAGGATTTCTCCACGTAGACTGTCAGTTAGAGTTCCTAGAGAGTACTCGACGATAGCCCACCGAGCGGCGAGGCTCCGGTGCAGGGCCCTTTTTCTATGTTGTCACCCACTGGTTGTGTACCAGCAGCACTACCACCTGTTGGGTAGCAGATTCCACTAGCCTTACTATCAAACTGTGCACGCTGGGAGAGCGTGTTGCACGAGTTCCAGCAGTAGCAGCTTCCGAGGTTACGAGGCGAGGCAGATTCTTAGACAGGAGAGCACTGGCTGGAGGCGATTGCTAGTGTTTTCTAGTGAGTGACCATGAGGATGGTCTGCATAGCGATGAGGCTTCGGTAAATGGACCGATTCCTGAGATAGTGCCTTCAGGTAGTGTGTCAGCTATACATCTCTACCTGTTGGTCTGCAGTTACAACCGGCGGTACCGCTAGGTGACACATGTAGGCGTACTGCCTTACACGTGTTCTAACATAAAATACCCTCAAGTTCTGAGGTGAGCCCGACTCACAGGCGGCTGAGGACTGGCTTGAGGAGGTGGCTGAATGTTTTCTTGGGCTTATACAGCTTCGGCAGGACGATGAGTCAGTAACTGAGTATTCATCGAGGCGTACCGAACATTCCGGGTACTCGATGAATACGATTCGATCGGTACTATAGAGCTCGGACCTCTGAACGAGGTGTGTATAAAGGATATCTGAGTAATCACTCCTTCCTCAATGGATTCCTTCTTATGTTAGGGTGCTAGAAAGAACCCTTGTGGTGGCGAATTCTTTTGCTGAATGGATGCATTCAGTGAAGGATAATAGTGTGAAAGCTAGAAACTGGCACCAGTCTCGGATACTTGGGCGTGCGAATGTTTCAAAAAGAGGAAATGTTAAGGACAGATGTATCTGCAGAGTAGCAGACATGGAGGCAGATCTAGGAGAGCATCATGAGGTGGTGTAAATATCAACATGTTACAACCACCTGCCTTTGTTGTTCCCTCCAGGCTCAGGGAGCTAGAGGGCAGGGAAATAGAGTAGCTGCATGCGGTCAAGATGTACGACTGAAAGGTCTCTAAGGATGATTTGAAGTGCGGAATTTGTCTTCTACTAGCTACCGTTGCCACAGACATCGATACGAATAATCCCTTCCTTCCATGAATCTCGTCCTAGACCTAGAGTTTTCGGTTAAGCCGTTGACTTGACCCTCACATATGGAGATACCTTAGGGAGGAGACTTGATAGTCAAACTTACTCCGATGGTGTGATCTGACCCTTGAGTCAAGAGTCTCGGTTGGGACCTCTTGGTGGCAGCGTCGAGGCCTTACGATGTTAGTTTGGGTATGGATTGGGAAATCACTGTTCATACTCAAATTCACGGTATTAGGAAAACGTTGGAATGGGTTTTCCTTGGTCAGCGAAAAGGAAACCCAGGCAGTGCAGGATGGAATCATGCTTAAGTGGGTGCATTCGATCACCCAGGAGATGGCCAAACTTACCTTTGTGCCAGAATTCTCCAGAGTTGCGGCACCACTCCCAGCAGAGCTTTCAGGAGCTAGGTTGACCGGTGCACCCAACCTATGGTCGTTGGTTACATAGTTCGCTGCGATGCATTAGGGACCGAACTCGGGTGTGTTCTGGTGTAGGAGTGGGCAGTGATCTCATATGGATCACGGTAGATGAGACTACACAGAGCTGACAGGAATCCTATAGAGTTCAAGGATGACCACCACGTCCTTATATGGGTCTCACCTCATTGAGGTTTATTGAGATGTGGCCAAGGCGGCAAGTAATCTTTGAGGTTTAGAAGAACTTTCCAGGTCCTCAACTAGGTAGGAGAGGTGGTTTGTCGCTTGACCCATCCACCTTAGTTACACCAGGTGCACGACGACTTCCACGTATCTCAACTGAGGAGATACATTCTTAACCTAACACATGTCATCGACCATGAGGAACTGGACTTTGGTGATGGGTTGACTTTTGTGAGGTTCTAGTAGAGGTTGAGGATCGACAGGAGCGGATCTTTGGGTGTGCTTTCAATGGCAGTACGAGAACCTCCAAGTGAGCACATAGGAGCGAAAGGCTCAGATTGTGCTCAGTACTGCTTTTGTATCCCTAGTTTGTGTTAAAGCTTTACGAGGATGTAAATCCCTGAGGTGGGAGTAATTTAAAGTCCCAAAAAATTCAAGGGAATTTTTTTTCTTAATTTTCCTTGGGATTTTACAAGAACGCAGTTTCTAACAGCACCTAATTCTGAGGCCCGACGTGCCCAAAATCTTTTTCTAAAGTTTAGCTTGGGTACGTTCAGTGAACGAACGAGCGGGTTTTTCTAACTTTCGAACCGGTGCTCGGAATCGAATTTCAAGGGCACCGATGGAATCGCAGCGCCGGTAATTGCTTAGAAACCCCTTTTTCGGAGTTGCGTTTTATCATGTGTGGTTTTTAAATTTGTTTCAGGATAAGTAATTGAATAAAATAAAATGGTGAGACCAATTATTGTATTTTTCTTAACTTAAGATAAGTGGATGATGTGGGACCCACAATATCCTACCCACTTGGTAGGATATTTGAGAGGTGGGGCCCACACGAACCCCACCGTTTCTTTCACTTTTTTCAACCCCCCTCCTTTAATTATGTAACGCACCCGCACCTCTTTTTAATGAAGTAAACTCTTGTGTTTATTCTGGATAATAAACGCCTCATTAAATTAGGCAGTTTTAAACTCCTCAATTAAGTCATTAATTGACTATATCTTTTCTTTTTGAATTTCAAATGTTGGTTAGTGTGTAAATAAAATAAGACACCACTTATTTTATTTTATTCTGGTTGTGTTGAGAGGTGAGGGAGAATTCGCCCAGGTTCTTGAAGTTCTTCCTCCTCGACGAAGAACGCGAAGAACACGTAGATCGCCGACCTCCGACGAAGGTCGACAAGAACGCCGGATCCTCAGAGATCAACGACACGACGCCGACGAATCCATTCTCCGCGACACGATGATCCCCTTTTCGCGATGCCTTTTTCCGCGATGAACCCATGCTCGACGACGCTTGAGGTAGATGTTTTTTTTCAATTTAATCTATGTCATTATACCCTCGGCATGTGTTTAAAATTTGTCGGAAACATTTTTAAACCACTAACGCGGTGGGTGCGAACCAACGAACAAGTTCGAACCCACCGACTCTTCGTTCTTGGTGTGCGGATCGGCGGGCAATGATGAAGCAAGCCGCACGGGCAGTGTGAGGCCCTCGCAGTGAAGAACCGGTCCCGGGAGGGCCAGTGGTGAAGACGGAAGGAAAATCTGACCACTGGAACTCGTCTGGTGGTCCACGGAGCACTTCGTCGGCGCGCCGCCAGGATGGGCCGCCGCGGCGGCAGGCCGCTGGTCCTGCGACCACGTGGGACGCGGTGCTCGGCCGCATCCATGGACAAGGTGCGGCTCCCATGGGGGCCGCAGTTTTGAGCTGGGGGGTAGCGTGCCACCCCGCACCACCACCCGCTCAGCCGAAACGGCCAAGCCACCTGGACCTGGCCAGCGCCAGCGCGCCGGGCTGCCAGTCTGGGTCACGCCCAAGCGGGCCAGACCCAGACCCGGGTCGGGTCAACCCGGTTCAGGCCAACCCAGGGGTACCGGGCTTTGTCGGACCGGGCCCGAACCCACTAATACCGGACTTTTCAGTATGTTGCCCATTACATGGGTTAAAGACCTCTGATCGACATACCGTTAGCTGCGATACAATCCTTGGATCGATACGGTCATTTGGGTATATTACAATCTTGGTTTCGGAGAACATTGAGTATGGCCGGGTTGGTTCGGATACGAAACCAACCGGGCCGTCGGAGCAGAACCACTTATATCTCGAGCTTTGGACGTCGGATTGACGTGACATTGACTTTGTTGGATTGCTCTTGATGAGAACAAACTTTTGGCATGCTTCGCCTGAGTTTTGGATGCAGTTGGTTAATGGCCGGGTTGGATTGTACCCGAAATCCAACCAGGTCCTTAGAACAGAAAGGCTGACAATTTTCAGACCGGACGTACATTTGACGAACTGTCAACGGCGTTGGTGATCTCGTTGAGAAACGGTCCCTATGAGCATAACCTATGAGAGTTCAGGGTACAGTCGAGATACGGCCGGGTTGGTTTGCACACGAAACCAATCGGGTCCCTGGGACGAAAAGGCTAGTAACTCACAGACCGGGCGTCCGACTGACGCGCCGTCTATTGCGTTGAGACCCCTATGATGAGGCGGTACTTTGAGATACTTCATCATGTTACTTTTTGATACTTGTTATATCGACCAGTAGCTCGTGGAGCAGACCCTCCTGGTGACGAGTTAGCAGAGTGTAGAGACCTAGTAACTGGCTGAGACTTGATGACTGCTGATCTATCGACTCGGTGTGTTTCGGATAGCCTAGTGGGGAGCGCTTGGTTGTAGCGGAAGACCCACGGTGGAGGAGCGCTTGGTAGTAGTGGCAGACCCGCGGTAATCAACAGAAGAAGTATCTCTGGAGGCTATGAGGGGGAGCGCTTGTTGTATCGGCAGACCCACGGCGGAGGAGCGCTTGGTTGTAGCGGCAGACCCGCAGTACTCAACAGAAGGAGTACCTCTAGAACCTATGAGGGGGAGTGCTTGGTTGTAGCAGCAGACCCACGGTGGGAAGCACTTGGTTGTAGTAGCAGGCCCACAGTACTCAACAGGAGGAGTACTACAGCAGTCCAAGGAGTTCGACGTGCTTGGTTGTAGTGGAAGGCCCTCTGAACTCAACAGAGGAAGAGTTCGGAGAGCTTGGATGTAGCGGCAGGCCCTTTGAACTTGATAGAGGAGGTGTTCGGCGTTCTTGGTTGTAGCGTCAGGCCTTCTGAACTCAACAGAGGAGGAGTTCGGCGCGTTTGGCCCACTGTACTCGATGGAGGATGAGTTCTACAGCAGCTGTGGTTTCGACATCATGAATAAAATCCTGGCTGAGTTGAGTCTATAATCTTTGTGTTTCCTTATGATTGAGATGGGTTACTTGATAACTTAGTTATATGTATGGGTATATACCTAGGTAGAGGTTATCCATTGATTTCATAATCCTTGTGTTTCCTCATGATTGAGATGGGTTACTTGATAACTTGGGTATATGTATGGTATTGTACCTAAGTAGAGGTTATCTATTGAGATATTCTTTGTGGTTACCCTTGTTGGATTTAGTGAGACATTGAGGGTCTCGGGGTCCCTACTTAGTATCGTTATAATCACCCCCTGCATGGGTTATGCCCGCACCTCATTGTGTTGGTTGCAGACGACGGGCAGCGCAGATAGAGGCCAACTGTTCGAGGACTGGATGGTACCTGGAGGTGGACATCAGGACGAGACAGTATCCAATGGTGGACTTCATAATGAGGTGACGCTCGGAGGTGGTTGACTGGTGAGAGCGTTGTGGAGGCTATATGTACCTACCCTTCAGGTAGGATCCGTGCTGGAAGATTCAGGAGCTGCGATATCTGTACCTTCCCTTCAGGTAGGATCTGAGGAGGACGACCCAGGAGCTGCTTATATCTTCTTCCATCTGCTTTTCCTTGTTGTACTTTCTTTCATTTGTAGCAGTACTTTCGATTGGGTTTGTATTCTGTCCCATTTACTTTTCAACACTCTCTTTTTTTACTTAGTGTTTTACTTCTGCTTGTACTCTGTGGTGTTTTGTTACTTTTTTTTAAAGGAAATGCCTTCCCTGTTATTGGGATTTACACCTTTGGTGCTAGTCGCCAGCCCCTAGCCTATGAAAGGAAGGCTTGGGGTAGTCACGACATAGGCCCCGGGGATGCGTCGTGATAGTACTGCCATGATGAACTTAGAACGGGGACCTGTGAGCTTCACATAACAACTCATTCATTAAATCTGAATCAAATAGAACACATAATCTATTTAGAAATATCATAGCACAATCATTATCAATGATAAATTTAGGCAACATACCCTTCTGAACCGACTCTACCTTTTTCTGCAACTCACTATCTTCCTTCTGTGCATGCATTAATCTCTCTAATAGAGTTGATTTCACTGACACGTGAAACAAAATAGAATCATTTCTTACACCATCAACTTCTATTCCAAATTTCATCAAATCAAAAAGCCAAGGATCTTGTTCCAAATGTAGCAGTGTTAATGAATCATTACTATTTCGACTCAAAGCATCAACCACTTTATTTTATTTTCCCTGATGGTAAAGGATCGCACAATCATAATCTTTGATTAATTCCAACCATCTCCTCTATCTCACATTCAATTATTTCTAAGTGAATATATACTTCAATATTATTTGGTCAGTATCTATTTCACATTTTACCCCATACAAATGATGCCTTTAAATTTTTAAAACAAAAAACGCAGCAAATTATAAATCATGTGTAAGGTAATTTAACTCATGAGGTTTCAACTGACGTGATGCATAAGCAATTACCCGATCATTATTCATAAGTAAACTGCCATGTTATTTCAATAAAACATCACTATAAGTAAACAACTAGCCATTTCTGGAAGGTAGTGCAAATCTAGTACATTCACCAATCTTCTTTTCAATTCCTAAAAACAGTTATCCCATTCTATTGTTTAGATGAACATAAATCCATTTCGAGTTAACTAAGTAATTGAACTAGATAACTATGAAAAATATTCAACAAACCATCATTAATAACCTTCTAAACCAAGATAACTACAAATATCAATTATATTAGTGGTTCTTGGCCATTATTCAACAACTGTTGTTTTAGTAGGATGAACAACTATTCCATTTTTTTGAACAATGTGACCAAGGAAAGAAATTTCCTGTAACCAAAACTCACACTTTCTAAATTTCCCAAATAGTTTCTTTTCTTTTAAGGATTGAGAGACAACCCTTAAATGACATTCATGCTCCTCTTTACTTTTAAAATAAACAAAAATATCATCAATAAACACAACCACAAACTAATCCAAAAACTCACGAAAAATTATATTCATAAGATCCATGAATACATCAGGTGTATTGGTAAAACCAAAATGCATAACTAAAAATTCATAATGGCCATATCAATTTCGAAACGTGGTCTTTGGAATGTCTTCTTCCTATACATTCAACTGATGGTACCAAGAACTCAAATCAATCTTTGAAAATTACAGAGCTCCCTGGAGCTAATCAAACAAATCCTCGATATGAGGAAAAAGATACTTTTTCTTAATAGTTATGTTATGTAATGATCTAAAATCAATGAAAAGTATCATTGAACCATATTTATTTTTTACAAATAAGACAGGATCACCCCATGGTGATGTTCTAGGTTAAATGAAACCTTTATCTAATAACTCCTGTAATTGATTCTTTAAATCTAAAGGTTCAATTTGAGGCATTTGAAAAGGGGGTTTTGAAATTGGATTAGCATCAGGAACTAATTCAATAGTAAATTCAACTTCCCGATCATTAATAATATAATGAAACTCATCAAGAAAACATCAAGGAACTCATTTACCAGTGGAACATCATTAATATGAATAGTTCCTTTGATTTCAATAATATTTGGAAGGTAACATTCATTTCCATATTTTACTAGTTTCTCAGTATCCTGATTTGTTATCAAATGTAAGGGTTCATTCTTGTACAAAAACAGAAAATCATTTTGAAAAGAATCCTCTTTAGCTCTGCAGTCAATCTTATCATGATAAATAGAAATACATTCCATACCCAAAATAACATCAAACTCTACTTGAGGAAAAAAAAATAAGGTTTGCAGGTAGATTCTTTCTGCACACAAGGATATGAACGTTCTTATAATATCTTTTTGCCTCACAATTTCATCCAGTTGTTTTTACCATATGTTTTGGATTCATATCTGGAGATGGAATTCCCATTTTACAAAAAAAATTCTCAATAATAAAGGAATGTGTAGACCACGAATCAAACAACACATTGGATGAATTTGAAAAAACAAACTATATACCTGATACTAGTACATTTTATTTCCCAGCATATGTTGAACTAGTTGAAATGGATTTCATCACCACTTTCTACTTGTATTCTGGCTACTTTCCCTTAGTTCAGTTCTTCATTGACACTAATTTGCATAATGACCCATTTCATTGCACTTAATTTTTATTACTGATTGTTAATCAGATTTTGTCTTACCATTACCATGATCTTTTTCAGTGAAATTACGAGCTTTATGTCCCATTTTACCACATTGGTAGAACTTACCATAATTCAGAAGACATTCTTGAGCATGATTTTTACCACAAATTTCACAATCCATAAACTTATGTTTCTCACCATCAGACATTTTTGAAGAGTTATTCCCTTTCATCTGCCACCTCGACCTCTTATTCTGTTATTTTTTAAAGAACACCAGATCATAAAAAAATCCATTTCCAACTTCTCCACACATCGAACAATTTTTTCATAACATTTTTAATTCACGATAAGCTAAAGCACTTTCATAATTTTGATTTAATCCTAATTAAAAATGGTTGCTTTTATAATCAAGATAATGTATGAAATTTAGAGAATTCCTATCTGGTCGAGTGAATTTTTCTTTATAAGAAGCCACTGAGTCATCCTCCTACTTCAATTTCAATAATTTTTTTCTATCCGAAGACAAACCACCTTAAGAAAATATTTCTCAAGAAACAACCCTTTGAATTCATCCCAATCAAAGGCTTAAATCTCCTCACCATCCTTGATATTTTTCACCATCGACAACCACTGATGAGCTTCACCTTCAAAATGGTAAATAGTGAGAATAAAATTTCGATGTTCTGAACACCCCATAACATTGAAAATCTTCTCCAGTACTTTAATCCACACTTCTTCTAGAACTGGGTATGATGATCCTCTGAATGATGGGGGATGTTGCCTCATGAAATGCTCCCCTATTGAAATGTTCCTCTGTGGTTGATCTGGTTGATCTCATGCATGGATACCACCACCATTTATAGCCTATGTCAAATATTCCATCACTACAACAAACTATTCAGTTCCAATTCTGACCATCTCAAGTTGCTGATTTGGAAGGATGTCTTCCTCCTGATGTCGTCCCAATATACCTGCCTTGTTTCCTCTGTATAAAACCATTCTGAACACATAGATATCTTAGGCAAAGCAACTTTGTAATATGTAAATGCTATCATTTAAATATTAACCTAAATTAATTTATGGATATTAATTTAATAATACCCTAACTCCTAAATTTATCGAAACAAACCTCTCATACTAACTTTAAGGAACCAGGCTTAAAAAATTACATAATCTTGAATTAAATGAATAATTCATATTGAAGATCTTTTCAGGTTTCCAGTTTTTTATTATTAGGTCATAACTATTAAATTACAAATCAAAAGTTAAAAAGTAGACACTTCTACTCAGATCCCATTTTTTCACAAAATAAAAACTCTTAAAAAAAGAGTCATGCCTACTTCCATGTTTTTGATAGCATGAAATTTCCTTAATCCCATTCTTGACCCTATTCATCTTTAAGTCCTATGAAAAACATTTCAATACATGGGATGATCATAAAAATCTCAGTAAGGGTTATAAAATAGTGAACGAAAACATTGGTTCGTTCATTACATACATAACATATCCTCTTTAACATACCTCATGAAGTAATAGGATTTATGAATCACACATGGAAAACATAAATCATAAAGGTATCTTGAGGCATCCATATCATACTTACATTGTAGCTATCACAGCTGTGTAGGGAGTTACATTTGGATTACCCATCACAGTATATTCCTAAAATCTCATAGAAGAAACATTCACGTTTACCACCATCAAATTACCTAATTCATTGGATTGATATCTCAGGCTCACCCTCCCTGAGTTTATAACGGAACCACCTGTATACTTAAACAATGCCCATGAACCATAACATAATCATAACACATAAAACAAACAAAAAGTAAAGATAAAAATTCCACATTTCAATCACAATATGTCATCTAAATTTATTTTACAAAACAAATCCATTGTCAAAACAATTTTCAATACCAAAATACATAAAATAATATATGGTATTTATTTTCTTTTTAAAAACATTACGACTAGTTTGGGAAGCCAAAGATCAAATAATACTCGTGGCGGTAGAAAATGTCATTGTCACAACTTACATTAAAAAGAGAAATTATATTTTTTGTCATTTAGTAAAACACTTTATAGAAAAAGATTATTTTTGAATGAAATTTAAATTCAAATATGTTTATACACTATATAAAAGTATGTCATGCATAAAAATAAAATATGCCTCAATGAAAGGAGATTGAGATGACGTCCCTTACCTCGTGCCTGAGTTGATCTATTCATTCTTTAATCACTTGAATAATAAACTAAATTTAATTTATACTTGCATAAGAACCTTATTCAAGTTTATTATTCCTTTTATATCACATATTACCAAGATATAAACATTATGTAATCATTTATGTTAATAACGGTCGTTTTTTCGATATTTGGAACAAGATTCAAAAATGAACTTCTTATATTTACAGGTTGTCTAAGTGATCAAAATTAAATTATCTCTAGAATGGTATAATGATTTATATATCATATATACCTTATATATCCTATATATATATATATATGTATTTATAATAGTACATAACATTTGGAGGTAAGAAATTAAATGCACCGTTCATGGAGACAATAAGTCTTGCGTACGCATGAACGCTACTTCCTTTTTTATTTCATATTTTAATGGAATTAAAATAAAATGATACATAGGTATATTATAATTCCTATATAATATCATTAACTCTATCCTTTATACATCCCACATATGGCATTAAAAAGTCATATCACTTTGAGGGGGCGGTAGTCTGCACTTCCTAAAATGAAATTATTACATTTTCCCATAATGAAGACCACAAAGGTATGATATAAATGAAAAATACGGAAGCATAAAGAAAGAATAAACATAATATGTATCATATATAAATACAATTCCCTCTTAATGTCCACCATGAGAGGTGGTATGAGATAATTGTACAACCATCATTTAGTAAGGCGTTAGTTTTCCATCCACATAAACAATATGTTCTTTACGAATTAGATGGAGGTGTTCGTAAGTGTAGTTAGAATCCTTATCATAAAAACATACAAGAATATTAATAATACTGATGTTGATATAAAAAATGGAATAAAAATATTTTAGGTGTGGTAGAATTAAAATAAAAAATAATAATTTAAGAGAAATCGTTACCATTAATTGGGGTAACTCCCTTTGTTTTGAACGAAAAGGACTTCTTGAAGTGCCTTCAACCAAATTTAAGGATTATAGGAAGAATATAGGGATCTTTAGAACTTATTTGGTCAGGGTCTAGATGATCCAAGGGGATTGAGAAGTTTGAGGAATGGGTTAGAGGTGAGAACGTTTTATAAGGGGGAGGAGGGGCACTTTAGGAAAGTGTGAAAATATTATTTTATTATATAATTATTTTCGGTTAATAAAGGTGAAAAACTAATTGATGTCGATGTTAAGATGAATCATGGCCGAAATAAAATCATCAAATAATAATTAAATAGTTTTTTGATTTTTTTATTCATTACAATATTATTTATTTAAATCATTTATCAGTGGGGTAAACACTGCATCATTATTGTGTCATAAATTTTTTTATTTATTTGATGTCTACATTTTTTTAAAAACTTATATAATGTAGAAATCATTTTAGCTTTCCAAATAATATTTATAGTCAAAATGATAACTTACATAACCCAATGTAAAAATTAATTTACTAAAGATATTTGTTTATGTCATTTTTGTGTTTACTTTATGTTAATTAAAATAAAGTGTCATTATCACTCTTAAGTGGCTCCATGAGGTCCCAAAATAGACCCAAGGATTCACATGGTTGGCCATGACTCAAAAAAAAATTATAAAAAGGGTTGAGGTAATTTTGTATTATTATGATATTCTTTTTACCTTGAATTACCCTATTTACCTTTAACTACAGTAAATAAAAGTCAAAAGATATTATTCACCAAATATTATTTTTATCTTATTGAAACAAATTTTACATACTAATAACAACCACAAATGTCATATTTTCAAAATTCAATTCCAGGAAGTGGTAAAATTTCATTTAAATGAAAAATTATGTTTTTAACAACTACATAGTGGTTTCACTATTCATAAAAAATTGATGTTTTTCCGAAAAATACCAAAAATTCTGCCTATGCTATATTTGATATTCCAAATTAATAATTTTTGTCTATTTTATCATATTTAAAACTTAAAATTTGGATTAATTAATTTAAAATTAATTCCCATTGTCAAAACAGAAAGAGTTTTTTTACGAAATATTAATTATCAAAAGATTGATACTTGTTTATGTGCAATTTAAATATAAAAGTTATTCCAATGACCAACATTGGATTAAATGGTAAACATATAATCTAATTACACATTAAACCCAATTAAAAAGATAATATAACCATATAAATAAATTATATTAAAATTAATTTTTGAATTAAAATACAGTGTTTTCCACTATTCATCAAAATTTGAATTTTTTGAGATAAATACCAAAATTTTACCCAATGTGAATTATGATGTCTTGATTATAAAAACTGATTTTATTAAGTCAAATAGAATATATAGCAGTTATGAAAATTATATTTAAATAGGGTTCTCCATCAAAAGGTGGAAAATCAACCTTTTAATGTAAATTATGCTTAAAATTAGATTCATTCACATTTTAAGCCTCTAACTTTTATTGGATAAATGTAATTGCATTTCACAAAAATGTATAATCATAATGTAGTTAGTTTTATTCATTATTTCCAATACAACGGCTATGAATTAACTATAATTTAAAATAATATTATTATATTATTTTTGTGCAACATAAGATTTCAAAGAATCCCATTATTGCGTATCAGGTACACCATCGAACATAACAAACCCCTTTAAAGTAAAATTAATATTTAATTAAAAAAATATTTATTATAATGAAAATTTATTATTTCTTTATTTACTTAGGATGTTAAAATAATGGAGGATTTTTTTTAGGCTATTTGGAAGATATTGGCTGAACATAAAGGGTTATAGTGGTTTGAGGAATGTGTATAGGCGGTGGCCTTTATAGTGGAGGAGGAGAGACATCCTTGTAAATATTTGAAGAGAGAATTCCACCCACGTTTTTCATTTTTCATGTGAATCTAATAATATTTCAAGTTCAATAAAATTTATTATTGGGTCTAATTATGGAAATCCAATGGGGTTTGTACATATTTCTAGGTCATTTTGGGTCTTAAATATATGGTTTAATACATTATTAACCAAAATTTTCTCTTAATTTGTGTAATTATTCTTTATTACATTCACTTATATTTTTGGTAAAAAAAATGTTGAAATTATTAGATATTACATATTATGATGATTAAAAATATATAATCCATTTTTCCATATTCTAATAAATTGTGTGGCTTAAATTAATTAAAAATTAATCCCACTGTCGGGACGACACTACAGGTTTTTAATGTGAAAATGATTAAATGATTTCTAACTTTTTATATCCAAATTTAATGTGAAATTGGTTACAGAGACATAAATTGGTTTATTGGGTTAAAATTTTATCTTATTAAACTATTAATAAAATTAAAAATATATGTCTTCCATAAAAATAAATTAGATGGAAACACAATTTTGAAATAAAATCCTATATTTTTAACTGTTAATTAAAATACGAAACCTTTTATAAATTTACAAAAAAAATTATCCTAACCAAATTTTTTTGTTTAATTTCCAAATATAACGTTTATTTATACATATTAAATATATAAAATTTTTAAAATTTGTATTTAAAATGGATTTTCTATTAAAAGGAGGTAAAAGTACCTTTATAAAAATAGGTTGTTATGCATAAAATTGGGATTTTTCATATCCTATTTCTATCAAATCCAGTAGATTAATATCAATAATATTTGATAGATTATATTAAATTTGAATTAAATTAAAATAACTTACCCATTTTAATTAATTTAATTTACTAGGTTAAAAATGAAATTATGACAATAATAATATTTTCCTTTATATTCAATCAGTTTTCATATTCATTAATTGGTAACCTATGATTTCATATTATATTTGTGTAAAATATATATTTTCATAATTTATTTAAGCCTATTTCATATCTATAAAATTAATGGCTATGTTATATTCCATTATAAAAATATTTTTAATAATATATTATAGTTAGGTAACACTCGGTCTTGCGTGTTACACAAGACATCAATAATGGTCAGTATTGTGTGAAACGAATGTTATTCCTTTTATTTTTTGTAATTTATTCCATGTTTTTATTGCATGTAACATATTACAAGTTGGATCTGTGTGAAAGGAATGTTTGACTGGGTGAAATGATATTTAATGTGTTATGTTAAATGAATATTATTAAGAGATTAAATTAATTGAAAAATAATTCACCAAAATCTCTAGGTGTTACATTAGGAGTATCAGAACCATGATTCTATATCACTTGAACCAAAGGTATCATACTCCCATGATGTACCTTGGATTCCAAATCAACTACCCTAATTGAATGCACAGTTTGGAAAAATCAAGCTCCACTTTAAGATCACTCCAGCTCAAAACATGAGATGGATCATACAGACAATGTTGTAGATGTTATACATGGAACACGTTATGTATTTTCATCAATTACTGAAGATGTGATAAATGGAAATCCATTTTACAAACCTTCTAAACAACCTCAAAATGTCCTACAAAACAAGGAGAAATATTCCCATACCTCCTAATCCTTTTCAGACCCATACTGGTTGAAACATTCAACAACACACGATCACCTACTAAAAGATCTAACAGTCTGTGATAAAGATCAGTGTAAGACTTATATCAGCTCTATTACATCACAATTATCTTTAGAATCAATAAAATATTTACCATCATATCTTGAAACAAGCTTCGTCCCACCAAGTAACTTTCATCTATCTCTATCCAACACAATGTATAATTTCATTGCTGACTATATAAGGCCTCAAAATGATCCATTAATATCATGGACTATTAACTATTGTTGTAAGAGAACTCAACCAGCCCTAAATAGTCATCCCAAGACTGACCAAAGTCAAAAATGCAAGCACAAATCATATCCTCCAGAACATTTATATTTATTTATATTTTTCCATCCCACTATGGATGATATGGTGTGATCAAACAAAACACTTATTCTAGTGACTCTTAAAGGAATCACCAAAATTAATCTATAAATCGGGTATCTCTATCAGAAACTTTAATGGATGGAAGTCCATGAAAATGAAAAATCTCTTTCACATAGATATCTTTGGGATCTTCAACATTGGTTGTATCATGAATGGGTACAAAGTGTTGAAATTTAGTCATCCTATGAATCCTGACACATATAAGATACATCTTTATTCAGTTATGAAGAAAACCAACAAAAAGTTCCATTGAGATCTCGACCCACATCCAAGTCATCACTAGAAATAGTTAACGAAATCCCGAAGTTAACTGGTGCCCAACGTTAACCAGTTTTCATGTATAACATTGAGAGGAAAAATCAGTAATGCCTCATCTCATACTTGGACTTCAGAATCATCACAACAAGTCATAGAGCATCTTCAGGGTTCTTAGGTGCACTTATGACTAGGAATTATGGAAATTCCCTATGTCATTAGATATTTAACCTTTTCAATATGAACTAAAATACCCTGTTCTGACACCACATGTCCCAAAAACATCACTTCCTTAATCCATAAATCACATTTGCGAAGATTTAAATAAAGTTGGTGATTTCTCAAAAATTCCAAAACTAGTCTAAGATAATGCACATGATCCTCCATGGACATAGGGTGAACAAGGATTTCATCCAATAAGATGACCAATAATGTATCAAGATACTCATTTTTTGATCTTTTTCGTTAAATACATGAATATAATAGGGGAATTAATTATACCAAATGGAATGAAAGGGTACTCATAATTGTTATACATTCCCTAAAATTTGGTTTTATAAATGTCATATTCTTTTATTATAAGCTGATGGTAACTCAATCTAATATAAATCATTAAAAAACCTTCTCCACATTCAACTTTTCAAACAAATCTTCAATCCATTCCATTATATAATTTTAAATTATCGTGACTCTGTTCAGTTTTTGATAAAGAAATCAAAGGAAAAGTGACCCATCATCCTTCTCTGCAAGGAGAACAATTGTAACAGCACAATAGTTCATTGTAGGTTATCTCTTTAAAGTAATTTAATAGCTTGTATTGCACGCAACACTGACTTGTCTTGTGTTATATGCAATATTCGGTCTCTATGAAACAACACATTAGTATTATAATTATTTAAATGATATATTTATTTATAAATTTAATATTGTAATTTTAATAGTAAATAATATATTTTAAATGTTTATTATAATGTTTTCACATATATAAAATATATTAACAATTAAATGTATAAGTTTTGTTAAAATAGTTATATATTTAGAAAAAAAATCATAAAAGAACTACTTTTTCTATACTTTTGTGAACACTAATAAAATTAATTTTAGAAACTTTTAAAAATCGATTTTTGTAAAATAAAGTTCATTTAATAATTTGGAATATCAAAATTATATTATGGTGATATTTTGGTATTTTTCTAAGAACATTCAATTTTTTATGAATATTGAAAAATACATTATAGTACATAAAAACGGAATTTTTCATTTAAATAATTATTTTTAATTAAAATTTATCTTAAAGTAAGAATAGATACATAATACATATATTTTTCCAATGTAAGTCTTTTGAGTCATTTTATAATAATATTAGATAAATATAATTTCATTGAACTTTTTAACGTCATTGGCCCACCTTCTAAGAACATTTTCAAATTAGCATAAAACATAATATTACCACTTCTATGAATTGAATTACAAGATTCTGACAAACACGGTTTTCATTAGAAATTATTCTATTGTTCAATAGGATGAATTTCTTTTGGTGAATAGTTACTTTTGGATTTTATTTACCACGATTGATTGTAAATAGGGTAATTAATGGTTAAAATAATATTATAATAATATAAAATTACCCCAACACATGTCGTAAATATATCAGATAAACTTTTTTAGACCCAAATAAGCATTGGTAAAAAAATATGATCTATTTTGATCCACATGGGTTAGATTAAAACATTTATTATATTTTATTTAAAGAATAGTTAAAAATATAAAATTCAAATTTTAATAATTAAACCATTTTTAATATCTAGAAATACATAAAAAAAATTACACTATAAATATTCATTATAAATATAAAATGATTTATTTCATAATTTTATTTTATTTATAATTTTTTGACATTAAATAATTAAATTTTTTAAAGACACAATGAGGATGTAGTAATTACCTTATTAATGAAAGATTAAAATAAATGATATTATTAATATTAAAATAAACATGAGTTCAAAATTTTGATTCCATAAACTAATTTTATAGGTTACTATGACGTGATAGGATTGATTCACTGTATTTTTTGGTGTAATCTGGTTGTTATGACTTTTACAAAGACAAAGTATTAAATAGTAACAAAAATGAGATAAATTATATTTTAAAATAAATACTATTTTATTAAATAATATAAATGTCATAAAAGTATAAGGTTATACCAACTAACATAGATAGTGTTAAAGTTTCATAAATTATCCACTTTAGATTTTATTGGAAACTTGTAGTATCTATATTTTCCTTGTAGTATAAAAATTCAAAAAGACATGATAAGAGTTCAACTATTTAACTAAAGGATAAATCTATAGGATAAGGTTTATATGATGACCTGATAATTTCTAAAATCTATTGGTTGAGAGTATTTCGACCCATCCTCATCTTAGACTAGAAATAAATAAATTTGGAGCTATTCGAAACCGAAATGTATTTTATAATAAAATAATATTTCAATAATTTCCTAATGTTCCCCTCACCTCTCATATAAATGGGAAACTCCCATTCATTTTAATTCACACCTCCAAAGCCATTTGGTTTGGCCAAGCCATGCCCAAATCTCCTCCCAACTACCTTAACTTCACCCTAGAGGGCTTACATTTCCTGACCTCAGAATCTCAGAGCTTCTGCATTATTTTAAAACATTGGCATGATTATAAGGAATCAAGTCCTGAAGGGCCTATCAGTTTTGCATTCTTGGAAAATAAATCACATACAAGATTATAACATTAAAATTTCTAACAAAAAATAAATCATATATAATCCTTTGAGGATTACATTATTCCTCTATCTTGACCCTGCATATCAATCATAATTCACTTATTGGCATCATGGGAAAATAAAATAATTGAAAGGGGCTAGTTCAGATGCTTAGTAAGGGTAAATAATTCAACGAAAGCTATTAAAATTTAACTGAATATGTATAATCAAAACAAAAGGCTTTTAAATATATATCTTGAACATAATATGTTAAAAATAATTCAAAATTACCATATAAAAATGCACGTGGATATTTTTCTTATTGAATAATTATATGTAATAACTAATTTCATATAGACAGAATCCTTAATGGCAAACCTAATAATGACTACGTCAAGGCCTTGTGCCAAGACCATTCAAAAATATTATATCAAGTCATTATTCCAAGAGATTTGTTTTTCTCACGAGACCTACTGATGCATCAAGGGGCTATAGTGGGCCCTGCCTGTCACATATTAAGTCCAATTCATTCCACATATGAAAAGGGTGAAACATAACATAAAAATTTGTATTAAAATAGCATACGAAATTCCAATACATTAACCAAAAACCATGAATGATATAAAAATATCACATCCATAGTCAAACATATCATAACTCATTCAATACAATATAGAATATTGTATTATAATAAATCAACCTCAATCAAAAATAATATCTAATAAAGGATGTTGACATACTTGAAAATGATCTGTAAAACTCTTTGAGAGAAATATTTATTTTTCATGAAATCATTTAAATGTCGAAAAATTTATATAGGAAGTAATTTAAAAGTGGTTTTTGAATCAAATTTTCACATTCCACTTTGAATCATTTAATAGGAATTTAAATTTTAAAACAATCATGTCCATATTAAAAAATCCTTTAAATCATTTTGAAAATATGGACATTAATTAAAAAATATTTGAAAAATAAATCATTAAAACATTTAAAATGATGATCTATTTAGATAGTACCTTCCATAAAACCATAAAATATTCCTTTTGAAAAAAAATTATGTGACATGGACATATATAATAAATATTTCCCAATAAATACTTAGACAGAAACAATCTAGGATAATGATGAGATTGAGGAATTAACCCTTACCTATGGTTTGATACTCATCGTATGTTTCCAAAACTCCTTTATACATTTTGAAACAAATTATTAACATATATTAGAATAATAATAATATTTATGATATCATATATGATTATTTAACGACATTATATTACCCATTTTTTAACAATTCCAAATCAATGTAATATTTTTTGTTGTATCGCATTGTTTATCATACATGTTTTGACTTGTTATTCATGATCACATTACTTAGATCAGGATTTAATTACTTCTATAATATATAATATGATTTATATATCAAATGTATTCATAATATAAATCTACATAATAGATAGATATATAAAATTCAATACGCTGTTCATGGAGACGGTAGGTCGTACGTACGTATGAACATTGTTTCTGTTTTCTTTTCTTATTGAATGTAAGTAAGTGAATGAAATATATGTAGATAAATATATATATATATATAATTATTGTAGACATATTATGTCATATATTTCAAAATTATTAATAACACATATTTGCTTATAATCATTCTGGGATGGTTAATGTGGAGAATGAATCTCATCGTGTCGTGGACACGTTAAGCCGTACGTACGCATGAGAGATTATATCATTTCCTTAATGGTTAAATGGTATTTAATTGAATGGAATATTAATTTTAAATAAACAGTATCATGTTATATTAATTGTTTAAATCAATTATATTCATCATTATACCCATTGACATAATGTGTACATGAAAAACAATTTACACCATGTCATGTAGATGGTAAGTCGAACGTAAGCACACATGGGGGTATTGTTTTTCATACGATGGGTAATAAAAAGTGGAAATGGTTGTCCCATAATCATAAAAACATTGCAGAATATTATATATTCCAAATTTATAACTGTTTTATGGTAACAAATTATAAAGAGGAAGTAGAAGAAGAAATGAACTTTGAAATAAGGGATAAAACAATTACCTCTTCTTCAGGTGTCTTTTTTTATTTGCACAAAATGAATCCTTAAGATGGATTTCTACCCAGTGTAAGGAATCGTTGTTGAATTGGGGGTATTTTGGGGTAGATTTGGGTATGGTTTGGACAAGCCAAATCGCTTGGGAGGTGTTAATTAAATAAAATGGGAGGTTCCCTTTTATAAGATAGGCGAGGGGTACATTAAGAAAAATGTTGAAATATTAATTTATTATAAAATAATTTTCGGTTTATATTAGTTAAAAATTGATTTATTTCTAGGATAAGATGAGCATGGGTCTAAATCCTCTCAAACAATATGTTCTATACATGTTTAGGTCATCATATTAACCTTATCTATTCGATTTAAGCCTTAGTGAAAATAGTTTAACTCTTATCATGTATTCTTTATTTTTATACTACATGGTTAATATAGTTACAATAAGATTCCAAAATAACCTAAAGTAGATCATTTATGAATTTTTTACACTATACATTTTTTTTGGAAGAATCATATTTTTTATTACTTTTATATTATTGAATTAAATCATATTTATTTTAAAATATCATTTATGTCAATTTTGTAAGCATTTAATACTTGATTTTTGTAAAATTTATAACAAATTTGTTCTCTATAGAATATAAATTCAATAAATACTAACATTTCATAGTCACCTATAAAATTTTTGCATGGAATCAATAGATTCAAATCACTTTTCTTTTAATATTTATAATATCATTTATTTTAATCTTTCATTAATAAGGAAATCACTTCATCATATTTGTTTCATAAATAAATTTAATTATTTAATCTCTAAAAATTATAAATAAAATACCATTATTTACAAATTATTGGTATATTTAAAATGAATATTCGTAATCAAATTTATCTTATGTATAACCGTATATTAAAAATGGTTTGGTTATAAAACATTGAATTTGGCTCGTTTTACTCTTATTTAAAATAAAATATAATAAATGTTCAAATATAACCCAAGTGTATATTATTTGGATCATATTTTTATCGTAAGGTTTATTTTGGTCGAAAAACACTTATCCAACAGAATTAGGACATGTGTTGGGGAAATTTTATATTATTAAAAAAATTACCTTTAATTAACCTATTTAATTTTTACCGTGGTAAATAAAATTCAAATGTTACCATGAACAAAATTATTTTCAACATATTAAACCACTTTTTACTTACTCATTACAATAATTTATATCATATTTTTGTGATTAAATTCACAGAAGCAGTATAATTATTTTTATGGAAAATGAAAAATATGCCTAGAAGGTGGGTAAAAGTTGTTACAAAGTTCAATAAAATTATAAATATATCTAATATTATTAGAAAATGACTCCAATGGCTTACATTGGACTAATATAGGTATTATGTATCTATTTTGAAATTACAATATGTTTAAATTAGAAATAATTTTTTAAATAAAAATTGGGTTTTTTAGCAATAAAGTATTGTGTTTCACTATTCATCGAAAATTGAAAGTTTTTGGAATAATATAAAATATTCACCCTAAGATAATTTTGATATTATGATTTCAAAAATGAATTCCATTTTACCAAATTCTATTTTTAGGTGTGTCTAAAATTAATTTTATTATTTTTCACAAAAGGACATAAAAAGTAGTGCTTTTATGAAAATATTTTTTCAAAATATATAACTATTTTAATTAAATTTATAAATTTAATAAACATGTTTTATTTATGTAAAAAGATTATAAATAAAATTTCATATTTATTTTTTGTGATTAATATTAAAATATTTTATTGATAAATAAATTCATCGTTTAAATAATTATAATACTAATGTGTAGTTTCACAGAAAATCAATCACGCATATAACCAAGCCAAGTCAATGATGCGTGAAGTATAAGCTATGAAATTACATTAAATATATAATGTACTAAAAAATCATGGGGTGTTGCATTCTCCTATCCTTAAATAAATTTCTTCCTTGCAATTAGAAATTGTTATTTTGAAATAAATGGTTTAAAATAGAAAATACCTGTGTGGAAAACCTGCATCAAAAATAGGGTTAATAAAATACAGTCTTAATAAGATGGAAAGGGAAATTTAAATGTCACCAACATATTAGTATTTTGAATAGGTGAACATTGGTGGAAATTAGATACACACAGTTTGAGGAAAAACATAAATATTTATAGGGAGTGATTGAAGATATTAATCAAAAACA
Organism: Viscum album; assembly: GCA_963277665.1. Lineage (NCBI taxonomy): Eukaryota > Viridiplantae > Streptophyta > Magnoliopsida > Santalales > Viscaceae > Viscum > Viscum album. The sequence goes on from OY728122.1 coordinate 1,712,751,129, forward strand.
AGTGAACAATAAATAGAAAATTGATGGCCTCAAATCCATATATATAAGATGATTTAAAGTATCATTGGTTCAAAAAAATAGAAGTTATTATGATACCACATTTTTTAGATACTTTTTTTAATAAGAGGTATTTATTTTCTATGAAGATAAAAAATCAATAAAATATAAGTGATTTCATTTCCTTCCATAATCATAATCTCACTATTTGGTTGTGCGATGATATATTTTAACCTCATGCCTTATATTATGAATTGAATGTTCAAAAATGATTATTTATGCCTGAAGTGCATTTGAAAAATCATAAGGTCCACAAGTATTTTCTTAATCCTCTATATGTTTACTGAAATCCAAAATGTTAGGTCAACGTTTCTAATAAATTATACATTAACCTCAAACATAATATCATGTGCTCAACTTACTCTATTCTAACCTTTAAACTTATCCCAAATATAGGTGTCCAAACTCATAGTCCAAAAAATTATATGGGAGTTAAATATAATGAAAATATATTTTTCCACATAATAATATATGAATACCTTCATCATGTATTCTCTTAAAACATGGTAACACCTTGAATTACTTGAAAACCTAATTGAATACATTCATTCTCCCTTATTCATTATTGAACACTAGATATACTCCAAAAATCAAAAAATATTGTAAACTCCAAAAATGATGGAATAAAAAATAGTTAATTTGTTCCTTGGAATTAAAAAAATATGCATTATAATACAACCAAATCAATCATCTCTTATTGAAAAATCAATAACTTCATATTATGACCATATTAAGGTTTATCATTCCATCAACTATGTATTTTCCAAACAGTTTAACTTTCTATTGAGTCACTTTTCTTAGTACCATACAATCTCAAATCCACAATGAAATAGTACTATAGTACAGTCTAAATTTATTTCTATAACTCATATAACCTTCACATCATTGATACAACACTCAAATGACATAATTCTTCCCTCTAGAAACACAAAGACATTAATTATTCCATGTTGACTATTATAATAGCTTATGCTTGACCTAGATCACTTTTATTTATCTAATATATATTTTCAATATGCTTAGAAAATTTATTTTTGAAATTTCCCATTTGACAATAGTTGAATCACTAAAACTAAGAATGTTTTCTTGAGTTCCAACTATAATTCTCCGATCCCAAAAGCCTGGATCTGGTGAATTATATTAATACATTTGCATGATTACAAGGAATAATGTCTTGAAGGACTGATCATTTTATAAGTGTTGTAAAATATATTGCATAAATGAAATTCACATTACAATTTATATCATAAAATATAGAAAATAAAATCTTTTGAGAACACCATTATTACCCAAGCTTAACCCTGCATATCAATCAAAATGCACTTCATGGTATCCTGGGAAAATAAATCATAAGAAATAGGTGATATCAGATGCTCAGTAAGGGTTAATAATTATTTATAATATAAGGCCCCAGCCTTAAGCATTAATTAATCTTGAGTTATTACAATATTACACATTGAGTATCTTTCCAGGTTTAGAGTTTTAGGGAATTAGATCATTAATCATGCATTACATTCCACATTTCAAAAAGATGGTTACATAAAAGCCAATATTCTATTTTCCAATCAAAGGAGACATATTTAATATAAAACATGGATTCTTTCGTGACACTTCCTCAAAACTATCAAGACATCAGGTAATCTTCTCTTGACCTGTGAAAAACATTTCAAAAACCTTGGATGAGCATTAAAATTTCAATAAGGGATATAAAATTACGAAATGAAAACATTAGACCATGTATACAAAAGAATAAATGAAATCATAATTTACTCGTAAAACATAAGCACTTTAACATAACTCATCAAATAATGAATAAATCCTAGAAATCATAAGTCATAAAGGTAACTTGAGGCATTCATAACATTCTTGCGTAGGCAGTAACATTCATGGTTACGTTTGGAATACCCATCATAGAATATTCCCTAAATCTTTTTGGAGAAACCTTAAAGTTTAACCCCTTAGAGTCACCCAATGAATTGGAGAGATATATCAGGCTCACCTAACCTTTTTTATTACGAAACCACCAGTATTTATAAACAATGCGAAATAACCATAACATAATCGTATCACATTAAACATGCATAATGGAAACATAACATTTCAACATTTCAATCACAAGATATCAATAACACATTGATATAATAAAAACATTATCAAAACCATTTAAATACCAAAATAAAAGAAATGTAGATCATGGTATTTATTTTTCATTTAAGAAAATGTTATGTCTTGTAGAGGAAGCCGAAACTCAAATAAAGGTCACGACAGCGGAGAAGTCGTTGTCACCGCATACGTACGACAGAAACATTCCATTTTGTCGTTTAGTAAAACGCTTCATATAAAAAATATTCCTTTCAAATAAACATAAAATTAAATGGGTTTTATACACCGTATAAAAGAAAGCTGTGTATAAAACAAAATATGACTCAATGAAAGGAGATTGAAACGAAGTCCCTTACCTCGTGTCCGACTTGACTCGATCGCTCTTTAATCTCCTGAATAATAAACTTGAGTTAATTTATAATTTCTTAAGAACCTTTTTCAAGTACATTATTCCTTTTATATCACTTATTACAATGTTATGAACACTATGTAATTATTTAAGTTAATAACGGTCATTTTTTCGATCATTGGTACTTGAGTCAAAAATAAACTCCTTATAATTACAAGTTGTTCATGTGGTAAAATATCCATTATATCCAGAATTATATTCATGATGTAGATATCATATATATCATATATATCCAGTATATACATGCATTTATAATATTTAATAACGTTTAGAGGTAAGAAATGAAATGCACCATTCATGGAGATTTTAAGCCGTACGTACGCATGAACGATAATTTCATTTCTATTTCATATTTAATGGAATGAAATCATAAATATAAAGAAATATTATAATTCCAGTATAATATCATATATAATATCATTAAATCCATCCTTTATACGTCCCACATATGGCATTAACGAATCAAATCACTTTGAGTGGGCGGTAGTCAACACTTCCTAAAATGAAGATATTGCATTTACCAATAACAGAAAGCATAAAGGTATTCCATAAATGAAAAATACAGAAGCATAATGAAATCATAAACATAATATATATCATATATAAATATAGTGACATCTTAATGGCGACTATGAAAGGTTTAAAATGAAGATTGAACAATTATCGTTTCGAGAGATAGAAATTCGCCATCCATAGAAACAGTATGTTCTTTAACCATTAGATGAAGGTGTGTGTTATTTTATCTTGAATACTTCTCATAAAAACATCCTAGTATATTTAAGATACTGTTTTTTACAATATAAATTAATAAAAAGATTTTAAGGGGTTGGATATTCAAAATAAAACAAAAGAACACAAGTGAAGACATTACCATTAAATCGGGTAACTCCTCTTATTTTGAACAAAACGGGTTTCTTGAAAAGCTGTATGCCTAATGTAAGCCTTATAGGATGGATGGAGGGATGTGGAGAGATGAAATGATCAAATAGTGGCCGACCCAATGGCCAGAGAGGTGTGGGTAAGGAGGTAGATGTGGGGGCCTTTTATAAGAGAGAGGAGGGGCACTCTTGGAAAGTCAAGAAATGTTACTTTATATTAGAATGAGTTTTGGATTTTAAATGTCCCAAATTGATCTATTTCTAGTATAAGGTGATAAGGGTTCGACATATACTCATCCAATAAGTTTTTTACAAGTTTAAGTCTTATATTTTACATTATCTTTTCATTTTATTTAAATCGTTCATTAATGAGGTAATCGCGACATCATCATGGTGTCATAAACAAATAAATTTATTTAAGGTCTAAAAATTATAAGAAAAATACTATGATGTATGAAATATTTTTATATTTCCAAAGAATATTTATAGTCTAAGAGAAAATTTATGTAGACAAAATTAAAACTTTTTTACTTAGGTGTTACATACTTTGTAATATTTAACATTCTTTAAAAATAAAAAGATAACAAGTAACTATCACACAAAAGTGATTCCATGGTCTCCCAAGGTATGGCAAAATGAATCCCATGGTCGTCCATGACACAACCAGTATAATTAAGGCACATTTTGGGGTCATTTTATGTTATTATGTTATTATTTTATTACCCTTAACTACCCGATTACTAATTAATCACGATGATTAAAGATAATTATTGTCGTTACTATTCATAATGTCCAAAAAAAAAAGAGTCTTAATTACATAATTCAGACCTTATTATTCCAAATATGGAATCAATTTTACCAAATTCCAATCACAAAAATTGAAATAATTAATTTAAAAATAATTCTCATTGTCAAAACAAATAGTGGGTTTTTTTGAAACAATATCTATGAAAAGTTTGGCACTTGTTTATGCCCAATTCCAAAGTGAAATTAATCCTAATTACCACCATTGGATTAAATGGTAAAAATATATTCTAATTAAACTTTAAAGCAAAATATAAATACAATCTATCCATATAATTAAATTAGATGAAAAAGTAGTTTTGAAGTAACATGAAGTATTTTCACTATTTATAAAAAAATGTACATTGTCAGAAAAATACCAAAAATTTATCCAATGTAAATTTCAATGCCCCAATCATCGATAATAAGTTTATTTTTACAAATAGATATTATAAAATTTTCAAAATATTGATTTAAAAATGGTTCCCCGTCAAAAGGTGGTAAAACAATCTTTTAATAATATTAGAGAATTCTATGTTTAAGATTGGATTTTTTTTTCACATTTTAAAACTATAAAACACTATCTAATTCATAAATAGACATAGAAATGAAAATCCATAATTCTTTACTTAATTGGGATGTTACATCCTTCCCCCCTTTAGAAAATTTCATCCCCACAATTTATTTACTTATCGAATATGTGGGGGTATTTATCCCTCATTGCATTTTCAGATTCCCATGTTGCCTCTTCAATCATGTGGTTTTTCCAAAAAACCATTAATTGATGCATCACCTTATTCTGTAACACTTTATCCCTATGGTCATGAATCTGGATAGGTTTTTCCCCATAAGATAGGTTCTCTTCCAACTGAACTACCTGTGGATTCAAAAAATGAGATGGATCTGGCATGTACTTCCTTAACAATGAAACATGAAAAACATTGTGTACCTGAGATAAAATAGGAGGTAAATCCCCTCGGAATGAAACTGATCTAACTCTCTCCATAATTTAATATGGTCCAATGAAACTTGGACTCAACTTTCCTTTTTACCAAATCTCATCACACTTTTCCATGGTGAAACTTTGAGGAAGACATGATCACCTACCTCAAAAGAGAGACCCTTCCTCCCGTTGTCCGCATAACTTTTCTGCCTGCTCTAAGCTATTCTCATGTATCATTTTATCAGCTAAACATTTTCTGCCAACTCTTCTACCAATTTCGGTCCCATCCACTTCCTTTCACCCACTTCATCCCAAAAGCTGGAGTTCGACACCGCTTCCCATATAATGCCTCAAATGGTGGCATCTGTATACTGGAATGAAAACTGTTATTATAAGAAAACACAACGAAAGTAAGATGTTGGTCCCAACTTCCCTGATAATCCATCGAACAAGAACTCAGAATATCCTCCAAAGTCTGAATTTTTCGTTCTTATTTCCCATCTGATTGAGGATGAAAAGCTGTACTAAAATTTAATTCAGTACCCAATGACTTCTGAAGGCCTTTCAAAGAGTTAGAAGTAATCATGGGATCACGATTAGATACAATGGAGAGGGTAACTCCATGTAACCTAAATATCTCATTAAGATACAAAGAGAAAGTTGATCTAGGGAAAACGTATCTCTTATAGAAAGGAAATGAGAAAATTTATTCAAGCGATCAACAATAAACCAGATTTCATTATTACCTCGAGGTGTCGGTGGCAATCCCACAACGAAGTCCATGGATATATTCTCCCATTTCCTCTATGGTATAGGTAAAGGTTGAAGCATCCCTTTCGGTAACTACCTCTCTGCTTTACCCTATTGAAAAGTCAAACACTCCACAATATAATCAGAAATATTTCTTTTCATTGCATCCCACCAATACTACTCTCGAATATCTCTATACATCTTAGTACTGCCTGGATGAACTGAAAATGGAGAAATATGAGCTTCACATAACAACTCTCTCCTAAATTGTGAATCACAGGGCACACACAATCTCTTCCCAAATCTCAAAACACAAACATTATCAGTGTTTAATTAAGGCAACTTACCCTTCTGAACCAGCTCTACCTTTTTTACAACTCACTGTCTTGCTTCTGTCCTTTCTTAATTCTCTCTGATAGATAAGATTTCACTGATACCTAAAAAAACATATCAACATCCTGAACCAACAAATTCTATTCCAAAGTTCATCAAATCCTTAACTAAAGGATCACATTCCAAATGCAACATTGTCAATAAAGCATTACTTTTTTGACTCAAAGCATCAGCCACATTATTTGCTTTTCCCGTATGGTAATGAATTGTACAATAATAATCCTTGATTAATTCTAGCCATCTCCTCAATCTCATGTTCCGTTCAATCTATGTGAATATATACTTTAACCTTTTTTGATCAGTATATATTTCACACTTTACACCATACAAATGATTCCTCCAAAATTTTAAAGTGAAAAAAACAGCAGCTAATTCCAAATCATGTGTAGGGTAATTTACCTCAGGAGTTTTCAACTGTCGTGAAGCATAAGCAATTACCTGATCATTCTACATTAGGACACAACCATGTACATTCAATAAAGCATCACTTTAGATAACAAACTCACCATTCCTGGAAGGTAGTGCCAAAACTGGAGCATTCACCAATATTCTTTTCAATTCATAAAAACAATCATCGCATTCTTTTGTCCAAATAATCTTAACACCCTTCTGAGTTAGCTTAGTAAATGGACTAGATAAACGTGAAAAATTTCTAAAAAACCTTCGGTAATAGACTTACAAACCAAGAAAACAATTAATATCATTTAAATTTGTGGGTCTTGGACATTCTTCAACAACCTTTGTTTTTTATAGGATCAAAAGTTATTCCATCTTTAGAAACAATGTGACCAAGGAAAGAAATTTGTTGCAACCAAAACTCACATTTTCTGAATTTTCCATACAATTTATTTTCTTTTAAGGTTTTAAAATTACCATTAAATGACATTCATGCTCCTATTTACTTTTAGAAAACACAAAAATATCATTAATGAAAACAACCACAAACATATCCAAGAACTCATGGAAAATTCTATTCATAAGGTCCATGAATACAACAGGTGCATTGGTTAGCACAAAAGACATTACTAAAAATTAATAATGGCCATATCTTGTAAGAAACACGGTCTTTGGAATATCTTATTTCTTTACCTTCAACTAATGGTACCCCGATCTTAGGTCAATATTTGAAAAATACTGAGCTCCCTAGAGCTGATCAAACAAATAATCAATATGATGAAAATGATATTTGTTCTTAAAATTGATGTTATTGAAGGCTCTATAAAAAATGAAAAGTATCATAGAACCATCTTTCTTTTTAACAAATAAGACAGGAGCACCCCATGGTGATGTGATAGGTCGAATGAAACCATTCTCTATTAAATCTTTCAATTGCTCCTTCAACTCTAAAAATTTAATATGATCCATTCGATAAGGGGGTTTGAAATTGTCTTAGAATCAGGAACTAAGTCAATAGTAAATTCAACTTCCAGATCTGGTATTATTCCTAGCAACGCATCAGGAAAAACATCAGGATACTCATTTACCACTGGCACAACATTAATCTGAACAGTTCCTTTGGTTTCGACAATATGTGCAAGGTAACATTCATTTCCATCTTTTAAAAGTTTCTCATCCTCTTGATATGTTGTCAATTGTAAGGGTTCATTATTGTACACAAACTGAAAGACATTCTGAAAAGAAACTTCTTTATCTCTACAATCAATCTTATCATGGTAAACAGTGATCCAATCCATTCCCAGGATAACATCAAACTATACTAGAGGTAAAACAATAAGGTTTTCAAGTTGGTTTTTTCCACGGATAAGGATAGGAAGACTCTTATAAATTCTTTTTTCCTCAAAATTTCACCCAGTTGTTTTTACCACAAGTTCAGGAGTGATTTATTGAGATGGAATTCCCAATTTACTAGAAATAATTTCAGAGATGAAAGAATGTGTAGACCCTGAATCAAAAAACACATTGGCATAATCTGAGAAAACAAACAAAGGACCTAATACCACTTCATTTTCTATCCCAATATCTACTGAAGTAGTTGAAAAGGATTTCACCAATCCTTTTTTCTTGTAGTATGACTGCTTCCCATCATTTGAGCTCTTTGTCGAACAATCTTTTGCATAATGACCCATCTCATTGCATTTGTATAATTTCACAAACTATAAATCAAATTTGGTCTTACCATCAACCTGATCTTTTTCAGTGAAATCACAAGCCTTATGTCCCATATTACAACATCATTAGCACTTTCCAGAATTCAGAAGACATTCCCCATCATGTTTTTACCACATTTATCACAAACTGGAAACTTAGTTTTCCTACCATCGGTCTTTTTTGAAGAATTCTTCCCTTTGTCCTGCCACCTCGGTCTCTTCTTCTGTTGGTTGTTATAGAACACTTGATAATCAGAAAACTCCATTTCCACCTTCACAGAACATCGAAAAATATTTTCCTAACTATTGAACTCGTGAGAAGATAAATACCTTCGATATTTTGTCTTTAATCTTGAGTAAAAATGATTGATTTTACTAACAAGGTCTCGGATAAAATTTGGGGCACACCTTGCCAATCGAGTGAACCATTCTTCATAAGCAACCACTGATTCGTCCTCTTGCCTCAATTCCAAGAATTTTTTTTCTATCCTAAGTCAAACAGCCTTAGGAAAATACTTCTCAAGAAACATACCTTTGAATTCATCCCAGTCGAGAGTATCAATCTCATCAGCGTCCTTGATATTTTTAACCATTGACCACCACTGATCTGCTTCACTCTCCAAATGGTAAATTGTAGGACTAACCTTTTGATTGTATGAACACCCCATGAAATATAAAATATTCTCTTGTGATTTAATCCACCCTTCATCTAGAACCGGGTTAGATGATCCTCTGAATTATGGGGGATGTTGCCTCATGAAATGTTCCACCACTGACACGTTCCTCTGTGGATGATCTATCTAATCTCGTGCAAGGATAACACCGCCATTTATCGCTTGAGTCAACTATGACATTACAACAAAAAACTGTTCAGTTCCAATTCCAACCATATCAGGATGCTGATTTGGAAGGTCATTTCCTTTTTTATGCCTTCCTAACACTGCTTCCCTGTTTCCTCTGTGGAAAACCATTCAGAACAAACATGTCACAGATGAAGTAGCATAGTAATCATCAAATGCTATATGATTTCAATTTTACCTTAAAAAAATATTTTTGGATAATCATTTAATAGAATTATATATCCTAAAGTTATCTAAACTGACCTTTGATACCAAATATAAGGCCCCAGCCTTAAACATTAATTAATATTGAGTTATTATAAGATTACACATTGGAGGATCTTTTCAAGTTTAGATTTTTAGAGAATTAGATCATAAATCATGCATTGCATTCCACATTTCAATAAGGTGGTTAAAAAAAAGACAATATTCTTTTTTCCCATCAAAGGAGATATATTTAAAATAAAACATGGATTCTTTTGTGACACATCCTCGACACTATCAACAAATCATGTACCCTTCCCCTGACCTGTGAAAAACATTTCAAAAACTTAGGATGAGCATAAAAAGCTCAGTAATGGATATAATAGTATGAAATGAAAACATTTGTCCATGTTTACATAAGAATTAATGAAATCATACTTTACTCATAAAACATAATCACTTTAACATAACTCATGAAATCATGAATAAATCATAGAAATCATAAGACATAAAGGTAACTTGAGGCATTCATAATATTCTTACATAGGTAGTAACCCTCATGGATAAGTTTGGAATACCCATCACAGTATATTCCTAAAATCTCTTCGGATAAACCTTAGAGTTTAACCACATCGCATTACCCAATGCATTGGAGAGCTATATCGGGATCACCCTCCATTAGTTTATCACAGAACCACTTATCTTCATAAACAATGCCCAATAACCATAACATAATCGTATCACATAAAACATGCATAAAAGAAACATAACATTTCCACATTTCAATCACAAGATATCAATAACACATTGATATAATAAAACCATGATCAAAACCATTTCAATACCAAAATAAAATAAAAATAAAACATGGTATTTATTTTTAATTCTAAAAATTTTTATTCCCTGTAGAGGAAGCCGAAACTCAAATAATGGTCACGGCGGTGGAGAAGTCGTTGTCGCCGCATACGTACGAAAGAAACATTCCCTTTTGTTGTTTATTAAAACTACTCGTACAAAAAATATTCCTTTTGAATAAAAGTAAAAGTTAAAGGGATTTATACACCATATAAAATAATGTTGTGTATAAAACAAAATGTGCCTCAATGAAAGGAGATTGAGAAGAAGTCCCTTACCTCGTGTCCGACTACACTCGATCGTCATTTAATCTCCTGAATAATAAACTTGAGTTAAAATCTACTTGATTAAGAACCTTTTTCAAGTCAATTATTCTTTTTATATCAATTATTACCATGTTATAAACACTATGTAATTATTTAAGTTAATAACTGTTGTTTTTTCGATCATTGGTACATGAGTCAAAAATAAATTCCTTATAATTACTAGTTGTTCATGTGCTAAAATATCCATTATATCCAGAATTATATTCATGATGTAGATATCATATATATCATATATATCTAGTGTATACATGCATTTATAATATTACATAACATTTAGACGTAAGAAATGAAATGCACCATTCATGGAGACGGTAAGCCATACTTACGAATGAATGCTACTTTCATTTCTATTTCATATTTAATGGAATGAACTCATAATTATATAAAGGGATATTATAATTCTAGTACAGTATCATATATAATATCATTAACTCAATCCTTTATACGTACCACATATGGAATGTAACGCCCCGACCCCAGTTACCCAGAGTCGGTGCATTATTACATAACATTGGCATGATCACAGGAAAGATCAAATCTCGAAAGACCGATTGGTTTAGTAGCCTTGAAAACACTAGATATATTCATAAAGTTTTACAATACATCATAAATTGAAAAACTACTACAACAACATATTCTCTCCATAGTCCACACTATTAACCCCTCATAATATCCCTGCAGGTCATTCATAATTTACTTCTTCACTTCCTGGGAAAAATAAAACATAGAAAAGGGGTGAGCTCAAATTCCCAGTAAGGATAACAATATAGCGGAAACTTTCATAAATAAGAATAAACATTTAAGGCAATGTATAACTGAAACAAAAGCCTTTTAAACTTGAACTTTCAATATAGTATGGCATAAATAAAATGAAATAATTCCATTTACTTATTCACATGGATATTCTACTAATCGAATAATCACATGCAATATCAATAACCACTTTCATAATGATGTAATGCATAATGCCAGACTATCATAACCACATAGCCAAGGCCTCGTTCCAAGACTACAAATAAAATTTTGCCAAGGCCTTGTGACAAGACACTAGTTTGTCTCATGAGACCTACCGATGCATCGAGGAGCTATAGAGGGCTCCACCCGTCACATACTAAGTCCAATGCATTCCCATATGAAAAGGTTTAAACATAACATAAACATTCGTATTAAAACTAGCATACGAAATGTCAATAATTTCTCCATAAACCATGAATGGTATACAAATAACACATCCACAGTCAAGCATATCACAAAACCTTCAATACATTATGGAACTTTTGTATCATAATAAATAAACTTCATATAATCATAAAATCCATCAAAGGATGTTGACATAGATGAAATCAAAACTATTTGAGAGAAATATCTCCTTTTTTTTGAAATCATTTAAAAGTCACACATTTATAAAGAAAGTAATTAAAAAGTAATTTCTGAATCAAAGTGTCACATACCACTTTGAAACATTTGAAAGGAATTAACATTTTAAAAACATTGATTTCCATATAAATAAATCCTTAAAAACCATTTTTAAGACATGAACATCAAAAAGATTTAGAAAGATAAATATTTAAAACATTTAAAATTCTGATTTTGATAAAGAGCACCTTTCCGAAATTCTTAAAATATTCATTTTGAAATCATTTAAAAGTCACATAATTATAAAATAAAACATTTACATTGAAAATATCCTTGTATGCTTGTACGGGAAGCTTTGAAAATTTTATAACAGTGGTAAATAGCCGCACCTGCCGTATAAGTTAAAAAAACTTTTTTACCTTAATTTTGTCAAAAAGGATAAAAAGCACCTTGTTTGGAAAACGACAGAAAGATTCCTTTATAAAACTCTTATAAAAAGTCAAACTAGGGTATAAATGAATTTAACCCATATTCTAGTAAATAGTAAAATTTTTTTGAAATTTATTTTTAAGAAACGTGGATGTGGATGATAAAGAGATCCCAGTAGATTATTACGTATAAACAACCTCAGATAATGAAGAGATTGCGAAATAAACCCTTACCTTGCACTTTTACTTGGTTGGGGTAGGTTTATCTCCTGTATAATGGTGAAATAATTTTTATTAAATTATTAAATAATCATATACATTTATATGATATCATATATGATCTTTTAACATTGCTTTGTTAATAATATCTTAGAATTATCGTCTTTTCGGGTGATAACTTACTCATTTTCTTTTATATGTTTTGTTAAGTAAGACATGTTTATAATATATAGGTTGTATCTAATTCATATCCAAAATGATATCAAGTCCTTATATACTATTATTAATCATTAAATTATAATTATACTTGAATGGATACGATGGAGAATGAATCTCATCACGTTCGTGGAGACGGTAGTCCGTACGTACGCACGAGCGATAATATGATTCTTTTGATATTAAAATAATATATAATTGGATGGTATATCATATATACATAATCCTTATCAAGTTATATGTATTATTTAGATGAGTTAAACATCATTATTATACCATTCTAAATAATAATTTATTGAATAACAATTACACCACGACGTGGAGACGGTAAGCCGTACGTATGCACGTATGGTGACTTGTTATTCAAAGGATGGATAGAATAGTGAATATGGTTGTACCATATTTATAATAACATCAATGTATATATATGATACTGGAGTTATTATTTTATAATGGTAACAACAAAGGAAGAAGAAGTGGAAGAAGAATGGAACTTGAAAAAGGGTGGTGAAATCATTACCTCTTCTTCGGGTTCTTCCTTTTGATTTGGTCCAAAGGGATCCTTAGGTTGGCTTTCTGATCAAACTAAGGCCTATAGGTTGTATTGAGGGAATTTGGGAGAGTATTTGGGAAGATTTTGGCCGTACCAAAAGGCTTTTAAGGTGTGAGGAAATGAGAAGGAGGAGTGCCCTTTTATAAGAGGGGTGAGGGGCACCTTCGGAAGAGCTAGAAATATTAATTTATAATAAATTCATATTCGGTTTCTAATGACTCCAAAGTTGATTATTCAAAGTTCAAGGTGGGGATAGGTCGAAAACCATTCAACAAATAGAATTTAGACAGGTTTTTGTTACTATATTAACCTTATCTTATAGTTTTAACTCTTAGATAATTAGTTTGACATTTACCATGTCACTTTGTATTTTTATAATATATAGTTAATAAACATAATATATAATCCAAGAGACCCCCAAGTGGTCCATTAATGATGAACATATCATGATATAAGTCTCTTGGCCGACCCTTAGATTTTTAAGAATTTAATATCAATTAATAATCTAATATTTGTTTTAACAACTCTTTTATGTCAATTTTGACACTATTCAATAATTGATTTTTGTGAAACTCATAACAGAATGATTAATTCGACCAAAGTTAATTAAATCAATACTAACATGTCATATTAGCCTATAAAATTATTGTAATTCATTAATAGTCTCAAATTATATTTATTTGGGAATTTATAATATCAATTATTTTAATTTTTCAGAATTATGGTAATTACTGCATCATCATTGTGTCAAAAATAAATTAAATTATTTAAAGTCTAAAAATTATAAATAAAATATCACTATGTAGTAAATCTAATTATCTTTCTAATTAATATTTACAATCTAATTTATCTTATGTATAACCCTATATTAAAAATGTTTTAGTAAAAAAACTTTGATTTTAAATCTTTTAACTCTTCTTTGAATTAAATAATAATAAATGTCCTAATCTAATCCAAGTGGACCTAAATGATCATTGTTTATTCCCAAGGTTGTTTTTGGTCGAGATAAACTTGTACAATAGAATTAGGACATGTTTCAGTGTAATATTAATATCATTTTTACCCTTAATTACCCTATTTACTTTTAACCGTGGTAAATAAAAGTAAAAAGTTACTATTCACCAAAAATTATTTTCATCTCATTGAACCACATTTTATTTCTTGATATTAACCGTGTCTCTCGGATTTTCGAAATTCCATTCCCAGAAGTGGTAAAATTATGTTTTATGAAAAATTCAGTTTTTTAACTACCACTTAGTAGTTTCACTATTCATCAAAAAATGAACTTTTTCAGAACAATGGAAAAATTTCACCCTAAGCTATAATTGATATTCCAAATTCAAAAATGATATCTATTTTAAAAAATTCCAAACATTTAAGTTGCATTAATTAATTTTATAATTAATTTCCGCTATCACAACAAATAGCGTGTTTTTAAGAAACAATATATATCAAAAGATTGACAATTGTTTAGGTCTAATTTCAAAGTGAAATTAATTATAATGAACACCATTGGATAAAATGGTAAAAATATATTCTAATTATACTTTAAAACCACTCAAATTCATAATTTATCACCATTAATTATTTTTATTAAAAAATATGTTTTTAATTAAAATTTAGTAATTTTCACTCTTCATCAAAATAATAAAATTATCCGAAATGTACCAAAATTTCACCTTAGGCTAAATTAGACACTCTGAATCCAAAAATGAAGTCCATTTTGAGAGATAAAATTTCTAAAAATTTAAAAGTAGGTATTACTATTCATAACGGCTAGTTTGATTGGTTGTGGTGTGTGTTAGAACTCGAAGTTGCGTACAACACATGCTACTGTATTATTCAAAGGAAAGTGTACCGTGGAAGCTTGGGATGTTTCATTTTAAATTTTTGACATCCCCATTTTGTCAAAAAGTTAAAAGTATTGTATTTAAAAAGGGTTCACTATTAAAAGTTGATAAAACTGCAATACTGAAAATGAATTTGTTCTTGCATTATGTCTAAGAAACTCATAATATGGATTCGAAAATTATAAGGATTATATAAAGTTTAAAATTTAGTTAATAATATTCATAACCTCTTTTGAACGGCTTGTTTGGTATGTCATGGGGTGCTTGAACTCGGTGTTGCCTGTAGTGCAAGTTATTGAATTATTTTGAAGAAATAACACACTATGAAATCTTGGGGTGTTACATTCTACCATCCTTCAATAAATTGAGTCCTCGCAATTTGAAATAGTTCTTCGAAAATAAAAGGTTGAAAATATAAAATATATTTGTGGGAAAACCCACATCGGAAATTGGGTTACTAAAATTTAGTCTTAATTTGAGGAAAATAGAAATGAAAGGGTCACCACCAAATTATGATCTCTATTCGGAGAACATTGGTGGCAATTAGAGACATATAATTGGATGAAAAATGTAAATATTTATAATTAGTGATTGAGGTCATCAATCACAAACAAGTGTAAAATTGAGGTCCTTAAATTCATCAATCTATGATGATTTGAAATACCATCGGTTCAACAAAACATAGGTTATTAGGATAACACATTTTTGGTTTTAGGATTCCTTAGATAAAGTATATGAATTAATTTCTTCATAGAATAAGAGAAGAAGAAAAATATATTCTTGACAAGTAGAGTTTCATCCTTTAACTAATTTCTACCACAAACTCATCTTTCACTCTAAAAGATAATAGAACGTAAAAATAATATTTTGTTTATCCTATTTGTATAGGGTTAAAAAAATGAATTTATAATTCATCTAGAAGAACCATTAAAAAAAGACATTATTCAAACCAGGAAATCATGTGGGTCAGTGGTAGGTGACACACTCTTGTCTCCCTTCAGTTGTGCGTTCAAGTCTCGCGGCCTTGCCGGACGCGATGGGTTGCCGCCCGATCTCCGTGTTTTCCTTTTATGGCAATCCAAAATAATCCAAACTAGAACTATCCAAAATACTTCAATACAAAATTTATAAGTAAGGTAAACACAATTAAGATCCTTTTTTTTGCCGCGTAATAACATGTGATCACCTTCATCATATATTCTTTTAAAACACTGTAACGTACTGATTATCATAAAACCTTATTGATTACATTCATGATCCCTTATCCCTTATAATAGATATACTCCTTCAATCCAAAAATGTAGTAAACCCCAACAATGATGGAATATACAAATCATTAATTAGTTTCAAGGTATTCAAGAATATCCAATATAATTTATCCAAAACAATCATGTATTATTCTAAAATCAATACCTCGGTATCAGAACCATATTATGGTTTACCTTTCTCTCAACCATATATTTTCCAAAAATTTAACCTGCTATTGAGTCACTTTTCTTTTTTCCACGCAATCTCAAGTCCATAATGAAATAGTACTGCATTACAATCCTTATATACTCCATAATTATTATAACAAGTACATTGTTGATACAACAATTAATTGACATAATCAATATAAGAACTCTAATCATTCCTCTTCATCTATGGTATTATCATAACTCGATTATTATCCAATAGCATCATTTGCGGCATAGTCTGATGACTGGGACATAGGTTCACGTTGTAACATCCCAAGTAAGTAATGAATAATAGATATTTTTATCTATGTCTATTAATGATTAAGATAGTGTTATAGAGGCTTAAAATGAAAATAAATACAATCTTATGCATGGAATACACTAATATTCTTAAAAGATTGTTTTACTGCCTTGTGATGGCAAACCATTTTTGAATCTATATTTTGACAATTTTATAAACTATGTTTGTCAAAATAAACTTATTCTTTATGATTGGGACATCAAAATTTACCTTGTGTGAAATTTTGGTATTTTTCTGACAATGTTCATTTTTTTATGAATAGTGAAAAATACTGCATTTTACATCAAAACTGCTTTTTAATCTAATTTATTGATATGATTAGATTATGTTTTGATTTGGTTTTGAAGTGGAATTAGAATATATTTTTACCATTTTATCCAATGGTGGTCATTGGAATCAATTTCACTTTGAAATTAGACTTAAACTGGTGTCAATCTTTTGATACTTATTTTTTTTGTAAAAACACGCTATTTGTCATGACAGCGGGAATTGATTATTAAATTAATTAATTTGACTTATATGTTTTGAATTTTGTAAAATGGACTTCATTTTTGAATTCGGAATGTCAAATATAGCTTAGGGTGAATTTTTGGTAATTTTCTGAAAAACTTCAATTTTTGATGAATAGTGAAACCACTAAGTGATAATCAAGCAAACTGATTTTTCTGTTAAATGAAAGTTTACCACTAATGTGTATTGAATTTTGAAAATCCGACATACATGGTTGTCATTAAGAAGTAAAATGTGGTTCAATGAGATTAAAATAATTTTTTTGGTGAATAGTAACTTATTAAGTTTTTAATCGCGATTAGTGGTAATTAGTGTAGTTTAAGGTATAATTAATACTTTAATAATATGAAATGACCTAGACACATGTCCCAACCTCATTGGTTGTGTCATGGCCGACCAAGAAAATCCATGGCCTAACTTGGGGACCCCATGGATCCACTTTTGTTGGGAAATAACATAAATTACTTTTTATTTAATGTTAAAGTGAAAATGACACTAACATAAATTGTTTTACTAAAACAATTTTTACGTGGGGTTATACAAGTCCAAATTTAGATTATAAATAGTCATTGGAAAGCTAAAAAGATTTCCTATATCATAGTAATTTTTTTATAATTTTTAGACATTAAATAAATTTAATTATGTATGACATAATAATGATGCAGCGATGACATCATTATTTGGCGATTTAAATAAAATGGAATGATAATGTAAAATCTAAAACCTACACATGGCCAAAACCAATTGGATGAGTGTATTTCTAAGATTTGTCACCTTATCCACGAATTATATAAATGTGGGTCCTTTTAAAACCGAAACACATTTTCAAATAAAGTAATGTTTCTTTACTTTCCAAAAGTGCCCCTCCTCTCCTCTTATAAAAGGCCCCCACCTCTACCTCATTTCACACCTCTTCAAGCCTTTGTCTCGGCCAACCCCTTCCCATTTGCTCTCTCCACATCCCTCTCCTCATCCTAGAGGATTCCCCTTGGGCAGAATCCTTTCAAAGGAAGCCTTTAGGCTCAAATCAAAAGAAGTTACACTTTTTAAGGTAATTCATCCTCTCATGCTCATTTGTTTTATTTTGCTTCTCCAACCCCCTAAACTCTTTTTATTTACTTCTTTTGTAACAACACCAGTATCTTCAATATACTAGGATGTTGTTATAAGAGTTATTTGAGCTACACTCTCACACAACTACATCAAATGGTTAAAGAACATACGTTTTCCGTGGATGGCGAAATTATGCCTCCCGAAACGATGATGGTTCAATACTCATTTAACACCTTCAAAGGTGGACATTATGATGTCACTATTTTTATATATGATATATATTATGTATATGTTTTCCTTAAGCTTCTGTGTTTCTTCATTTTGGTCATACTTTATGGTTTCCATTATGGGTAAACACGATATCTTCATTTTAGGAAGTGCGGACTACCGCCCCCTAAAAGTGATTTGATTCGTTAATACCATATGTGAGATGTGTAAAGGATAAAGTTAATGATATTATATATGTTATTATACTGGAGTTATAACATACTCTTATACCATTATGAATCCATTCCATGAAATATGAAATAGAAATGGAAGTAGCGTTAATGCGTACGTACGGCTTACCGTCTCCATGAACGGTGCATTTCATTTCTTACCTCTAAATGATTATGTAATACTATAAAGGCATGAATGTACTGGATATATATGACATATATGATATCTACATCATGAATAACATTCTGAATATAATGAACCTTTGACCAAATTAACAACATGTAAGTGTAAGAGGACTATTTTTGACTTAAGAACCAAATACCGACAAAATGAACATTATTAACTTAACTGATTACATGATGTTCATAACATGGTATAAAAGGAATAATGAACTTGAAAAAAAATTCATAATCAAGAAGATATTAACTCATGTTTATTATTCAGGAGATTAAAGAACGGTCGGGTCAAGTCAGATACGAGGTATGGGACTTCGTCTCAATCTCCTTTCATTGAGGCATATTTTATTTTATACACAACTTTCTTTTATACGGTGTATAAACCCCTTTGACTTTTACGTTTATTCAAAAGGAGTCTTTTTTATACGAAACGTTTACTAAACGACAAAAGGGAATGTTTTTGTCGTACGTATGCGGCGACAACGACTTCTCCGTCATCGTAACCGTTATTTGAGTTTCGGCTTCTTCTACAAGCCATTCCTTCTTTTTAAAAGAAAAATAAATACCATGTTTTACTTTTCTTTTATTTTGGTATTGAAAATGGTTTTCATAATATTTTTATATCAATGTGTGGTATTGATATCTTGTGGTTGAATGGTGGAAATTTTATGTTTCCTATATGCATGTTTTATGTGATACGATTATGTTGAGGTTCTTGGGCATTATTATGAAGAACGGGTGGTTCCGTGATAAAATAAGGGCGGGTGAGCCCGTTATAGCTCTCCAATGCATTGGGTAACGCGAAAGAGTGAAACATTAAGGTTTCTCCGAAGAGATTTTCAGGGAATATACTGTGATGGGTATTCCAAACGTAACCAAGAGGGTTACTCCCTACGTAAGAATGTTATGAATGCCTCAAGTTACCTTTATGTCTTATGGTTTCTATGATTTATTCATGATTTTATGAGGCGTGTTAAAGTGCCTATGTTTTATGGGTAAAGTATGATTTCATTCTTATGTACATATGAACTCATGTTTCCTTTCCATGTTTTTTTATAACCCATACTGAGTTTTTATGCTCATCCCAAGTTTTTGAAATGTTTTTCACAGGTCAAGGGAAAGGTACATGATAAGATGATAGAGTCAAGGATGTGTCAAGAAATAATCCATGTTTTATTTTAAATGTGTTTCCATTGATGGGAATGAAGAATACTATATTTATGTAACCACTTTGTTTATATGTGGAATGTAATGCAAGTTTTATGATCTAATTCTCAAAAACTCTAAACCCGAAAAGATCCTCAACGTGTAATCTTGTAATAACTCAAGATTAAGTAAGGTTTAAGGCTGGGGCCTTATAGTTGGTATCAGAGGTCGGTTTAGACAACTTTAGGAGTTAGAAAAGTGTTAAGTTATAATATTATTGTAATGATATAGCATTTACGGATTACCATGTTGCTTCGCCTAAGATATTTCGGTGTTCAGAATGGTTTTCCGCAGAGGAAACAAAGAAGCTATGTTGGGACGACATCAGGAGGAAGAAAACCTTCCAAATCAGCAACCTGAGATGGTCGGAATCGGAACTGAACAGTTTGTTGCAGTGATGGCATAGTTGACTCAGGATATAAATGGTGGTGGTATCCATGCACGAGATCAGCTAGATCAGCCACAGAGGAACATGTCAGTGGTGGAACATTTCATGAGGCAACATCCCCCATCATTCAGAGGATCATCTGACCCTGTGCTAGCTGAAGGGTGGATTAAAGCACTGGAAAAGATTTTTGATGTCATGGGGTGTTCAGACAATCCAAAGGTTAGTCTTTCTATTTACCGTTTGGAGGGTGAAGCTGATCAGTGGTGGTCTATGGTTAAAAATATCAGGGACGCCGATGAGATTGATGCTCTTGACTGGGATGAATTCAAAGGTATGTTTCTTGAGAAGTATTTTCCTAAGGCTGTTCGACTTAGGATGGAAAAGCAATTCTTGGAATTGAGGCAAGAGGAAGACTCAGTGGCTTCCTATGAAGAAAGGTTCACTCGATTGGCAAGGTATGCTCCAAATTTTATCCGAGACCTTGATAGTAAAATCAATCGTTTTTACTCAGGATTAAAGCCAAAATATCGAAGGGCATTAGCTTCTCCTGAGTTTAAAAGTTATGAAAAGCTTGTTCAATGTGCTGAGAAGGTGGAAATGGAGTTTGCCGATGACCAAGTTTTCTATAACAACCAGCAGAAGAAGAGACCGAGGTGGCAGGAGAAAGGTAATAATTCTTCAAAAAAGTCTGATGGTAAGAAAACTAAGTTTGCAGCTTGTGATAAATGTGGCAAAAGGCATGCTGGGGAACGTCTTCTGAATTCTGGGAACTGCTACCGATGTGGTAAGATGGGACATAAGGCTCGTGATTGCACTGAAAAGGATCAAGGTGAAGGTAAGAATAAATTTGATTTACAGTTAGTGAAATGTTATAAGTGCAATGAGATGGGTCACTATGCAAACGAGTGTCCGACAAGGAGCTTGAGTGATGGGAAGAGTTAGACTACAAGAAGAAAGGGGTGGTGAAATCCTTTGTAACTACTTCAGCAGATGTCGGGCCATCAAATGAAGTTGTATCAGCTCTAGGGAGCTCAGTTTTTTTCAAAGATTGACTTGAGGTCGGGGTACCATTAGTTGAAAGTAAAAGAAGCAGACGTTCCGAAGACTGCGTTCCGTACTAGATATGTCCAATATGAATTTTTAGTTATGCCTTTGGGGTTAACCAATGCACCTATTGTATTCATGGACCTTAAGAATAAAATTTTCCATGAGTTCTTGGATAAGTTTGTGTTTGTGTTTTGAGGTTTGGGAAGAGGTTATGTGTGCCTTGTGATTCACAGTTGAAGAGAGAGTTGTTATGTGAAGCTCATAGTTCTCCGTTCTCAGTTCATCCGGGCAGTACTAAGATGTATAGAGATCTGCGGGAGTATTACTGGTGGGATGGAATGAAAAGAGACATTGCTGATTTTACTGTGAAGTGTTTGACTTGTCAGCAGGTTAAAGCAGAGCGGCAGTTACCGAAAGGGATGCTTCAGCCTTTACCAGTGCCAGAGTGGAAATGGGAGAATATATCCATGGACTTTGTTGTTGGATTACCGAAGACATCTCGAGGTAATAATGCAATCTGGGTTATTGTTGATCGCTTGACCAAGTCTGCTCATTTCCTTGCTATACGAGATACTTTCTCTCTTGATCAACTTTCCCGTTTGTATCTTAAGGAGATAGTCAGGTTACATGGAGTTCCTCTCTCCATTGTATCGGATCGTGATCCCAGGTTTACTTCTAACTTTTGGAAAGGCCTTCAGAAGTCGTTGGGTACTGAATTAAATTTTAGTACAGCTTTTCATCCTCAATCAGATGGGCAGTCAGAACGAACAATTCAGACATTGGAGGATATGCTACGAGCTTGTTCTATGGATTATCAGGGAAGTTGGGACCAACATCTTTCTTTGGTTGAGTTTTCATATAATAACAGTTTTCATTCCAGTATACAGATGGCACCATTTCAGGCATTATATTGGAAGCGGTGTCGAACTCTAGCTTTCTGGGATGAAGTGGGTGAAAGAAAGTTCATGGGACCAGAATTGGTAGAAGAGATGGCAGAAAAAGTTCAGCTGATTCAGAAACACATGAGAACAGCTCAGAGCAGGCAGAAGAGTTATGCGGATAACTGGAGGAAGGATCTATCTTTCGAGGTAGTGATCATGTTTTTCTCAAGGTTTCTCCTTGGAAAAGTGTGATGAGATTTGGTAAGAAAGGAAAGTTGAGTCCAAGGTTTATTGGACAGTACGAAATTCTGGAAAGAGTTGGATCAGTTGCATACTGAGTGGCTTTACCTCCGAGTTTATCTCAGGTACACAATGTTTTTCCCGTTTCGATGTTGAGAAAGTATATGCCAGATCCATCTCATGTTTTGAGTCCAGAGGTAGTTCAGCTGGAAGAGAACCTATCTTATGAGGAACAACCGGTCCAGATTCTTGACCACAGGGAGCAAGTGTTACAGAATAAGGTGATTCACCAGGTAAAGGTTTTGTGGAAAAACCACATGATTGAAGAGGCAACATGGGAATCTGAAAATGCAATGAGGGATAAGTACCCCCATTTATTCGATAAGTAAATAAATTGCGGGGACGCAATTTTCTAAAGGGGGGAAGGATGTAACATCCCAAGTAAGTAATGAATAATAGATATTTTTTTCTATGTCTATTAATGATTAAGATAGTGTTATAGAGGCTTAAAATGAAAATAAATACAATCTTATGCATGGAATACACTAATATTCTTAAAAGATTGTTTTACTGCCTTGTGATGGCAAACCATTTTTGAATCTATATTTTGACAATTTTATAAACTATTTTTGTCAAAATAAACTTATTCTTTATGATTGGGACATCAAAATTTACCTTGTGTGAAATTTTGGTATTTTTCTGACAATGTTTATTTTTTTATGAATAGTGAAAAATACTGCATTTTACATCAAAACTGCTTTTTAATCTAATTTATTGATATGATTAGATTATGTTTTTATTTGGTTTTGAAGTGGAATTAGAATATATTTTTACCATTTTATCCAATGGTGGTCATTGAAATCAATTTCACTTTGAAATTAGACTTAAACTGGTGTCAATCTTTTGATACTTATTTTTTTTGTAAAAACACTCTATTTGTCATGACAGCGGGAATTAATTATTAAATTAATTAATTTGACTTATATGTATTGAATTTTGTAAAATGGACTTCATTTTTGAATTCGGAATGTCAAATATATCTTAGGGTGAATTTTGGTAATTTTCTGAAAAACTTCAATTTTTGATGAATAGTGAAACCACTAAGTGATAATCAAGCAAACTAATTTTTCAGTTAAATGAAAGTTTACCACTAATGTGTATTGAATTTTGAAAATCCGACATACATGGTTGTCATTAAGAAGTAAAATGTGGTTCAATGAGACTAAAATAATTTTTTTGGTGAATAGTAACTTATTAAGTTTTTAATCGCGATTAGTGGTAATTAGTGTAGTTTAAGGTATAATTAATACTTTAATAATATGAAATGACCTAGACACATGTCCCAACCTCATTGGTTGTGTCATGGCCGACCTATACAAGCCATGGCCTAACTTGGGGACCCCATGGATCCACTTTTGTTGGGAAATAACATAAATTACTTTTTATTTAATGTTAAAGTGAAAATGACACTAACATAAATTGTTTTACTAAAACAATTTTTAAGTGTGGTTATACAAGTCCAAATTTAGATTATAAATAGTCATTGGAAAGATAAAAAGATTTCCTATATCATAGTAATTTTTTTATTATTTTTAGACATTAAATAAATTTAATTATGTATGACATAATAATGATGCAGCGATGACATCATTATTTGGCGATTTAAATAAAATGGAAAGATAATGTAAAATCTAAAACCTACACATGGCCAAAACCAATTGGATGAGTGGATTTCGAAGCTTTGTCACCTTATCCACGAATTATATAAATGTGGGACCTTTTAAAACCGAAACACATTTTCAAATAAAGTAATGTTTCTTTACTTTCCAAAAGTGCCCCTCCTCTCCTCTTATAAAAGGCCCCCACCTCTACCTCATTTCACACCTCTTCAAGCCTTTGTCTCGGCCAACCCCTGCCCATTTTCTCTCTCCACATCCCTCTCCTCATCCTAGAGGATTACCCTTGGGCATAATCCTTTCAAAGGAAGCCTTTAGGCTCAAATAAAAAGGAGTTACACTTTTTAAGGTAATTCATCCTCTCATGCTCATTTGTTTTATTTTGCTTCTCCAACCCCCTAAACTCTTTTTATTTACTTCTTTTGTAACAACACCAGTATCTTCAATATACTAGGATGTTGTTATAAGAGTTATTTGAGCTACACTCTCACACAACTACATCAAATGGTTAAAGAACATACGTTTTCCGTGGATGGCGAAATTATGCCTCCCGAAACGATGATTGTTCAATACTCATTTAACACCTTCAAAGGTGGCCATTATGATGTCACTATTTTTATATATGATATATATTATGTATATGTTTTCCTTAAGCTTCTGTTTTTCTTCATTTTGGTCATACTTTATGGTTTCCATTATGGGTAAACACGATATCTTCATTTTAGGAAGTGCGGACTACCGCCCCCTAAAAGTGATTTGATTCGTTAATACCATATGTGGGATGTGTAAAGGATAAAGTTAATGATATTATATATGTTATTATACTGGAGTTATAACATACTCTTATACCATTATGAATCCATTCCATTAAATATGAAATAGAAATGGAAGTAGCGTTCATGCGTACGTACGGCTTACCGTCTCCATGAACGGTGCATTTCATTTCTTACCTCTAAATGATTATGTAATACTATAAAGGCATGAATGTACTGGATATATATGACATATATGATATCTACATCATGAATAACATTCTGAATATAATGAACCTTTGACCAAATTAACAACATGTAAGTGTAAGAGGTCTATTTTTGACTTAAGAACCCAATACCGACAAAATGAACATTATTAACTTAACTGATTACATGATGTTCATAACATGGTATAAAAGGAATAATGAACTTGAAAAAAAATTCATAATCAAGTAGATATTAACTCAAGTTTATTATTCAGGAGATTAATGAACGGTTGGGTCAAGTCAGATACGAGGTATGGGACTTCGTCTCAATCTCCTTTCGTTGAGGCATATTTTATTTTATACACAACTTTCTTTTATACGGTGTATAAACCCCTTTGACTTTTACGTTTATTCAAAAGGAATCTTTTTTATACGAAACGTTTACTAAACGACAAAAGGGAATGTTTTTGTCGTACGTATGCGGCGACAACGACTTCTCCATCATCGTAACCGTTATTTGAGTTTCGGCTTCTTCTACAAGCCATTCCTTCTTTTTAAAAGAAAAATAAATACCATGTTTTACTTTTCTTTTATTTTGGTATTGAAAATGGTTTTCATAATATTTTTATATCAATGTGTGGTATTGATATCTTGTGGTTGAATGGTGGAAATTTTATGTTTCCATTATGCGTGTTTTATGTGATACGATTATGTTGAGGTTCTTGGGCATTATTATGAAGAACGGGTGGTTCCGTGATAAACTAAGGGCGGGTGAGCCCGTTATAGCTCTCCAATGCATTGGGTAACGCGAAGGAGTGAAACATTAAGGTTTCTCCGAAGAGATTTTCAGGGAATATACTGTGATGGGTATTCCAAACGTAACCAAGAGGGTTACTCCCTACGTAAGAATGTTATGAATGCCACAAGTTACCTTTATGTCTTATGGTTTCTATGATTTATTCATGATTTTATGAGGCGTGTTAAAGTGCCTATGTTTTATGGGTAAAGTATGATTTCATTCTTATGTACATATGAACTCATGTTTCCTTTCCATGTTTTTTTATAACCCATACTGAGTTTTTATGCTCATCCCAAGTTTTTGAAATGTTTTTCACAGGTCAAGGGAAAGGTACATGATAAGATGATAGAGTCAAGGATGTGTCAAGAAATAATCCATGTTTTATTTTAAATGTGTTTCCATTGATGGGAATGAAGAATACTATATTTATGTAACCACTTTGTTTATATGTGGAATGTAATGCAAGTTTTATGATCTAATTCTCTAAAACTCTAAACCCGAAAAGATCCTCAACGTGTAATCTTGTAATAACTCAAGATTAAGTAAGGTTTAAGGCGGGGGCCTTATACACATAGTGTCCAAACTCCTTGCAAATGAATAATTGTACATTTGAAACCATTTTCTTACCCTTGAAGTCACGTACTTTGTGCCCTTTTCTTACACACTTATAACAAACTCCCATTCCTTTCAGGCAAGTTCTAGGGTGTTTCTTCTAACATTTATCACATATGGGAAAATTCTTCTTTTCCCTCCTCCATTTATCCATCTTTCCCTCTTCCATCCTTTTCTTCTCTTGCATACCTTCAAAGCCATATGACTCAGTAAACTCTTTACTTATCTTATCAACACATGATATTATTTCTTAATATGATGATAATACATGAGAGAATATTTCTCTTATAAATTCTGGCTTAGGACCATGAAAGATATGATCCTTCCATCTCTTTGGACCATGTGCATTGCTGGAGTTCTCATTCCTTCTACTGGGCGCCATTTCTAAACAATGGAATACACTAGATTAGTTTATGAATAACAATACCTAATCCCAAAATTGTAAAACACATAACATAAATTAAATAGTTTATGGATATAATCAATAATCATAAAAATGTCTCATTTGAGGAAATATATATTCATAAACCCTTCATAATGGTTTGTAAAGAAAACGAGAATTATCCTAAGCATATCCCCCGGGAGTGTCGTAACCAAGAGTGCAGAAAGGCCCATTGTCATGCACCAGTTCCCGTTTGAGTCTAGCTCAAAGCGGTGTTTTCGGGTTTTACACCTAGGTACATCTGTGCCAGAGCCGCCTCTACCTGCTCGTATCCCGACAGGGATGTATTGCTTGGAAAAATCACAAAATATCTACAATACCAAAATTCTAGGAAGTTCTTCTATACTAATCCTCAAATAACATCTTAAATCTATGTGCTCTAATCCGAGTTTATCTAAATCTAGCTTCCAAGGATTGTACTAAACTTCCTCTGATACCAATAGTAACACCCCGACCCCAGTTACCCAGAGTCGGTGCATTATTACAGAACATTGGCATGATCTCCAGAAAGATAAAATCTCGAAAGACCGATTGGTTTAGTAGCCTTGGAAACACTAGATATATTCATAAATTTTTACATTACATCATAAAATGAAAAACTACTACAACAACATATTGTCTCCATAGTCCACACTATTAACCCCTCATAATATCCCTGCAGGTCATTCATAATTTACTTCTTCACTTCCTGGGAAAAATAAAACATAGAAAAGGGGTGATCTCAAATTCCCAGTAAGGATAACAATATAGCGGAAACTTTCATAAATAAGAATAAACATTTAAGGAAATGTATAACTAAAACAAGAGCCTTTTAAACTTTAACTTTCAACATAATATGGCATAAATAAAATGAAATAATTCCATTTACTAATTCACATGGATATTCTACTAATCGAATAATCACATGAAATATCAATAACCACATTCATAATGATGGAATGCATAATGCCAGGCTATCATAACCACATAGCCAAGGCCTCATGCCAAGACTACAAATAAAATTTTGCCAAGGCCTTGTGCCAAGACACTAGTTTGTCTCATGAGACCTACCGATGCATCGAGGAGCTATAGCGGGCTCCACCTGTCACTTACTAAGTCCAATGCATTCCCATATTAAAAGGTTTATACATAACATAAACATTCGTATTAAAACTAGAATACGAAATGTCAATAATTTCTCCATAAACCATGAATGGTATACAAATAACACATCCAGAGTCAAACATATCACAAAACCTTCAATACATTATGGAACTTCTGTATCATAATAAATCAACTTCATATAATCATAAAATCCATCAAAAGATGTTGACATAGATAAAATCAAAACTATTTGAGAGAAATATCTCCTTTTTTTTGAAATCATTTAAAAGTCACACATTTATAAAGGAAGTAATTAAAAAGAGATTTTTGAATCAAAGTGTCCCATACCACTTTGAAACTATTGAAAGGAATTAACATTTTAAAAACATTAATGTCCATATAAATAAATCCTTAAAAACCATTTTGATGACATGGAAATTAAAAATATTTAAAAATATAAATCTTTAAAACATTTAAAATTCTAATTTTGATAAAGAGAACCTTTCCGAAATTCTTAAAATATTCAGTTTGAAATCATTTAAAAGTCACATAATTATAAAATAAAACATTTACTTTGAAAATATCCTTGTAAGATTGTAAGGGAAGCTTTGAAAATTTTATAACAGTGGTAAATAGCTGCACCCACCATATAAGTTAAAAAAACATTATTACCTTAATTTTGTCGAAAAGGTTAAAAAGCACCTTGTTTGGAAAACGACGGAAAGATTCCTTTATAAACCTCTTATAAAAAGTCAAACAAGGGTATAAATGACTTTAACCCATATTCTAGTAAATAGTAAAAATGTATTGAAATTCATTTTTAAGAAACGTGGATGTGGATGATAAAGATATCCCAGTAGATTATTACGTATAAACAACCTCGGATAATAAAGAGATTGTGAAATAAACCCTTACCTTGCACTTTTCCTTGGTTGGGGTAGGTTAACCTCCTGTATAATGGTGTAATAATTGTTATTAAATTATTAAATAATCATATACATTAATATGATATCATATATGATCTTTTAACATTGCTTTGTTAATAATATCTTAGAATTATCATCGTTTCGGGTGATAACTTACTCGTTTTATTTTATATGTTTTTTTACGTAAGCCATGATTTTAATAAATTGGTCGTATATCATTTATATCCATAATTATATCAAGTCCTTAGATACTATTATTAATCATCAAATGATAATTATACTTGAATGGATACGATGGAGAATGAATCTCATCCCGTTCGTGGAGACGGTAGTCCGTACGTACGCACGAGCGATAATATCATTCTTTTGATATTAAAATAATATATAATTGGATGGTATATCATATATACAGAATCCTTATCATGTTATATGTATTATTTACATGAGTTACACATCATTATTATACCCATCCAAATAATAATTTATTGAATAACAATTACACCACGACGTGGAGACGGTAAGCCGTACGTACGCACGTATGGTGACATGTTATTCAAAAGATGGATAGAATAGTGAATATGGTTGTACCATATTTATAATAACATCATAGTATATATATGATACTGGAGTTATAATTTTAGAATGGTAACAACAAAGGAAGAAGAAGTGGAAGAATAAAGGAACTTGAAAAAGGGTGGTGAAATCATTAACTCTTCTTCGGGTTCTTCCTTATGATTTGATCAAAAGGGCTCGTTAGGTTGGATTTATGATCGAAATAAGGCCTATAAGTTGTAGTGAGGGAAGTTGGGATAGTATTTGGGCAGAGTTTGGCCGAACCAAAAGTCTTTTATGGTGTGAAGAAATGAGAAGGAGGAGTTCCCTTTTATAAGAGGGGTGAGGAGCACCTTTGGAAAATCTAGAAATATTAATTTATAATAAATTCATATTCAGTTTATATTGGCTCCAAAGTTGATTATTAAAAGTTTAAGGTGGTAATAGGTCTAAAACCATTCAACAAATAGAATTTAGACAGGTTTGGGTTACTCTTTGACCTTATCTTTTAGTTTTAACTCGTAGTTAATTAGTTTGACATTTACCATGTCACTTTGTATTTTTATAATATATAGTAAATAAACTTACTATATACATCCAAGCGACCCCCAAGTGGTCCATTAATTATGAAGATATCATGATATAAGTATCTTGGACGAACCTTAGATTTTTAGGAATTTAATATCAATTAATAATATAATATTTGTTTTAAAAACTCTTTTATGTCAATTTTGACACTATTCGATAATTCATTTTTGTGAAAGATTACTTCGACCAAAGTTAATTAAATCAATCGTAACATGTCTTATTAGCCTATTAAATTATTTTAATTCATTAAAAGTCTCAAATTATATTTATTTTGGAATTTATAATATCAATTATTTGAATTTTTCAGAATTATGGTAATTATTGCATCATCGTTGTGTCATAAATAAATTAAATTATTTAAAGTCTAAAAATTATAAATAAAATATCATTATGTATGAAATCTTATTAGCTTTCAAATTAATATTTTCAATCGAATTTATCTTATGTATAACCCTATATTAAAAATGTTTTGGTAAATAAACATTGATTTTAACTCTTTTAACTCTTCTTTGAATTAAATAATAATAATTGTCCTAATCTAATCCAAGTCGAACTAAATGATAAATTTTTATTCCTAAGGTTTTTTTTGGTCGAGATAAACTTGTACAATAGAATTAGGACATGTTTCAGGGTAATATTAATATCATTTTTACCCTTAATTACCCTATTTACTTTTAACCGTGGTAAATAAAAGTAAAAAGTTACTATTCACCAAAAATTATTTTCATCTCATTGAACCACATTTTACGCCTTGATATTAACTGTTTTTCTTGGATTTTCTAAATTCCATTCACAGAACCGGTAAAATTATGTTTTATGAAAAATTCAGTTTTTTAACTACCACTTAGAAGTTTCACTATTCATCAAAATTTGAAGTTTTTCAGAACAATGCCAAAATTTCACCCTAAGATATAATTGATATTCCAAATTCAAAAATGATATCTATTTTAAAAAATTCCAAACATATAAGTTGCATTACTTAATTTTATAATTAATTCCCGTTGTCACAACAAATAGCGTGTTTTTAAGAAACAATATATATCAAAAGATTGACAATTGTTTAGGTATAATTTCGAAGTGAAATTAATTATAATGAACACCATTGGATAAAATGGTAAAAATATATTCTAATTATACTTTAAAACCACTAAAATTCATAATTTATCACCATTAATTATTTTGATTTAAAAAGTTGTTTTTAATTAAAATTTAGTAATTTTCACTATTCATCAAAATATTGAAGTTATCCGAAAAGTACCAAAATTTCACCTTAGGCTAAATTTGACACTCCAAATGCAAAAATGAAGTCCATTTTGAGAGATAAAATTTCTAAAATTTTAAAAGTAGATATTTGTATTCATAACAGCTAGTTTGATTGGTTGTGGTGTGTGTTAGAACTCGAAGTTGCGTACAACACATGCTACTGTATTATTCAAAGGAAAGCGTACCGTGGAAGCTTGGGATGTTTCATTTTAAATTTTTGACGTCCCCATTTAGTCAAAAAGTTAAAAATATTGTATTTAAAAAGGGTTCACTATTAAAAGTTGATAAAAGTGCAATACTGAAAATGAAATTGTTCTTGCATTATGTCTAAGAAACTCATAATATGGATTCGAAAATTATAAGGATTATATAAAGTTTAAAATTTAGTTAATACTATTCATAACCTCTTTTAAACGGCTTGTTTGTTAAGTCATGGTGTTCTTGAACTCAGTGTTGAGTGTAGTTCAAGTTACTGAATTATTTTGAAGAAATAACACACTATGAAATCTTGGGGTGTTACATGGAATTAATGAATCAAATCACTTTGAGGGGCCGGTAGTCCGCACTTCCTAAATTGAAGATATCGCGTTTACCCATAATGGAAACCATAAAGTTATGCCATAAATGAAAAATAAAGAAGCATAAGGAAAACATAAACATAATATATATCATATATAAATAGAGTGACATCTTAATGTCCGCCATTAAAGGTGTTAAAAGAAGATTGAACAATCATCGTTTCGTGAGGCAGAAATTTGTCATCCACAGAAACAATATATCCTTTAACCAATAGACGAAGGTGTGTGTAAGTGTAGCTAGAATCATTCTCATAAAAACATCCTAGTTTATTTAAGATACTGGTTTTTTACAAAATAAAGTAATAAAAAGAGTTCAGAGGGTTGGATAATCAAAATAAAACAAAATAACACAAGTGCAGACATTACATTTAAATCGGGTAACTCCTCTTGGTTTGAACCAAAAGGGTTTATTGAAGAGATTTCCACCTATGGTAAGGCTTCTAGGATGAAGAGAGGGATGTGGAGAGATAAAATGATCAGAGCTTGGCTGATCCAATGGCTTGAGAGGTGTGGGTAAGGATCGAGAGTTGGGGGCCTTTTATAAGAGGGAGGAGGGGCACTCTTGGAAAGTCAAGAAATGTTACTTTATATTCGAATGAGTTTCAGATTTTAGAGGTCCTACATTTATATATTTATATTATAAGGTGACAAGGGTTCTAAATATACTCATCCAATATTTTTTGTCAAGTTTAAGTATTATGTTTACATTATCTTTTCATTTTATTTAAATCGTTCATTATTGACGTAATCGTTACATCATCATGTTGTCATAAATAAGTTAAATTATTTAATGTATATAAATTATAGAAAAAATACTATGATGTAAGAAATATATTTATAATTCCAATGAATATTTATATTCTAAGATATAATTTATGTATAAAAAATTAAAATTGTTTTACTTAGGTGTTATATTCTTTGTTATATTTAACATTTTTTAAAAATAAAAAGATAAAAAGATAAAAAGTCACTATCACACAAAAGTGATTCCATGGGGTCCCAACGTTTAGAACAAGGAATCCCATGGACTTCCATTAACCAAACAGTAGAATTAGGACACATTTTGGGGTCATTTTATATTATTATGTTATTATTTTATTACCCTTAACTACCCGATTACTAATTAATCACGATCATTAAAGATAATTACAGTCATTACTATTCATAATGTCCAAAAATAAGAGTCTTAATTAAAAAATTTGGACCTTATTATTCCAAATATGGAATATATTTTACCAAATTACAATCACATAAATTTCAATAATTAATTTAAAAATAATTCCCGTTGTCAAAACAAATAGCGGGTTTTTTTTGAAACAATATCTATGAAAAGTTTGGCACTTGTTTATGCCCAATTCCAAAGTGAAATTAATCCTAATAACCACCATTGTATTAAATGGTAAAAATATATTCTAATTATACTTTAATGGAAATTATAAAGATATTCTATCCATATAATTAAATTATATGAAAAAGTAGTTTTGAGGTAAGATGCAGTACTTTTCACTATTCATAAAAAATGAACATTGTCATAATAATACCAAAAATTTATCCAATGTAAATTCCAATGTCCCAATACTAAATAATAAGTTTATAATGACAAATAGATCTTATAAAATTTTCAAAATATTCATTTAAAAATGGTTCTCCATCAAAAGGCGGTAGAACAATCTTTTAAAAATATTTGAGAATTTTATGCTTAAGATTGGATTTATTCTCATTTTAAACCTCTAAAACACTATATAATTCATCAATAGACATGGATAATAAAATACACAATTCATTACTTACTTGGGATGTTACATATAACCTATAACTTTAAGGCATGATGTATTATAAAAACAACAACCTTTTTAAACATAAACATGAACATAATATGGAAAAAATAAATAAAACATTACAATATAAACATGCTCATGGATTTTATACTAGTCCAATATTCACATGTTATAATTAATTTCAAAATGATGGAATGCATAATGCTGGAAATAATAACTACTATTCCATGGCCTTGTCCTAAGGCAATTTACAAATATTTTTTCAAGTCCATTTTCCAAGAAACTAGTTTGTCTCATGATACCTATTGATGCATCGAGGGGCTATAGTAGGCCCCTCCTATCACTTACTAATTCCAATGCATTCCTCGTATGAAATGGGTGAAACATAACATAAAAATTCGTATTAAAAATGGCATACTAAATTTCAATAATTTAACCGTAAACCAGGAATGGTATAAAAATTCCACATCCATAGTCAAACATATCATAACTCATCCAATACAATATGGAATATTGTATTACAATAAATCAACCTCAATCAAGAATAATAACCAGTAATGGATGTTGAGAAAGATTAAAATGATTAGTACATATCATTGATAGAAATATCAATTTTTAGGAAATCATTAAAAAGTCACACAATTTATAAAGGAATACATTTAATAGATATTTTTTAATCAATGTGTCCCATACCACTTGGAGAATTTTGATAGTAATTAACATTTTCAAACATTCTTGTCCATATAAGTAAATATTTAAAACCCTTTTCCAAACATAGACATTAATGAGAAAGAATTAGATGAATAAATATTTTAAATTTATAAAATGATATTTTAGTTATTGAGTCACTTAAAAATAATCCTTTGGAAATATCTTTTATGAAACATTGACATTGATTATAAATATTTCCCAGCAAATACTTACAGATAAACAATCTCGGATAACAATGAGATTGAGGAATTAACCATTACATTTGGTATGATACTCTACATACGTGTCCAAAACTCTTGTATAATGTGTTTTAAAATATTATTAACTTATATCATAATAATAATAATATTTATTATTGTTTTATGACTTTATATTACCCGTTTACTAACAATTCCAAGTTAAGGTAACATTTTGGGTAATATATGCTTAGTTTATCGTGGATGTTTTCACTTTTTATTCGTGATTATATTACATAGATCATGATTTACTTACTTCCTGAATGTATAATATGATTTATATATAATAAATATAAATATATATAATAAATCGATATATGAAATGGAATACACCATTCATGGAGATGGTAGGTCATATGTACGCACAAATGCTCTTTCCATTTTCGTATTGTATGGAAGTAATTGAAAGAAATATATGTAAATTTATATATATATATATATATATATATCATCCTAGTAGAATTTTTATGTCATATAATTCATAATTATTAATAATATTTATTCTTATAATCATTCATTGATGGTGAATAAGGATGATGAGTCTAATCACATCGTGGAGACTGTAAGCCGTACGTACGCACGAGTGACGATATCATTTATTAATGGTTAAATGGTATGTAATTGGATGGAATATGAATTTTAAAGAAATAATATAATGTTATAATTATTATTTTAATCAATTATATGAATTTTTAATCCTATTAAAATAAAGTTTACTTGAAAAATAATTTACACCACAGTGTGGAGACGGTAAGTCGTACATATGCATGCATGGTGGAATTGTTTTTCAGAGGGTTTGTAAAAAAAATATGGTTGTACCATAATATTAGAAATAGATCATAATATACTATATGATGGATTTAATAAATTAATATAATAACAAATTCGTAAGAGTAAGTAAAAGAAGAAATGAACTTTGAATGAAGGGAAAAAACAATTACCTCTTCTTCGGGTGTCTCCTATTGATTTGCACAAAAGGAATCCTTGGGATGGATTTCTGCCAATTATATTTCCATTACAATGAATTTATGGAATTTTGGAGGATATTTCAGTAGGGTTTGGATGAGACAAATGGATTTGGGGGTGTTAATTAAATGGAAATTTATGTGCTCTTTTTATAGGAGAGGTGGTGGGCACTTTAGGAAAAGTTTGAAATATTAATTTATTATAAAAAGCTTTTTGGATTATAATTGTTTAAAATTGATATATTAAGAGGTTAATATGTGGTTGGGTCTAAATAATCTCAACTAATAGGTTTTAGAAATGGTTAGTTCATAAATGTAAACTTATCTTTTAGATTTAACTCTTTCAAAAATAAGTTAACTCTTACTATGTCCTCTTGTATTTTTATACTACATGGTTAATATCATTAATATGGAATGACAAGAGAACATAAAGTGGATCATTTTTGAATTTTTTATCACTATCCATGTTATTTTTCTGAACTTTCAATGTTTACGATTTTATATC
The DNA here is from genome assembly GCA_963277665.1 of Viscum album. Classification (NCBI taxonomy): domain Eukaryota; kingdom Viridiplantae; phylum Streptophyta; class Magnoliopsida; order Santalales; family Viscaceae; genus Viscum; species Viscum album. The sequence continues at coordinate 1,712,787,768 of OY728122.1, forward strand.
ATTTAACAAAATAGTATTTGTTTTAAAAACACATTTAGGTCAATTTTGACACTTTTAGTAATTTATTTCATTAAAGTCATAGAAACATGATTACTTTGGAAAAAATGAATTACCACATACCTAATATGTCAATTTAATCCAAAATATTATTTTATGGCATTAAAAGTCTCAAAATATATTTATTTTAATATTTATAATATCATTTTTTGATTCCTTCATTAATAAGGAAAACACTTCGTCATTATTGTGTCAAAAATAAAATAAATTATATGATGTCTAAAAATTACAAATAAAATACCATGATGTATGAAATATTTTTTTATTTCTAATGAATATTTATAGTCTAATTTATCTTAAGTATAACCCTATATTAAAAATTATTGAGTTATTAAATTTGAATTTGACACTTTTAACTCTTCTTGAAATAAAATATAGTAAATATCATAATCTATCCCAAGTGGATTAAAAATAATCATATTTTTTGTCCTAAGGTTTATTTTGGTCTGAATAATCTTATAAAATAGAATGAAGACATGTATTAGGGTAATTTTATATTATTATAATATTTTTCTTACCATTAATTATCATATTTACCTTTAAACGTGGTAAATAAAATTCAAAAGTTACCATTCACCAAAAAATATCATTATCCTATTGAACCAAATTTCACTTAATGATTAATACCATGTATGTCAGATTTTGGAAATTCATTTAAAAAAATCGGTAAAATTACATTTTAAGAAAATTTGCAATTGTGCCAAAAAGTTGGGTAAATGTGCCTAGAAGGTGGGTAAAAAGATGTTAAAATTTTTACAATGAATTTGTATATCTGATTCTATTATAAAATGACTCAAATGAATTATATTGGGATAATATATGTACTATGTATATATTTTGACATTTTTATTAATCTTAATTAAAAATATTTATTTAAATAAAATCGTCAGTTTTTATATACTATTTAGTATTTTTCACTATTAATCAAAAACTGAATGTTTTCAGAAAAATACCAAAAATTCCGCCTAAGATAATTTTGATATTCTGAATTCAAAAATGATTTCTATTTTACCAAATTAAATTTTTACGTATATTTAAAATTAATTTTATTATTTTTCACAAAAGGGTGAAAAAGTATTTTTTTTAAAATATTTTTTAAATATATAACTATTTTAAGAAAACATATAAATTTCATTATAAATATGTTTTATTTATGTGAAAAAATTATAAATAAAATTTATTTTTTATTTTTTACTATTCATATTACAATATTTAATTGTTTATAATTATATCGTTTCAATAATTATAATACTAACGGGTTGTTTTGTAGAAACTCAATCTTGCGTATAACACAAGCCAAATCAGTGTTGTGTGCAATATAACCTATTAAATTACTTTAAAGAGATAATGTACTATGAAATAAGGGTGTATTACATTCTACCCTCCTTCAATAAATCGTGTCCTAAAAATTTGAAATTGTTCTTCGAAAATAAAAGGATGAAAATAAAAAAATACTTTTGTGGAAAACCAACATCAGAATTAGGGTTAATAAAATTTAGTCTTAATAATATGGAAGGGGAAATATAAAAGTCACCACCAAATTAAGATTTTGAATAGGAGAACATTGGTAGGAATCAGAGACACATAATTGGATAAAACCATAAATATTTAGAGGGAGTGATTAAGGTCATCAATCCCAAACAAGTAAACAATGAATTGAAAATTGAGGGCCTAAAATCCATAAATCTATGATGATATAAAATATTATTTGTTCAACAAAACATAAAGTATTAGGATAACACATTTTTTCAGACATAATTCTTTTAAGAGGAGGGATTAATTTTCTATCAAGATAAGTATCTACTGGGTCATCTTTATCATCCATGTCTATGTTTCTAATTTTTATTAATAAAATGATTTAATATTATCCTATGGATGTTTAATATCATTTTTACTAATGTTTGACATTTTATAAAATTCTTTGAAAGGAATCTTTTAGTTGTTTTCCAAACGAGGTATTTTATGACATTTTCTAAAAATTATTGTAACAATCTGAACCTAGAATCCCAAAGGTGACGAATTATTTTAATTCATTGGCATGATTAAAATGGACCAAGTTCCAAAGGACTGATCAATTTAGTAGTCTTGGAAAACAGATTACATACATGAATGTTACATAACAATTTTTAACATAAAAAAACATAAATAATAATTTTAGAATTCCATTATTCCACTATGTTAACCCTTCATATCAATCATAATACACTTCTTATAATACTGGGAAAATAAAACCTAAGAAAGGGGAGAACTCAGATGCTCAGTAAGGGTAAATAATTCAACAGAAGCTAAACTTTTAAGGCAAGATGTATAATAAAAACAACAGCCTTTTAAACATAAAACATGAACATAATATGGTTAAAATAAGTCAAAAATTTCCATATAAACATGCACAAGGATAATGTACTAGTCGAATAATCACATTTAATAACTACTTTACTAATGAGGGAATGCATAATATCGGACAAAATTACTATTATGCCAATGCCTTGTGCCAAGGTCGTTCACTAATATTCCTTCCAGGACTTGTTCCAAAACACTAGTTTGTCTCATGAGACATATCAATGCATTGAAGGGATATAGTGGGCCCCACCCGCCACTTACTATGTCCAATGCATTCCTCATATGAAAAGGGTGAAATATAACATAATCATTCATATTGATACAGGAATACGAAATGTCAATACTTTAACAATAAACCATGTGTGGTATAAATATAGAACATCCACAGTCAAACATATCCTAACTCATTCAATACAATATGGAAGATAATATTATAATAATTCATCCTAAATATATAATAATATCCAATAAATGATGTTGACATTGTTGAAAATAATCAATAAAACTTTTTGAGAGAAATATCCATTTTTCCTGAAATCATTTAAAATTCACACAATTTATAAAGAAATTCATTTAATATATGTTTTTTAATCAAAGTTTCACATACCACTTTGTATCTTTTGAATGGTATTAACATTTTCAAACAATGATGTCTATATAAATAAATACTGAAAATCATTTTGAAAATATGTACATTAATTAAAAAGATTTAGAAAAATAAGTATTTAAAATATTTACAATGATGATCTATTTAAATAGCCCATTTCCTAAAAACATAAAATATTCCTTTTGAATACATTTTTAAGAAACATGGACATGGTTGATAAATTTTTCCCAGAAAATACATACACATAAACACTCTCGGATAATAATGAGATTGAGGATTTAACCCTTACCTTAAGTCTGATACTCTTCATACATGTCCAAAACACCTTTATATTTTTTTAAACATATTATTAACTGCTATTATAATAATAATAATATTTATGATATCATATATGGTTCTTTTATGACTTTATATTACCCATTAATTAACAATTCCTTATTAATGAATCATTTTGTGACATAATCGCATTGTTTATCATCTGATTTTAGACATGTTATTCTTTATCATATTACATATATCATGATTTACCTACATCGATATTGTATAATATTATTTATATATTATATATAAATATAAATATAAATGTCAAATGAAATACACCGTTCATGGAAACGGTTGGTCGTACGTACGCATAAACGATGTTTCCATTGTCATATCGTATGGAAGTACGTAAATGACATATGTGTGTGGGTGTGTATATCATCCCAGTAGAATTATTATGTCATATATTTCATAATTATTAATAATATTTATTTTTAAAATCTTTTTTGGATGGTGAACGTGGAATATGAGTCTCATCGCGTCGCGGAGACGGTAAGTCGTATGTATACACGAGCAAAGGTATCATTTCCTTAATGGATAAACGGTATAGAATTGGATGGAATATGAATTTTAAAGAAGACATATAATGTTATATTTATTTTTTAAATCCATTATATTCAGCGTTATACCCATATAAATAAATAGTACCTGAAAAATAATTTACATCACGATGTGGAGATGGAAAGTCGTACGTACGTACGCGTGGTGGTACTGTTTTTTATTGGATGGGTATAAAGAGTAATATGGTTGTCCAATAATCTTAACAAAATATCCGAATATATTATATTATAGAGTTATTATTTTTTTATGGTAAAAACAAAGTAAGATTAAGTAGAAGAAGAAATGAACATTTAAAGAAGGGATAATACGATTACCTCTTCTTTAGGGGTCTCCTTTGGATTTACACAAAAGTCCTCATTAAGTTGTATTTATGCACAACTTTTTCCCTCTATAATGAATTTAGGGAAGTTGGGAGGAAATTTTTTATGTTTTTTTCTGAGCCAAAGGGCTTTGGATATGCGAATTAAAGAGAAATGGAGGTTCCCTTTTATAAGAGAGGTGAAGGGAACTTTTGGAAAAGCTTGAAATATTAATTTATTATGAAATGATATTAAATTTATAATAGATAAAAATAGATTTATTTCAAGTCTAATATTATTAAGGGTCTAAATCATTCTATCTAATAGGTTTTAGACATGTTTAGTTGATAAAATTATCCTTATCTTCTGGGATTAACCATTAGTTAAACAGTTTAACTCTTACCATGTCTTCTTTTATATTTTTACTATATGATTAATTATTTACTATAAAATTCCAAAGGAACATAAAGTGGATCATTAATGTCATTTTGAACATTATATATGTAATTTTTTCAAATCATAGATTTTTGGGATTTTTATATCATTTAATAAAATAGTATTTGTTTTAAATACTCATTTATGTCAATTTTGAAACTATTTAGTAATTGTTTTTTTAAGTCATAACAACTTGATTCCTTAAAAACAAAGGCATAAACACATACCTATTATGTCAATGTATTCCAAAAAATTCATGGATGTCATCAATAATATCAATTTATATTTATTTTAATATTTATAATACCATTTATTTGATTCTTTCATTAATAAGGAAAATATTGCATCGTTATTGTGTCATATATAAATTTATTTATTTAATTTATAAAAATTTAAAATAAAATACCATGATCTAGGAAATATTTTTATATTTACAATTAAAATCTAAAGTTGGATTAACTTATGTATAACTATATTAAAAAAAATTGTTTTGTAATTAAAATTCAAATTTAACACATTTTACTCTTCTTTAAATAAAATATTATAAATGTCCTAATCTTACACAAGTGGATCAAAAATGGATCATAGTTTTTTTCATAAGGTTTATTTTGGTATAAATCACTTATAAAATAGAATTAAGACATTATTTGGTGTAATTTTATATTATTATATTATTATTTTACCTTTAATTACCCAATTTTACTTTTTACCGTGGTAAATAAATTTTAAAAGTTACTATTCACCCAAAAATATTTTCATCCTATTTAACCACATTATACATAGTGATGACAACCATGTATTTTGTAATTTAAAAATTCATTTCACATATGTGGTAAAATTATGTTAATGCTTATTTTCAAATGTGATTAGATGGTGGGTAAATGTGCCTAGAATGTGGGTAAAAAGACGTTAAAAATGTTTAATGAGTTTTTATATCTAATTCTATTATAAAATGACTAAAATGATTTAAATTGGTATAATATAGGTATTATGTATCTATTTTTAATTTAAAATAAATTTAATGAAAAAATAATTATTTAAATGAAAAATTCGGTTTTTATGAACTATGCAGTTTTTTCACTATTCATAAAAAAATTGAATGTTTTGAGAAAAATAACAAAAATCCACCCTAAGATAATTTTGATATCCAAATTCAAAAATGATGTCTATTTTACCAAATTGAATTTTTAGGAGTGCCTAAAATTAATTTTATTACTGTTTTCAAAAATATATAAAAAGTAGTTCTTTTAAGAAAATATATTTTCAAAATATATAACTATTTTAACAAAACATGTACATTTCAATATAAATATGTTTTAATTATATGAAAACATTATAAATAAAATTTAAAATTTATTTTGTAATATTCATATTAAAATATTTATTTGATAAATAAATATGTCCTTTCAATAATTATATTTCTAATGTGTTGTTTCACAGAAACAAATCTTGCATGTAACACAAACCAAGTCAACGTTGTATGCAATATAAGATATTAAATTATATTAAAGAGATATAATAATATGAAATAATTGGGTGTTACATTCTCCCCTCATTTAATTAAATGCGTCCTTCCAATTTAAAATTGTTCTTCAAAAATAAAAGGTTGAAAATCGAAAATACCTTTGTGGAAAACCCACATCGGAAATAAGGTTAATTAAATTTAGCCTTAATAATAGGGAAAGAGAAATGTAAAATTCCCCACCAAATTAGGATTTGAAGTAGGATAACATTGGTGGAAATCAAATACATTTAATTAGAGGAAAAATAAAAATATTTATAGGGAGTGATTGAGGTCATTTATCACGAAAAAGTGAATAATAAATGGAAAATTGAAGGCCTCAAAGCCATAAATCTATGATGATTTTAAATATCATCAGTTCAAAAAAACATAAGGTTTTATGATAACTCATTTTTTAGGTAATATTATTTTGGAGAGAGGGGATTAATTTATTATCAGGATAAGAAATCAAGAAATCAAAATTGATTTCATTACCTATCATAATAATAATATCATCATTTGGTTGTTCATCAATCTATTTTCACTTCATCCCGTAGACTAGGAAATGAATGTTCAAAATTTATTTTTATAATTCCTGAAATAAATTTTATAAATCATATGGCCCACAAGTATTTCCTTAATCCAATATATGTTTACTGAAATCCAAACGGTTGGGTCAATGTATCCAACAAATTATACTTTAACCTCAAACAAAATATCAAGTGCTCATCTTACTCTATTCCAACCATAAGACTTATCAAAAATACTTATGTCCAAAATCAAAGTAAAATAATTTATATGGGAGGTAAAAATAATGAAGATCTCATTTTTCATAATAATAACATGTGAATACCTTTATCATTTATTCTCTTAAAACATGGTAACACCCTGAATAACTATAAACCTTAATGAATACATCCATGCTCCCTTATTCCATAGAAAATACTATATATACTCCTCAAATACAAAAATATTGTAAATTCCGAAAATGATGGAATAAAAAACAATTATTACATTCCATGGTAGTCAAGAATATCTAATATAATTTATCCAAATCAATCATCTCTATTTCCAAAATCACTACCTTAGTATCCGGACTATATTAAGGTATATTTTTTCCTCAACCATTTATTTTCCAAAAATTTAACTTTCTATTGAGTCACTTTTCATAGTACCATACAATCTCAAGTCCTCAAGGAAATAGTACTGTAGTAAAATACTTATTTATTTCCATAATTTATATAAATAGTAGATAATTAATAAAATAGTAAAATGAAATAATTCTTCAATCTAGAAACACAAATACATAAATTATTCCACATCAAATATAATAACATATTATACTTGGCGTTGATCCCTTTGATTATTCCGAGCTATATTTCCTTGACACTTATGAAATTTATTTTCATAATTCCCCTATTTCAATATATTCGAAACACAGAATATTAGGCTTTTCTTTAATCCCATTACATTATTTTTCCAGATAACCCTTTTCTCCACACATTGAACAAACACCCCATCCTTTCAGGCACATCCCATGGTGATTCTTTCGACACTTATCACATATGGGAAAAAATCATTCTTTCCCTTCTTCCCTTTATCCATCATTCTCTCCACCACCATCTTATTCTTTTTCTTCCCTTCAAAGCCATAATACATAGATAATTCTATACTTATCTTATTAACACATGATATAATTTCCTCATATGACTAGAATACATGGGAGGATATATCCCTTCAAAATGTTGGCTTAATATCATGAATTATTTTATCATTGTAACACTTTGGTAAATATGCATTTTTTGTGTATTCATTACTTTTAATATATTCGATTTCTTAAAAATTTAATACACTAGACTAGGTTATAAATCACAATGCATGATTCTAAACTACTGAAATACTTACCATCAATTGGAAAATTTATGTTTATCTAATCTCATAACCATAAAAATAAATTAATTGATAAAATATTTAATCATAAATACTTCATAATGGTTTGCAATGAAAATGTGAATTATCTTAAGCAAATCCCCTGGGAATTTCATCCTAGGTGTGCAATATGGCCCATTTTTATGTACCAGGTTACCCCGTGTCAGGCCCATAACACCTTATCATAGTTTAATACCCAAGGTACATCCATTCCCGAACCATGTCCAATTTATGTATCCAGACATGGATATATTTCATTGAAGACCCACATAATCTCTACATTACCAAAATTCAAGGAATTTATTATTTACTAATCCTCAAATTCTATCATAGGGTAATGGTCCCTCATAAAAGTTTATTTAAATCTATTTTCCAATGTTATCGCTAAAAATCCTCTAATCCCAACTATAATGCACCAACCCCAGAATCCCAGATCTGGTGCATTATTTTAATAAATTGTCATTATTACATGGAATCATGTACCCAAGGACCTATCAATTTTGCAGTCTTGGAAAATAGATCACATATATAAATGTTACATTACACATTCTAACATAAAATATATCATAAATAATAATCTTAAAATTCCATTATTCCCCTATATTAAACCTGAATATCAATTATAATCCACTTTGTGAAATCCTAGGAAAATATTACATAAGACAGGGGTGAGCTCAAATTCTCAGTAAGGGTATATAATTTAGTGGATGCAATACAATTTTTAGGCAAGATGTATAATAAAAACAACAGCCTTTTAAACCTAAACTTGCACATAATATGGTAAAACTAAGTCAATCATTAACATATGAACATGCACATGGATATTCTACTAGTAAAAATTAAAAACAAATTTCACAATAAGAGAATGCATAATGCCAGACATAATAACTATTATGTCAAGGCCTTGTGCCAAGACCATTTAGAAATATTCATTCAAGGTCATGTGCCCAAACACTAGTTAGTCTAACAAGACCTACTGATGCATCGACATGCTATTTCGGGCCTCACCCATCACTTACTAAGCCCAATAAATTCCTTATATTAAAAGGGTGAAATATAACTTAATCATTCGTATTAAGACTAGCATAATAAATGTCAATACTTTAACCATATACTGTGAGTTGTATAAAAATAGATCATTCATAGTCAAACATATAAAAATTCATTCAATACTATTTGGAAGACTGTATTATAATAAATAGCCCTCAATCAAGAATAATATACAATATATGATGTTGATATAGTTAAAAATAATCATTAAAACTCTTTGCGAGAAATATCTTCCTTTAATGGAATCATTTAAAAGTCACACAATTTATAAAGGAATTCATTTAAAAGGGGTTCTTGAATAATAGTGTCCCATGCCACTATAAAACTTTTGAATGGAATTAATATTTTAAAACAATTATGTCTATATAAATAAACACTTAAAATAATTTTAAAAACATGTACATTAATTAAGAAGATGAAGAAAAATGAAAAATGAAAAAATTAAAATGATGATCTATTTAAAGACTCCCTTCCTTAAAACCTTAAAATATTCCTTCATAATAAATTTTCATGAAACAAGTATATGGATGATATATATTTCCTAGTAAATACTTACACATAAACAATCTCATATAATAATGAGATTGAGAAATTGACCCTTAATTTAGGTATATTACACTTCTTACTAGTACAAAACTTAAATATAACGTTTTAAAACATATTATTAACTTATATCAGAATTATAATAATATTTATGATATCATATATGATTCTTTTTGACTCTATATTACCCGTTTATTAACAATTCCATTTTAATAAAACAATTCGGGTAGTAGTCTCTTTGTTTATTGTACATGTTTTTGACTTTTTATTCTTGATCATATTGATTAGATCATTATTTACATACTTCCAGAATTTTTAATATGATTTATATATCATAAATAAAAATAAATATATATAGGGAATGGAATACACCATTCAGGGAGATGGTAGGTTGTATGTATGCATGAACACTATTTCTATTTTTGTATCATATGGAAGTAAGTGAATGAAATATACGTAGATATATATCATCCTCGTAGCATTATTATATCATAAATTTCATAATTATTAATAATATTTATTCATAAAATCATTCTTGTATGGTGAACATGGAAGATGAGTCTCATCACGTTGTGGAGACGGTATGTCATACGTACGCCCAAGTGATGATATCATTTCCTTAATGGTTAAATGGGTTGGAATTGGATGAAATACTAATTTTAAAGAAACAATATCATGTTATATTTATTTTTTAAATCCATTACATTCATAGTTAAACCCATTTAAATAATGTGTTCATGAAAAACAATTTACACCCTGGCGTGGAAATGGTAAGTCGTACGCACGCATGCATGGTGGTATTGTTTTTTATAGGATGGGTAAAAAGAGGAATATGTTTGTCCCATAATCCTAATAAAATCTCAAAATATAGTAGATTCTGGAGTTATTATTTTATTATTGTATTAACTTAGTAATAGGAAGTATAAGAAGAAATGTACTTTGAATGAAGGGATAAAATGATTACCACTTATTTGGGTGTCTCCTTTTGATTTTCAAAAATTAACTCTTTAAGAAGGCTTTATTCTGATTGTTTTGACTCTAATATTAAGTTATTGAAGTTGGGAGGAGATTTTTTATGGGTTTTTAAGATCCAAAGGGCTTTAGTTTTGTGAATTAAAGAGATAGGGAGGTTCTATTTTATATGAGAGGTGAGGGAACTTTAGGAAAAGATGAAATATTATTTTGTTATAAAACGAGATTCGGTTTCGAATTGCTCCAAATGGAATTATTTCTAGGATAAAATTATGATGGGTCTAAATCCTCTCATCCAATAGTTTTTAGACAAGTTTAGGTCAAAAAAGTATCCTTATCTTTTGGTATTAACCCTTAGTTAAACAAGTTAACTCTTACCAAGTCTTCTTGTATTTTTATACTATAGGATTAATTTAGTTACTAAAAAAACTCCAAGAGAACCTCAAGTGGGTAATTAGTGGAATTTTTAACATTATATATGTCTGTTAAATTAATATTATATTTTTTTAGGATTTTTATTTCAATTAATAAAATAGTCTTTTTTTTAAACTCCTTTATATCAATTTTGACACCATTTATTAATTGATTTATGTTAAAGTCAAAACAACATGATTCATTATAACCAAAATGTATTACCTCATAAATCATATCTCAATGTCTTCAATAAAAGTCTTTAATGGAATCAAAATTTTAAAATTATATTTATTTTAACATTTATATTATCATTTATTTGATTTTTTTCATTAATAAAGGAAATACTGCATCGTTATTCTGTCATAAATAAATTTAATTATTTAATTTCTAAAAATTACAACTAAAGTACCATTATGTTGGAAATATTTTTATATTTATAATGAGAATTTATAATCAAATTTATTTTATGTATAAACTAATATTAAAAATTTTTTAGTTATGAAAATTTGAATTTGAAACATTAATTGTTCTTTTAATAAAATATAATATATATACTAATCTAACACAAGTGGATCAAAAAGGATCATATTTTTGTCTTATGTTTTATTTTGTTCGAAAATAACTTATGCAATATAATTAGAACATGTTTTTTCGATAAATTTATATTATTATATTACTATTTTGACCTTTAATTACTATATTTTCTTTTAAATATGGTAAATAAAATTCATATGTTACGATTCACAAAAAATTATTTCTATCCTATTGAACAAAAATTTACATATTTAAGACAACCATGTATGATTTTTGAAATTCATTTCATAGAAGTGGTAAAATTGGGTTTTATGCTAATTTCCAAATGTGCCTATAAGGTGGGTAAATGTGCGTAGAAGGTGGGAAAAAAGATGTTAAAAAATTAAAATTAATTTTTATATACGATTCTATTATAAAATGACTCAAATGAAATAAATTGGGATTATATAGGTATTATGAATATATTTTGACTTTAACAAAATTTAAATAAAAATATTTATTTAAATAAAAAAGTTGGTTTTTATGTACTATGGAGTATTTTTCACTACTCATCAAAAATTGATTATTTTCAGAAAAATACCAAAAATTCACCCTAAGATAATTTTGATATTAATAATTCAAAAATGATGTCCATTTTACCAAATAATATTTTTAGGAGTGTCAAAAATTAATTTTATTATTTTTCACAAAAGGAAATAAAATGTATAACTTTTAAGAAAGCAGTTTTTCAAAATATATTATTGTTTTAACAAAAAATATTATTTTCAAAATAAATGTGATTTATTTGTTTGAAAAAATTATAAATAACATTTAAATTTCATTTTAAACTACTCTTGTAACAATATTTAATTGATAAATGCATATATTTTTTAAATATTTTTAATACTAATGTGTTGTTTCACAGAAACTCTATCTTGTGTCTAACTCAAGCCAAGTCATTGTTACATGAAATATATGCTATTAATTTAATTTATATAGATAACATACTATTTAATACAGGGGTGTAACATTCCATACTATATGATAAGAAAATGGAAAAAATGATCATCTGTACGTATGGACTACCATCTCTATGAATGGTGTTCCATTTCATATATCTATCTATTATACATATTTATATTTTCAATATATATGATATATAAATCTTTTTTAAATTCTAGGAGTATGTAAATTACGATCTATGTGATAAGGTCATGAATTACAATTTTAATTAAGTTTGATACTGAAATCATTTATTACCTAAAATGATACTTTAACATGGAAATTATTATTAAACGGGTAGTATAAAGTCAAAAATTAATCATGTATGATATCATAAATATGAATTTGGTTCTTGTAAAATTTAATAACATAATATGGTCCTTCGACATGTGATTAAACGTACCCTCTACTAAAGTAAAGTACAAGGTAAGGGTTAATTCCTCAATCTCATTATTATCTGATATTGTTTATGTGTAAGTTTTTATTGGGACATATTTATAATCTATGTCCATGTTTAATAAAAAAATTACAAAATGAATATTTTTTCATTTTATGGTAGGGACTCTTTATCAAGATCATCATTTTAAAAGTTTTAATGATTTATTTTTCAGAATCCTTTTAATTAATGTAAATGTTTTCAAACTGATTTTTAGGATTTACCTATATGTACCTGATTTTTTTAAACGTGATAATTACTTTCTAAATTTATAATGTGGAATAGGAAACATTGATTCAAAAATCTCTTTTAAATGAATTGCTTTATAAATTGTGTGACTTTTAAATGATTTCATAAAAAAGGGATATTTATCTCAAAGTTTTCTACTAATCATTTTCTACTATTACAACATAATTTACTAGATATTATTGTTGATTTAGGTTGATTTATAATAATAGAATCTTCCATATTATATTAAATGAGTTATGATATGTTTGGTTGTGGATGTGCAATTTTTATACCCTTTGTAGTACCCACAGTTTTGGATACATAACCCCTTTATCCTATTTTTTTAATTAGTGTGTCATTCATTGTGTTTCCATAAAATATGGAGTTTCTATATAATAGAGAGTTTCCATAAAGTCATGTGTTTCCATAATTTTGGTTGTTTCCATAAAGTGGGTTGTTTCAAAAAATCAGGTTGTTTCCATAGAGGGGGGTGTTTCCATAAAGTGGGAAGTTTCCATAAATAATGTGTTTAGATAAAAAAAGGTAAAGGTGGAGGATGGTAGAGTTTGGGGTTTTTATAAGGTGTGTTGGGACCAAAAAAAGGTTGCACGATCCATACACTGTTGGCCCAAACTGTGTGGTCAAACCTTGCGCAGAGGTCAAATCTAGATCTAATTTTCTAAGAGCTTACTAGTTTTCCTTTAAATATATCATTTTACTTAATAATGACACTCTTTTGAGATTACTCTTTCTATAAGGTTGGAGAACCCTCCCCATTGAGTTGGAGCCAACCTAGATCCATCCTTTGGTGATTCAGAGTCCGATTCTTGAGGTATGTCACCATTCTTTCCTGATTCTTATGTTTTCTTAGATCTGCATAGATCTACTTCTCTAATCTCCATTCTTTCTCAGATCTGAACATATAATGGCTATATCTACGTTTCTCGATGCCAAATTATTCAATGTTGAGTCGTGATCTCAATAGGATAATAGAACAAAATCCGTTCTTGGAGAATCGACCCGCCTTCTTGTGTGTCCTCCGTTTGTTGTCAAGTTTCTTCAAAACCTTTGAGGTAGGTGTCTCCTCTCTGGACATCTCATAGTAGAATTTATTGGATTAGATTCAAATTGGTTTATTTGTTTTGAAATAAATGTAAAATATTCATTTATTATGATTTATGGTTTTTGTGAAATTGAATTATCATGGTGAATAGTTCTGTAAGGGGGTTTAGTTTCATGATTTTAAAATGATGATTTTAAATTATGGATTTTCACAATTTACTAAATGGTGGATGAAAACGGGGTTTTTAAAAGAAATGTTTTTCAATAAAAATGATGTTTTATTCAAATGGATTGGAATTGAAATGGTTTTCAATAAAAATGTGTTTTCATTGAAAGGATTGTTTTGGCAAGATCGTTGGGCATATTTGGTGTTTGTTCATGTTGCATATATGGGCCATGGTTGATATATGACATTTTTTTCTATGCCATTGGGTTAATGGAACATGGAAATTTCATATACAGGGCTTGGTTGAAACATGTCCTTGTGCCCAGTGCCAAAGGTTTAATGGCACATGGGAAACAATTACCTTGTGACAACTTGGTATATCGATGAGAAACCACTCATGAGTATGGAACTATTATAATGTAGCATGCATTGTTGGTTTCGTGTTTTTGAGGAATGTTTGGGTATGCCGATAAAGGGATATTATGAAATGGTTGTAAATATTTTTTAGTTATTTTTCTGGAAAAATATCTTTCTAGGAAAATTGGTTTCAATTGCACTTGTATGCATTGGTTGTGAATTTTTTCAGAAAATTGTTTATATTTATTTATAAAATGTTTTTGAGAAATTGTTATATGTAAACTATTTTTTATAATTTTTTCATACTCTTCTACCCAAGTGGAATGAGTAGGGAAGCCATTGGGGAAATCCTTCTGAGTTTTATACTCACCCCTGCTTTGGCACTTTGGTGAATTTGCAGATTCTATCTTCCAGGAAAAGGGGAAACGTAATGTTTTAGGAATGATTAGAACTACCTCGCGATGTTTGGGAAATTCATAAATTTTGGAGCTTGGAGCTTGTGTAGCATAGAGTCTTGAGGACTTTGGAGAGTCTTGTGTAGATTATCTGTTGTGTACATTGATACATGGTTATTCTCCCGATGTTTCTTACATTGTTGTGATTTTGAGATACATTATGTTTTTTATTTGTCTTTCATTTGTTCATGCATCATATAGTGAATGTTTGGTTATTTTTGGTGGGTTTATTAGTATATTTCTTAAAGGTTAAATTGTCCCCCAGTTGTATTTGAAACCCTTCTACCTTTATTGCCAGCCTTTAGCATCTTGAGGATGTTGCTTAAGTCCTAGTAATGAATCAATGTACTCTCAAGAAAATGATAATTTGTAGGTCATTACAAATGGTATTAACTTGTTCGGTCCTTTCCTAACAAGTATTCATCAATTTGTATAGTTTTTGAGATGAAATCACTTAATGTCTATTCATTGGGAGGGAATCTTAGAAAGGAGTAGGATTGTCAGAACTTGAAATGTATATCATAAAAGGATGTAACCATCACTTTTATGTTGAACATCAGGTCTCCAGGGAGTTGGGTAAATAATTTTTTGGAGTCACTTCTTTGATTTTGAAATCTCATTGTCATGGGTTTAGCCAATGAGATTAGAAAGACATGCATATTAGAAAAATGGATTCCCACTAAGAGTGTATACATCATTTCAAGGAATGATTCATGTTGTAAAAAAGTGTTATTTTTTAAAAAAGTATGTAATTGTTTTTCAAATGACATATTTTGAAAGAGTAAATGCTTATTATGTTTTGAAAATGGTTTAATTTTCAAAAGCATGTAAAGTTTTTTAAAAAATGGTTGAACATGGGAAAATGGTTTTTTTGAAAACAATGTTGTGATAGATGATGTGAAAGTATTTTAAATAATAAGCCACAAGTTTCTAGATATTGAGACTTATAGAGTTCATTGTTGGTTTAGAAAATGGCACCCAATAGGGATCATAAGAATGAGTCATAAGTGGTTATTGAGAATTTGGTTGCACCCAAGCCACAAGTGAACCAATAGTTGGTCCAAATCATCACTTAGGCATTTCAAACCATTGACATAGGACTGTAGCCGGATACTCAGTTAAGGATATTTTTCACTACTGAAAATCCTAGTAGAGGAAGTATATTTGTCTTCACTAGAGGGGATGAGAACATTATCACTAAGATAGAGAAGAAGTAGGGTACCAATTAGCTATGTTAAAAACCTAGAATTATGCTTCTATGATAAGACTGCAAACCCCTCTTAGTGAAAGTGAATTTCAAGCATTTGTGTGTAGAGAATGTCCTATAACAATAGAGAGAGTTGAGTTGAAATGGGACTTCTTGATGTTGTAGATGGATGTATATGATGTAATCCTAGGTATGAATTGACTTACAATGTTCAATGCAAAAATTGACTATGATAGGAGAACAGTTAGTTTTATGATTGAGGATGACATTAAGAATCTATTTAGTTGATAGAGGATTCTAATGAATGGTGAAAACATCTTTTTTAGCACCAGTAGTGGGAATGATGTTTTTCCAGTTGATAGTGTTGACTTTGGAATCAATGGAAGAGATCAAGGAAAATAGTTTTCCAATAGTTGTGGATCAATTTCCAGATGTCTTTCCAAAGAACTTATTAGGATTTCTAGTTCTAAGGGATGTGGAGTATACAATTGATCTCCGTCCGAGGACCAGTCCTATTTCCCTTCAATCATATTGCATGGAACCAATAGAGTTACAGGAATTGAATGTGCAGTTAGAAGAGCTAGAAAGAAAGGGTTTCATTTGACCAAGTACGTCTCTGTGGGCATCACCAGTTTTATTCATGAAGAAGGTAGACGGAACTCTTCGGCTATGTGTTGATTATCTTAAGCATAATCAAGTTACAAAAAAAACATATATCCACTTCCACGTATTGATTATCTATTCGATAAATTAAGGGGAGCTCAGTGATTCTCCAAGATTGACTTGCGATCAGGATATCACTAATTGCGATTTTGGAAAGAGGATATTCCAAAGGCATCTTTTAGAAGAAGATATGGCCACTATGAATATGTAGTCATGCCTTTCGGTCAAACTAATGAACTAGTGGTCCTCATTGCATTAATGAATCATATATTTCAACAATATTTTGATTCTTTTTATGTGGTGTTTGTTGATGACATTTTGGGAAATTCAAAGGCTAGGGCTGACAATGAGGTGCACCTGGAATTAGTGTTACTAATCTTGAAAGATATTCGATGGTATTCCAATTATCAAGTTGTGATTTTTTGATAAAAGAAGTACTTTTTTGGGTCATGTCATTTCTCTTAATGGTGTTTCTATTGATCCTAAAATGATATAATCGGTTATCTCTTGGAAACCACCGAAGAATGTTCTCGAGATATGACGTTTTCATGGTCAATCTGGTTACTACCGACCCTTTGGGCATGATTTCTCATGAATAGATCCTCCAATGACCACTCTAAAAAAGAATAATTCTCCATTAAAATAGACAGAGGAATGTCATAAGTATTTCCAAGAACTGAAATTTTATCTTACATCGACACCTTTGTTGATCATTCCAGAATTAGGACAGGGTTATGTGGTGTATTGTGATGCTTGGGATCACAGTTGGGATGTTTTATCATTCAAAGAGATCATGTGTTTTCTTATATATCAATGCAGTTGAGGGTGCTAGAGAATAATTACCGAACAGATGATTTGGAGTTAGATGCAGTCGTCTATGCTTTGAAAACATGGAGACATTTTTTCATTGGTGAGAAATTTACTGTGTTTACAGATCACAGAAGCATGAAACACATTTTATCACATCAAGAATTGAATCTGAGGAAAAGTATATGGGTGGAGTATCTCCAAAAGTTTGACTATGACTTAATGTACACCTTAGTGAAAGAAAATTCAGTGGCAGATGCATTGAGTAGAAATTCATATGCTCAGTGCTTGAAAGAAGCATCATATGAATGGATGTTGATGACTGTCTTAGACACACACATGTGGAATATGAAGACCATGGGGATGTTGATGTTTTACTTTTATCTAAGCTTGTTCCTGATTTAGTAAAATAGATCAAATCGGCACAAACATCTGATGTAGAATGTCTGGTTGTATGTTTAAAACTCTGTGGTGGGGAAACCACTGAGTGATGGAAACTTGATGGGGGTTCAATTTTCAGTTTTAAAAATCATATGGTTGTACGTATGTTTTTTTAGGAACAAATCCTTCATTCTTACCACCATTCGATATGGGTTTTACATCTAGGTACACAAAAGATGTATAAGGTGTTGAGGCACAATTTTGGTGGAGCAGCATGAAAAGGAAGGTGGCCGAGTTCGTCTCGCAGTGCTTAACGTGTCTGAAGGTTAAAGAAGAGGATCAAAGACTTGCTGGTATGTTACAATATTTTTCCATCATAGAGTGGAAATGTGATCAGATAGAAATGAATTTTCCTACAACTCTTCCAAAAATGGTCCTGAAACACATTGCCATTTGGGTGATTGTGGATCGTCTAACAAAGTAATCCCATTTCATCCGTATTCATGAAACTCATATGGTGGAGGATATTTCCAAAATTTATATTTGAGAAGTGGTAAATAGGCATGGTGTAAAAATTTCAACAATCTTAGATAGAGATCGGAGGATCACATCTCGTTTCTGGAAATCCTTACAGCAAGACCATGAGACTCAGTTGACTATGAGCATAATGTATCATCCTCAGTCGGTTGGACAATCCGAGTGGATGATAAAAACAATGGAAGACACGTTTTGGGATTGTGTAATAGATTTTGGTGGCTCATGGGAGGATAAAATACCATTAGTGTAGTTCGAATACAATAACACCAATAATGACTTAATACATATGGCTCCGTTTGATGCATTGTATTGGCGTCCTTATCGTTCTCTACTATACTGGGTGGAAATGGGATAAACTTCAATAGTTGGGCTAAGCCTTATCCAAGAAACAATAGAGAAGATCCAGTTGATTAAAAAGAGGATGGAGAATGATCAGAGTCGTTAGAAATCTTATATAGATCACCGTCAAAGACTGTTTTTGTTCACTGTGGTTGATCTTGTCTTCTTGATGATCTCTCCAAGGCATGGACATTGTCATTTCAGGAAGCAGGTAATGTTATCTCCTAGATACATTAGACATTTTTAGATATTGGAATGGGTTGTAGAGGTGGAATATCTATTAAAATTACACCCATAGTATAGTTTGGTGCATAATTTGTTCCATATATCCTAGTTGAGAAACAATATCCCTGATCATATCCATGTGATCAGATGGGATCACATTGAGCTAGAACCAAATGCATTACTGGTACATATCCCTGTGCCAATCGTGGATTGATAAGATAAAGTCATATGTTGGAAAAGAATTGGCCTAGTGCTGATATAATAGAAACATGGTCAGATTCAGAAAGAGACATGGTAATGTGAGAAAGAAATGAAATAGAAGTGGCCAGAACTCCTTTTGGCTAGAAAGGGTATTATACTTTATGAGTACCAAAAGACCAATGTTGGGGAGAATGTTGTACCCCCGATTTCAGGTACATAACCCCTTTCCTCACGTTTTTTTAATTGGTGTGTCTTTGATTTGGTTTCAATAAAATAGAGAGTTTCTATAATATATTTAGTTTCCATAATTTTGGGTGTTTCCATAATTTTGGTAGCTTCCATTAAGTGGGTTGTTTACATAAATTGGGGGGTTTCCATAATGTGGGGTGTTCCCTTAATGTGGGTTGTTTCCCTAAAATGGGATGTTTCCATAAAAAAGGGTTTCCAAAAAATGGTAATGGTTTAGGATGGGAGAGCTTGGGGGTATTATAAGATGTGTTGGGACCAAAAGGATAGTCACATGAACCATACATGGTTTTCCCAAACCATGTGGTCAAACCTTGCGTAGAGGTCAAATCTAGATCATATTTTCTAGGAGATTTCTCTTTGTTTCCCTATATATTTCTTTTTGTCTTAAAAACGCCCCTATTGCAAGATTTATCTCTCTATAAGGCCGTACAACCCTCCCCACATGAGTTGGAGTCAATGTAGAGCCTTCCGTGCTTGATTTCGGGTCCGATTCTTGAGGTATGACACCATTCGTTCTTGATTTATCATGTTTTCTTAGATCTTCTTAGATATAATACTATGATCTCCATTATTCCTCATATATGAACCTATAGTGGGTAGATCTATGTTTTTTTATTCTAAATAATTCAATATTGACTCATGATCTCTCATGGATAAGAGAACTGATGCCGTTCTTGAAGAATCGACCTGCCTACATGTTCGTTCTTCGTCTGTTGTTGAGTATCATCAAAACCATTGAAGTAGGTTGCTTCTCTCTTGACTCCCATTAATATAATTTCTTGTCGTAGATTCAAATTGTTTTATTTATTGTTAAATTCATTGATGAAACTTCATTGGTTATTATTTAGGGTGTTTGTGAAATTGCGAGATCTTGGTGAATAGTTGTGCAAAGGGGGTTTAGTTTCATGAATTTAAAATGATGATTTTAAATTATGGATTTTCTAGAATTTCTAAATGGTTGATGAAAATGGGGGTTTTCTATAGAAATTGGTTTCAATAAAAATGGAGTTTTACTGAAATGGTTTGGCATTTAAATGGTTTTGACGGAAATGGATTTTAATAAAAATGTGTTTTTATTGAAAGGGTGGTTTTGGTGTGATCATTGGGCATATGTGGTGTGTGTTCATGTTTCATATACAGGGTTTGGTTGAAATATGACCGTGTGCTCAGTGCCAAAGGGTTAATGCAACATGGGAATTGCATATACAGGGTTTGGTTGAAATATGACCGTGTGCTCGATGCCAAAGGGTTAATGGCACATGGAAAACAATTACCTTGTGGCAACTGGTTAGATTGACGAGAAACCTCTCATTAGTATGGAACTGTCATAACGTAGCATGTATGGTTGGTTGCATGGGTTTGAGTAATGGTTGGGTATACCGATAAAGGGATATTGGTAAATGGTTTTAATGATTGTTTAGTTATTTTTCTGCAAAAATATCATGATGGAAAAATTGATTTCAATTGCAGTTTTATGAATTGGTAATGAATGGTTTTGGAAACTTGTTTCTATTTAGTTATAAATTGTTTTTGAGAAATTTTTTTATATAAATTTTTTATATAATTGTTTCAAACTCTTCTATCCTAGTGGCATGTGTATGGAAGTCGTTGGGGAAAACCTGCTGAGTTTTATACTCACCCCTGCTTTGGAACATTGGTGCTTTTGTAGATGCTATCTTCCGAGACAAGGGAAAAGGTAATATTTCACACATTTTTAGCATTACATCATAATGTTTGGGCTATTCAAAAAATTTGGAACTTGGAGCTTGTGGATCATGGAGTCTTTAGGACTTTGGATAGTCTTGGGTTGTTTATCCACTATGTACTTTGATAAGTGATTATTCATCCATTGTTACTTAGTTTGATATGGTTTTGAGATACATGAAGTTGTCGAGTTTTCTTTCATTTGTTCATGCATCATATAGTGAATTTTTTTATGGTTGGTATGTTTATTATTTTATTTCTTAAAGTGTAAATAATCCACCACTTGTATTTGAAACCCTTTGGCATTTATTGGAAGCCTTTTGCTTCTTGGGGATATCTCTTAAGGCCTAGAAAAGACTCATTGTAATCTCTAGCTAATGAGAATTGGTGGGTCATTACACCATTCATGGTTTTTAGTTAATGTATTTAAATTTTTTATTCTAGTTTTAATATGAATGATTATGTTGTGTTTCATCCTTTCCATATGAGGAATGCATAGGACATAGTATGTGATAGGTGGGGCCCGCTGTAGCCCCTTCTTGAATTGATAGGTCTCATGAGACCAACTAGTGTTTTGGCACATGAAATTGATATAATATTTGTGAATGTTCTCGGCACAATTCCCTGACGTAGTAGTTATTATGTTCAGCATTATGAATTCCCTCGTTATGAGATTAGTTATTACATGTGATTATTTAACTAGTAGAATATCCATGTGCATGTTTATATGTTACTGTTTGATTTATTTTTTCAATATTTGGTTCATTTTTATGTATAAGAGGCTTATATTTTTGTTATAAATATTTACTAAATATTTTATATCTTTCACTTAATTATTTACCCTTACTGATCATCTAAGATCACCACTTATTGGTGTTTTAATTTCCACGGAATCCAAGTAGTATATTATGATTGACATGCAGGGTTAAGCTAGGGGAATAATGGTGTTCTCAAAGGATTATTTATGTTGTGTTTTATGTTAGATAATGTAATTTAATGTTTGTGTATGTAAACTATTTTCCATAAATATAAAACTAACCACTCCTTTAGGACATGATTCCTTGTAATCAAGCCAATTTATTAAAATAATGCACATGATTAGGGTAACTGGGGTTGGGGAACTACAACAATTGCCTCTTATAGTGAGACACTGAGGCATATAAACCCTTTATCTAAAAGATCAACCAAATAAGTATTCAACTATATCATTTCAGCTTGTGCCATTCGTAAAGAAGGAATATATTCTTATTGAGTACTAAACACTAAATTTCTAGAAAACTTCACCTCCCATACCAATGGAAAACTAATGACGTTGGTAGGAAAAAACATCAGGAAAATCAACAAAAACTGGAGTAAGATAACCCCTCAAAAATTCCCACTTTTGGTCAATAGAAAATAATGATATTACTTTACCCAATATTAGATATGAAGGACAATCTCTACATGACCACATGTCATATTCTCCCTAAAATATACAGAATAACCCATCAGGCGTTGTAATGAAGATCTATCAAAGATAAAAATAAATCCATTAATTATTTGCAATGATCCAATCCATTAAGAATATAATGTCAAGATGATTTTGGTTAAGCACCTTGAAATACAAGGAATGATTGATCTTTGATAAAAATAACACAGATTGGGGACAATGAAGAACCTTATATCTCTTCTTTCTAAGGTGTGTATTAATATCCATCACATATGACAAAAACTACTTTGGAAGATTATGGATATTCACAATAAGAGTTCAAATGAATGAATGAGATGCATCAGTATGAAATAAAGAAGTCACTAAAGATGAAACATTACTGATGGTACCCCTCATAGTCATTGAACCTATATATGATTCCTCTTGACATTCTTCCATTGCATGAAGAGGCTTCATCCCAAATACCTCTGACTAGAAGCCCATTGTTTTTAGATCATCTGATTTCACCACAGTTTTATTAGGTGACGATGATCAAATGACACTACTTGGTATAGAGAATACATGGTAGAACTTCTACAATTGATTTTAGCATCCAAAGGGACTACATATTTTGGAATCCTCAACAAAAACCTGTTTCAAGTGCCCAGGTTTTCCTCACTGGTAACAAATCAAAGGGCCTCTTCTAGGCACTATAGGAGGACTAGAAAAACCTTGCTATTGAGTACCACCATGAGAATCATCATTATTCCAATTCCATTAATGGGAACTCAGAGAACTGCCACTAGGAGAAAAAAGAACTCTCATTAACCTTGTCATACTATCCAGGCCCATTTCAACCAACAACACCCCATCCAGCACATTAGCATAATAATAAAGATTAAAAAAGAAAACCTGAGAATAAATTTTATATTGAT
The DNA here is from genome assembly GCA_963277665.1 of Viscum album. Lineage (NCBI taxonomy): Eukaryota > Viridiplantae > Streptophyta > Magnoliopsida > Santalales > Viscaceae > Viscum > Viscum album. Next base: position 1,712,811,672 of record OY728122.1, read on the forward strand.
GTACCATATTGATCTATACAGCCTTCATATTCTCATTCGATGTAATATTATGTGGAAACTGCACATGCTAAATAAATTGATTTTCATGGTATGCCACAATACTATCAGCTTGCTCGAATATGAAAAACATGATATCCTTAGGAATCAAAATCAACTCTTGATAGAAGTGGTCATTAAAAAGAGATTTAAATTCTTTCCATGATAATACCTATTTCTTCTTCGCTATTTACATAGTGTCCCACTATCTCTATATAGATCCCTCTTGATTGAAGGTGGCACCTTACACCTTGATTTCATCCAGCATCTCTATGAACTAAAACATATGCTCTAAATTTTTAAAAAATCATTATCCAGGTGTTGATAATTGTTGCCTTTGAAAAGTTGTGGATTTTTGTGAAGGAACTCAGGAGAAAAAAATCATGATCCATACCTTTGTGATTCTACAGCTAGAGGCTGAATGGAAATGGGTGCATGTGGTGGTTCCAAAACAAAGATAATACAATCACTAACATCAGAAAGATTCTGGTACATAGTAGGATTTTCCCACAATGGTTAAATAAAATATTCTTCCTAGATCTTCTTCATTTGTATTCTCGGTTACATGATGCTACACAACATCAGCAGACAACATATATGACATCAAATTAAAACTCAAATATAGTAATAAGGGAAATTAATCTCATTTAAAAGACAATATTATTTGGATTTCTATCTATCCAAATAAAATGTATTGAAAACACTAGAAATAATCCTTAATAAGTATTTCCCAACCCACCCTAGTGACTTAAGGCTCAATATAGTGAGAGATGGCGAGGAACATAATCACAACTACCTCTTAAGTTACTACAGGGTTACTCAACCACATACTAACATCAAGGGAAGATGCATAAGATTCACCTATGATACCACTTTGTCATGAACTAACCCAGATACCTTGGAACCCTAATAACCAAGATTGTCTTGATAAATCCTGAAGGGCATTCCAAATCCCCACAGGTTGGTGAATTGAACCTAGAATCATACAAGATATAGGTGGGAAACATTTTTATATAAAAACGTGGAAGAAAAATTTACAAGTGATTGTTCTCAAAATAAAAATTCAGAGGGAGAACTATACCAGTAGACAAACATGTAGAAAAAACCCAAACTACACCACCAATATACAAGAAAATACGAAGACAAACTACCCATGTCCCGATGGACAAAGCTCCCCAAGACCAAATATCAACAAAAAACCTCTTCAAAGTGATGCATTGCCCATTCTTGAACCTAGAAGATGTTATCCTAATATCACCCAAATGTAGAAGTAGGGTGTGAGCAAAAATCAATGTAGGGTATCACTAAGGATTCCATAACATGAGTCCATAATTAATTAACCAAATAAAGCATTCAATTTTAAATAAAAATTCATTGAAATACAAGATTTTATTTAAAACAAATAATTAAATTATTTTAAATAGATAAAAACATTTATAAATAATGTATTAATATGCATTAGATATAAAACAGTCCATATAAATTCTCGAGGAAGGTATGAAAAAATTTACAAACAATTGAATATATATATATGAATAATAACAAAGGAGAGACATAGTCATCCTACAAGAGGTAAAATTGTTCTAGGTTATGGGATCCACACACATTCTAATAGGTTATCATGAAATAAATAGTTAAAATACCAAAAAATTAATCTATAGAGAGATTGGTTTCAATGAACTAAAACCCTAGTCTAGATAATATAATTGTATGTAACTAGAGCACTGATATAACTTGGTTATTAACCCTAAAAGTGATTTTTGGATTTTAACTCGAGCTATAACTGGTGAAAAAAAATAATCCTTATTATACACCTAGTTTGACACTCCTTGGGTAAATTTTTTGATAAATTTACGTTCTCTCTATGAACAATTTTTAAGGGAAACATTCCCTATGGTTTTTTATGTTAGGGAATAGATCAGGGGTAACATAGATTGAATCCAAAAAATTTAAAGGTTAAGGAATAAATTTCATTTATTAATTTTCCGCCCAATGTTCATAGTTTTAATTTTATATGTTTCAAAACATGAAAAATCTAATCCCTAATATTCCAATATTTTATTCACATGATAGAAATGGGAGGAAGTAAGAAAACAACTACTGTGATGGGATATGTGATGAATTCCCAGATGGGATTCAAAAACTAATGTGAGTAGGAGTCACAATGATCCTGAAAGTACATTGTATATTAACTCATCTTTTGAGGAAAAACATTAATCATGTGGAATACCAACATCCCCCTAATAAAGATAATGTTTTAAATGAGGCCTTTATGTGACAATGTCCAACGTATTTTCGTGGAACTTATGATCCCTTAATGGAAGAACAATGGATCAACTGCATTGAAAATATCTTCTATATCAATTAATTCTATGAGAAAGATAATTTCATACTATATATTTGTAACATGGAAAGAAGTGATGATAAATGTTATACATTGATCAATAATTGTAATCCCAAAGAATAAATTGAATCAATAGTGAATAAAGAATTTCAAAAATGTTTTTAATGTTTAAATTTCTCGTACTCTCATATATAAAATAAAAAGGAAGTTCCTTGGCATCAATGAATAGGTGCAATAATACATCTGGTCTTATGAGAAAATATTAACTAGAATTTTATGGTCTGACTATATCATTTTCATTCACCCCAAAATGAATGTGTCTTATTTAGTGGTTTAAAGAAGAATATATGGAATGGTTCCAGAATATGAGACGTTAATGTCTGTAAAGAAATTTTCCAATGTTACCTTAGAGTCGAAATAGTGATTGGTGATTCTCTAGGGTCTCTTGGGACTACATATAGGATGTGGGACATTAATTTTGTTGGAGTGATGGATAAATCTCACAGTTATAAAAATTATAGAATTCCACTTTCAAAAATTGTGGGATGAAAAATTAATGAAATATTCAAAAGAGGATAAGGAAATGATTAAGGTGTGGTCAGGTGGTGAACAAAGATAATGAATTACAACAGAAAAATCACAATGATGGGACAGAATAATCGAATCATTTTCTCAACCATCATTCTATTATCCAATGTTTCAAATGAAATAAATAAGGTCATTATACAAACCAAATTTTGTAAGACAAGGGTTTTAGAAAATTGAAAATGAAGACAATGACCGAGGCATATAGAGAAAGAGAGAGAATATGTTATCATAACGGATAAGTGGGATTATGGAAACAAATTAGTGGTTGGTATTTTAATTATTCTTTTAATGATATAAAATTTAATATATGATTTTCGTTAAATGAATTAATTTATATCACATAAGTTTATTATTACAATTCAAACACCAATTTAAAACATGGATGTCGAGTTATCTATGAAAATTGAAAATAGTTCAATTATTTTATCCCAATAATATTAAACCTTGTAAATATTTTCGGGATAATTTGCAGGAAAACCTTGTAATAGTCCCTTTATTGTAATTTTACTCTTTTTTGGGAATGGATTGGATTTCTTTTTATAGAGGCTTCATAAATTTTCTAGATAATTAAATAGTATTTAATATCAAAATCCATCCTATAATTCTATACTAGTGTATGGGAGTGGATAGATATCCTATCGAATCAAAATCTCAAGAATAGATATTATTTACTTATGTGAAATAAAATTTAGCACAAATTTTGAGACTAAGTAGAATATCATCACTGATGACTTCCCTTTTTTAGTGAATATGTTGATGTGTTTCATGAAGAATTTATTTTTCTTCCTCCAAGATAATATGTAATGTTACCAATAAAATTTATACTTATATCATTGAATATGTCAAAGACTATATACAGAATGGTCACTTTTGAACAAGAAGATCTAATGATGGAACTATAAGATAATTTGGATATATGGTTTATAAACCCATGTGCTTCACCATGGGGTGAAATGGTCCTTTTTTAAAGATATGGGTGGTTCAGTAATCCTATAAATTGATTATTATGTGATCAATATGATCATGATAAAGAACATGTGTCTTATACTATGGATTTATGACTTGTTCAATCAGCTATGTGGATACCCGTACCACTCTATTGTTGAATGTATGTTATTATATTATAATTTAAAGAAGAAGATGGTGGTTATTCCAAAGAATTCCTTTCATAAAGTTTATGGGAACTATGAGTTCAAAGTGATTCCATTTGGACTCACTAATGCTTCAACAATCTACTTGGACTTAATGAATATTTTTATTAGATATCACCTGAAAAAAATAATTATAGTCCTTATAGAATATACTATTATATAATCAAATGAATGGAGGAACATGGGGAGTATTTTAATACTGTCTCATACTCCTAGTTATAGTAAAAGTTATTTGTGATGTATATTAAATTCATGTTTTGAATGGACAATGAAATATTCCCTACATGTTATCCCCAAAAATGGGATATGTGTATATCCTTTAAATATAGAAGATATTGAAGAATGTACCCAACAAGAATTTAAGATTTGTATCCTTTGTTTCTAGGGATTATCTATGTTCAATAATTGATTTTTTAGAAAATTTCCTTTAGTTTCTATCCCACTAACCATGATAAATCAAAAGGGACTGAAGTTTGTCTAGACTAATGAATTATTGGTGTTTTTTATAATCATTAAAAAATCTTATAATCAATGCACATTTTCTCTCAATACCCACTAGTGGGGAATGATTTGTGATATATAGTGACATTTCCAAAAGATTCTTGGGTTTTTACTAATGTAAAATGAAAAATTGGTATCATATTCTTCTCACAAATTAATGATCTAGGAGCATAATTACCCAATTAATGATATGTAATTATATGAAGTGATCTTCACAATTATAATTTAGAATCATTATTTATATGTGTAAATTATTGGTATATACACATATCATAGATGTCTAAAATATAAATTCACAAAAAAGTGAAAAATATAAACCAGTGAATGAGGTTTGAGATGATCAAGGATTGTTAATGATCAAACCATTATCATCATTTGAAGGTAAAAAAATTTATATATTTTTTAATTAGGAAGGATCTCACAGCCCTATCTGTGATGACGATTGAAGGGGATCACATATCCTTAGACATATAAAGGATAGGCATGGGAATCATAAAATAAATTGAATCCTAGCTTTCTCAAATAATGTATTAACCATCTATTATTATAGGTATAAAGAAGGTCAAAAAATTTAATGAGGATCAACAATGAAAGGTTTTGATTATTAGAGAATTTATCTTCTCTAAAAATAGAGTTATAATATTTGATATTGGTTGTGTGTCCAATCAAAACCCAAAAAGAAGGGGGTACTTTGGGATGGTGTGAATATCTCCACATTAACTATATATCTATGAAGCACTAAGATGCATATGGAACTAAAGAAAAACATTTTTTTGGATAACATGAAGAGTTATATTAAATAATTTTCATCTTGATACTTGGTATAACAAAAATTTATGTCTAAAAAAATATTTCTAAATGTATAAGGTAAAAATTTCCCATACCAGTATAGAAATTGTAAAAAAAATCCCAATATTTTTTTGTAGGACTCCCTTGAACATTAAAAGAAAAAAATTCCTTTTTTTATTCGATTTCCTTATGAGGTTAGTCCATTTCATTACTATTAAAGAATAGTTATCAATTGGAAAACTCAAAAATATATTTTAATTGTAATTTGTATAGCTTCATGAATTACCAAAATCCATTATATCTGATTGAGATAAAAAAATTCTTCAAGATTTTCGAGAGGCCATATATAAGCATTGGATATAGAGATGATTTTTAATTCTACTTATCACTATTTAATGGATGGTCAATCAAAGAGGACTATTCAAAATCAAGAGGATATTATGATATCATGTTCAGTTGACATCCAAGAAATTTGACATCAAAAATTCCCAATGATTATTTCTTATATAACACAATTTAATATTATATCATTCAGACGGGTCTTTAAGAGGCTCTGTATGGAAAGAGGCACTACACTCCAACCTGATAGGATGATGTTTCTTTGTAGAAGCTTATGGGACCCGATCATATCTGAGAGATGATAGAGAAGGTTAAAATAATTCAGTTCCATTTGAAATCAGTACATATATGGTAGAAAATCTACATAGATAATATTTAAAGATACATAGAGTTTGAGGATAGAGATAAGGTTTTCATTTGTAAGTCACCACAGAAGAAATTCATTTGGTTTCGTAAGAAGTGAAATAATATTAATAGATACATAATTCCCATATAAATATTTAATCATGATATAGTTTCTTCCTATCAACTATCACATCCACCTACCCTTACTCTAGTACATGACATGATCCATGTATCTGTATTAAGGATGTGTGTACCAGACCACTCAAATTTATAAAATTTATATTTTTTTCCTTTATTGGATGATATTTCATATGCGAATAAAACAATGAAGATATTAGATTGTGGAGAAAAATTTCTATGAGACTAGACAACCCAATATTTCAAGGTACTATGTAGGAATCATATGTTTGAGGGGTCAACATGGGAACTGGAATATGTGATGAAATATAAGTATCATCATCTATTATTGTTTAGGAAATTAAATTTCAACGTTGAAATTTATAAATGTGGTATGAATTTAATGACACAATATTTTATAAATGAAATATAATTTTTAATGAATAAATACTTTTTATGTAGTTATATAAAACACATGAACTATATTTAATTTGTTATTTTGGGACATTATAAAATATTTTAAAAATTTATCTTACTAGATTTAAATACCATTAAGAGTAATAATTTTTTTTAAATAACTATTCTAAGGTTATTTTCATGATTAGTGTACATTAATGTTTATGGAAAATTATAATTGATATAAAAAGCATAAGTGATGGCATCGACCACTAGGATCATACCCGATAAATCCAAATTATCATAACTTCTTAGGGAAATGGAATTAATGAGATTTTCCTTTAGTCAATCCTAACCCATGATTTGATAACCAAAAATATAGAGAACCCATTTATGGGATAAGAATATGCTTATATAGATCGTTTACCAATCCATGTTCATCGAACCACCCCAATAAATTATTACCATCACACATCTAAATCTTAGGGTGTGTGATGGTGTAATAAGGGATTATGTATCTTAACCCAAGTTGTATGAATTTTTATATTCAATTTTTAATATATAATTCATATAATTATCATTTTTCATTAAAAAATTTAATATATACATATGATTATATAATGAGTTTGATAAAAATTATATTTTGATTTATAGACACAAAAATTGTATTTTTTGAGAAATATATTATTTCAATTAAAACACTCTACTTGAAATATTCAATAATTTGGAACAAATTTTATTGTTTTTAAAAATTCTTGTTAAAAAATATTTATTTAAATATAACTGATAATATAATTTAATGGAATCGAATGTAAATTTTTTAAGGCAATGATAGTTTTCAGTATCATAAAAACTAATATTTTCCAATAAATAATAATTTTTATTTAAAATTCTATGTTTTCATTTTTGGAAAATTATTTTTGTCAAATAAATATTATTTTTTAAATAAACATCTTGAAATTATAAAATGGTGATTTTTTTTTAATTTTTGGATATAGTCTAAATTGTGGATAAAAAATAGAAATGGTATGTATTATAACATCATAATAAAATAAAAATTAATGTAATATATGTTATAAAATTAATCCAAAACCAAAATAGATTTCCACATTAAAATAATGTTTCTTTTATTATATTTGATTATTTCTAATAACCATTAATGAATCCTAGAAAACCAATACTATATTTTAATGATTTAAAATCAATTCTTTATGGACATGACTCAAATATTCATCATGAATGGAAATATTTAAATGACTTTTGTAATAAAATAAAATAAAAATATTAAAATAAAACCTCTTTGTATGAATCCATGGGAATTAAACATTGTTTGGTTTGTGGTTTTTATTATACTTTCACTTAGAGTCCAAAACCTAGGCGCATAAATTAATGAAGTATTCCCATCTCTTTTACTATAGATACTTACCTTCCAACCTTTCCTCTTTACTCAATACTCGTTGAGCTTGTGTTTCCTCTCCCTATCCATCTCTATCTATAAATACCTCCCATTATGATCCAAAAAAATGTATGAATACCCACCCAAACATTGATAATCACCATCTCAAGGTAAGGTATTCTCTTACTGTTCTTATTTATTCTAGTAATTTATTTTTATTAAGAAATTATGTTTAAAAATTTTCATATAGAAATATGTTTTTAAACATCACCTTTAGAATAATTTTTCATCCAATGTAATTAATGGACACCTTTCACTTTTATTAATCATTTCCATGAGCCATTAATTACACTGATTATGATTCTGGAATTATTACATGATCTTTCATGCCAAAAATTTGGGTTGTTAATACCAATAACTGTTCCCACTATAGGGAAGTAACCTAGTTATAGTTATACTTAAATTATTTGGGACATCCATTTATGTTACCCACACTCAATAATAAGGGGATAAAAATATATTAAAGACTTTATTATGTTATGTGATCTCAATGAAACACAAATGCATGTACATAATAGGAATTTGAGAGTGGGAACAATAATTATATGGCCACATAATGAATTCGGTAAATTTTTTTACCTTAAGATATGTCATGATTATGAATTTTATTTTAGCCTAAACACACTATGTTATGAGGTCATGGTGGTTAGCCTTGACTTATTATTATGATGTAATATTTTATGTTATTTCCATGTTCCTTTGATTCCATAAAACTGTCTTCATATATCATGATTTGATGTTTTTATTATGATTCTCACCCTTAGATGTCATAATTTAATTAATATTGAAACACAATAACTAATTTAATTTATTCAATCGTTTCTTAATCAGTTACAACAATTTATAGAACACCCCTCTATTCAATATATTTCTATATTATCGCTTATTGATTTAGAAGATCGATGGAATTTTAGGTCTTTGTTATAGAGTTTGCTAATAATTTTATGATGACTATGATTCAACTTATTTCGATCTGCATCAAATTAACCAAAGATTATAGGAATCTCAATATTTTGTGATTGTGTTGTGTAAAATAAATTTTATAAAATATATGTGTCTTAATAACTTCATTGGACATGTGGTGTATTATAAAAGAGTGAGAGTGGACCCATAAAACATTAAGTTCATTATTTCATTGGAAACCCCAATAATATTGTCGAGGTCCATAGTTTACATGACCTTATTTCCTATTATTAGTGTTTGCATTTTGATTTATCATGGGTCATAGAACCACTGATTACAATGAACATAATGAACCATGGTTTCTTATGAGATAATCAATGATTTATACGTTTTATATACATGGATAAGAGGATGACTGGTTTTTTTATATTATAGAGGAGGGTGTGATGTTTGAGGTGTTTTTTGATGCTTTTCACAATTGAATGGATTTTGTTTTAAGGAATTATAGGGTAGTGATCACATATGGGTGAATTCAATAACATTCCAATGAATATAACTAAGACACCTATTTTCATGATTTAGTGGACGTGGTTTGTATATGAATTTGTGAAAAAATTACCTCATTGATTAGTAGTTTATAGTTTTAACATACTATAAGAGTATGAGGTATGATTTATCTTACCAGTATATGAATCTATGAAAAAGGACGTGGAATGAATTTCTCATTGACTATGACTTTGAGATCTCCTACATAGTGGAGATGTGGATTTTTCTTATTGATGCATTGTGTAAGAGTTACTAAAAGATGTTGATTGAGAATTTTGGAGTTTAATTGAGATTGATTGAGGTAATATTAGTAATTAATATTGATATAGATGAGGCCAGTGGTGTATGGAAATATATAATAACTCAATTAAATTTTTATATAATTCTTAGTTGAGAGACTATGATGTAGGGGTGATATGGTATTGTGTTCTACATGGTCATGCTCTAGGGGGTTGGTCAGTGGATGACCAACCTTATATGATTTTATAAGAAAGTATGTATGTTCCAATGGTGGTACTTGAGGTGGTCTCTACAAGTTGAATAACATTGTACTGTTAGTGAAGCCAGTTGTGTTAAAGATGTATCATTCTTTCAGGGGTTAGATTTTGTGAACTGAGATAATGTGTCTAATAGTAGAGTTTATATAATAGTGCATGGTTTGTTATAAGGTGAATGTAGAGAATATTGTACAACATACCTTTTATATTCATTGGATGTTCTCATGTGGGAATGGGTGGAATGATTGACTAATTAGTTCAGATGATTATGTAGGTCCCTCAAGGGTCTTGGAAGGGAGATTCCCTAAGAGGTGGGTGTGAATTAATATATGGAACACATTCCCAATTTACATCCTTTTCCTTTGATCATGAGGTGAGAAAATAATATTCACCACTTAAATATAAGGTTCACAAATTTTTTCATTGTTAATTAATTTATTTCATTTCATTTTTACATGGATAACCATTTAAAGAAATTACTTATGGTTATTTATCTCACTTTTGGTCATTCAAAAAAATAAACAAGCATGAAAAAAACACATGGATTATTACATGGTTCAACACTATGGGAAAATCCAATAAGAGTATGATTTGTAGTGTTTCAATTCACTAAAATAGTATATCTCACTTCTTGGTGGCTATGTAACTCCTCCCTTATACTACATCCCTTATAAAGAGTTTGGGTAGATGAATATCTCCCTAATATTATTTCCCTCACAAATCCCCAATTTCACACATATATTAGAAAGGATTCCATGTAGTGTCAAATGAAAAAAAAAATAGATCAATCATACCACTTTTAGTGATTATAGTGAGTGTGGGGTTCTTCTATTTTTCCTCATGGATTCTCCTTCACAGTTATATTATGAACATCCTATTAAACAATGTCATTCCAAGAAATTACAGAGAATTCCCCTTGATTTACATTCTAAGATAGACCTATAGTTTTTCATCTTCACTATAATATAGTCATATATCATAATTATTTTCACATTTTATTAATGAGTTCCAAGATCTCTATTTTTCATCTTTATTACGTATCCGAAATTCTATTTTCTCTCAGAAATTATGATCTCCCAATTTGATCTATCTATTCATAGTTATTCTCCAAATATTATACTGTATGTTTTATAAATAAGTATCCCTTAATTTTATGGTTCAAATTAATCCTCCATATATATATATTATTGTGATTTCATAATATTTTCCACAAAATTCAAGTGTTCATTTAAATCCATTAAATATTTGATAAGGAACTAAAATATAATTCATTACATCCTCTAACCTAATATTGAGTTTATTGAAAATATACATAACCATGGTCTGATCCATTATTCTATAGTTTATTATCCCCCTTTGTTACTTCCCCATGACATGGCATATTTCACTTCAGAATATAAATTATGCTCAATCAAATATTATGATGTTTTTTTCTTCCATTATAGTGTAGCCTCCAATTTAATAGATCCACAAATATTTTAAAATAACTTCTTTTATAACACACCCACAATATTGTCATGATCTACTTAATCTCCCTCAATTCCCAAAATTGTATTAATTTTACTCATTTTTAGTGGCATGGACAAATGTATCTTTGGAAATTATCAATTCATATTTTTTACCAAAAAGAATGATTTGATGCTGCAAATAAATTATATGACATGGATATCTCCACTTCCTCCAGGATGAGGTGAATCCATTTATACATTGTATAGTTACCCTAATAACACTAGAATTTCTATCTACCACTATAAAATTCATCATAGTTTAGTTTCATATCATTGAATATTTTTAATTATTTTCATTTATGAATCATAGATCATTCACCATTACATGGGATTCCAATCCATTAAAATTACTAATATGCAAGAATCTCCATAATTTTTCTCTAACTTCTACTACATTTTTTGATCTTATACCTTAATTCATGTCACCTGAATCCATCATTATAATGTCATAAATTAATGTACTTCCATTACCCTAAATTGAATACCAATATGTATTACCCTTATAGTGTATCCTACTTCACTACAACATTGGAGACTCAACATACATTTACATAGGCTATCCCTATGATTACAAAGCCCATTTATTTATGAAATCGCATTAAAGTGAACTCGTTTATACCCTAATGGAAATTACCTCATGAAATATCCCTCTATATTTCATTAAAGGAAACTAAAAATTATTTTGATCCCTTTTTATTGCAAACTCAAGTGTTTTGAGTCGTATCAACGGTGTAGAAAAAATTCATTATGCTAAAGTTAGCAGTTCTCTAACTAATTGATTTTATGACATAGGTTTTACTTTAATTTTTTGGATAGTTTTATCAACTATATTCCATATCACAGGGTATGGGTTTTCAATATTTTCATCCTCTAGACAGATTCCTCTCTGCCTCTATAGTAACCAGCATCTATAATTTCAACCTCTATTGATTAAACCTCTAAATATTTTAAATTTCTCCATACTATTTGATTTTTAAAAAAAATAAATAGTACCCCCATATTCTGCTAATCATCCTCTTATATTTTCTAATAATTAAAATTATCATATTTTTATCAAATCTAATCCAAACCATTATGAATTTAATGATATCCCCATTTGAATTTTTTAAAAATATAACCACCTCTTGTTGTCATATATATAAACTCTACTTAATCTCCCTTTGGAAATGAATTCCCAATTCTGGACTTAATCCTCTATCATCCTCTATTTTTTTCTGAGCCAATGAGTGAGTGTCATTGGAATAAATTCCAACTATCACTAGGCGAACTATTCTACTTTGTTCTCCCCCTTTCAAAATTATTTATTCCCTCTACTTCATTGAGAAAATAATAGGACATCCTATTATTCATATATTCCCCATATATGAGGAGGAAAATATTCGTATCTATGAACCACCAATTTTTATATTAATTATAAATTTTTTTTGTTTGAATTAACAATCATAAAAAATTAATCGATTTCAAATTCCATTATAACTGTAAAACCATAAATATAGCCAATGTGTGAATTTACCACATATAATTTGTACACATCAACAAATCATCTAGGAAAACTGATCCACGGTTCATTCTAAGAAATATGATTCTAATATAACCTCCATAACTTAATCCCTATCACTCATTGAAACTAATAAAATCATAGAAGCATCAACATTCAACATTCCCAACATGATTGAAATCAGTGATCTCATCAGTTTTTCACGAAAACATTAAGTATATAATAATGAAATAACAATGTGTGAGAGACATGAAACATGAATAATTAATGGATACAATTGGAAAATATAAATTTAGTTATTCCACTAGACTTTAATTCCATCCATACTATCAGAAGTTATTTCATTAGATAATGAGATAGGGAAGACATTGAAAATTCATCATGAACTACCAATGATTTGAAAAATCAATACTTAACAACCATAATTTATCCTTAATTTGGGTGTAAAAATAATTAAATATCAAAACATAAATATAAATTAATTCATGTACTTATATGAACTTGTTTTGATCACTTTATGTTTGTGGATTATATCTCTTTTTTGTGGAACATGTAACTTTTTATTAGCCTATGATTCTATGATTTTTTAGAACATTTTGAGGGATAACCATGAGGATTTTCATTAAACACAATGTTCCCTTTGATGATACTGGAAGGGGGTTCATGGTTGACTAAACTGTGTGACCAGCCCCTCCATGCCATATACCTCTAGAATTTTGGGGTTTCCATTATTGGTGTATGGTAAAACTAATCAGGTGGCCTAACCATGAACTACATCTAGAAGCCTAGTAATGGTGAATATTAAGTTCATTGTTAGTACTAATAGTGTGGCTTGACCCAGTAAACAATTCATAGGGTATTTAATTCCAATAAAATCATTATTAAAAATTTGAAGACCCCCATTTTTTTCCTAAACACCCACATTCAATCCTAATATGATTCCTTGGCCTTTAAAGCCTCTTAATTGGTGTTTTAAATCCTCCAACCGTTTTTAATTGTGGATCGAAACACAGGTGATTCTGTTTTATCTCCTTCTAGTAAATAAATCTCATCTCATTTTTTCTCTTGGATATACTTTATCATCAACATACCAAGTGATAGATCATCTTTTTATTAATATAACAAATATCTATTTTTTGGATATTAATTCTAGGATTGATTCGTTGGATCTCCATAAATATAATTATTCCTTAGTATTTCCCATTGTGGTTGTTGATTTCATCATTAACTAATGGTATGTGGTTACATAAGTCTTTACCCAACAATTAAATCCCTAAATTCCATGATTGATTTGAAATAAGTTCTTATTTTATTTAAAAACATTTATTTTTTATTATTTGGTGTTGATTTGGTAAGGGATTTGAAATTTTGAAAACCCCCAAATTTTAATGTTTTTGAAATTTTTGGGTGGATTTTTAGAAAAATGATGTCTAGAATTGAATATTTATTTGATTAAATGATTTGATATTGAGTCTTGAGAATATTTTCTTAAATGGAATATTATTTTAGTAGAAATAAATTGATGAAATCCTATAATTTGGTTTTGGAATTTAAAATGAATGTTTAATACATATTTTGGGTATTTGAACTATGAATAATGAATTGAATGGAAATTAATGATTTTCTATAGCGAACCTCTGCTTTCAAAAAAGTAAAATTGCATAAATTTTTCAGAATACTTAAACATTATACAAATAGATTCCCAAATACCATAGTTGGTTTATTGCTTTCAGAAACATGGAAATAAAAATATTGGTATAATTGAGCTGTATTATCTCCCACTATGTTCTTAATGATTTTCACCCTTATTAGACACACCAAGCTAACTACATATCTTCATAACCTGGGAAAGGAAATATAAAAAGAGGTGATATCAAATGCTCAGTAAGGGTAAACAAGGGTTTCTTGTCATTATAAACATAAGAATAGTGGTATGATAATGTGATATTGAAAATATGATATCATACCCTAAATATCAATGATGATATTACTGAATAATGGAATAAATCATGGTACTTCATAAGATATGAATCAAAAGGATGTATAAGACATAATCTAGGAAAGAATAAAATAAGAGTAAGACAAAAAATTGTGTAAAAAACATAAGAACAAAAAACACTATTTAAAGGTTGCATACCAAGGTTTTTGGGACATCTTTGGCATGGGTTAACAACCTGTGTACCAGCTTCAGGATTGGAATGTTCTCCCATGTTCCCTCTTGTTTTGTGATTGGGATGTTCTCCCTTATTCCCCCTTGTTTTAGGGTTAGGTTGTTCTTCCATGATCCCTCTTGTTTTGGGATTGGGATTTTTCCCCTATTCCATCATGTTTTGGGATTGGGATGTTCTCTCCTATTCCTTCTTGATTCAATATTGGGATATTCTCCCATATTCCATCTTTTTTTGGGATTGGGATGTTCTTAAATGTCCCCTCTTATTTTAGTAATGGTATATTCTTCCCTGTTTCCATTGAGATCATAAATTGTTGTTCATTACCCAGTGAATTGGAGGGAGATATAGGTCCCACCCATCATATATTGAAATAATACATTCATATTCCATAAATAAATAATCATATCATAACCCATGAAAAGAGATGGGTTTTATAAAAATTAAATAGTAACCCAAAAAATAAAATGGGAATAAATAACATTTCATCACATCATAACCAATGGAAAAGAGATTGGATTCATAATCATTTCATCGATGCCAAAACCCTCAAAAGAAGCGGGTTTCAAACACATATAACTAGTGGAAAAGAAATGGATTCCATAAAGAACATGACATTGAAAATAACACATTCTTGTAAAGAATATAAAATGAACCTTTTAGATCATTTCAATAAAGGTAAAGAGTATCTTCAATGGATGTCATCTTAGATGGATAATAATTTTGAAACATATTTCTAAAAAAAGAATGAAGAAAATATTCCTTTTTCTTAGAAAATGGATTTTAAATACATAAAACCATTTAAAAATAATTTTCAATTAAAATACCATGAAAACATATAATGAAATATTGAAATAATTTTGGAAATATTTTCCTTGAAAACATATAAAATAATCTTCCAAATATTTTTAAGCTACATTCATTGCATTTTTTTTGAAAAATGTCAATTAATTCATAAAAATGTTTTCAAAACCATTTATCTAGAAACAATATGAAAAAATCATAAGTTTTATTAAAAACCCATTTATTTTAAAAAAACATTTAAAAAATTTCAAAAAGGCCTAAAAAAATTTGAAAATTATTTTCCTCGTAAATATAAATCGATGCCTGAATAATTTTGAAAACAATTTTCCTTGAAAAATACTTTAAAAACATTTTCATGATGAGTTTATTTTAAAAAAATGAAAATTATACTTCGACATAATCATTAGGGGTAAATCCATACATATCGTACGAGGTGAAAAGAAAATTACTTTTTCACAGTAAAAAGTATTTATATATTCCTTGTCTAGAAATAGAGAAGAAGAGTACATTGAAGATTTTAGTAAAAGAAAAAAGGGTAAAAGTGTCTTTTAAATATTCTATTATAATAGTATAATATTATTGGAAACACATTTATAAAAAAATATATTTACAAATGAATAGAGGGTAATGTAATGCTTTATTAAAAACACTTTATTTACTATATTATGTGCTAATGAGTAGAAATGACTCCAATACAAGAATATATCAAGAGATAGTAGAGGAGAATGAAACTCGTGATTGTTCTTCAAACATGGATCATAATATTTCATCAAAGGAATAATAAAAAATAATAATATTTAAAAGCGATGAGATTGTATGAATAAATTCTTTGGACTTGTTATCTTTGGATCATACCCTCCATGTAAGAAAATTAAATTACATTAAATTCAGCAAATCATGAAATAATTATATTTATGATATAAAATGTGAAATGGAATTATATACACCTAAAAAAGAGTTTAGGTTAAAAAACATGAATCTCATAGAAGGAAAATTATGACAAAACATTTTTATTGATTTAGTAATTATTGAAACATAAACCTCGTGAACGAAGAATCATAAAAGGAACATGTCAATTCCCATAAATTTTAGTATAAGATATATATAATATAATAATGGGAAGTGCATATAATAAAAAAAGGAAATAGTGGTGAAAATGAAATTTTCTCATAGAAATTAAAAGTGAGAGGGAATCCCCTTACCTTGTGTCTTGACTCTCTCTATACTCGTACAAGCTTCATCTTAATTGGAAAACTTCATTTGGTATATGCCAAAAGGATACATTAAGAAGAATTATATCAAAAGGGAGGCTTCAAGGATTAAGTGATTATTTTTGGGATGTTACTTTGATAGATCATGGATGAACATAAATGGTTTGAGAAGTTTTAAGAAAGGGTAGACGTGGTGGCCTTTTATAGGGAAAGAAAATGACCCATTTAGAATTTCTAGAAACAAGTAAGGTGTGTACTTGTTCATACCAAATAAAATTCATAAAAAATAATCAAAACTCAATAATGGAAGGTGTATGGCCGAACTATAGACATCCAATGGGTTTTACACAAGTGTATAGGTCATTTGTGACCTTAATTTGAAGGTTTAGTCTCTAATTAAAATTAATTTTGCCTTAACAACTGTGATTAATTTTAATCATTTTTACTAATAATTTTGTTCATAATTTAAATTGGCCTTATTAGAATATTATAATTATACTGAATATAATGGTTTATTTATTATTTTTGAAATTCAATTCATAGAAGTAGAAAAATTAATATTATTGTTAACCCCACAGACAGGATGAAATAATGGGGTATTAAAGTAGAAAAAAGTTCAAAAGTTTGTTATGATTTTATATTCCTTTTAAATGTGTAATTGATTAAAATTAATTAAATAGTATATATGGATGAAATATTTGTCTAATGTGACCATAATTGGTTTTTATAATATCCTTTATTATTAATAATTAACTACACAAAAGGTAGTTTTTAACTAAAAAGCATTATTTTTCATTAATCATCAAAAAATGAAGTTTCTTAGCCAAATCCAAAAATTTCATCCCAGGATAATATAAATATTCTTAATTCAAAAATTAGTTTTATATTATCATATTAAATTTCTAAATTTTTCTAAAATTAATTTAATTTTAAGTACATTAAAAGAAATATTTCTAGACATAGAAGGACTTTACCCAAAATCATATCCTTCATTATCAATATTATTTATTTATATAAATCATTTGTAGAAAATATTTGAAAAGTAGTTTTCAATATTCATATAACTAATTTCCATGGATATTTAATGATTATCTTTTTTAAATAATAATATGATGTTTCATAGAAACTATGTTTTGCATGAATCGTACGTCATCTCAGTGTTGTGTGTATCGTAAACCAACTTAGTGTTGTATGTATCATATTCGAACTCAGTTTTTCATGTAACATATAAAAATTGGGTGTTGTGTCTAACATATTTCAACTTGGGATTGTGTGTCACTTATGACTTATTTGATCCATGTGAACGGAATGTTTGACTTAGTGAAAATCTATTTTCATTGTTGTGTGAACTGAATAATATGAAAAGAATAAATTAAATCAAAAAAATATCCCCAAAATCCTAGGGTGTTAGATTATATCCCCATTTAATAGAATTTCTCCCTCGAAATTCTTCTAGGTTATCAATATTTTAACACTTGAAATTTTCATTCATAGAAACCCACATCGTGAAAATGGATACTAAAACATCCCTTAAAATGGAAATTTGGAACGATAAAGGTTTCCCAAAGTAACATATAACTATGTTTCCAAAGATGAGAAACCAGTTCGGGTGTGAATATTGGACATGTAGGAAAAGCATAAATATTTATAGGGGTGATCTAGGTAATCAATCAGAAAAATTGTGAATGATCAAAGGAATGTTGAGGGTCTTAAAATCAAAAGTAAGTGATGATTTAAAAGGGCATATACTCAATAAATATTAAGGCATTAAAATAAAACTTTTTACCACTTTCATAATGTTGAGTAATTATTGATAAATTTATATAAACAATATTTCATTCATGGGTTATGATTTGAAAAATTTATAATAAATCCATTACATCATGGAATGAACGTCTAGAAATTAACATTGATTAATAAAACACCAAAATACTGTTTTAATAGATCTTAATTCCCATCAAAGAATAAAAAGTCTAATTATTTTTATCCTAAAAAAATTAAAATACATTATTCTATTAAAATAAAAGTAACACTACTAGTTCATCATAAATATTTATTCAACAGAAACATTTATACATTAACTAGGACATTGTGTAGGATAGTGGTAATTGTGAAACTCTTATTGTCCTTCTGTCATGGGTTCAAGACCAATGGCCTTACTGGGCTTGATTTGGTGTCACCCAACATAGATTATGTCCTTTTTTTTAAACCACGCTAATATGTTATATAAGATGGAAATACAAGAAAAAATATTAATCATTGATTAGAATTTTAACTAAGGTTTTCTACATAATCTTTATCCACAAATACTTCCACTAATGATTAACTTAATGTTTGGATGAACAATTAATCATATAACCCTTCTCAAAGACGAAAAATCAAATACATTAGAAAGTGAGTCATGAAATCATATTAGAAATGATCCCCCACATATCACAATGTACCACTAGGTTTTCACATTCCAAACATGTGATTAACCTCATCGTATAATTTCTTGAACCATGGTAATAACATGAATTACTATAAATACATTTGATTGGCATGTGTGATTACTCATTCCAAAGATTAGTGAATTCATTCCTTAAATCCAAAAAAATTGTAAACTTCATTAGTGATAGAATGAACCACCTATCAACAAGTCTTACATAGTTCCAAGGTAATCAATAATTTCCAATTTACTTATTCATATCCCCTGTATCTTTATCCATACAAAATTATCATAACATAATGATTAAATTAAGGGTCACCTTCCCTTATTCTAAATATCACCTTTTCATGAAATCACATTTATGTGTCTTTATCACTATTCAATATTCTCTTTTCAATACTTAATGAAAACTTATACTGAGAATAATTATGTCTTTCATGATTAATATAACAAAATATTTGAAATCCACAACATAAATACTTCACTTATCCTACCTTATTCTTAAACCATTGCTCAAAATTAATTAACATATTCCTTAATACCTCTTTCCTAGAATATGAAATATGTATTAGGTCTTAAGGTTCCTCAACCTTAATCTAGTCATGCTTCTTATGATTAATAAAAATTCTTTTAGAAGAACAGCACATGCCTTTCACATATTGCTTTCGGTATCTTTATCTTCGGATGTATAACCAATACTCTTACAACATTCCTAATTATATTTAGGATATTTCAACTTGGGAATATTTTAACATACTTCACATAATTTCCACATCTAAAAAATTCAATGTTAACCATGTTCCTTCTAGTTTACTATATTAACTAAACCATAAACAATAGTGTGAGAATCATGTATCATATAATAAACCCACATTACCATGATAAATTACATATATGATGTCTAAATCATGATCCATTTTTTAATTTATGACAACCATGGTTCATCCTAGGTTATTTATAGTTATCATATATTTAAATCCCTCATATTGGTTCATGAAGAGTTTGTGAATTTCAAAAGAATATCCCTCAGGAGTGTCAAACCAGGTGTGCAGCAAGGCCCATTGTTGTGTACTAGAATTCCTGAAGCCAAGACTGGATCATCTTTTCGGAGTTGTTATCCCTATTTACATATATTATAGAGCCACATACCCTTGTAGTATCTATATAAGGATTTATTTTTGGGAAACCTCTCACTTTATCCTGTATCAAAACTGAATGAAATTTTCCTAAATGTTAACTTATCCTAATACTTATCCTTAGATACATCCCTAGACCAATCCATAGAAATATACCCAGTGATATCCCAAAATTTTACTCATCCTAGATTCCAAAGGTTAACTAAAGATTTTATCTGATACCAACTATAATGAACCTCACTTTTACAAACATTATCATTTCATATCTTTTGTGGAATACTTAAACATTATAAAAATATATGCATATAGACCGCAGTTGGTCTATTGCCTTTGGAAACATGGAATCATAAACAATAGAACATTATTGTGCTACATTATCTCCCACTAGTTTCTTTACGACTATCACCCTTCTTAGACACATCATATTTACAAAATATCTTCATAAAATGAGGAAGAAAACATAAAAAGGGGTGAGCATAAATGTTTTCTAAGGGAAAACAAGGAAGACATGTATCCATAAACATAAGAACATAAATATGATAATGTGATCATGAAAATAGAATATCATACTCTTCACATCAAAGATAATATACATGAATTATTACATAGATCTTGGTTGTTCATATTACATGAATAAAAAGGAAGTAATGGGCATAAGCCATGAAATCATAACATAGGAGAAAGATATGGAATTGTTGCAAACACATAAGAACATAAAAACACCATGTAATGGTTTCCTACGAAGGTCATTGTAACATGTTACGCTTGGGTTAACCACTTGTGTACCTGCTTCGGTATTGGGATGTTCTCCCATGTTTCCTCTTTTTTTGGGATAGGGGTGTTCTCTCATGATCCCTCTAATATAAGGATTATAATTATCTCCATTATTCCCTCTTGTTTCTGGATAAGAATGATCCCCACTGGTCACTCTAGTTTTGGTATTGGTATGTTCTCCCTTTTCCCTCTGGTTTTTGGATTGGGATGTTCCACCATGTTCTCTATGATCTCATAAAACATTTATCATTACCGAATGTATTGGAGGAAGATAAAGGTCCCACCCGTCACATAATAAAATCACACATACATGTTCCACATAACATTCATCATATCTTGACCCATTAAAAGTTATGGATTTTAGAACATGAGTGTCTTGTTATTTTGTAGGTAACTAGGAAAATCATGCAAGGATCTGACCCATTTGCAATGGATTAACAATGGAAACACTAACATAATGAATTTTGACTTGATTTCCCTTGTTGGGTCCCCTAATTGAATGCTCATTGACTATCCTGATGGATTGTTCCTTAGAGATGTGTGATAAAATTCTTGATCTATGATTTATGATTGGAAGTGTTGGGATCATACATCTTGAAACTAACATACTACATGTTGTTTTACCCTAATACTTTGTTTTTTTTTTGATATATGTACCTTTTTTATTGAACTATTTTATTCATTAAAAATATATTATATATTTTTTTTATATAAACATTTTCATTTAATCTAATTTTTATATATATTTAATCTATTTTTTGAAATAATTTTCTAATTAAAAATTTTAAAACTGATTTCATGCAATGTTTTATTTAAATTGGAAGTATAACTGGATTATTGTTATGTAATTAATTATAGAATCGTTGGTGGTATCTTATTGGGCTAATTTTCTCAAACCCTAAATTTTCCTTTGGTTATTTGTTGATTTTTATATTATAGGTCTAGGAAAATTTAAATCACATCATGGTCGTGGTTTGTGTTAATAATTCATGGGTCCTAGAGTGATGGTGATGACCAGTGGAGATGTGATCCATTTGTTACATGGGTTATGTTAGGATTTATCATAAATGATATTGGGATTTTTTTCCATTTTTGGAATCTTTTTATCTATCTGATTGTGGGACATTCTCTAGGAGTATTGTTTGGTATAATAACTATGTATTGATTTGTCAACTGCTATTTTTTGAACTTGTGAAAAAAATGATCCCTTTTATTATTGATTGATTTCAAGAGCTTGTCGCTAACCCATGAGGATCAGAAATTACCTTCAAGAAATATCAGGATTGGATCAGCTATCATTTTACCATTGTATCCTTAGTGGTTTTAGAAAAAATCTTATCCAGGGTGCAAGGTTGTGAAACATTTCACGATGCTAGTTTTCAATACCAGTTGTCCATGTAGATAAGAAGTAGGATTCTTGAGACTTATGAGGTAGATATAATAAAGTTACTTTCCATATCTCATTGTAATATTCCTCAAGTCACCATGGTTGTTACAAAAAAGTGTATTTTTTGAAAATTTTAATCTAATTCTAGTATTTTATATAATTTTAATTAGGGTATTCTATAATACCAATGGATTAAATATTATGTGATGGAATTCATTATCCTATATATCTTTTTTGAGTTGATGATCTATATATATGTGCTAATGTGTCAGTGTTTCATATTTAAATTTTTTAATTTCATTCATTAGAGAAGATGATTCAATAGGATGCAGGTGTAATCTTCTAATGAACCATAGAATGTGATTACTTTAGTTGAAAAAAATCTTATTCTAATAGTCATGTGTGTTGTCAAAGCTCTAGGATTTGTAGATTCCCCCATTCCAATTCATTCTCTAATAGTGGATTATCACGGGGATATAGTTATGTGCTCAAGAAATTATTTGTTGGAATCCACCATATTTATAATGCTCAAATGATCCTCAATAAGAAAAGTATTAGCTGAATAATAATGATCTGCATTTGAGTTATTGGAAATTATTGATTCAACAAAAATAAAATATGCCACCTTCAATATTGAGGGCTTGTGTAGAAGATGGTGGTATTCGATGGTTACCATGAATTAACATGTGGTCATGGAGTGGAAAAACATTATTTCTCTTTTCATTGATAATTTATATTGATAATCAATGGTCTTCAAAAATTACATGGAGTTTATCGGCCTCTAGTAGAGTGAAGGAGCCCTGACTTGGAATATGAACCAGTTTTCTAAAATTCATTAGTTTTATCTTATGGTAGTGATGAAAGTGAAATTGGAGGCATAAATATTTGTGATGGTTCTTTGACTTTACATCTGATACCATTTTTTATACTAAACCTCGCCTCTTATGTGGATATGTTGGACAGAGCATCAATAAATAAGCATGACCTGGCTAATATTTCAAGGCTTTCATAAGTTCTCTTTTCTCTCTATGGAAGTTGTGTTAGTTGAATTAAATGTATTAGGAATTTTTATGAGTCTCATAGTGGATATCAATAGAAGTTTTTATCAAAATCACATATAGTTCCTGGTAGAGGCCCTTTGACTTGTGTTCAATGTTTCAATGATGGGAATTCAAAACATGTTTGCACGGAGGAACACAAGATATGATGTTCATGTGGATGATCGGGTAAGCTGCATATGTTTTCTCATATCATTTCTAATAAACATAGTGTAATGGGATCATCATCACCTACACATATTTTTTTGCAATCATATTCTTCAAAAACTAAGGGGTTTTAGTAACAGGCATCCAGAAGGAAGCTTCATCATGAAAGAAAGAGTCTTCAGAGGAAACTATTGTGGGTCCAGTGGTTGTGAGAGGTACCATCACTATAGCTTCATCTTTAGTGATTTATTTATCTAACATTGGTTCATATCAATAATTTAAATTGATTCATTCTATTAATATGATAATCCTACTTATGGATCTTTTGTATTATCTTATGGATATTGTTAAACCCATTAGAATAAAGCGGTAGTAGGGTCTATGATTGCCATCTTGTGTTTTTTCATAATCAAATATTGATCTAACATTTAATTTTAAGGTTATAATCCTGAAACCAATTTACATGTAATGGATTGGTTTATTTCCCACAAATCCATGATTGATTGTTATCTTCAGATATTCTATAATACTACACATGATGCTGATTTTTATTTTCCCATGGATAATAGGGCCAAATTTAGAGTAGAGATAGAACCAATGTTCTATAGTTTTTATGAGTGATATCTATGTTTTCATTTATCATGGAAATGTTATCTTTGAGTGATTACTTCCCTTCTTTTTTCATGATGTTTCATGATGTGATTATATCTAATTTCTCTAGATTTTAACTGGTAAGGGTGGTGAATTTCACAAATGATTTAAAAAGTTGTACTCCACCTATATCTATTACCTCTTAATACATGGAACCAGTTGAATTGAAATTGAAAAAGACATATATGGATGATTTATTGGATAAACAATTTATATACTCAAGCGTGTCACCAGTGGTTCTGCCTGTTATTTTTCCCATTAAATATGACGGGACACTTAAAATATGTTTTCATTTCATAAAACTCAATCGAATCATAATAAGGATAAAATATTTGTTTCCACATATTTTTGAGTTTTCTTACTAGTTTAAAGGTGTGAATTGGTTCTTGAATATTTATCTTTGTCTAAGTTATCACTAGTTGTGAAGAAATGAGTTTGACATTCTGAAAACCATGATCAAGAGAGTGTATGTCCATTATGAGTACCTTGTGATGAATTTTGGTCTATCAAATTCTAATTTAGTATTTATGAAATTGATAAATATGTTATTAAATGATTATCTCAAATCATTTTTGGAGGTATTTTTGAATTAAATTATGGTTTACTCCAAAATAGAGGTGGATCATGTGTGTAATTTGAGAGAAATTCTAAAAAATATTAGAGATGAATGAATTTATTTGAATAATTAGAAATGAAATTTCTAGATTTGGTATGATATTTTCTTGGGGCACATGGTCTTAGAAAATGGCTTGTAAATGATCCTAACAAGGTGGATGTTTTTATGAAATTGAAGGAATTAGATAATGTTTTTGAGATTAGGGGATTCTTAGGTTTGGTGGTATATTATCTTCGGTTCACCAAATATTTCATGAAGCATGATTATCTCATGAAAACCCTCATTTTGAAGGGAATAAAGATCATATGGTATGAAAAATTTAAGGCTTCTTTTAAGTATTTGAAATTAATTATAAATTAAATAGTGGCGTTGACTCTTTTAGTGCATAGGTAAGACTATGTTGTCCTTTATGATGCATCTGGATCATTTTATGGTTGTGTTCTTATACAAGATGATCATGTGGGGGCCTATAGTTCTGGACATCGGTTACCATGTTAGAGGAACATCATGAACCATGATCATGGACTTATGTCCATGATATACACTCTTATGAATTACTGGTATTACCATTGTAGATAAAGATTTACCATATATTTATACCAAAAAATAATGAATTATATCATCTATAAAAAAATATTTAAACTTATAAAAAAGGAATTGGGTGAAGTATCTGTATTCTTTTGATTTTGACATTTCCCACACCCATAGAAATTAGAATGACATTTGTGATGTGTTAAGAAGTAAACATCCAAACCATGTAGTGAAATATTATTCCTAAACATCTAACATGATGGACCTATTTGCTCAATTGTAATTGGGAGTCCCAGAGGATTAGTTCTAGATTGTTCTAAAATGAGATTAGTTTAATTCCTCTACCCTCAATATGATTTACTAGGAATAGTAGCTTTAAGTGTAATTTCAAGTATTAGGAACTACCTTTATTATGGGGATACCATTCGTGAGTGGTCTTTCTCTTTGGAGGGTTTCCTATGATTTTTAAAATGATACATTAATCATTTTCTCTTGAGAGATGCTATGATTGGGGGATTTCCATAATTTATAGAGGGTGGTGGACTGTTAAACCATGAAGATGTTCTATAACATATTAAAATGATGTTGGTGGTCAGGTGTAACTTCCCGAACCTGAATCCACTATACAGTTCCATGAGTTTGTGGGTAACATGGCCTTAAGCATGCCTCCAGATATTTTATGGGATACCGATTAGCAGTGAGAGTCCATGGTGGAATAATGGGGATACTATACCACAATAATCAGAGTTCAGTACAATGGTATAATTATAACAACCAATAACTGAAGCATATAAAATAATTTAACAACTGAACAATATATATCCATCATATAATTAACCAATTAATCCCCTCCAGTGGTTTCATATACAAATTATGATCACGGAATTCAATATAAAAAACATCCAACAGATGGAAATAGTCTTTTGGTATAATAAATATATCAAAATTTTAAAATGACCAAGAAAACATTCCTCATATTTAATCATGAGCCCTATCTTAGCCTTTTTCTCCCATTATCCCACGAATCAAACAATCAACTTTCACAAAGAGGATGATTTCCCCAATCCCTACATTCAAGCATGATGTCAATCTAGTTACCCAACAGTTTCTATAAAAGGGTGTCATATAACACTCAGTAGGACACCACCTATGGTTTCTATAACAAGTCATGTTTGTGTATAAAAGCTGAAGTAGTGTGAATATATAATAGTAGTATAATTAATTACAACATAATAAATAATCTCTAGTCTATCAAGACTCACAATGTTCATACACATAAAATAATAAGGGATATCTGTAAATCCTATCATGATTCTTCAATATAATATTTTGTGAAATCATTTTTAAGGCCTATATGGGATGGGTTTTAAGAAGTTTAAATTTCCAAGGAAACAAAGTAAGCTAGTTAAATTAGGTAAACAAGATCCAATAAGTAGAAATTTACAAGGCATCCTAATGGGTTAGATCCATGCTATATAATTGTCCAAGGAATCTAGGTAATGTGATTAAATAGGATCCTAGTAGTAGAAATGACCACGGAATCCAAATAAGATTAGTGAACAGGATCCAAGGAGTAAAAATGTTCGAGGAATCCTAATAAGTCATCGGTTCTAAGTAGTAGAAATGTCCAAGGAATCATAAAAAGCTATAATATCCAAGGAGTATAAAGGCATAAATCATCCTAGTAATCTAGTTAAATAGTATCCATGTATTAGAAATGTACAATGAATCCAAAAAATCTAAGTAAATCATATACAAGAAGATAAAATTTCCAAGTTATCCTATAAGTAATTGGATACAATGAGTATAAATGTACTAGGAATCCTAGGTTGTACCATAAATCATATCTAAGGAGTGGAAATGAACAAGGAATCCTAGAATAATTATTAAACCTATAAAACTAGATCCTTGGAATAAAAATGTACATAGAATCCAATTAGATTTTCTATTCTATAGGGTGAACCCTTCATTATCTTAAAAACCAAATTATTCACCATTTTATAAACCATTTCTTTAATTATTTCACTTATCGCATCATAATCATAACCATGAAAATGGATTATCCATTTTATTCCATACAAATATAAAACAAAAAGTGAAAAGTTTTTCTTGAAACCATGAATGAATCACTTATTTACCATATTTATTTACAAATAATGAAATGGAATCTCAACACACCCCAAGTGCATCATAGTCGTAGTCAAAATATAGTACCCACCCCATCGGAAACGTAGATGGAGATAAAAAACCTCGAACCTTATATTAGGGTGACATGACTTGCCTTAAACATGAATTAAATTTTAAACTCAAAGATCAATTATATTAGAAAGCATTGATTGGAATGTTAGGCATGCAGAACAATAGTAATAGGGTATAAAACAACCAAACATTATGGAAAAGGAATAAACCACCTACCTGAACCTTGTAAAGTAACAATTATCCAGTCTTTTCCACTGATTTAGTTCCGATCATCATAAAATGGATGAATGGAAAAAAAACCTTGAAAATAGGTCATATGATCCTACACTGGAATAGAATCACCAATCGTAAGGAAAATATTAAATGGATCCTTAGTTATGAAGGACATGGTGGTTGGTATCTAACAAGATGAACAGAGCTTGATTGGGATTTCTGTTGGTGAAACGACACGAAATCCTAACTCAATGGCTTGAGAATCTCATAAAGAAGAAAAAATGGATTACTATTGGATAAAAAAGAGAAAGGTGGAGGAGGGTTAATATAGAAATGAAATAGGGGGAAAATTTTCATTTCCCATTTTGAAAATTAGTCCAATGGATTGTCTGCAGGGTTAGCCAATCCATGCACCAACCATGTGTCGATTTATCCCTCAAGACCCCCTAGCTTGGTCATAGTGTATGGTTAGACAAACCGTGATCTTCCCAAGAATTTTCCCTATTATAAAAATTCTACATCACACACATGGGCAGGAAGCTAGTGTGGGATAGTTAGAAAAAACCATGTTCCCTATAATGTGCATTGAGATTCCCCACTGGTTTCCCTCTAACTATGCATCCCAGCTCCCTTCTCCAAAAATCTATGCACTGGGAAAAACAAATCCCAAAACACCATTGTATAATTCATATACATACTAGGAATTCCTAGAATAATGGGTTTAATTAAATTAACAAAAATAAAAATGGTTACTTACCTCATATAAAATCTAGGTCCATACAATCATCACTTATTAAATTAGTTCATCAATGAATATTAATTCCAAAGGTGGTAAATCATTTTATGAGAATAACCCCGACCACTAGTCATGTACATTGGCATATTTCTCCAAATTATTTCCATGTACAAGGTCATGCTTCCATAGAACCCGTACTATAGGAGCTAAATTCCCTTAGAGAACCATTATTCCATGAACAAAAATACTGAAAGGATGCTCCTCGAAGTAATAATCTATCGATATCAACCCCCCCCCCCCCCTTCCCCCAGGTTAAGGAATATGTGATGCCATAGAATGATATCAAAGAAGTTGATATATATGGAAGCCTTCACGTAAGTAATAGTACCACTGAGGTAACTTTAACCAATAGGATAATGTTGGGAAGAAATCCCTCAAGGCATCATTGAAGTATTTTTGAGGAGATTGTGTTTGTTGAGAAAGTGAACATCTATGTTGTGATTGTTGACAATGCAAACCATGACATACAAATTTCATGACAAAGGGGGTTTCATGGTGGAATGTCGAGTTCAAGACCTATGTCAAAAATCCATGTTTGATTCATGAACGTCGATAATGGAATGGATGATCTGGAGGTGGTATGAAAACAATCTATACAAGGTGGTACCATTTTCCAGTGTTTTCAAAAAATTTGGGCATGAAAATCGACAAATGAAGAAAACTATTTTTGGAAAAGGGACATGCGCGTCAAGGACTAGGAGTATAGGAAACTTGCGCACCATATGTTTTTCAATATCAGAAGATCAAAATATGGAAAAGTAAACAGGTCCGCGCAAGTTTGGTAGTTGGTCGTGCAAGTGTCTAGGAGGACAGAAGACTTGTGCGCCGAGATTGGGTCGCGCAGGTGACTTGCGCACCGTCGCGCAGGGTGGTCAATTTCTCTGTAAATACTAGACCATCCCTCTTCATTATTTACCAAAGTTCAACACTTTAAAGATTCAGAGATCCCATCGCACAGGTGTGGTGGTCGCGCAAGTGGTGTTGTGTCACGCAAGTGGGACTTGCGCGCCAGTGTAGGAAGTTGCGCGCCAAGTGTTAGTTGCGCGCCAATATTGGTTTGGGCATAAAAGGAAGAGAGTCGCAAAAGTTTGGAGTTGGGGAAGATTGTGTCGTGCAAGTGTCTGATGTGTACATGCGCGTCTATTGTGACTTGTGCGCCGATACTTGTGCTCCGAGATAGACTTGCGCACCAAGTATGTTTTATTTCCATCAGTGATTTTTGGGCTGCGTGGAAGCTGGATGTTTTCCCGATACCTTTGGTGCAAAGAGAGATTCATCTACGGGTGAAAATTGGGCTTCAACAGAGTATCTACTTACAATAAAAAGATGCATTTCTTCATCAATGTGAAGAGTCCTACATGTTTATAAACTGTGAGTGGATCCTTTCCGACACAGTGAGCAAAGGAAGAGGAAAGAGGTGATCCTCTCCACCGGCAGTGAGCTAGAGAGAGAGAAACAGGGAGTGACCCTTGGGAAAGCAGTGAGCTGACCCTAAACCTTATAAAGGCAGTGAGCCTGGGACATAGTGACTGTGCCCGAACATTGTAATCCACATCTAGTGAAGAATAGTGGAATTTGGTATGACCGGCAACATGTTGGCGTATGCTCCTTCGACATAGCCCTTTGCGGAGAACCAAGTCAAAATTGTTGTGTCCTATGCATGCTTTACCTTCTGTTTATTTTATGCAACTGGAATGTGAGAGAAGATTGTTTTGCTTAATAGAGAAACAAGATTAGAACGCGATTTAATTTTGAATTAGTCATACCCTGATTCACCCCCCTCTCTGGGTACTTATCCTAGTAGACCTAACTGATAACTTCCTGACACTCTCTAAAATCTCAAAGGATCCGATGGAATGAGTCGAGAGCTTCTATTTTTTCTTAATCCATCTATGACCCTGTCTAAAAATAACTCACATGAAACCTTAAATCCCCACCTAGAACCCCAATGGTCTTTGGCCATAATTAGGGTATGACTTCTATCCATACAATGTTGTAGACATAAACTACCAAATAAGATGAACTTTCTCTAATTTCTTCGGAATGAGATGAGGCCCCAGTAGCACTTCCTCTCTTGCCTACTACCAGTACACGGTTGAACGGAATGTAAAACCATATAGGGCATCATAAGGTTCCATATTTATGGTTTCCTAGAGATTTATTTTAATATAACTCAGTTATAGGTGCATGTTTCTCCCAAAAAACTAAAATATCGAAGATACTTTATCAAATAATTTCCTCTAAAACCAATATCATCATATCAGACTAATCATCAGTCTATGGGTAATAGGTTGTAATCATAAGTACTAGTGAACTTGATTCCTTATACAACCCCTTCTAGAATACTGATGTGAAATGAGTGTCTTTATCCAATATAATTGAAAATGGAACCCAATGGTGGAATATGATCTCATGAATATAGTCCCATGATCTCATCCACCAATATTTTCATCCAAATTAAAAGAAAATGGGTTTCAATTTTCAACCTATCTATGATCTCCCCCAAGATGTAACTTCCCTAAGGTGATCTTGGAAATCCTATCCTGAAATACATGGTGACTTCATCCCATTTCCAATCAGGAATAGGAAATAGTTATAAAACCTCCAACTTGTTTATAGTGCTCCGCCTTCACCTGGTAATAGATTGAACGTTGAGTTAAAAACCCATCTATCTCACACTCTATCCCCATCCACCAGTAATGATAACATAATTCACAATACATCTTGGTATGATATTGGTTCACATCCAATATATATTCTTGCAACTCTCACATCAACTCCTATATGATTTCTATTGGAACCCATATGCGTCTGTGAATACCTAAGATATTGTTCTCCCCAATGACTTCATCAGTCAGTGGTTCATCACCTTCAACACTCACCCATATTACGACACCCTCAGAATATAATATGTACCTCATCATCACTCCCTACAAATTTGAATATTTCACTTATAATGAATCATGTATAGAATATCCCTAGTCATTATATACCTCTATGTGCGTCTAATAAAATAATTCCATAAGTTTTCACTCCTAACTAACTTCTATAATTTCATGTATCTGATTTTTCCAACTCAGTACATTGGAAACTTCATTGTCATTTTTTGGTGTATAAGAAATCATGATGTCAAAATACAATAGTCATTCAACCAACCATCATTAGTTGAGATTCAAGTCATGTATTTTAATGATGTACATAAGTATTTTTTATTCCCCATACACCAAATAAAGGATATCCATGAATGTGGTGCCTCCAAAAATTCAAGGTATTTACAATGATGGATAACATGAGATAATTTGTAGGGTAGTTACTATAAAGTGTCCTCAACTGATTAAACATTATAACCAAAACTCATTCCTCCAATATTATAACATCTTCTAGAAGGATACCTGATGCATCATAATATACAATATAGTTGATGTCTAACTCTAGTAGAATCCAATATGGTGCTGAGGTTGGTCTCTATTTAAATTCCTAAAAGGAGTCCTCATAGGATTATAACCATGATAACTTCACACCCTTCTTATTCAAGACCATAAGAGGTGATTTTTAGAATGATAAGTCATGTATTAATTTCTTTCAATATCTATCTCTCGCCAAGAAAAATCTTATCTCAAAGGCATTCATGGGCTGGTCCCAGGAAACAATATCTCCCATATTCTCTAGGTCAACTAGAACTCCTATCCGAAAAATAATATGACCTATGAAATGAATATTATCCATCCAAAAGTGGATCTTTTTAAGCTCAATATATAACTGATTATCTCTCAATGCATCCAATATGATTTCAATATGTTTGTTGGGGTCATGTCAAGTATGGGAATACAACAAGATATCTTTTTTTGAGTACCACAAAAAATGAAAACATATACGGCTGAAAAATCCCAATTTATCCATTCTAGGAAATGTATTTTCACATTAATTAGACCTAATGGAATAACTAGAAACCCATATAGACCATACGTACTATAGAATGCTATAAAATAAAATCCTGGAGGTCTAACATGCACATGAAGATAACCAGGTCACATATAAATCATTGAGAACAACCTAGATCCTCAGAGCTAGTTGAGTATATCACCTATATGAGGATATGGATAACAGTTTTTAACTATTAGCTAATTCAATTTCACATAATCCACACATAAATTAATGGTTCTGTCCACCTTCTCAGAAAAAGGTACACGGGAACCGCATAGAGAAGTATTGGGTCATATAAACCCCTTTTCCTCCAATTCATATAGCTATATCTTGATATCCTAAAACTCAATAGTAGCCATCCTATAAGGGGGAATGTATACCAGTTCAAATCTTGGAACTAGATCGAAGGAATACTCTCCCTCCCTCTTATGAGGTAGTTTATAAAATTCATCTTGGAAAATATCACTAAAACGATCAAACACTAGAGGGACGTTTTCTTAATGCATTCCCTAATCAACTAGATATAAGCATGAAATTTGAGCCATTATCCAACCCATCCCATGATGCTCGAATCTTTGTTTTCTCTCCTAGATAACACATTCACTCTTGGAATAAAAACCTCACCATATAGTTATATGAATGTCACCCTCTAGTGATAGAAATCAACATATACATAATAGGGAACCAATCAGTCCATCCAGAAAATGAGGTCATACCCCTTAATCATGAGGAAAAAGTGATGCCATAAAAATTTACACATGCCTACCTCAAGGGGGAAATCACTGCAGTTGCAAACACAATCCAATCGTATCCCCCTAGAAGTATGATGTGTCATCACAACAAAATAAAATTTAACATCAAGCCTAATGATCTCCAAAATAGGCACAGATTTGAATGAGTTATAATCACATATATCGAAAAGAGAAGAATCTAATGTAGAGGCTAATATAATAGTACTCTAAGTATAGAATTTATGGAACTCTACTCTTTAGGTATCAATTACACTGCATAAATCTAGCCAGATCCTTGACCTTGAGATATAGCCTAGCTACCCTATGTTGGTCCACACTGTAATCATGGTAAGTCTCTTCTATATAATCCACATCCACATCCACCATCTTGGCCTATTTGACTGGTCTCAATCCATATCCCTAACTGATAAGACACTTCTACCTCTATTCTTGAACATCAAATCATTGTACAACCACACTCACTGGTTTCCAGTGTAATGACCCACCTTTTCACGAATGTAATAATCATTTGTTTTTCAATTTGATTCATGTTTTTTATAATCATAAATTTAATATATATAATATGTAAGGTAAGAGTATAGTCCATGGATTTTTCTAATCAAAATGTTATGGAAAATTGGGAAAGGACTGGGTAATACGGTTTCAATAAACCTTGAAGCCCAGCCCATACGGTTTGTCTGAAACCATGTAGTTTTCAAAAGTGGGAGCCTATAGGCTTCCCAATTCTTCTGCAACCATGAAGTGTAAGGTCCACAATTTTTTAGTTTTGTGGAAATTTGGGATAGAGGTTTCATTCGTGGTTTTAACATGGTCATTCAAAATTTTCACCTGACTGTGTGGTGTGCCCCTTAGTGGAAGTGGCTTGCACATGGTTTGTGAATGGGTTGTAAAGAATATTCCTCAACCATGAACCCCCTTGTTATTGGTGACTTTAATATTTCCCCCAATTTAATTTTAACAGATTTTACTTTTTTCTCTTTCTTGTTCCAGTGGATGACCTCTTGGTTTTCTACACCTACAGATCTTATTCTTCCTAATTTTAGTCTTTGATCTAACTCCCACGTCTAGTGATTGATTCTTAATCTGTAAAATCCATTGGATCCCTTGATGTATTATGTTATATTCCCTTACCACCTTTCTACATTTTCCTTATAATTCATTATTCGATTTAAGTGAAATCGCTTTTTCCAAATTTTCATGGTGTTGGAATGATTCTTACATTTCTCCCATTATAATCAGAATCAGAGGCTGATATCGAGCGAGGTGTCATCTATTACCTTGAGGATGGTGTTCGCGCCGTATTCTATTTGATTTTTGATACTTCATAGTTATACCATTGTGACACACAGTGGATTTTTCTAATATTCCCCTTTCTAATGAGTCATTCACATAAATTTCAGCATTTGACCACATAACATACCTATTGAACCTTATTTCAGTATTTTGGGGTTGTACACACCTTATTTGGAGACCCATTGAGTGTGACAAAAAGAAATTAGGAATTCTGGTTAACTAATTAAATTTCTTTAAACACCATTTATCATTCATCTTAGACTTAAAATGTAAATTTATTTGATATATAAATTCTTATAGGACCCAAATTACCCTTTAGGTATTCTTCTAATCCAATAGATGGAATTCCCATGTTGGAAATTTATTTAATGATGATTTCACCTACTACGCGAACCATTTGATTTTATAAATGGTTTTACCATGATTTATTAAATTTAATTAGTTAAATTGAATTAATCATGTGCGAAAAATTATAAAAAATGTTATTCTCTTTATTGAATAAAATAAATCAATTGGATTAAATGGAATGACATATAAGGATGTTAAGGAAATTCCCTTTTCTTATTCTTTTTAAAGTGATTATTTAGAATTTTAAGGTTTTAATATAATTGGACATGATGAATGGGATATATGAGTAGTAATGACTCATGTATTAAATCATAAATGTAACTTTGCCTCTTCTATAAATAAATAAATATGGTTTGGATGAAGAATATGGACGGGAGGTAAGGACCCATGCCAGTTGTAATTATAATAATCCTTTATAGTGGTTCTAATGTGAAGTTAAGGGATATTTTGAGCATGGAATAAAATCATGCTACCTTACTTTGGGTATTTGAAATGACTTCCCACACCATTAAAACTAGTTAGGCATTAGACTATATAAGTTGTAAGCATGTTCGAGTGATGATGTGATGGATCACTCACCATCATGAGTGAATTAAAAATTTACTCACACTCTTATTGGGATGTAGGGAATGTACCCTATTGCATGATCTTATAGGATTCTTGGACTGGTAATGGAGGTCTGAGTTATGCCCCGATCCATCTAGAGACAAGATTTTCAGGTATATGGCCACTTATGTCTACACATACTTTGTTCAAATAGGTTGATGCAATATATATAATTAAAATATATATATTATTACTATATATATATATTGTGATTGTTCATACGTTCATTACGGTTGTTAGCCGAAGATGGTAGACCCACCTAGTCTCTTAAAAGAACTTGTGTGGATTGTTATTTATTTTAGCATTGTTTTTTCTATTCTGGTATTACCTACACAAAATTTATTTATGTGAACTACATAGATTACACATAGACACCATTGGCGATGGCCTACTAATATTTTTATTTCACATCCAACAGAATCTAGCTTTGTAATTATATTGATATAGGTATAAATAATGGAATGATCCCATCAATAGTTCAATGATATTATATCATATAGTTAGAGCTTATAAGAAGAGAAGTGAGATTTGGATCAAGATTCTAGTGGAGGATTTTTTTTTATTTTGTACCCTTTGTATAGAATGTTGTTTTCCCATTACCCTATTCCTTTTTATATGTATGAGCATGGAATGAATCATGTATTAACACGGCCATAGAGGCATTGGATTTTTATTATTTATTCTTTTATTTAGTTAGTTACTCTTCTGTTGCTTATTTATATATTCTGTCTATTTAGATATGCTTCTAATAATATATAGGTTTCTTTTTTATCCTTTCTGACACTTTGGTAAGAGGGTATAGTCTCCCCAACATATCAACTTTACACCCGCACTGCTAATCGGTAGCCTCTGGAATATGGGGAGGCACACTTGAGGCCAGGTGACCCACCATCTCGAGGCAGGGGTTAAGTGGAACCAGTTTTTGGACATTAAAAATTGGTATGAAAGTTAGATATTACTTTGTATTACTATTTGGGGATTAGATATAAGACTAGGAATTAATGTAACTCCCCGATCCCAGAATCCATGAGTCGATGAATTTGTTTTATTACATTGGCTTCACTACAAGGAATCAAATCTCAAAGGGAAAATAAGTTTAGCAGTCTTAGAAATCTAGATTACATATATTATATACATAAAACTTTAGGAATTAGGAAATAAAAACATGATACATAATAAAAATAAATAAACATCATTCTTGAATGCTTATTCAAATATTCTTCCTCATAACCTGTGGAATGGATAGATTATAAGGGTGATCTCAAATACTCATTAAAGTTATCTAATTTGAAAGAAATAATGAATCAATGAGAATAAATGGCATGGTAAATAACTGATTGGACACTCTATTAAAGCAACTGGATAAGGATATGTCAATATGGAATGGTAAGAAACTAAAAACACATGAAATTTATGCAATGAACTAGAAATGAAATGCCACTATAAATATATCGATGAAAAATATGATGGATAAAAATGATAACTAAAATAAAAAAAATTAATTAATATTAGAAATCAGGTCTCTAGAACATTATCCACTATACCATCATGATCTATTCTCAATACAGTTTAAAAAATTCTAATTCTTACAATTGATTCGTCTGATGTGACTAACAATGCATTGAGGGGTTATCTATAACTGGACCCACCCATTTCTATCAATCCTAAAAATTACTCATCTATAAAATAATAAATTTAGTTAATAAGAAAAGTATCTCATATAAATTATCTATATTTATTAAAGGATACATATTTTCTAATAATCCCTCAGTTAATCAAATAACTTTCAATGTAAACACCATATAAAAAATGATAAACATTTTAGGGAATAATAATATCCATCATATCAAATTATTCATATTCAATTAAATTTACAATGAAAAATTTTTAGAATAAAGTGATTGTTTCAAGAACAATTTATCAATCTCAAAAGGAAGTTATATTTCAAAAATAATAATTAAGAACATTATTTGAGAGAAAAATCATTAAACATTCCAAAGTGTCCCATGGAACATTGAATCATTTAAATAATAATCCCTATGAAGGAATAAAATTAAATGCAACGTAATATATCATGAGAGTAATTAGATTCAATTTATAAAATTTTAAAAGGCATTAAATAAACTAAAATTTGAGAATTTTCGCATAACACCAAATAAGACTCAATAGAATGTAAATTGAGATGGAATTCTGTTACAACTATGGTGACATATGAATTGAAATAGAAAAAACTAATATTATTTAAATGAATAATTTAAATAGAAAAAATATTAAATAATTCATGATATATTATATCTGTATGGGATGTTGGTACACCATAAAAAGTAGCATGTGGTGTTAATGGTGTATACCTCATGGAATTAACAGCGAGTCAAGAATCCTTTAACATAACCTTCTTTTTTGGGGTGTGTTCATTATCCTCATGCATATTGGATTAATATATGTCATGAACTTATACCAGAACCATTATATTGTTTATAATATCATATAACCTTATTTTTTGGGGTGTGTTCATTATCCTCATGCATATTGGATTAATATATGTCCTGAACTTATACCAGAACCATTATATTGTTTATAATATCATATATTCACTTCTAATAATATTGTATTACCTATTTTTTTACA
The DNA here is from genome assembly GCA_963277665.1 of Viscum album. NCBI lineage: Eukaryota > Viridiplantae > Streptophyta > Magnoliopsida > Santalales > Viscaceae > Viscum > Viscum album. The sequence continues at coordinate 1,712,850,356 of OY728122.1, forward strand.
CTTATTCATTTTTTAACTATTTCAGGTGTTAATTGCCTAGTTGTCTCAAGTATGTTTTGACTTGTTATTTGTTATTACAATTAATTAGATCATGATATAATACACTCAAAAATTTAAACCATAAATTATTTATCATATTTATATTCAGTACATTTTTATTTAGAATAATCTATACTATTTGGATATAATAAACGAAATGCACCATTCATGAAGATTGTTGGGCGTACGTATGCATGAACGCTACATTGATTTTATTGTCATATTAAAAGAATAACGAGTAATAAGTAAATTTAAATATTATTATTAAGTTACAATATATATGTTGTATATGTTACCTATGTTTAGTAAAACTATCCTTTATGCATTCTATTCATGGTGTGATCGATTCGCATCTCTTTTAGGGGTCGATAATGAACAATTCCCCAAACGATGTTATGGTATAAAAAATTGAATGAATAGAGGTATACATTATAAAATAATTTAATAGTAATAGATACATTATAAATATAATATATAAAATATATTGAAAGTGGTTCCATCATAATGACCAACCATGATAGTTGGTAAACAAAAAAATGAACAAATCCTTTCTGGAGGCAGTAGTTCATCATACACAGAAACAATATGTTTGTTACCCATTAGATGCATGTTTGTCTGATTTTAGGTTTAAAACATAGCATAAAAACATAATAGTAAATTTAGTATGAATGTTTTTCTTAAATCATATAATTATAAGATTTTAGGGGGTGTGAAATTGAAATAAAACTAAACAACATAAGGAAAGATGTTACCTATTAATCAGGTAACCCCTTTTGGTTTTCACTAAATGGAATCTTTTGATGGATTTCTGACCAAGGTGAGGAATCTAAGTTGAGGGGATGGATTTTCAGGGGCAATTTTGAATAATCTTGGTCGATCAAAAGTGGCTGGAGGGGTGTGAGGTTGTGGGAGGAGGGGAGGCCTTTTGTCGTTGGGGGGGATGGGCACTCTGGTAATATTTCAAAAAAGTAATTCCATACTCATTTTTTACATTGTAATTGGATAAAATAATGATAAAATGTATATAAAATAGGGGATATGGTTGAAAAATTTCCATCCGAAGAATATTTTATAACTTTATAGCTCACTGTGTCCATTAAGATTATGGTTTTGTCCCTTATTCTAATTAATTTTACATTAATCATTGTAATTAATTTTATTCACATTCACTAATTTTTTTGGTAAAAGATATAATAAATTATTAGAAATTATTTATTTTCATTATTCAAAATATGGAATTAATTTTTCATTATTTCAACCATAGAAGTGGTATAAATTAATTTAAATTTAATATCAAGGATGGGACTAAAATGTTTGTTTTTAATGAAAAAATGATCAAAAGTTTGGTATGTTTTTATACACAATTTCAAATTAAAATTGATTCCAATATCTTAAATTGGATTAGATGATAATTATATAAAATAATTAATCTTTAAAACAAAACTTAAATATAATTTATCCATATAAATAAATCAAATAAAAAAGCTATTTTCTAATAAAGATTCTGTATTTTTAAATATTCATTAAAAAATGAAACATCACAGAAAAATACCAAAATATCACCACAACCTAATTTTTTTGTGTTTTTATTTCAACTATTAATTTTATTTTTAAATATATAATATATAAAATTCACAAAAAATTGGATTTAAAATAGGTTCTCCATTAAAAGGTGATAAAATTCTTTAATAAAAATATTGTATTTTATGTCTAATATTGGGTTTGTTCTTATCTTATACTTATAGAATATGTTGGTTTAAAATCAAAAATATTTTAATGAATACATTATATATATATATTTCATTAAATTAACTCACTAATTATAATTAATTTAATTTATTAGGATAAAACACCTTTGTGACCATATAAATATTCCCTTTATATTCAATTGGTTCTTATATTCATTTTATATTTATGTAAACATTAACATTAATAAGTTATTTATTACTATGATAAATAATAATTTAATTTATTGCTTATATCATCTTATATTAAATAATAATTTTTAATAATATATTGTTTTTCAGAAAAAATAATTCATGGTTGTAACACAAGCTATTGAAAAAAGTCGCGCTTCTGTGTAACACAAGCCATCTCAGTTTTGTGTTCATTATAATCTATACAATATATATTTAATTTATTTGAAATAGTAAATATATTATAGATTATTTGGTTATTATATTTCCTTACATTCATGGTAACATGTTTCATATGCACTATCAAACACAAGGTTCCTACTTAAGATTTTTGGGTTACTACATCCCCCCACATTAATTAAATTGTATCCTCACAATTTAAACTCGATCTTGTTACTTAAGGGATTGAAAACTAAAATAAAACTGTTTTTGAAATCCCCAAAGCATAAATAGGGTTAATAAAACATATTCTTAATAAGATGGAAAGAAAACCACAAAGGTCACGCAATTAGGTTCCCTAGTAAGAGAACATAGGAGGAGAATGGAAAACATGGAAATTAAAGAAAAATATAATAATTAATTTCTGATGGAGAGTGATAGATAAAATGTTTCAATGATAGATTTAGAACATAAAAACATAATACAAAGACGTGAATAAGGGCTTTGATATCATTAAAAATTGTGATAATAAGACAATATATTTTTTCAATACAATTTTTCTTACGGCACAGGAACTCTTTCACCCAATATAAATAAATATACACTTCGGATTTCACTAAAAGAATATTATCCATTGGTTATAATTTATACTATTTATCCTTCATTTCTTATCATAGGGTTCAACACAGGGTGAAGTAATACATTAACCTAGAAAACCACATCCAAATATCAACTTAAAACATTTAATAAATGGTAACATTTTATAAAATATTATGATCCAACACTTTAGAAAAAATTACAATAAATACTCAAATCATCTTATCATTAGCTATTAATTAATTTAAAGAATGTCTATATTTTCATGTTCTTAAACATTTGGAAAACCACATCATGTATCCTCTTGAAATATTTTAATATATATAATCACCATATAAATTATTGGAAACATAAATTTGTTCTTATTCCTTATGTAATTAACATGTAATTGGAAATATTACTTAAATTCAGAAGTGTTGTAAACACCATAAATAATAGAATATAATAATTTTTGAAAAGTCATTATTTAATTTCAAGGTAATAAAAACATTCCCAAGTTAATAATTTCTTCATCACTATCTCAACATTAGGAATATATTTATGGATTTATTTCCCTTAATAAATTTTTTTCAGAAAAGTATAACTTTTAATTGAATAACATTCATTATTACCATTCAGCCAATGATCTCTAATATTTATTTAAACTGTATTATAGTAAAATCCATACATATTTAATAAATCATATGATTGGAAAATTATATACGAAATACTTTTACAACATATTTGTTAGATCCAAATACATAAGTACATTAATCATTCCACTTCAGTCGTGTCAATAACATATGCTTGAACTTGATCCCTTAACTTCTTCTAAGGTAAATTATTTTGATTATTTGGTTATTTTTTCATAGTTCCCCATCTCTATGTAGTTGTAATATTGAATAATAGCATTTCTATTTTTCCCTTTTCATTATTTTTCATGGTGACCCTTATCTCCACAGTTATAACAAACTCACATTCCCTCGAAGCATTTACCTAGGCAATTATTCCCATAGTTATCACATGTGTAAAAATAATTATTTCCTTTATTATTTAACTCATTAAATTTTTTATGGTTATCATACATCCTCTTCTCCTCTTGGTTTCCCTTGAATATATTGAGTATAGAAAATTTTTTCTCCATTTTTATGGAACATAGACCTATTTATTTGTATAATGAAAAATTATAAGAAACTAGCTCCCTTAAAAGAGTTTTCTTAAGAATATTATGTATGTGGTAAATATTTCACTCTCTATTTCATATATAATTGGTAGAAAGTCTGGCTAACCTTTTAAAGTTAGCTTCATAATTTGAAACACTCTATTCTTATATTTTCATTAATGTAAGGAACATCCTCATCATTTTAATTTTTTGATCATGAGGGAGTTATTTATCAAATAATATATCCTTAAAAGGCTTACATTCCATGAGTTCTATTTATTTTTCCTCTCTTTTATTCTAGATCAAACGCCACCACTGATCTGCATCTCCAATTTGAAAATATACTACAACTATAACATTTTCCTTTTCACCACATCCCAATGCCATGAATATCTTCCTTAAATAATAAATCAATTTCTCATCTACCATTGGATTAGTAGTCCCACTAAATAATGGGGGGTTATCCCATAAATCAGTCAAACATAAGAGAATTGTGTTATGGATCCATTTGTTCCATCTAGGTAAGGTTATGTGTCATAATCTAATTATACTTCTCCATTATTTCTATAACATTCTTAGTTCCAATAACTGATGCATTGGTTTACTCAATAGGGTATTCACTATATTTTTTCTAATTATTGACACCATTATTCCTTCCAGGTTCCATTTTTGACCCATGGGAGATATTAGATTGTCTCATAAAATTATTGACATTGTATAACATTAAATATGGCATAACATAAATTAATAAATTTATGCCCAACTAATCTAATATTCATAAAAATGGATTATTTTGGGATATAATTACTTCTAAATACTTAATAGTGGTTGGTAAAAAAATGTGAACTATCTTCATTTTATCCAATGGAGTGTCAAACCACATTTGCAGTAAGTCCCATTTTCATGTACCAGGTTACATTGAGTTAGGCTCGAAACACCTCTTTGGAGTTGTTACACCAAGGTACATTTGTTCCAGAACCACATCCTCTTTTATTATTTAGATAGGTATAATTTTCTAATAAGACCCATGTAATATATACTATACCAAAATTATTGGATATTATTATATACTTATCCTCAAAATATATCTCAGGGTTGTGCTCCCAAATATATGTTTTCTATATCTTGTTTCCAAGGATTCTATTAAACATCTTCTCATACCAACTATAATTCCCCAATCCTAGTTGATAGGAGTCGATGCGTTACTTTTTTACATTGTCATGATTATAAGGAATAAAATCCCAAAGTACATATCATTTTAGTAGGCTTGGAATTTCTTATTACATATATTATACCCATAATACATTGGTAAATAGTAAATAAACATGTGATGCATAATAAAAACAAATAAATAGTATCCGTCAATTCTTATTCTAGGATTTTGTCCTCAGATCCTAGGAAAAGGAAACATAATAAGGGTGATGTCTAATGCTTAGTAAGGGTAAGTAAAATGGATCAAATAATGAACCAATGAGAATAAATGGATAGGTGAATTTTATATTGCACATTCTATTCAAATAACTTGATAGGGAATATGAATATGGCACGGTAAGAATCTAAAAACTCATTCCATTTTATCAGTGAACTAAAATTGAAATCCAACAATATATTGGTTGTTGAAAAATTACATTGATAAAAATTATAACTAAAATGAAGAAAATGATTTAATATTGGAGGTCCTGCTCCAGAAACAAGAACCACTATTCCATTAAGAACTATTCTTACGATAGTTTAAACTATTCTGATTTGGCTAGTTGATTTATCTCATGAGACTACTTATGTATCATGGGGTTATCTATAACAGATCCACACACTTGTCTATCAATCCAAATAATTCCTCATCTATTTAACAATAAATTTAGTTAATAATAATTATTCCTTATCATCAAAAATCTATATGGAATAAAGAATACAAATTTCCCAATAATTCATTAGTTAATAAAATAACAGTCAAAGTAATCACCGTATGTAAAAATATATATTGTTTACAAAATAATAACATCCCTCAAAAAAATATGGATATTTATATACATTTTCAATGAAAAATGATTAAAATAAAAGTTATTTTTTAAATAATGTTATCAATCGCAAAAGTAAGTGAGATTTCAAATATAATCATTAAAAACAATCTTTAGGAGAACAATATTTAAACATTACAATGTTTCCCATAACACATCGAGACATTTAAATCATAATCGACATGAATGACTAATATTATATGAATGTTATAATATCTTGAGTGTAAGGATATTCATGATATAACATTTCAAAAGGTAGGATATACCCTAAATAAAATTTAATTGGTGTATAATAACAAATAAGTCTCAATGGAATGTAAATTGAGATGAAATACCCTTACAAATATGGTAACATATAAATTTGATGAGCCAAAAGTAATAATATTTAAACTATTAATATAAATACCATGACATAAATTTAAGTCATGGTATTGAATATAAAAATGGAAAATAGTTACACCCCCAAAAAATAATTAAGTGGTGTTAATGGTGTATGCCTCATGGAAAGAAAATTGAGACAAGAATCCCCGACCCTAACCATCCTTTTTGTTGTCTGGTCATTATCCTCTTTTATAGTGTTTTAAAATATGTTTATAACTTATAAAATAATCATAATTATTTTTATAATATAATATATTATATCCTTATAAAATTTTATTAACCACTTTTTTAACTCTCTTTCATTATTTTAACTACATTATGTGTTAAATTCATAGTTTACTCATGCTGGTATGGACATATAATTTGTTGTTCCTATTAATTATTTAATCAATTAATAATATTCATAATGAAAAAAATGAATTAATTATCCTCTATATATTCAATATGTTTTTTCATAATACTCTTTAATGATTGGATATATTAAATGAAATGCACCGTTCATGGAGATGGTAGGTCGTACGTAAGCATGAACATTACTTATATTTATTTTTTATATTAGAAGAGTGAAAAATATTTATTAAATATGTATAATAGATTTTAGTATCATATCTATGTCATATGAGTTATATAGGATTATTAAAACCATCCTTTTTACATTCCATGAATAGCGTGAAGGAGTCACATCGCTTTAAGGGGCGGTAATCAACACTTCCACAATCGATGTTATCATATTTACAAAAAATGAAATGTATAGAGATATGTGTTATAAAAAAATTAAGAAGATTATAGACATTGTAAATATAAAAAAATATAAAAATAGAGTCTCTATCACAATGACAAACCATGAAATTTGGTAAAGGAAAAATGAACAATCATCATTTTATGTGGTGGTAGTTCATCGTACCTAGAAATAGTATTTTCATTACACATTAGATGAAAATGTGTTTAAGGTTGGGTAAAAACAATAGAATTTTAAAATCCTATTATATATTGGATATATTTTTTATAAAATCATGTAATAAAAATAGTTGATGGGGTGTTGAATTGAAATAAAACTAAATAACTTAAAGAAATATGTTACCGCTTAATTTGGTAGCACCATTTGGTTTTCACCAAAGTTCATAGTAGGATGGATATATGTCAAAGGTGAGGCATATATTTTGGGGTTAGGTATGTTGAGGAGATATAGGGTAATGTATTGGTAAATCCAATGTGGATTGATAGGTGTGATTAAGTGTGATGATAAGTGGCCTTTTATAGTGGAGGAGCAGTGTCAATCCTATAATATTTTGAAAAATTAATTCCATTCATTTTTTCATAGTTAAAGTGGATCCAATACTAGTCCCATTTCTAGAAAAGTGAGGTTATGTAACCCCCTAAGATTTTATGAGATATTTTATTTCTAATTTCTTTGTTGTATTCTATTATAAACTACTCCAAGATTAGCTTGTACTATACGCAACATCGTATTAGCTTACAGTATACACAACACTATTCTTGGCTCATGTTACACATAATTTCAAGTTCATTTTTTGGGAATTATTTTATGCAACATTATGTATTGATTTTGTGTAATTTATAAATGAAATAAGTTTTTATTATTTTATACGCAACACCAAATAGAGCTTTCAATACACACATCCCTAACTTGTCTTGCATTACACGCAATCAAGTCCTTCTTCGATAGTGTGTGTAGTACACAATACCAAGTTTCACTAAATGAGATATTATTATAATATTCTTATGAACTAGACGATATGAATATTAATACCCACTTTTTTAAATTATATAAATTTTATCTTTAAAAATGGACTTTAGATTTGGATTCGGAATATCGAAATTAGCCTAGGGTGAATTTTTGGTATTTTTCTGAAAACATTCAATTTTTGATAAATAGTGAAAATAGTGGGTTACTATTTAAAAACCTAATTTTTATTTAAATAATTATTTATTTTGTTTATTTTAGGTAAAAAATGATACATAATACCTATATAAGTTCAATTTAATTCATTGGAGTCATTTTATAATAATTTTAGATATATAAAAATTTTATTGAACTTTTCACCGTCTTTTACCTACCTCCTAGGAGCATTTTGAAAACTTACATAAAACATAATTTTAACACTTATGTGAGTGTAATTTCGAAAATCCAAGAGAAAAGATTAATATAAATGAGTAAAATTTTGTTTAATGAGATAAAAATAATTTTTGGTGAATAGTAACTTTTTACTTTTATTTACCATGGTTAAAAGTAAATAGGGCAGTTAAGGGAAGAAATGATATTATTATTACCCTAACACATGTCCTAATTATTTTTTAAAAGTTTAATTCGACCAAAAGAAATCTTAGGAATAAAATATTTTCCTTTAGGTCTACTTGGATTATATTAGGACATTTATTATTATTTTATTTAAAGAAGAGTTAAAATAGATAAATTCAAAATGTAATAACAACAACATTTTTAATATAGGGTTATAAAAAATATAAATTCAAAAATAAATATTAATTAGAAAGATAAAAAGATTTCCTACATAATGGTATTTTATTTATAATTTTAATAATTTAATTAATTTAATTTATTTATGACACAATGATGATGCAGTAATTACCTTATTAATGAAATATTAACATAATTGATGTTATAAAGACCCCAATAAATGTAATTTGAGACTGTTTATAAATTCCAATAATTTTTTTAGGTTAATATGACTTGTTAGTATTTATTCAATTAACCTTTTTCAAACTAATCATGATTTTACGATTCTCACAAAAACCAATTACCAAATAGTGTCAAAATTGACATAAAATAGTTTTTAAAACAAATATTATATTATTAATTGTTATTTTATTCCTAAAAATCTATGGTTCGGAAAAATGACTTTTATGAGGATATATATATTAATAATGAACCACATGTGGTTCTTTTGGCTTGTTATATTATGTTTATTAACCATATACTGTAAGAAAACAAGAAGACATGGTAAAAGTTAAATTATTTAACATAGAGTTAAATCTAAATGATATGGTTAAAATAGTAACCTAAACTTGTCTAAAACCTATTAGTTGAGATTATTTCTACCCATAACCAACTTATAATTGAAATAAATCAGTTTGGATCAATTAAAATCCAAATATGACAATTATAAAATAATATTGTTTGTTTTTTCAAAGGCACCCCTCTCCTCCCTTATAAAAAGGGCACCCCTTCCCTCTTCTCTTAAAATCCTTTTTTGCCTTGAAGCTCATCCAACCCCTGAAAATTCCTCTTATAAACCTCTATATTTACATCATAGAGGTTCTGGTCTTCTCAAAAGACAAACACTAGTGCCCTAAAGATATGTTTAAAGGAGGTTTGTCGAGGAAGAGGTAATCTCTGCTACCGACTCCTTCAAGTTTCTTTCTTCTTCTACTTCATCGTATTTAGTTGTTTCATTATAAGGAAATAAGATCAGTATTAATTATATACTTATATGTTATTATAAATATTAAACAACCCCATTTCACCTTCTATCCATCCTAAGGAAAACGAAATCACCTCGCGTGCGTACAGATTACCATCTCCACGTCGTGGTGTAATCTGTTTTCCACCAACACCTTACTTGGATGGGTATAATGGTGTAAATAAATAACTAAATATGACTATTTTAAAGTGATATTTATTCTGAAATATTATACATACACTTCAATACAATTCCACGATCATGGGAATAATATCATCGCTCGTTCGTACATACGGACTATCGTCTCCACGAATGCGATGAGATTGATTTTCCAGGATTAACCATTCAATTATGATTTTAAAGTATATATAATAAATAATCATGAAAGATATTACATAAAAATGATACTGGATTTATGTAAATATATTTTTCATTTACTTAATTCTATTTAATTCAATAAGGAAAAGAAACCAGCATTCATGTGTACGCACGGCCTACCGTCTCCATGAACGGTGTATTTCATTCCATTTATCGATCTATCATATATTTTTATATACTGAATATATATTATATATAAATCATGTTTTACATTCTGGAATTAAGTTAATCTGGATTAATGTAATAATATCATGAACAATGTGTCGAATCTCGTACGAAAAATGAAACGATTTTACCCAAAACGCTGCTTTAACATGGAATTTACAAAAGAACAGGTAATATAATGTCATACGTGAACCATATATGATATAATAACAATGAATATGATTCTTTAATAAGTCAATGAAATTATTTAAATCATTATACAGGAGGTTCTGATACATAAGAAGCATATCAGACCTAAGGTAATGGATAACTATTCCAATCTCATTCTTATCTGAGATTGTTATTCGTAAGTATTTACTCGGGTTATTGTTATCATCCATACCCATGTTTTCTAAAAATATATACATGTATTTTTAAAGTCCTTTCTACCCATTTTTTAAATTTACCACGTATAATGAAAGGAATCTTACTTTTGTTTACCACATGGGTAACTTTTTGACTTTTCCGACAAAAGTACGAGAAGAATGTTATTTTTAACCTATACGCCTTGAATGAATTATTACGGTTTCATAACGCCTCATTTTCATGAAGCTTACTCTACTATATTTTTTGACTATATTCAAAAAAATAATTTTCTTTTAAAATTTCATGTCATTTTTTTAAAATAAAATGATTTTGAAGAAAAAAGAATATTTTCCTCAAGAATTCATTTCAAGTGTTTTATTAGAACTAATTTCCATCTAAAATGGAATTATTTAATATGTTTATGTATCAAGTATATTTTCACCATTATTTACATGGTTTGATTTTTATTATGATGAAATTATATCCAATTTTTGTTTATGGATTTTTTTATGATGGAACGATGTTTAGGAATCCCATTCTATTACATAGGTTATGCTATGATGTATGATTTTTATTTTGTGGCACACAAAATAATGATTTCATTATGATATTGGTGGGACCTATATCTCCCTCTAATTAATTTGTTAATGATTTATATATCATGAGATAGACATGGTTGGAACGTTAAGTTAATCTGGTTCACTGATACAGGACTAGAACGAGGAGTGAACTCGATTCAGAACGGGAGTTTGTCAACTAAGATGGTCTTGGCAGCAATTCCATGGGTACTATGGAAATCATATCATGTGATTAATGGTTTTCCACAATTAAATGTTTTATTCCCATGCTATTTTGTCATGATTGATGTTCCTTTATCATATATGCCTTACATACTTCCATGATTTATGTCTTTGCTCAAGATTTTGATGTTTAGATTTTATGTTCAAGGTTTTTCATTCAAATGTTTATGGATCATTTTATGTTCTCTATGTTTACCCTTAAGAAGCATTTGATCTCACCATTTTTATGTTTTATTTTCCCCAGGATATAATGAATTTTTTTAGGTAATAAAACCAAAAGTGGAAGACCTTTATGGGAGATGTTGAATATCTTTCACCATGATTACAAGATTACGTTCCAAGTTTCCAAAGACACTAAACTAATACGTTCTTTAGGCATCTGTTTTTGTCATGTTTTAAGTATTCCTCAAAATTAATGTAATATACATGTACATCATGCCTTGGGTCTCTACAGTTGGTATCAGAGCGAAGGTTTAGTTAACCATTGGAAACTAGGATGTGAAAACATTAGTGAAATTCCTAGAGATATTTCTAAGGTATATCTAGAGATATCCCTTAGGATAAGTATATGTATATGTTATAGTCCTAGAATTATGATAAAGATATTACAATTTAACCTAAGATGTTAGATATTGATGGTACTCCCCCTTTATTATGTTCTTTTCCCTAGCATTATTTTTTCCCCACACACTATTCCTTTTGGGTTATAGAAAATGGATGGAAACAGGATGATTCACGATAATGGAGGATATGATGGACAATGGAATGATATTATTCATGATCAACCAAATGAAATGGGATTTAGAATTCCAAACATCATTATTATGCCAAATTATCAATCTAATAATATGATCAATAATCTCAACTTTGGTAAGTTTCCTGACTCACCTAATAACAGAAAGATGGAGTTTCATGATGATTATAGAGGAAAGAAAGTTCAATTTCTCTCACGTAAATCAAGTAGGACGAGGTATCAAGGAGAATGTTGCAAAGGAACTGGAAGATGCTTTGGGTGAAGAAAAGAAGGACACAAATCCAGTAAGTGAAAAGGAAAAGGTTCAGTTAACACCATGGAGAAGGATAATGGTATTGCTATGACATCAAAAATGATTAGATGTTTTAAATGTGTAATGTATGGGCATTATGCAAACCAATTCCCTAAGGGAAAATCGCATGAAGAGAATCAGCATGGTCATATGGTTAGTATTTATGTGGATGATAATTAGGAGACTAAAAATGATATATGAGATGAAAGAAGTGTGGAATATTGGTCGATGGTTTATGAAGGTAGTGTAATGATTGTATGTTTATCAAGAGTTATGTTGTATAGGTAATTTAATGGTACTATGGAATAAAGAATCATCTAAGGATTGTTACACTATTTTTTTTCCTATAGTATTTCAAAGTATATGTTGAATGGTACTGGTAACCATGAATGGTTATTCAGATATTTTTCGAAAGAAGATGATATGTGCATAATGAAGGGATAAGGAGAAAATGAAATTTTTATAGTATTCAGGAGCTCATGACTAATATAAGGACAAAGTGATATCATGGTTTGAGTATATAAAAATTTTGGTATTTTAGTATGTGGAATGAGTTATCTTTTGACAACATTCATGTTTTCTCTAAGGTTCTATGGTAATTCATGTTTCAAAAGAATACATTATTAAGGTATTGACATGTTTTTAATATGACCAAACAGTTATATCTTATTATATATGGGAGATAAATGATGGTATTCACATGCTTGGTATATGACCTATCTAGTAATCATTTTCTTGATACTATGATATTGGAAAGATGTATTTTGGATAACCTAAAGATTGGAATGGATAATATTGGACATAACATAGTATTATTTAAGGATAGAACTTGTTTTTCTATATTATTTCTGGAATATTATAACAGTATAGTTTTAGAAAAAATACAACCCATAGGACGAGCAACTACCAGTTGCGTCGGACAAGGCTGTGGGAATAGAACCCACAACTGATGTACGACATGCCTTTATTACATACCACTGGCCTACATGATGTCCCTGGTTAGTAGGAACTAGTTTTATTTTATTTAGTGGTATGATAGATAGAGTATAAGTCCATTATTGGAATCATGTATTATTAATCTCACCATATATAAACTTTTTTATATTTAATAACTTATGCTAACCTTTTGGTGATAGAAACAGATGGGATGACTTATCATTCTATCGCATGATCTGCTAACACTTCCTGAATGAAAAATTCAGCTTCATTTCTTTAAATAGAGATGAAGTGGAAATTGTTCATGGAATGAACAACGATGATATTACACTTAAATCATGTAAGTATTTTTTTTTCTTATGTAAAAGTTTATCAATGATAGGGAAATGATCTTGGAATCCAAAAATGTTGTCCTTGTACACTCATATCAGATGAATCAGATGGTACCATAGATCATCACAAATTTACAGCTTTGCGATTGTTGCCTTTTTCATATCCATGTTCTCTACCACTCTCCATCATAACTTGATGGTTATATTTCACTTCCATATCCATATTTTCACCTCTATACTCTTATGTGGGAACCCAAGTGATGAGTTACTTTGGGAATCTATTTTGTTTCTAACTTTCCTTTTTAAAATGATGATTTAGTATTTCTTTTTACGATGTGGGTTTTTATGAATGAAACGTTCAAGTAGTAAACGATTTATAACCCCGACGAATTTTGAGGGTGAAATTCATTTTAAGGGGGGTAGAATGTAACACCCTGAGATTTTATGATATATTTTATTTTTAATTTCTTTAATGTATTCTATTATACACTACACCAAGATTAGCATGTACTATACGCAACACCGTATTAGCTTGTAGTATACGAAACACTATTCATGGCACCTGTTACACATAATTTCAAGATCATTTTGATGAAGTTATTTTACGCAAAATTACGTATAGATTTTGTTTAATGTATAAATGAAATATGTTTTGATTTTGTTATATGCAACACCAAACGAATCTTTCACTACATGCAGCCCTGACTTGGCTTTCATTATATGCAATCAAGACCTTCTTTGATAGCGTGTGTAGTACGCAATACTAAGTATCACTAAACGAGATATTATTATAATATTATTATGAACTAGCTGTTATGAATAGTAATACTGAATTTTTGAAATTTTATAAATTTTATCTTAAAAAATGTACGCTATTTTTGGATTCGAAATATCAAAATTAGCTTAAGGTGAATTTTTTGTATTTTTCTGAAAACATTCAATTTTTGATGAATAGTGAAAACAATGGGTTACTATTTAAAAACATAATTTTTATTTAAATAATTATTTATTTTATGTCAAAATTTATACATAATACCTATATAAGTTCAATGTAATTCATTGGAGTCATTTTATAATAATTTTAGATATATAAAAAATTTATTGAACTTTTCACCGTCTTTTACCTACCTCCTAGGAGCTTTTTGCAAACATACATAAAACTTAATTTTACTGCTTCTGTGAAAGGAATTTCAAAAATCCGAGAGACACAGTTAATATCAATGAGTAAAATGTGGTTCAATGAGATATGTTTTGGTGAATATTATCTTTTTACTTTTATTTACCGTGGTTTAAAAGTAAATATGGTAATTAAGGGTAAAAATGATATTATTATTACCCTAAAACATGTCCTAATTCGTTATTATAAGTGTTATTCGACCAAAAACAACCTTATGAATAATATATTTCCATTTAGGTCCACTTGGATTAGATTAGGACATTATTATTATTTTATTTAAAGAAGAGTTATAATAGTTAAAATCAATGTTTAATAACGAAAATTTTTTTAGTATAGGGTTATACATAAGATAAATTCTACTATAAATATTTATTATACAGCTCAAAATATTTTCTAAATAATTGTATTTTATTTATAATATTTATACTTTAAATATTTTAATTTATTTATGACACAATGATGATGCAGTAATTACATTATTAATGAAAT
The DNA here is from genome assembly GCA_963277665.1 of Viscum album. Taxonomy (NCBI): domain Eukaryota; kingdom Viridiplantae; phylum Streptophyta; class Magnoliopsida; order Santalales; family Viscaceae; genus Viscum; species Viscum album. The sequence continues at coordinate 1,712,865,715 of OY728122.1, forward strand.
ATTAACATAATTGATGTTATAAATACCCAAATAAATGTAATTTGAGGCTTTTTATAAATGAAAATAATTTTTCAGGTCAATAAGACATGTTATTATTGATTCAATTAACGTTTTTCGAAATAATCATGATGTTATGATTTTCAAAAAAAATCAATTACCAAATAGTGTCAAAATTGACATAAAATAGATTTTTAAAAAAATATTATATTATTAATTGTTATTTTATTTATAAAATCTATTTTTCGGCCAAATGACTTAGATGAGGATATATATATTAATAATGAACCACTTGGGGTTCGTTTTTCTTGTTATAGTAAGTTTATTAACCATATAGTGTAAGAAAAAATGAAGACGTGGTAAAAGTTAAATTATTTAACTTAGAGATAAATCTAAATGATAAGGTTAATATAGTAAACTAAAATTGTCTAAAACCTATTGTTTGAGAGGATTTAGACACAGCCCCACCTTATCTTCTAAATAGATCAGTTTGGAGATATTAAAAACTAAATATGACTTTATTATAAAATAATATTTTAAGTTTTTTCGAAGGTGCCCCTCTACTCCCATATAAAAAGGGAACCCCTTCCCACTTCTCTTCACACCCTTTTGAGCCTTGAATCATGTCCAACCCCCAAAAATTACTCTTATCAACCTCTCTATTTACATCATAGAGGTCCTGGTCTTCTTAAAAGACAAACACTAGTTCCCTAAGAAGATGTTTAAAGGAGGTGCGTCGAGGAAGAGGTAATCTCTTCTACCGACTCTTTAAAGTTTCTTTCTTCTTATACTTCCTCTTATTTAGTTGTTTCATTTTAAGGTAATAACATAAGTATTACATATATAATGATATGTTATTATAAATATTAAACAACCCTATTTCACCTTCTATCCATCCTAGGGAAAATGAAATCACTGCGCGTGCGTACGAATTACCGTCTCCACGCCGTGGTGTAATCTGTTTTCCACCACCACCTTACTTGGATGGGTATAATGGTGTAAATAAATAACTATATATGAATATTTTAAAGTGATATTTATTATGAAATATTACTCATACACTTAAATACAATTCCATGATCATTGGAATGATATCATCGCTCGTGCGTACGTACGGACTACCGTCTCCACAAACGTGATGAGATTTATTTTCCATGATTAACCATTCAAGTATGATTATAAAGTATATATAATAAATAATCATGAAATATAATACATTATAATGATAATTAATTCATTTAAATATATGTTTCATTTACTTAATTCCATTTAATTCAATTAGGAAATGAAAACAGCGTTCATGCATACGCATGGCCTACCGTCTCCATGAACGGTGTATTTCATTCCATTTATCAATCTATCATATATATTTATATACTGAATATATTTTATATATATATATATAAATCATGTTTTACATTCTGGAATTAATTAAATCAGGATATAAGTAATAATATCAAAAACAACATGTCGAATCACGTACGATAAATGAAATGATTTTACCCAAAACGCTGCTTTAACATGGAATTTATAAAAGAACGGGTAATATAAAGTCATAAGTGAACCATATATGATATCATAACAGTGAATATGTTTCTGTAATAGGTCAATGACGTTATTTAAATCATTATAAAGGAGTTTGAGATATGTATGAAGCATATCAGACCTAAGGTAAGGGATAACTATTCTAATCTTTTTCTTATCCGAGATTGTTATACGTAAGTATTTACTGGGGTTATTATTATCATCAATGCCCACATTTTATAAAAATTTATTCATGTATTTTTAAAGTCCTTTTTACCCATTTTTTAAATTTACCACAGGTTATGAAAGGAATCTTACTTTTTATTAACACACGGGGAACTTTTTTACTTTTCTGACAAAAGTACGAGAAGAATGTTATTTTTAACTTATAAGGGGTGAACAGATTTTTACGGTTTCATAACGCCTCATTTTCATGAAGCTTACTCTACAATATTTTATGACTATTTTCAAAAAAATACATTTCCTTTAAAATTGAATGCCATTTTGTGAAATGAAAATGATTTTGAAGAAGAAAGGATATTTTTCTCAAGAATTCATTTGAAGTGTTTTATCAAAACTTTTTTCCATCTAAAATGACATTATTTAATATGTTTATGTTTCAAGTATAATTTCTCCATTATTTACATGGTTTGATTTTTATTATGATGAAATTATATCCATTTTTATATGGATTATATTATGATGGCATGATGTTTAACAAATCACAATCTATTACATGGGTTATGCTATGATGTATGATTTATGATTTTGTGCCACACGAAAGAATGATTTCACTATAAGATGGGAGGGACCTATATCTCCATCCAATTGATTGGGTAAAGATTTATATCTCATGAGATAGATATGGCTGGAATGGTAAGTTAATTAGGTTCAGTGATTCAGGGATGGAATGAGGAGTGAACTCGATTCAGAAAGGAACTTTGTCCACTAAGATGATCTTGGAAGTAATGCCTTGGCTACTATGGAAATCATATCATGTGCTTAATGGGTTTCCACAATTATATGTTATATTCCCATGATATTTTATCATGATTGATGTTCATTTATGATATATTCCTTACTTACTTCAACGATTTATGTCAATGCTCAAGATTTTGATGTTTTGATTTTATGTTCAAGGTTTTGCATTCAAATGTTTATGGATTGTTTTATGTGCTCTATGTTCACCCTTACATAGAATTTGAGCTCACCCTTTTTGTGTTTTCTTCTCCCTAGGACATAAATAAAGTTTTTAGGTAAGAAAACCAAAAGGGTAAGATATTAATGGGAGATGTTAAAGATCTTTCACTATGATTAGAAGATTACGTTCCGAGTTTCCAAAGACACTAATCAAATACGGTCTTTAGGCATTTGTTTTTGTCATGTATTACGTATTCCGCAAAAGTAATGTAATGTCCATGTATGTCAAGCTTTGGGTCTCTACAGGTTAGGTCTGACAAATGGTGAGAATTGGTATGTTGGACAAGTGTCTGGTCATTTGGGCCATTAAGATTAAGGTTTATCCCCTTATTAGGATTAATTATAATTTAATAGTTAAAATAATTTTAAATTACTTCCAATGATATTCGTGGTCAAATACAAATTTGACCTTATAATAAATTATAAATTATGATGATTTTATATATGGAAACAAGTTTTAAAAATTCCAATAACATAAGTGGAAGAAATTATTTTTTATATAATCACATAGATAGGACGATAATTGGGGTTTCTAAAGTAAAAACAGTCAAAAGTTTGGTATGTTTTTATACTCAATCTCAAAGTGAATTTTACTCAAATGGAATAAATAGTATTAATAGATATAAATATTAGTTAATTAAAATTTAAAACTAATTTAGAATATAATTTATCGTTTTAAATATATCATATGAAAAAAGCACTTTTGAACCGAAATTCAGTATTTGTCACTATTCATTGAAAAGTGAAACTTCACCGAAAAATACCAAAAATTAATTGTATCAAAATTTATATGTTTTTAAGTAAATTATTATGCGTATTATTACATATATAATCTGTAAAAATTACAAAAGGTTGATTTAAAATATGTTCTCCATTAAAAGTTGATGAAAATGCAATAATAAAAATATAATATATTATGTATAACATTGGGATTGTTCTTATCTTATTCTTATAAAATATATTAAGTAAATATCAAAAATATTTTATTGAATATAATATATATATATATATATAATTAACATCACTCACTAATTATAATTATTTTTACTTATTAGGATAAAATACCCTTTGACTATAAAAATAGTTTTGTCCAAGAATATTCAATTTATATTCAATTGGTTAATATATTCATTTTATATTTGTGTAAACATTGAAATTCATAAGTTAGTTATTAATATTCATAACTAACAATTCAACAGCTATTTTATATCTTATTATATTAAATATTAATATTTAATAATATAATATTTTTTGGTAACACTCGGTCTTGCATGTGACCCAAGCTATCAATGAAATTCACTCAGGAATGTAACGAAAGCTAACTCGGTTTTGTGTACATTAGAAGATATAATATATATATTTAATTTATTTAAAAGATTAAATATATTCTAAATTAATGTGATATTATATTCGATTATTCTATTAGTACCGCTTTTCATACATGCTATCCAATACAAGGATCCTAATTATGATTTTTGGGGCGTTACAATTAAAGGAATTTTGAATTTACCTTGTGCCTCGAGGTATCTAACCCATATAGGGGGAAACACAAATTACCTTGGATAGGGAATTTTTTTATTGATTATGCCATTTATGTTCAGTACAACTTCACCAATGGGTGATGCACTTTATTTATGATTTTATTGATATTGGTATGATGGAAATGGTATTTCATTATCATGACCCAATTAAATGAGGGAAATGAATTAAATGATTCATTTTACACACACTATGACTAATATTCCATGCATTTTTTCATACAGAATTTATTTTTTAGCATGCATTTTTTTGTTTCATGTTATTAATACCTTGAATATGTATCGAATTGTTATTAAAATTATTACATAGATTAGAAATCATAATTTATACTTATAGTCAAAGCCTTAACCTAATAGGTTTTTCTAGAATCAGTAAAATTATACACCTTATGATGACAATTTTGGAATATTGAGCCATGAACCATTGATCGCATGGGCTAGAACATGTTATGGTGTGGGTTAGTGGGTTATATATTTCAGATCATAAGGAGTATGGGACCATATGGATGGAATATGTTAATCATCCAATATCATCCATTTAAAGTGATTTATTTAATTGAACAAGAAAAATTTAAAATGGATATGACTTCTAAAGTGTAATTAATTATCCTATAAATTGGATTTGAGACTCATAATTGAACCCCACCTTAGTTGTGGGTAGTGGGTGTCTCTTAATGTTATTATGGCGTGTTATGATCTCCTTGACCATTTTGACATATATTTTGAAATATAAGGAGAGTTGTGATCATTTCAATAGGAAGGGTGTATACATGTCCTAGTTTCTTAAATTCAATCATTCGAGTTACTTAAATTTATTTTGATGTATTTGTTTGGTATTGTTTTTTCATGTCACCGTGATGTCCTCTTAATGTATGACCAGAAGGCAGTGATGACCATACTCTTATTGTGGTGGGCCCTGAGCATCTAGTGATTCCGCTTACAGTGCCACCAATGGAACATATTTCTATACCTCATATGGGCACCAGTGCTCTATTCTAAGAGGATTTTCTTTGTATGATTCAGAATATCTAAGGTGTTGTTTGACCTACCCCATGTATGGTAGAGTTGACTAGGGAATTCCAATCGCATCATCCTAAAACCATTTCAAGGGATAGAGGACCACATACATCACAGTCATGGATTGAAGGTATCTTTTCCATATTCAGTCTTCTAGAGACACCACCAAAGGATAGGGTTAAGTTATATGTATATATTTTACATGATTCCTCTAATAGGTGGTGGGATGTTATCACCTTGGAAGATATGAATGATGATATGATATTAGTTGACATTTAAACCATCGTCTATGATTATTTCATCCCACAAACTTCAAGGACTGACATGGATAGATAATATATGAGCCTGTAGTAGGCTAGCATTTCTATCATGGATTATTCTTCTTGTTTCACTTTGATATAGTGGATCATTCCTACTCTGGTGGGTGATGATATTATGTCCCCAATGAAATTCGAGAATGGGATATTATACATCATCTTGATCATAGATCAATGTGTTCAGGTTGACCACTATTTCTTTAATCATCAACCAAGCCCTTATTATATAGAGAAATTTGGGAGTGGTAGATGTTGCGAGTTAAGGTGGTTAGACACCTAGATCAAATATTAGTTTTTCTTCTAGGTGACTGTTATGCTTTGAGGTTACTCATTGAGGTCTCGGCAGTCATACCCCATGTGCAGATGGTTTCTTGATCTGTCTTTAGTGTGAAAGAAAAGGCATTGAGACCCTAAATGCATATGGGATCTAGTGGAGTGTAGATGCTATAAAAGGATTGTCCATATCCAATTTTTAAATAGAATTTTTCAAACATCGACTACCAACAAGGGATCTAAAACCACATCACATTCTAGAGTGGGGTCGGTAGGATCATGACTAGAAGGAAATTGGAATTCCACTAACTGATCAAGCTGAGGTGGAGGTTGGGGTAGAGGTAGTCAGAGTTTGGATTCTCAGCACCAGCTGATCAGGATTTCTCAGGGCAGTAAAAAATTGACTTAAGGCCACCATACATTCTAGTTACATGCAGTCTAGCTTATATAGGAGGATCATAGAACCGAACCCTTTACAGTTATAGGTACCATTATTTTAGCCTCATATTTAGTGTTGTGTTTATTTGATAGAGGCGAATCTCACTCTTCGATATCTGAGACTATTATGGGAAGTCTAGTCCTCGATATTGAGTACATATAAGGAGTTATGATACTAGATACCTCGTTAGGTATCTAATCTGATTGATTTCATCATTGTAAGGATTGTCCCCATGATATAGGTTGTTACCTCTTTGTATGGAATCTTTTCATCCTCAAAATAAATGGATTTTACATAATATTTAGGATTAAATGGTTAGTTTTCAAGAATTCCCATATTGAATAAAAACAATTTTGGTTTATGTTTACATCACTATATGGTTTTATTCATGTTCATAAGTGATAATGGGATGTCAGTGCAACTCGAACTGGACCCGAGCATCAGAGGTTGGGAAATGTGACAGCAAAAATCACTAGTCTATTCCTTGATGTTCATGGGTTTGGACCTTTAATTTTCCTCATGTAGTATATCCATTCAAATAATTCATTACTAAAAATTTATTTATCATATCTATGGTGTGATGGGTAGAGTTTACTATTGATCTTACACTAAGAGAAGCTCTTGTGACCATTCCTCCTTATAGGATAGAACCAAAGGATATTCTAGAGATCAAGAAGAAATTGGGGGGATCTAGAGGAGAAAGTATTTTTATTCCTCGGAACAACTCTTCAGATTTTACCTATTATTTTTTCAAGAATTCGGATGGTACCCTCACGATCTGTGTGGATTTTAGTTCTTTGAATAAGCTCATTATCAAGAATAGGTATCCACTTCCAAGAAGAGAAGACCTCTTGGTCATCTATGAGGAGAGAAAGTGTTTTCCAAGATAGATTTAATAACGAGATATCACAAGGTGTGTTTTAGGACATCATACATACCTAACATAGAATTTATGAACAGGTATGGTATATATAAGTACATGGTTATATCATTCGTATATATAAAAATACATGCATTCTTTATTTCTATTTGGAATTAATTTTTCCACCCGCATCTGGATTAATTTTTGATAGTATTTATTAATGCAATTTCAATGTATTCATAATCTGGACTGGACCATAAAACCCATATTGATGTCATGATGAATACACTGAGAAATAACATGCTCTATTCTATGATCAGAAAATGTCACTTTTGGATCGATAATGTCCACTTCCAAGGAAACGCCATAAAAGTGTTATGAGTTTAATTGGACCCATAGAACGTGAGAGTTTTAGTTTCCAGGGAGAATCCCAAGAAATTATTTGACATTTTGAGTATCTTTGGGATTTCATAATATTGCATATACTTCATACATGACATCTCATTGCTTGAAAAACCACTTGTGATCTTAAAAATGTAGGGTGTGAGGTACTTTTGGGTAAAATCCTATGATATATCCTTTAAGGGGGTGTAGGGGCATTTAACTTCAGCACTGATACCGATTATGTTAGATCCATACATGAACTATACTATAAACTTTGATGCATCAAGTATCATGATTTGATATTTTATGATGCAAGACGAGTGAGCCATCATGTACGGGTCATGTTAGCTAAGGCCTCATGATCAGAATTACTTGATTCATGTCCTTGAGCTAGCTGATGTAGTTCATGCTCTATGCTTTTGGTGACACTATTTACTTGGAGAGAAGTTATTTGTATTCACTAATCACAAAATTATTGTGTAAATATTCATACAGTGTGATTTTTATCTTAGACAATGTAAGTGGGATGTGTACCTACAATCACTTGATTTTGATCTTTTTAACACTCATAGTAAATGAAATGTTGTAGATGGTGATCTGAGCTACAAGTCTTAAGTACAGGATGTTCAAGAATCTAATGGATAATAGAAACTCATATCCTCATTCTCATATATGTATTTTGAGGTTTAAGAGTTCTATGGTGAGACTATCCTCTCAACCATAACATTGAATATTTCTCTTCTCAAACGGGTAATAAACAGGAAGTTATCTAATCCTGAGTACCTTGTCCTATGGGAAAGTGTCTCAAAAGATGATACATTTTCATTTAAGATAGTGGATAGGGATGGTACATTACTATTCCTTGGGTGTGTATGGGTCCCCATAGACATCATATAGGATCCGATGCAGGAATTCCACCCTCATAAATGGAAGTTCACCACAGAGTCACCAAAATGTATTGAGATCTTCGGCACTAGTATTGGTGCTTAGAATAAATGATAGTTTGTCAGTTTCATCCCTCCAATGTACTACCTATAAGTAGGCGATGGTTGAAAATATATTTTTGATAGGTATTTTACAGTTTTTGTCTATCCCCCAGTGGAAATCAGATGGTATTACAATGGATTTATTTACTGGTCTACCTCGACCACCTCATGGAAACGTTTTGTGTAGGTTTTAATTGATCATTTGGTGAAGCTAAAACACTCCATACATGTGTGAGAGACCTTATCAGTATATAATCTTGGAAGGAGATACGTCAGGGAGTTTTTTTTTTCTCTTGATTGAGATCCTTTCTCTATCATTTCTAGAAGAGACACTTGTTTCATGTCATGGTTTTGGTAGGGGTTTCATTATTCCTTGGGTACGCAGGTACATCCAATCCTAGACTTTCAACCCATGACTAATGACAGATAGAGTGTACAGTTTAGGTGCAAGAGGACTTTGTTCGGGTATATGTATTTGAATTTGTGGTTTCTTGGGAGAAACAAAATCCCTATATTATGTTCTCTTATAATAATAGATTTGAGGTTACCATCGAGATGGCTCCTTATGACGATTTATATATTCTACATTTTTTACCACCTCTAGGTTGGCTAGATCTAAGGGAGGTAGCTCTTCTCAGACCACATCTCATGAAGGGAACTAGAGAAAGGGTTCAGCTGATTAGAAAGTGGATAATGAAAGATTATTCCAGACAGTAGCCATATGCCAACAACCATTGTGGACCTCTTGAGTTTGAGGTTGGAGACTAGATTTTCTTCATAGTCTCTCCCAGGTTTGGCCTTATATTTATTCGGAAGTATGGTAAGCTCTTACCAAGGTTCGTTTCACCCTTTGAGGTTGTTAAATGGATCCGACTAGTATCTTACCAGTTGAAACTTCTTCATAGATACCCGTATATGCATGATGTCCTTAAAATATCTATGCTTCACTGATATCATCTAGAACATTCACATGTCATTAATCATTAAGTGGTTGAATTTTATGTTTATGTTTCCTTTGAGGAGTATCATGTTCATAATTTTGATCAAATGATAAAGATATATTGAGGTAGGTTATCTCTTTCGGTAGGGCTGTTATAGCCACATAGCCAAATAGAGGATGATACCTATGAATGGGATACTGATATATGATCTCAGTGGCTAGAACTCTTTGCAGACAGTACCTTTTTACCCTCACAAGGAATACTTATTGATGAGTTTCTTTAAGAAGGGGAGGGTTTAATGACCCATCTTTTCATGAAGGTATGAATCTTTTTTTAACATTAATCATATGTTTCATCATGGTAAATGTGAACTATTTCCTAATTAAGGTTCTAGGAGAATTGGGGGCCTTTTTAGTACCTCAATTTCTAGAAAAATGGGAAAAGGATTGGGTCGCATGGTTTGAATAAACCATGTCTCCGAGCCTGCCCAGTTTTTCTAAAACTATACTGTTATAGGAAGTGGGAAGCTATAGACTGTAGAATTTTTTTTAAAACATGTGGGTAAAGGTGCACAACTGTGCAATTTATCTGATATTGGGGATAAAGGCTTGTATACATGGTGTGTTCACGATTAGTCAAACTGTGCACCTTACCATGTTGTGTGCCCCTTTGTAGTAGTGGCTTGCACAAGGTTTGTGAACAATTTATAAACTGTGTGACTAAAATGTGGACCCCCTTATTTTTTTGGGTGAATTTACAATTTTAATCCTTATTTAATCTTAATTCGTTTTTCATTTTCTCCTTCTTCCACCCACTTATGGCCTCCTTGTTTTCTCATCCTTCGGATCTACCTCCTCCCAATGATAGGATTTGAGAAAACTCTTATCTCTAGTGTATGTTTCTCTATCTATCGATGTTGTTGGATCCCTCGAGGTATGGTATTCTATACTCTTACCAACTATCTATGTTTAACATCAAATCTATCATGCTATTTATATGGAATCTTATTTTCCCTATTTTATGGGTGTTGTACTATTTCTCTTATTTTCCCCATTCTTATCTGAATCCAAGGGCCATATCGAGTGAGGATTTATCTACATCCTTGAGGTAGGTGGTCACATCATTTTACCACAGAATTTTTATTCTTCATACCTACATCATTCTTCTACATGTTATCATTTTCCAGTCATCCCATTTGTAGTTATTCCTTCAAATAAAACTGCACATTCAACATTGTTAAAAACCTATTGAACATTGTTTTTTAATTTAATGGTTTTACACACCTTATATGGCCATCCCTTGACTGTTTCAAGTTGGAAAATATGGTTAACTAATTAAATTTCCCAGATCAACTTTTAGCATTTAAAACAAAATTAAAATGGAAATTTCCTGGTTATATGAATGTTTATAGGACCCAAAGTACAACTTCGTTATTTGGGTCAACCTATAGTCATAATTTCACATGTTTCAAATTCCCAAAATGACCATGCCACCTCTTATGTTCCCCCTTTGAGTTTATAAGTGGTTTCTCCATGTTTTAAGAAATTGGTTGGGTTAAATGGAATTGATCACATGGGATAGATTATGAAAAATGATATGGAAATCCTTAAATAAAATGAATCAATTATTTTAAATGGAATAAATTTGATGGATGGTAAGGCCATGACCTTTTGTTATCCATTATTATGTGCTTATATTGAATTTTAATGATTCGGGTGAATTGAACATAACTAAAGAGATATGTTAGAGGTAAATCCTCTTGTTTAAAATCATAAATGTAATAATGAATATTCAATATATATGTGTGTGTTTGTGTGTTTGTGTGTTTGTGCTAGATAAAGAATTTGGGTGGGAGGTAATGCCCCATGAAATTTATATTTATAATACTCTTTTATTGAGGTTATGATTTTATGGTAAGGGAACTATTGAGCATGGAGGAAAATCATGCTCCCTTACATTAGGTGTTGATCATGACATCTCACACCATTGAAACTAGTTTGGCAATGTAATTTACGCACGACATCGCTTTTTGAGTGATGACATGATGGCTCACTCACCATCTCGAGTTTAATGCATGGAGTCTCACACTCTTATTTGGATGTAGTGTATGAACCCATTTTTTTAGATAATAGTCTCATTGGACTGGTAATTAATGTGTGAGTTACAACCTGATACATCCAGTAAATTGTATTATAGGTATTTGGCCACATATGTTCACACAAACATGGTTTACATTGGTGGAATAAATATATGTAATTAAACTATATACATTATTACTATATATATAGTGATTATATGGACATCCATTCTTTATCTAAGAAAAAGAAGGTAGACCTTCCAGGTGTCCTATAGGAACCTGAGGAGCTGTTTATTTATTACAACATTGTTTTTCCTATTTAGATATTACATTCACAGTATTTTCTTATGATCACTACTTGTATTATACATACACACCATTAATGGTGGTATACTGATATTTTAATTTCACATCCAACTTCGGCTACCTTTGGTACCCAAGAATATTATATTTTTATAGGTATCAATAAGGGAAAAACCCATTCTATAGGCCGTTAATATTATTTCTTATAATTGGAGCTTAGGAGAAGAGGATAGAGAATTGCAACGAGATGCTAGTTGACCAGTTTTTGTTCTTTTTTCCAATTGTACAAAATGTTGTTTTCCTATTCACCTATTCCCCTTTTTTAATATCATCATGTCATGCATCTTGTACTGACACTACCATAGAGGCTTTCGATATTATTATTATTTAGTTATTTAGTTACTTACTCTTGTGATTCTTATTTTATATATTCTATCTATCCAGAAAGGATTAGGTTATTGTGTGTTTTCATATTGTATCGTTTGTGCCACTCTAATAAGAGGTTATATTCTCCCCACCATACCTCCATTACACCCATGCTGGTAGTTAGTATCCTTTACTGTATGGGGAGGTTTTATTAAGTCCATGTGACCAACTGGATTAGGGTAGGGGTTTAGTGCACCCTGGTTTGGGGGGTTATATGTAGTACCCCCAAACACTTCAGGGGTTGTTCCACTTAAATACATTCTAGTTAGGGCCTATATTTCATGAATCATTGAGCATGTATGGAACAAAACATGGTTACATATAGGAAATATCCATAACATAGCCATTAAACTTAAATTTTTCAACTCGGTAATTTGAATTTTAAAAATTTGACAAACACGGTTGTGTTCAAGAAGATATTTAGAGTCTATTAGAATTAAATTAATTTTCGATGAATATTAACCTACCCATAATAATAGTAACCTACCCATATGAATAGTAACTTACACTTATGAAAATTAATATGAATTTTTTGAATGGTATCCATTCCATTGAGTGTAGAAGTGAATTTAGGCACCATAAAAATAAAGATGAATATTTCAAGTGTTTATATTTTTCGATTAAATAATGATTTTAATTAAATATTTAATTACTCGTATTTAGGAAATTATTTTTGAAAAATGGACTTCATTTTTGTATTTTACATGTTGAAAAAGTCTTAGGGTGAATTTTTGGTATTTTTCTGAAATACATGAATTTTTTATGAATAGTATATTCAAATAATTCAAAATAAATGCTAAATAATGGATTAATTGAGTCATTGATGATGATATGATGTTGTAAGACCAAATGATTCGGATTCACATGATTAAATTACTATTCCTGGTCATGGAAGTCTCACTATTCCTTGTCTTATGGAGGAATAATAAATTAATGAATTTTATATTAAGAAAACTCCTCTCTCCTCCACTATAAAAACCCCCCTGTTCTCCCTCTTATCTTCACTCCTCTCAAGCCTATTTCCTTGCTAATATTCTTCCCAAATATCTCCCCAATATCCTCCCCCACGTCCAAATGCTTCTAGATTCTTAGAAATACCAAAACCTCTCCCCTTAAGAGGTTCTCAAAGGAGGAAGTCTCATGAAGTAAACTCCTCTTTCAAATTCCTTCTTTTCATTTATGTTATTTTCTTTTTGTTTCTTTCTTCACCTCCCTTCACCCAAATGGTATGATAACACAAGTATCATACATGTACGTTAATGTTTTTATTCTAATGTCATATTTTATTATCTTCTCCCCTTTCCCACCCTATATTTGTATGAAATGAAATCACTGTTTGAGATGTGAAAATTTAGCACATTCAAGGACAAAGGTTTATCAATTTATATTATAATATTTAATTATGGTCATGAAACCATATGTGTTATGGTTGAACTACATTATTATATATTTAATATATCCTATTTTTAGTTTTGTAATCTTTTTTTAAAAATGGTATTAATTTATAAATAAAAACATGTTCCTTGTAATCAAACTCATTGTTTAACCAAAACGGTTGTCACTAAGGTTATATATATGTAATAATTCTACCTCAATATAAGTAAACAAATTATATTTAAAACCATGTAATCTATTTGAATTTACCTAATGGAATACATCATAATTTCTGGACAACCAATTCCATCATTCATATTTATCCGAACTTGAATATAAGTGAACCAATTTTTTAAAACCAAGTAATCAAACAAGAACAAACAATAAAATTGAACATTATAACTAATAAAAAAGGCCTTGAATGAACTAAAATGGTTATAATAAATCATTTAAATATATTATAGGTTCTAGATTTATTAATTAATAATACTAATTTTTTTATTCATGTCTTTAATGACAAGTCAAGAACACCTTCAAGCATAAGGTAAGGGATCCACTCCATGACTTTTGATCAAGAATCTCCCCTATATTGTGCCATTTTATTTTTAATTCCTAATGATGTGGTATGTTTTCTCACTTCCCCCATACTTCCCTTGTTACATATAAATAATGATATACCCCTTTACCTCTCATTAATTCCTCACAATAACACTCGTTACCATGCTGAAATTTTTGTAAGGGGTTTCTCATCTCACTTTCATTTCTATGAGATTTTCATTGTTCACCCCTTATTTATTATATGTGGTATATTTTTACTACAATTTGATATATAATAACAGGATTATATTTATATTCATGTTATTCAATGATTCATTTTAGGGTTATTATGTTCTGGTCATATGATTATACCGATTACAATGTGGTGAGAGACTTTGTGTCTCAACTACTATTTTGTTGTGACTAACTTTGTATTGTGCACCTATTAATCCTTATGTGGGGTACCTATATCCCATTTGAGATCATGTTTCATTTGAAAATTATATTTATATTGAATATCCGTAACTTCATATCATGGATATGTTTGTTGTCGAAACTGTATACCATTTTACATGCGGTGTTTATTTGGAATGTTATTTTAATTATGGAAATATTGATGAATCCGTATAATCTACACTATACGGAAATTGAAAAGGCATATTGATATTGTATTGAATCAATTTATAAAATATTATTTGGACATTAAGTGGTGGGTGGGGCCCTCTATATCCCCTCGATGCATCAGTAGGTCTCATGAGACAAATCAGTTGGTGACAAACCCTTCGAGTTTCTTTCCAAAAATCAGATGGGTTTCTACCCATATAACTAAACCATTTTAACATTATTATGGTTTCATGTTCCAGATTAATGATGTCCAATTAATAATCATTCTCTTTATTCATTATTATTTTTTACTATCCATGATGTTTTCACTATGATAAAATCTATGGAAGCAGTTTCATTCTCAGTTTATTAATGGCTTGAGTTTATCATTTATTCCCCATGTCATATTGATTATGTCAGATTTATTTTGTTTCTATTATTATTATATTCATGATTACACTATTTTAAACCCTTGATGAGCATTTGAGCTCACCCATTTCATTGTTTTCCATCAACAGGTGATGAAGAGGTGATCGTTTATTGAGTTTCTACAGTTGCATTTTTTTAGATTTTGTTATGTATTGTATTTTCTAACCTTTTCCAATGTAATTTGAGTTACATCTATGTATCTAGTTTCATCAAGACTAATAAACTAATCATTCCTTCTGGATTTTCATTCCTTATAACCATGTCAATATCACAAGTAATGAATTGGCTCCAGCCTAGAGGGGTGGGGGTGTTACATTATAGTTGGAGGGAAGGTCCTATAAATCATTATAGATGACACATCCTATCATGGTATTAGAACACAATTAGGTTTATATAACACTAGATCCTAATTTTTTATTTCCTCCTACATAGATGAAAAATAGAACTAACATAACACATGATCTTACTTTTATTCCCCGGATGAGATACCTTAAAGAATCCCTTCCTATCACCTGACACTAATCCACTAAGTCAAGAAACTGGTCTACTCTTCTTTTCACCCCTATATTCCCTTGTGTTATGTTTAGAAATCGGTGCCTGATTTATTATTTTTTTTACAGTATTATGTTAAAAAAATTCACCTATAATTGAACATCATACAAGACACCCTCCTAGAACCATATAGATTTCGATACCTTAACACCTTGTGTAATTGGTGTTGAATGCTGGATCTCTTTAAAATGGTTAGAATAATCCATGAATGATTAGTTCCCCTTCTCCATATGTATAAACTCTATAGCTCTATTATCCCTCAATATCTCGAGATAGAAAATAATTATAGAAGTTTGTCTGAAAATTCCACCAAGACAAATGTCGATGAGGATTAACATAAGTAATTTCCTCTTACTATCACTTAGCATAATTCCAATGAATATACTTATACAGATGAAATATCCCATAGGGAGGTGTATTAATATGCTCAAATATTGTTGTGTGGCCTATAGAGATGAATCTAAAGCTTATTGACTGCCTTACCCCAAAACTGTGGCCATATTCTATTGTTTAAACTCATGTGTCAGCACTTCCATAGTTAGGAAATTTTGTGGTTCTCCTTTAACTCTCTACTAAAAACATAGGATTCCCTATCAAGAATAGGCCACAACACCCATACCATTTTTAATAGGTGGCGCTACAAGTGGAACCACTAGTTGTTCTATAAGGGGGTACATGGAAAACCACCATAATGGAATGGTCATCCCCACCCACATGGTGCACAATAGGAGTCCATTAGGATGGAATATCTCTAAAAAAGTAAAGTTCACACCTTAAGAAAATATTGATAAAAAAAGGATCGCATATATACAAATAGGATAGGTATAAGGATTCTTATATATGAGTCACACCCCTCTATCTACTACTAAATCTAGGTTTGGTTGACATACAACTCTTAAGAATGCACATGATAATTTCTACTTACCACTACAAACATTGGGTTAACTTCGTGTTCTTTTCTATAATTCAAGAGTTCTGGTATACATTATTCAATTTCATTTTATATAGGAAACTCCAATTTTGTTGTAATTAGAACCTCCATTTAATTAAAATATTCCTTTTCAAAATTCAAATTATTTTATGTTCATTATAATGTATATAACTAGTATCTTATATCGTAGAATCATATATATCACCATTTTAAATTTATAAGGGATCATACCCTTTATAAATTAAATTATGGTGTCCATTTAGTCCCAATAATAACACATTCTAGCACATGAATCTAATGATACTTGGATCAACGTGCCATAAACTACTTTTTAATGTGTTTTCATCAAGTTATACTTTACAAAATATTAGGTTGATATAGTTACTTTATGTAACCAATTATGTTTATTAGATTCCTGCAAAAATGAAAGTAAATAACTACTATATCTCTCAAGGAATATATAAAAAATATCATGATGTTTGGGAACACATTATACATTCCATGGGAAAATTCATGACATATCAGTCCTATAAGGTGCTTAAAATTATGCGTGATCAATACCCCGATTCGAAATAGGGTAGGGATAAAATTTTACCAATTTCAAAATAATAATAACTATGCATATCATGTGTTTCAACAAAGGATGTAATGAAATAAATTTGAATACGCATAAAAAACATCATATACCATCCATGTAATTATGGATTTTTCTTATACGTGCGTGAGAGAATCCTAGCAATAGATCAATACCAAACTGCAACACATTCATAATCTCATGTCTAATATAAAAAATGATAATACAAAAGAAAATAAATCCAAATGTTCCCAATTTGTAACATCCCAACCTAGATTCCACTAAACGGTGACCCATGCTATTGGGTTAAATGGCCTCAAGTGCACATCCACATACTTCAATTCCTTCTAAATAGAATATAGGTTCCATAGTTGAAAATTTTGGAGGATATACCACCATAATCAATGTTTAGAACAACTATATATCATATAAATCCACAGTGGAAGCCTATAAAATAACTAAATAGATGAAATATAAACATCCATCATATAATTAACCATGTAATCCCATACATAAGTTTCATTTAAAAATGATGATCAAGAAATTATATATAAAAGATAGTTAATACAATGAATCTGGAATCTAGTACAATAAAGGTATAAAAAGTAAAAAAAGTCCCAAAAATACTGTTCGTATATAGCATCACGATCCAAATCCTAATCTTGTGCTCCCCTTCTCCAATGAATCAACCATTCAAGAATCACCAAGTGGGAACTTTCCCCTTTCCCTAACTAAAAAAATAAAGCATGTCCAGGTACCCAATTTTGACATGAATATGATGTGATATAACACTCATCAGTCCACCACCAATCGTGTATATAAAAATTCTAGTATATATAAAAAACAAAAGTAGTGTGAAGATATAATAGAAGTATAATTATTAATAAAAGAAGTAGTATTTTTTAATCTTTCATGACACAATGTGATCTATCAACTAAAAACATAAGGTCTCTCTATAAATCCTATAAAGAAACATCCATGAACTTGTCTATGAAATCTTGTATCAAGCTTACATAGGGTAGGGTTTAAGTATTATAATTG
The DNA here is from genome assembly GCA_963277665.1 of Viscum album. Lineage (NCBI taxonomy): Eukaryota > Viridiplantae > Streptophyta > Magnoliopsida > Santalales > Viscaceae > Viscum > Viscum album. The sequence continues at coordinate 1,712,884,040 of OY728122.1, forward strand.
TCCAAGGAAACCGACTATGAAATTTAAATTAGGTAAACATGATCCTAGGTGTATAAATCAACAAGGAATCCTAAGGGGTCGGATCTAAGGATTTTAAATGTCTAAGGTATCTATGTCAAAAGATTAAAGAGGATCCAATGAGGAGAAATATACCAGACATATAAATAAGCTAAGTAAACCATACCTAATGAGTATAAATTTCAAATGCATCCTAATATGTATTTGAATCCAAGAAGTATAAATGTTAAATCCATTCTAATGGGTCAGAGTCAATGAGTGGAAAAGTACATGGAATCCTAGTATGCTAATTAAATAGGATCTTAGATGTAGAAATTTCCAAATCGTTCAAATAATTTAAGTGAACCAAATCCAATGGGTTGAAATGTATAAGGAATCCTAATAAGTCATTATATCCAATGAGTGGAAATGTATAAGGAGTTATAGACTGTCGAGTAAATTGGATCTAGTGAATAGAAATTTCCAAGTAATTCTATCATGAAATGTAATCTAGTTAAACTGTGTCCATGGAGTATAAATGTCCAAGGCATCCAAGTAGGTCTCCAGGGTTATACCATGAACCATCCATTATCATCATATCCAAATTATTAACCATTGAATGCACCATTTCAATAGTTACTTCACTACTGCCATCATTATTATATAAAATCTAAGGGATTGTCCATTTTGATACCATTCATATACAATTGAAAAGGTTCTAAAAGGTGCTTAAAAAATGTTACAATTATTTTAATTATTGTATTTAGTTCATAATAATGTAATGAAAACTCAACACATCCCATGGGTCTCATAATCACCATCAAAAGGTATAACCCATCCATTTTGAATCTCAGGTTAGGGATGAAAATATCCAACCTTATATAAGGGTGGTACAATACATCTTAAACATGATTTTATCATTTAACTCACGTTTCAATTAAATTAAGAAGAATAACCTATAAAGTTAGGTATGCAACACAATGGAAATGGGGTATGAAATAAAAAATCATAAAGTAAATAGTATAGACCATCTACCAAATTCTCGTAGAAGAACAATCAACCAGTCAAAATCTATGATTTGTTCTAGATCAAAAGAAAATATAATAATAGATGAACACCTGGAAAATAAGGTAGATGAACCTACACCAAAATATTGACTCTGATAATAAGGAAAATAGAGAAAGTATCCTAAGGAATGAAAGACTCACCAGTGGCCATCAAATGATAAAAAAATCTCTAATGTGATGTCAAATAGAGAAATAATATCACATCCAAGTTCAACCACTCAAATAGATCACAAGGGAGAAATAACGTCTCACCTATTGAGAAAAAAGAGAAAGAAAGATCATGGAAAACCCTTAAATAAATTATGATGAAAATGGTTATTTTCCTATTAAAAATTGGGTTGCACAGTTTGATTGCATGATTTCATAAACCATGCTCCAACCATGAACCCAAATCCACCTCAAGACCCCCTCTCGTGATCAGGGTGTATGGTTATACCAACCATCTGCCGGTCATGAATTTCTCCTCTATTAAATAACTTACATCACAACCATAGGTGTGCATCCTAGGCATCACGGTAAGGGAAACCTATTTGTCTTCTTCTATGCACAACCCTACACTATTTACTCTAACCATAAAGCCTGGGTTTCATGTTTTCTTCTAACCATATGACCCAACTGCCTTTCCCAAAATTCTGGGCTTGGAGATACAAACAAGCCTCGTACAGCCTTGTTTCCTCGATATCATTAATATGAATGCAAATATCAAGGGATTTAATGAAATTAATAGAAATAAGAATACTTCCATAACTCATATAAAATATGGGTCATTAAAACATGTATGAGACTATACCTAACTTTGTTTCTCATTATTAAACCTATCCACATATCAAAGATGATCTATAGAGATAGATTTTTTTCTCCAACCACCTCCTATACCTACTTGGACATGGGATGATATTTCAATGAAAATTTTGGTAGGGTTTCCTCAAAACTCTTGAAAGAAGAATTTAACATGGTTATTGATAAATATTTTCACATTATACAAATTCCTGATATATCAAAAGTTGATTGTTATTTATGTCTCTTGGTAAATGAGAATATCCATTTTCATTGAGTTAATATTCTATGATCTCTGATAGTTATCCCCATTCACATCTCATTTTTAGAGAGGCATTACAGAGGCAGTGGAATTTCATGTTTATTTGCGAATGGAATATAATCCATATTTGGATTTCTAGAGAGAATAATAAATACATATTCTAGAAAACATTCCTCATGATTCCTTTTTTAGATTTTTTTGATATTTTCATGACCATTAAAGATTGGTTGATTTTACATACAAAATTAGTTTCTAGAAAATGATTATAATATTTCATTTTGAGGCCTTGTATTACAGTACTTATAGATATCCTCTGTGTTGGTCAATTATTGGTGAATCATCCTTTTTGGACTATTTATTATCCATGATATTATGATGAAAATCAATTGATTCATCAAAGGTTGGTGATCACCTAGAACTTGTAGAAATCCAATATTGATCTACATCGATAACTTTGGAGTTTTTAGTTAGTGACTATGTGTTTACGAGAGTTTCACTATAGTTCAGTCTTGAATGGATTTGGAAAAAATGAAATCATTCACTATGATTTTTTGGTAATTTTATGAATAACAAGTAGGTTAGGAAGGTGGCTTGTTGTTTAGAACTTCCACCTCAGTTGACTTCTACCCACAATGTGTTTCATGTATCACATGTGACGACCTAGGATTTTATCAATGGAAATTCCCTTATTATTAATATTTCATATATTATAATCTCTTAATATCACATTAAAAACACAATAAAAACATTATAAATGAAAAAATAATGATATAAAAGACATGTATATAATTTACGGAATATATACCAAAGTAATAGTAACATAACCAATGGAATAGTAACATGACCCTTATAAATTGTAAATCAAACTATTGAATAGTAGACTCACCAGTGTATTTATAAATAAAATATATCCATCTTATATGTGAAAATATGACATAATTTTATAATAGTATAAGTAAATAAATATTTTAAAAATTATTAATTAACAAATTGTATTTTTATAAAACATAAATTTTTAATTACAATTTATCTATTTATTTATTAATTTAAAAAGAAAATTTAAATTCATAAAATTAATTCATAAATTAATATTTTTATGTCTAATGATTATAATATATTTTTATGAGAACTTAGTTGATTTCTCAAAGTGTTTTAAAATAAGTTATAAATTTAAAATGTGTATTTTTTTAGTACAATATTATTTTTATTTAAATTAAAGTTTCTCATATTAAAAAAATTATTTTCATAAAATGTAGTTCTTTTTTGATTTGAAAATGTTGAAAAATAGTTAAGGTGAATTTTCAAGAGTTTTCTGAAATATTTGGATTTTGGTGAATAATAAAATATGGTGAAATATGGTATATATAAATTATAAGTTCAATAAAATATTCCTTGAGTGATGGATGATGTATTACCCCTTAATTAGAACTGATATTATATAATTACTATATTTAGTATCATTAGTCAACACTATTTAATGACTTGAGAAAAATAATAAAATAATAAATTAAATAATGAAAAAACACCCATCCCCTCCACTATATATATCACCATCATCACCTCTTCAGCTCACACATATCATGCCTTTTTCCTTATAAAAATTCTACTCAGATCTTATCCAAATCACCTCCCCAAAGTCTAGTATCTTTTGGTCTTAACAAAATACCAAAACCCATCCCCAAAGGAGGTTGTCAAGAAGAAGGAATCAAGAGGTAAACACCTCTTCCTTTTCTTTTATTTTCTTTTCAAGTTCCTTTATTTTCTTTCTCTCTCCTCACCTCCACTATTCCAAATGGTATGATAACTACAACACCATATATATACAAGGATTTTTTTATTTTAATGTAATTATTCATCATCATCACTCTTTTCTCATAATTTTATACTAAAAGTAAAAACAGGGTCTATGATATGTGTATTTATTTCATTCAAGGAAAATAATCTTTTCAATTTCCATTACCATCTTCAAGGATATCATGAAACAATTTTTATGGTTAAAACATATTATAAAATATGTATTATATCTTATGTAATGTTTTATAATCATATTGTACACATGATACTAATTTATAAAAAAATGAGTTCATTGTGGCTAAAAACTACCAATGTAAATCCAAATGATTGTCATTAACTATTTATATAATGATTCATACTAATATCATCAAACAAATAAGGAAAATATTACCTCTGTAATATCATTAATAATATAAAATATCAATCATGGATAATTACCCCCACTTTATATGATCTTCTATTCTTGTATATATGTAAAATTTACATGATATCCAACAAAACTAATGTTCCCAAACTATGAAATTGATTCTATTAACCCATAAAAAGTCCATAAATGAACTTGATAAAGTTATAATAAATCAAATAATTTTAAAAAAGTTTTGGGAATTATCAATTAATGAATCTATGTCTCTTATCTGGAAAATTAAGATAAAGTGAATAACACCTTTAGAATTAAGGTAAGGGATTCTACCCGATCCTCCATTATTCCATAGAGTTATTAATTCTCTCTTTTCTCTAAAATGAAATTAAATTTTATCTTTATGTAAAACTTCAAAAATTTATGTATATTTTAAAAACATTTGTAACATGATCCCTTCATCCTTATTTTTTAGGGATATTAATGTTTTTAAATGGTTCCCTATTCAATTCTTCTTCAAAATCATGCCTAATTTAAGGTAACTTTTCGAATTCTTACCCATTTTCAAGTGCACTCTATAATATATTTTAGTTCACCATTTTATTATAAAATCATTTCTTTATAATGATAAAATATCATGGATCATTTTCGATTTTATAAAAATAATTACCCATTTACCATTTTAAATAATCATTAATATTTTATTTATACGACCCCAAAATGTTTTATTTCAAAAGTCTCTTAATCACAGTTTTTAAATGTATCCACATCAGTTTAACAACACATATCATGATCAATTTATATTTTCCCTTATTAATGTCTATGTATGTTTTTAATCCATTCATTCCTTAAAACAATTATGATATTATCATTTATTATTCCATATTACATGATTATGATACCCATTTATTTTCGTGGGTAACCATTATGTTTATTATTCATATAACACACATATTCCTGAACATTTTATGATGGGTTAACCTAGAAATAACACCAATTTAGTGGGTAATGTTTATTCTCATGAGACTTCTTATTGGGATAAGGAGTTAACCTGATCTTTTTATGGGACTTTTCCCACCTTGTTACACAGTATTGGCAGTTAGCCTTGAATCATGTTTATGTCATGTTACATGATGTTTCCACCTTTATATTATGCCATGAATATATGTTACCATGTTATTTATATTATTATTCATTATTTTTATTCATCTTCAATGTTTTTATGTCACCGTTTTATTCCCTCTAACCCAAATTCTTTGTTTTATTCTTATTCTTATTCCCTTATTGGGATTTTTTGATCATCCCTTTTACTGAATTATCCCTAAGTTATACTATGCTGATATAAGGTCTCAAAGGAATTTACAATCTCATTATGAAGATTAAATATTGTAATGTTTTAATTAGTCCCATGTTTTCAATTTCATGTACATGTTCTTCTAAGTCACTAGACTTTAGGATCCTTGGATTGTAATTTGATGTTTGATGAGGTTTAAAATCATATCCAAATATGTGAAAATAGATTGGGTTTCAATTATTTGTATCATAGGAAGGTCTAGTTAATTTTTGAGATAAGTACTAGAGAAAATTAACAAGAACCTTAGGGTTAAGACTATGTATGATAAATCAACCCTAAAATTTGTTACACATAGAGTAAGTGGTTTATCAAGAAAAAACATCCATGTTTGGATACTATAAGTGGAAGTGGTTCTGGAATAGATGTACCTTGTAGTGAAAGCTCTGACAAGGTGTTCCGAGCCTGACTGGGGGTAACCTGGTATATGAAAAAGTGCCTAACAATGCACCTGGTTTGACACAGCCAGTGGATATGATTCAGTAAATTCGTAATTTCAATATGAAACATTATTAAGGGACCAAAAAAATTTAATATTAAAATATTTTAGGATTCAGTTCATGGATAACCTTGATTGAAACCTAGGGAATCTGATGTTAGGATATACATTTACATTAAAATTTTATCCCATTATATTCAAAGTTTCCTTTTATTATGGTCATTACTTAACTATTAAATCCCTATAATTGTAGTTTATTTTTCTTAAATAATGGTGGAAAATAGAATAACACATGAAAACATTCAATGTGATCGGGAATGTGATGATTTCCTTAATGAAATGCCAAATATGATTGGAAAGTGTACTAAAATATTTCTAAAAGTACATTATCAACTGGATCAAGTTATGAAAAATAAATTTAATCATGTGGAACTCCATCCTTCAACCAAGAAAGGGAATGTTTTAATCAAATACTTCATATGGAAAAGCCATCTCATGTTTATTGGATCTTAAAAAATCATCTTCATAGAATATTGTATTAACTCCATTGAAATGATATTATCTGTCCTTTAGTACTCAGAAGACACAAAATTCATGCTGGTAGTTTATCATTTTGATGGGGAAGCAGATCATTGGTGGACCCTGATCAAGAAATCAATGTTGTCGGAGGAAATTTATTCCATGGAATAAGAAGATTTAAATAATATATTTTTTAATAATTATTTCCATATGAATCATCTATCTCATGATGGAAGGGGAGTTCCTCAGACTAAAACTAAGGGAAGATGAGTATATTGGGTTGTATAAAGAAAGGTTCACATGGAATTCAAGAAAAGCCTCTGACTATGTCATGAAAATCAAAAGTATGGTGGATTTTTTATTAATTTTACTAAACCTATGTTTATGAAAAAAATTGGAGATTCAAGAATTCAATAGTTATGAGATAATTTTTCATTGTTACCTCATTGTTGAAATGCAGATCAATGTCTCTCAATGGTCCCATCGGCTCGGTGAAAAAAGAAGAAAATAGAGTTTAATATGGGTGATAAATCCCATAATGGAAATAATTCCTAACATCCCAGATGTAAAAAGTGTGAAAATAAGAATCATAAAAACATATTTAATGGAACTAAGAGAAGTTAAAAATGGGTAAAATAAAGGATCATGGCTAATAACTTCTAAATGGAAATGAGGATTCCCACTAATGTGGAAGAAGATTGTAAGGTTCAAATCAACGCCCAACCAGTAGTGCAGTGTTCCAACTACATGGAACATGAGAATTTTAAAAACTAATTACATAATCCTAGGGTTGTTGGAGGCAATCAACAACAACCTCTAAGGAAACAAATAAGGGCATGTGATATTACTGCTAATGAGGTGGATCAAGACAATGATGTGGTGAAAGGTACACTGGTTACACATTTAGGAATAGTAAAATTACTATTTGATTATGGTTTTACACATTATTTCATATTTTGAAAGTTTAGTAGAATTATTAAGACACCACCTCAAAATATGTAGTTTGGGTTATCTATGAGTACATCGAATGAGGAAATATTTCATCCAAAGTTTGTAACTCCTCCCTTGTTACTATTTGTGGACTAAACCTCCTATAAAATCATGTCATACTCCCTTTTTTAGAGATTGATTCTATTTTTGGCATGGATTTTCTATCTTTATATAAATCCAAAATTAACATTCAGAAATGGGAGATCACTCTCTTCATCCAAGAGAATCCTTTAACCCTGTAAAAGTTTAAGGAGAAATATGCCTCTCCATAAAAATCATCATCTCATGTGTGGATATTGTTTCCTTGCGAGAAAGAATATATTTCTCAAAATATTGGGAAAAAGGATAGAATCATGCTCAAAGTCATTCCCCTCATAAGATACTACACTGATGTGTTCCCCAAAGAGTTTCCTAGTCTTCCTCCTGATCGAGAGGTTTGAGTTATCATTTGAACATATTCCAATATCTATAACTATATCAATGAAACCTTATAAAATGGCTAAATGAAAGCTATGAGAGCTATAGAAGCAGTTACAAGAGAACTTGGAAAAGGATTTTACATGCCTGAGTGCTTCACCATTTGGGTGCATCAGTCCTCTTCATGAAGAAGAAGGATAGATCAATGCTCCTAGGCATTGATTAAATTATTCTCCATAAAATCATGATAAAGAACGGTTATACCCTTCCTCAGATAGATGAATTGTTCGATCAGCAATGTGAGGCTATTTATTTTCTATGGTGGACCTTTGGTCGACATATCACCAATTATAGGTGAGGAAGAATGACATTCCCAAGACTGCCATTCGAATGAGGTTTGGACACTATGTGTTCATAGTTATTCCCTTAAAAATAACTAATTTTTTAGAAATTTTCATAGACTGAAAGAATAGAGTCCTTAGATATTACCTCAAAATTTTTTGGAAGTCTTTATCGATGATATTCTGATATAATCCAAGCTAAAGGAGGAACATCAGATGTATTTGAATATTGTTCTAACGGATTTTTTAGGGGAGAAAATATATTCAATGTAGATTAAATATGAGGTATGGATGGAGTAAGTATCATTCTTGGGGAAAGTGATCACTTGAAAAGGGATATATGTAGACCCTTACAAGACAATGGAAATCTAATAGTGCCCTAGGGAAAAATTAGTAATAAGTATCTGTATTTTCTTTGTTCTAGAAGGTTATTATCAGTGATTTATGAAGAACATATCATGGTTTTTAAACCCACTAAAAAAACTAACAAAGAACGGAGAAATGTTTTTCTAGACTAGTGAATTTAAAGATTTCATCATGGTGTTGAAAAAGAGACTTACCACTACACCAGTTCCCAAACTTCCAGTAAGTGTACAACAATTTGTGGTGTACAGAGATTCTTCAAAAAATTTATTAGATAGTGTTCTGTAGAGAAATGATATTTTGTTTGGCTAGGCCTCAAGGAAATTGAATATCCATGAGAAAAACTATACCATTCACGACCTGGAGTTGGAATTTGTGGTCTGTGCATTGAAAATATGCAAGAATTCTATCTATGGGGAGATGTTTGAGATATATACTGATCAAAAGAGTCTCAAATGTATATTCACATATAATGAACTTAATATTTTACAATGAATATGCTTAGATATCATCAAATATTATGAATGTTAAATAAACTACCATCCCAATAAAGAAAATAAGGTAGTTAATGCTCTATGTATATAGGATCTTGTATATTTACCAATGATGATAATAGAGAAGGATCCAATAATCTTAGACTTCAATGGATAGATATGGAAATTATTAAGGTATGAAAAATATCAATCGATTCTCAAGTGATGGATCTACCATCCCTCATGGAGAAAATAAAGTATGCTTATAAAAATAATGTGAAAATTAAAAAATTAGTGGAAGCTATCAGAAATGGAAAATCATTTGAGTTCAATATTAATAAGGATGGAGTCATATGTTTTGGGTGAGGATGATGTTTATATTCTGATCCAGAGATAAAGAATGTGCTTCTGAATGATGTACAAAGCTCAAACTTCTCTATTCACCTACGGAGCACAAAGACGTATCAGGATCTCTAGGAGAATTATTGGTGGGAAAATATAAAAATGGAGATTGAAAAATATAAATCATTGTTCCTAGTATGTCATCAAGTGAAGGTTGAATGGAAAAAGTATAAAGGAATAATGAAACCAATACCCATACCAACATGGAAATGGGATAAAATTGACATGGACATTGTCATAAGACATAAAAAGTCATCTAGAGGAAACAATGATATATGGGTTATTATGGATCATCTTACAAAACAAGATCACTTTATTAAAATTAAAGAGGAAATATCATTGGATTAACTCTCCATAATATATATCTAAGAGGTGGAGAGGCTTCATGGAGTACCACTATGGATTGTATCCAATAGAGATTTTATATTCACATGGAAGTTCTAGATAAGTATTCAATATTCTCTATGCACTGATCTAAACATCAATATGGAATATCATTATAAAACTGATGGTCAATTCAAGCGAACTATTCAGACACTGGAAGACATGGTGTGAACATATTCTATGGACTTCAAAGGAGGATGAGACCAACATCTGCCTCTATTTGAGTTCTCATACAATAATAGTTTCCACTCAAGAATATGAATGGATCTATATGAATCCCTTTATGGGAAATGGTGCAGAACACTATCATGCATGGATGAAGTTGGTGAGTGTAAGCTTCTAGGACCTAAAATCATTAATGAAATGTTAGAGGAGGTGAAAACCAATCAGCAGCACCTAAAGGTATCCCAAAGATAAAAAAATGTTGACATTGTTAGTGGTCAATGATAACTACAGTTTAATGTTAGAGGCAAGGTATTCCTCTAAATATTTCCATAGAAGAACTTCGGGGGATTTAGGAAAAAAGTAAAGCTATTTCCTTGGTACATCAACCCCTTCGAGATTAATTATTGTGTTAGAGGTTTGGCCTATAGACTCTCCCTTTCACCTACCATGTCTAAATTAAATTATATATTCCATGTATCCATCTTATGGAAGTACATACTATATCCATCACATGTAATGACTTTAGAGGTGGTACAGTTTGTGAATTATCATTCTTATAAGGAAAACCTTGTGACAATCTCGGACTTTGGAGATAATGTTCTACACAATAAGACTACACACCTGGTCAAAGTACTATGTAATAACCATAAGGATAAAGCGGTGACAATATAACCAAAGGAAGTGATGAAGGAAAGGTACCCATACCTATATTCATTTTAGAATATTAAATGAAATTTTGACGGTGAAATTTCATTAGGGAGGAAGAATATAACGACCTAAGATTTTATCAATGGAAATTCCTTTCTTATAATTATTTCATATTGTGTAATCACATAAATTCCCATTAATAATAGAATAAAATAATTATAAATAATTAATTAACTAAATAAAAGGTATTTCTATACATTATGGTATATATACCAAAGGAATAGTAACTTGAACATTGGAATTGTAACAAGGCCATTCTGAATAGTAATCTAGGAAATTGAATATTAATATAACCAATGAAAGTATAAATTAAATTTATCTATCTTATAACTAACTATTTGATATAATTATATAATATAAAATTTCAATAAATATTTAAAAATTTATTAATTAAGTGGTGGTATTTTTGTATGTTAGAAATATTTAAATAAAATCCCATGATTAGTTTAATAATTTAATAGAAATTTATTTTCATAAAATGTATTCATAAATTTATATTTTTAGGTCTTATTATTACACTATTATTTTTGGAGACCATAGTTAATTTTTCAAAGTGTTATAAAATCAGTTAAAATTTTAAAATATGTATTTTTAGAGTAAATTGTATTTTTAATAAAAATTAAATTTATAATATTTGGAAAATTATTTTCATAAAATGTTGTTATTTTCTGAATTGTAATCATAAAAAATGGTTACAGTAAATTCTTTTTGTATTTTTCTGAAATAAATGCTTTTTTGGTGAATAGTAAACTACGGTAATTTACAGTATATATTCAATATATGTTAAATGAACTATTCCTCGAGTCATGGAATATGTAAAAACAATTGGTTCAAAATCACAAGATCTAATTACTATATTTAGTCTCAAGAATCAACAAAATTTGTTTTTGAGAAAAAAAATTAACTAATGAATTAAATAATCAGTAAACACCCCTCTCCTATAATCTAAATACCACCCATTATCACCCTATCATATCACACCTCTCAAGCCTTGTGCCTTATCCAAATTCTACTCAAATAACTTCCTAATACCCTCCCCCACGTCCAATATATTTTGGTATTAAGAAAGGAAAAAACCAATCCCCTAAGGAGGTTCTCAAGAAGAAGGAATCAATAGGTAAACCCCTCTTCCTTTTCCATTTAATTCCTTTTCATATTCCTTTATTTCCTTTTCCTCCTCACCTACCCTCATACAAATGGCATGATTAATCGAATACTTTAAATATACTGGTAATTTTTTATTCTAATGGAATAATTAATCATCATCTCTCTTTTCCCCTCCTTTTATACTAAAAATAAAACAACATTCATGATGTGTTAATTTATCACACTCAAGGACAACAATGATTTCAATTTCTCTTACCATATTCACGGATTTTCATTAAGATATTTTTATGGTTGAAAAAGATTACAATATATGAATTATATCTTATTTAATGATATGAATTCATTTTTTATACATGATACTAATTTATAAAAGAAAATTATTTCATTTTGATCAAAAACCACCAACGTAAATCCAAAAAATTATCATTAATTATTCATATAATGATTCATTCTCATGAAATAAAACCAAATGACATATAAGAAAACAATTTCCCCTAAATGTTTATTAATGAAATATTATTTCACTTCTTGATAATTAATTCTACTTTACATGACCTTTCATACATGTATAAAAGTAAACTAATCATGAAAACCAAGGAACCCAACAATCGAAAACGATGAAATTGAATATTTTAAACAATCCAAATAGCCATAAATGAACTTTGTAAAGTTATAATTAATAAAATTAATTTATATATGGTAATGGAATTATTCATTAACGAATGTAATTTGATTATCCTGGACATTAATATCAAGTGAAGAACACCAATGTACATAAGGTAAGGGATTCTACCTAAACCTCCATTATTTCTTTAGGTTACTCTTTCTCTCTTTTTAGGAAAATAAAATTATATTTTATCATTATGAAAATATTATAAATTTTTTATATATGTTCAAAACACTTGTTTTAAGATCCAAACCTCATTATTTATTGGGGAAATCCATTTCTTTAAACGGTTCCTTTGCCACTTTTTCCCAATAAGCTAGCCCGATTTATGGGAACTTCCCGAATTCATACCCTATTTCAAGTACACTCTATATTATGTTTTAATCCAGAATTATTTTCATAAAATCACTTATTTTTATTATGAAAAAATATCAGGGATAAGTTAAGGATTTATACAAATAATTATGCATTTACCATATGAAAAACATCTTTAACATTTTCTTTAAAACACACCAAAATGTTTTATTTTAAAGTCTCTTAAAAGCTTTTTTAACATGTAAATACATTATATTTACCTCAATTATCAAGATCTATGTCTATTTTACATTAATAATTTCCATTTATATTTTTAATCCATTCTTTTATTGATTCATTTATGATATTCTCATTTTTTATGCCTTTGACATGAATATATTACCCATTTCGTTCCATAGATAACCCTTATGTTTATTCTTCATGTGGAACACATATTCAAGAAAATTTTATGATGGGTGTTCCTAGATAGAAGTATATTAAATTTGGTAATATTTATTCTCATCAGAAATCATGTTGGGATAGGGTGTGAACCTAATTCCTTTATGGGACCTTTTCCACCATGTCATATAGTTTTGGAAGTTAGCCTTGACTCATGATTATGTCATTTTAAATGATGTTTCCACATTCCTATGATTCAATGACTATATATTACCATGTTATACATGTTATAATTTATTATTTTAATTCATGTTCCATGCATTTATGTCATCATGTTATGCCTTCTAACCCATATGTTATGTTTTATTCCTATTCTAATTCACTTACTAGGATTTTTAGCTCATCACATTTATTCAGGTTATCCCAATGTTATCCAATGATGATGAATGGGATCAAAGGATGTTAGGATGCCTTTTGATGATGAAATAAATAAAAGTCTTATTAAGTCTTGTGTATTTAGTTTTATCCATATAGTCTTCAATGACACAAGACCATACAATCCTTGGCTTGTTATATAATGTTTAATTATGTTTAAAATCATTTAATAATATCATAAAATGGATTGGTTCTGTATATAACATCTTAGGAATTATCTTTCTGATCCACCTATTTTCTAGATTATAGATGGTCTTGATTTTGAAATTGATTTAGCAACGACTATGAAACCAGTTTGGATTACTGATTTTAAGATAATGTGTCTTCGTGGGAATAGGATACCTTTAGTCTGTGTGCTATGGATGCATGGTTCTGATTTACATGATACCATGTATCATGATTCATTTATTATATATTAGTGTCCCCATATCTTTCGTATGAATTATACTTGATAGGATTTATAGGTATAGATATTTGTTACGGCGGGGTGCTTATGACTTCCTGGTACCTTCGTTCAGGTGCTTCGAACCCCGTATTTATATCTCACTATGATTAGGGAATGTATCAGATTCTTTATTATGTAATTTTTTAATAATTTATATCTGATGGGGTTTATCATGGTAGGAACAACGTTAGAAAAAACTTCTAGATTGATCCTAGAAAACTATGAGTCCTTTGATAATCCAATCGAAGGGGAACATAGTTTATCCAAATAGCATGGTTAGACCCTCGAATAAAAATGAACCCTTGGATAGTTGGGGTTTTATAGTTCGTGAGTTGTTAAACTAATTGTGCTGAAAAATTATAAACCTCATCCCGAAGTCTAGTAAGGGAAAATAGTCGGTGCACAATTAGCACTAACCATGCAGCCCGACCCAGCAAAATGTGGTTGCAAGATTTAATTCCCCCAAAAGATTTTATTAAAAAACATTATACCCCCATTTTAACCCCTAAACTCGCCCATTAAACCCTAATATGATTTATTGTTCTATATATATTCTCAAGTGGTTTTTTTTGACTCTATGAACCTCTTCTCAATTTGTGTTAAAGAACCAGTGATCACATTTGATCTCCTTCCGACAAGTGAATCCCCTCTCATTTGGTTTCAGTTGATTTTCCATTATATTCTTCATAGAGAGTGATAGATCATCATGGTATTGATAGATATGATTTCCTTTCTGTTGGATCTTTCTTCTAGTTTTTATTCCTTGATCTCATTTTCCTTTTTTTCTTCATTGGAATTTCCCACAAAAGGTGTTGATTTAGTCATTTGACTAAAGGTCAGTGGTTCCAAAAGGCTTTACCCTATAATTGGAAACCTAAATTGATTTATTATTTTTTGTTGAAATTTTAATTAATTTAAAAACCTAAATTTTTAAAGAATATTATTTTATTTGAAATGGTTATGGAAACTGGGAAATTCCCCCAATTTCAGTGTCCTTTAAATTAATTTATTGATTTTGAGAAATATTTTGGATCGAATTGAAATTTTTTAGGAAATTATTTCATGTGGATTTATTAAAATATTTTATTAAATGAATGAGAATTTTAAAATTAATGAATTGATTAAAATATTTGATTTTATTTTGGAATTTGAAAGTAATGTTGAAAATAATTTTTTTCCATTTTAACTGTTAATAATGAATTTAATTGGAATGAATTATTCCCCACAATTTTTTGATTTATTGAAGCTAGTGGGTCTAGTATAATTAGTAACTGACATGGAAAATCATGATGTAATATTACAACTAGATATTTATTGAATATGAAAACATTAACTAAATGAAGTTTGGAATTATTTTCCACGATGGGTCCCTAATGGGGTGCCTATTGATTATCCCAATTGATTTTTCCATAGGGAAGTGTGCTCACATACATTAGTTATGATCAATGATTGAAAGGTGAGAGGATCTTATAGCTTAAAACTAAGGTATCATATTTAATTTGACCATGGTTCTTTGTTTTTTGTTTTTATTTGATATATTTTCCTTAGTATAGTGAAATATTTTATTCATACCATCTGTTTTAAATAAATGTCTATGGACTCAGACAATATCGATTCTAGTTTATCTAATTATACCTATCAATGGATCGAGGGGCTATAGCTGGAATCAACCATCACTTACTATGTATAATGAGTTCCTTATATGAAAGGGTACAAACATAAATAACAAAAAAATCTTTTATAAATATTGTAAGAAAAATATTAATACTTTCCCTAATAAATATACATAATCCTAAAACATCAAGAGTAACAAAAATAAAAGTATCAAAATATTATATCGCCAATAAAATAGAACATAAATAATCCTAAGAAATAATAATAATGGTATCACTACAACATATCCACAATATAAAATAAGTAAAATAAATGTTGTTTTCATTGATGAATATAAATACAAAAAAATACATTAAAAAGTTATTGAAGAAAAAAACCTTTCCAAATTGAAATTCACTTCTTAAAAACTTGAAAAATATCAAAAAATTAGTAAAAAATTTTATTTGAATATACTGTTTAAAAATATATTATGTTCTTTAATGAATCAATTTTTGTTAATTCTATACATTTCATATCAATTAAAAAACATTAATTTCACACTATTATAAAAAGTTTAAAAGTACCTTATTTTGAAGATGAACAAAAATGATCCTTTAAAAAAGTTTAATAAAAAGTAAAATTTGCGTAAAAATTTACTTAATAAATCATTTACATAAAATTAAAAACTTTTTTAAAAGTATTTATCAAAAATATGGTGATTGAATAAAAAGTATTTTTGGATGAAGAGGGAAATAAAGTGACAATTTCTTAAAAAATATTGATCATTTTAATTACTAGAGAGGGTAAAATATTAATATTACTTGAAAAGTTAATGAATATAAATAGTAATAAAATATATTGGGATTGTGATATATATATATATAATTCCCCCAATGGATTCTTAAACATAAACAATTCTGAAAAATAAGGTGATTGTGAGACATACCCTTTCCACATTGATAACCTCTAAATTGTTGGCTTCATGAAAAAGATAAATTCAATCAAAATTTAAAATACCATTTAGATTAATATATTTATGATATAAAAAGTAAAATGGATTGTATATAAACCACATCAATGAAATAAGTTGTGAATATGGCACATGTATCGTTGATGTAAAAGTGATTTGAGAAACCCTCACCTCTTGTCTGATTTCCCTTATATGTGTCCAACCCTACTGTATAATAAATATATATTTAAAATAAATTTATTTATAAACCATAATCATATATATAATACCGTTTATTATTTAATTAAAACCTTTCATCACCTATTTATTAACCATTTATTACCAATATCACTAATCTGAGTGATAACTACTTCATTTTACATGTATATTTTTGTATTGAAAGTTTCACTATTTTTTCATTGATTATGGTTACATCATATATGGAATTTTAATCATGATAAAAATACCATATATATTATTTATATAAATAATTTTATTCATCCATAAATAATATATATTATAAAATGAGATACACTATTCATGGATACGGTAGGTCATACATACACATGAACAACGTATTCATTTTTCTTTAATGGATGGAAAACATTATGGTATGTAGTAATTCACCCATATATAAAATTTATTATATAATATATATATATATATATTATTCATTTAATACATCTTTAATACCACCCATTTAAAATAGATATAAAAACACATCGCATCGGGTCATGTTGGGTTAGTATTCTGTATAAATGAGCAATGTTATTCTATTCTAGTGAGTTTGAAAGTTAGAAGTTATATTTTCGTATACATGTGTTTTTAGGTCATGAAATTCATATATATTCATTAAATTTAATCTTATTACCTTTATGGTAAATGTATGTGAGAAATGAATTGCATCACTTTGTGAGATGGCAGTCTTTCGTACAGTTGGGAGATGTTATCTTAACCCCCATGGAACATAAAGTAAGAAGGTAAATGTGATATAATAATTCTAGAATTATAATTTTGTAATATTGTGCATATTTATATATAAAATCCATTATTACAACTAACCATGATAGTTTTTTTATTGAAAATTAGTTACATCCGTTCATGAGGAGGTAGTCCGTCGTACACACGATTGGTGATTTTGATTTCCATTTGATGGAGAAAAAGTTGAATATATGAAATTACCTATAATTAATAACATATTAGTATATGTTTGATAAAAGTTTTATTATATTATCTTTTTATAATATTATTTTAAGGAGGATAAAGAATAAATAAAATAGAAATTCTTGGTTATGAATGACACTAATTCTTCGAAAAACCTTCTTAGGTTGGCACTGAAATCCTTCTTAGGATGGATTTATAATAAATAAATGGGATATAGGTCATGTTTATGGATATAATTAATTTATTTTTTTATTTATTAACCCAAAATTTGTTATGGATGTGTGAAAAGGAGAGTAGAGTGTTTTCCTTTCTTAAGTGGGTGAGAGGACACACTTGAAATTATTGAAAAGAATAAATTACTACCACATTTTTCGCATTTAATAAGAATATAAAATGGCTCGTTGTAGATACTATGAAGTTATAATGTAAAAATATGGTAATATAATTGAAATTAAAAATAAATGTTAATTTTTAACCCTTATCTTTTTAGTTTTTCCCCTAGAAAACCTCTTTTTACATTCTACGTGGTAACAAGTTTTTACTATTTTTACTATTTATTATGACCAAAAATAACATTAAACTCATTATATAATATTAATTATTATGATTATAAATATATAATCATTTCATCCAAATTAAATTTACAATATTGGTATAATTTAATTTAAAAATTATCCCAAATACTTGATAATAAATGGTTTTCCAAAGGAAAAGATTTTAATGGTAATAAACAATTTATATAAATATTCAATATATGACTAATTAAAATGATAGAAATATAATTGAATAAAATATTTTTTATCTAATTTTACTTTTAAATTAATTTAAATCAAAAATTATATTATAAATTATTTAATAAAAAAGGAAATTTTAAATAAAAATTAGTAATTTCACTATTCATCAAAAATTTTATAGTTTCATAAAATTCTCAAAAATAATGATTAAGATAATTTTGACATGACGATTTAAAAAAATATTTTTTTCAAATTCATTTACTGAAATAAGTAAAAATTTATTTTAACATAAGTGTGCTAGATTCAAAAAATCCATTTTTTAGGAATATTATTTTTTTAGAAAAATAGTTCTTTTTCAATAACATGATTTTTATTTTTGTTTATAAGAAATTGATAACCAATTAACTGTTATAAAAATATATCTTCATAATTCATTTTTTCTTATTCATACCATCCACCTCAACATCTATTTTATAAGGTTTATGTTTAAATAATTATATTTTAATAAAGTATCATGTTTCATTTAAACTCATTGTTTCATGTATCACATGTTTTCAAAAAAATTAAATTTATTCTAAAATAAATATATCATGATATCATTCAATGTTATAATCCACCTCTTCATATATGATTTGAAAATCATCTTAGTGGTTTCATGAACA
This sequence comes from Viscum album, assembly GCA_963277665.1. Classification (NCBI taxonomy): domain Eukaryota; kingdom Viridiplantae; phylum Streptophyta; class Magnoliopsida; order Santalales; family Viscaceae; genus Viscum; species Viscum album. The sequence continues at coordinate 1,712,903,296 of OY728122.1, forward strand.
CCCCCTATATTGGTTACCTAATATTTTAGCTACCTTTTCACATAAGTCACATATCCTTTTCAACTCCATATGAATAGATTAGTTTCTGATACACATTTTTTCTCCAAAATAAGGTTGTAACATGAAACAACAAGAGATTTATAATTCATTAGCTCATTTGGATATTTCATCCTCATAGTGTAATTGTTATTTCTCATTAAAATTTTAAATAAAGAAATTTTCAGCAACTTTACTCATTTGTTTTGCATCTAAACATGTTTTTGAATCTCTCATCATCATAGATTCTTTACCATGTAGTTCCTATGACTTCATTAACTTGTATATTGAGAAATTTTAGAGTCATATCCTCTATTAGAAAACTTTTTTATTGATTCCTTTAATTCATTATTTTCAAAAGAATCATTCTCCCAATTACTTTGATCTATTTCAAAAATATCTACATATCATGACAACTTAACAATTCCATCTAGAAACACATCATTGGGAATTCCAGTTTGTTCATCCTAGTATATAATTAAATCTTTCTTCCAAATTTTCAAATTATTTACATTGAATAAATGATCTTTTATTTTGGATTATATTTCATTACAATAATTTAGATCCTGTGAATGTAAATAAAATCATAATAAAATAAACCTATGAATATATATCAATTGTAGGTATTTCAAGGTTCCTTGATGAGAGATACCCTATGTGGGGGTGAATTAGGGTAGATAACTTTTTTCCTATTTAACCAGTTTTCCATTGATGTTTTAAAGAAAAAATTATATTGATCACTTAACTATAAGTTTCACCTTCTTTACTCTTGTTGATACATAAATCTGATTATCTTTTTTAATTGACCATACCATTAATATATGTTATATATCATTATTTAGTCCACTATGGGTATTTTAAAAATATAAAATCATTCACATGTTCCCATGTATTTTTACTTGGTTCTCCACTACAATATATTCCAAGGATCATGGGATCAGTAATGCGTTGATGTAATGAGAAATATAGCTCACTACATGAGGGATAGATCAATCCTTCCTAGGATAAGTATATTACAAAGCATTCAGGTATATATACTTCTCTATAGAATCACTTCCATCACAAATACCCACTTTTGAACACAACAATTAGTAAGGAATACAAGTTGGGTTACAATACAAAAATATAATAGGTTCACCCCTATTGATGATTACATCAAGTTTAGGATGATTACCTTTTATCTCTAAGATACACCTTAAAACTATATTTTTAACCTCCTCTCAAAAAACATCCTTCCATGATAAGTCATGGAATTTAGCTTACATTACATTCAATGAAGGACTTAGAAATCCACTTCTTTACTACACTATAATGCTCTCTCCTTCTTCATTGTCAAATTATTTAATGGGTTACTATCTCTCTCTTTTTCTTCTTTTCTACAAAACAAAAATTCATTTTGATTTTCTCTAAAATTTATATCTATCAATATATATTGTGTATTTAGAGTATTTTTCCAAAACTAAAGTATGATTTTTTATACACTTATATCCCATAATTTGATTGTTTTGATTAATCCTTATTTATTCTCTCTTTTTCATATTTCAGCAGGTGGTCCTAGCATTCAGTATTTCCATCTATGACCATTATTTATGAGTTGAATACCTAAAATACAAATCCTAACTTCTTATCAATTAATATATAATTGTATATAAAACTACATGAGTGTGGTGTAATCCATTTTTCTATAGTATTTTCACTATAATTCATATCATCATATATATATAGCATAATAAAATATGACATAGAATTTGAGATCAATCAAATATTGTATTGTGGTATGATCTCATAAAACTATCTTGATTCACCAAATTTGTTAAAACATAGCCCGTTTTCTATGGCATGGAAAATTATAGGCATAAAATTTATCCACCCATCTTCTCCTCTAAAAATACACCTTCCATGTCATAAGGATCTATCTAGAATTTAAATATCCTATTAAATATGATTTTTAATACCCCTTTCCCCGTTTCATTAGTACCCTTATAACTCTAAAATCAATAATTTCCACTATAGAATGCATTATGGCATGGTGTTGTCTCATTTCCCATTTTGACTAGATTACCTTTACATATCTTGAGTAATTAATAGTTATACATGCTACCATATATTTAGTGTTACAATGAAAATATATCCTCAATTATATGATTCCATATTATATGATGTGATAAATTCTTCTACCCTTACACAATTCATGAAAATCCATTTTTACAATGACATGGATCAATGGATTAACATAACCCTTACATGATGACCATCAGTTGTGACTATTATTGTGTATCCCACTTCAATATTTTATAAAATAATCAATCCATCATTATTCATATCATCCCTATATTTACATAGACTTATAATTCATGAAATCATATTCACTCAAATTAGGTTCTACCCCTGAATACCCTTCTGATATATCCCGTTGTTATGCAATATAAGAAACCAAAATATCTTTTTATATTTTTGGTGTAAATCCATATATTGTGGTGTTGTATCTTAATATTTTTAGATAAATCTAATATTATTAAAAAATAATTCTCCAACCAATTTTCAACAACAATATAGTCTTGGTTATCATGGCATGGATAGTTCTATCAATCAAATTTCACAGTATAACCTATGGTTTTGTGGTGTATATTTTATCCTATAGATAGATTACTCTACATATCTGATATAACTACTCTCTATGGACTGAATTGTTCTACATACATCCTTATTTTTCAAAAAATATAACATAAAAATGTCTTTTATAATCTTCCACTAATATTTCCCATAAATAAAAGATAAAAAATTTCAAAATATCACATCCAAACAATTAAGTGTTTAATTGATTAATTTATTCCAAGAAAGGATGTGATTATATTTGGTTAATCACTAATTAGTTACCAAGTATACTAACATCCCAAACATTAGAGTTTCTGGTGTAGTAGAGGGTCTTATGAGTATTTATATAGATGAATTCATGTAGATACACGGGGTAATATAGAAAATAATTTTTTATTGGGATCCCCATTTTACCGGATGATTGTATAGAGGATTATGTTAGGTTTTTTCCTCCCATTTTTCCCTTATCACATATTTCCATCCTCAAATGGAAGTGTATACCTAGAAGACCATTCATACACTAGTAGATATTTTTTGGGCATTCATATTTTATTTTAGTAGATTATTGGATTAGAAATTTCCCTTGGTTATGTATTTTGAAAACTATTGTGTCCACCCATCTATTGAATGTATAAATTCACTGAATTCTGTGGGTATCCTTATTGATATATATTTTTATATAATTTGGTTATAAAATTGATATTTCTTAGACCAAATTTTGTGCAATGAATGGCTAAGAAGATTCTGATGGTATAAGAGTGGATAAGGGAAGAAAATGACCATCAAAAGTCAAATATTGATCAGAGGAAGATTCCTAAAAAGATTTAGTTTAGAGACCTTGTTTTCATGATGTTTTCCTCTCATCCAACATATAATATTTTTTGGGTGGGATTAATCAATCTCCTCAGTCTATAAGTCCTTTTAATGACTTATAGTCTGCTATTATGGTGGAATATTAGTTGGAACTTCCCCACCTACCGGGTAGGATTCATGACATCTTCAATGTAACAAAACTTCTTCAATATCTTCATGAAGAATCCCATGTCATATATCAGGGATATTCATATGTTGATTAATATGTGATGTTCATGGAACATCCAATCAATATTTGGAATTCACAAGATAAATTGTTGTGTGGATGTGTTATTTGTTTGGATTGAGTTCTGTGGATGAATAGTTGTTTGGAGGATAGTATGTGGGAACATGATTCACTGATTCTTTCTCAATACCACAATGGGTATGAATCCTTATTTTCCTTGATAAAGTAATGTTTAAAGTATCCTTACTTAAAATAAATTTTCTTCTTATTTTTTTAATATATATTGTTGATGGTGTCACCTCCTTTGAAATGTTATAGTCGTAGAGTGTTTAGTTAGTGGTGTATGTGGTTTCCCATTTTCTGGGGATGGATTCTATTGTCAAAAGAATCATTTGATAGGTTTCTGGATTGATAGTCAAAAACATATCCTCTAGTTACATTGGTTTTTAATCTTGGAGATTTTGGGAGGTTTTTTAATGGAGGAATAGTGTTATTTATCCTTAACATTCGGTTGGGGTGGGATTTTCATCATCGAGGTAAGTTTTTTCTTTGATAGGAATGATGGAAGGTCTAGATATAGAGTTGTACTTACAGATATGGTGTAGAACCCTTAGAGGATTATTTTTATGATCCATCCTTTCTAGGTGTAGTTTCAGTGTTGAAAAATAGCTATGTAATGGTCTTTAGATAGAGGATTTTATTGATTAATCTATGTAATAACACATGGAATTGTTATAGTGGTTTAAATATGGAGCATGTGTGGGGTATTTTTCAGGTGTATTTCCATTTTAAGAGACCCAATTTAATTTTCCTTTAGTTATTTATTTTTTATAATCTGGGTTTACTCATTATTGAGTATGTATTCTAGGTTTTTGGTGTTGTCTTCATCGATGTGGCATGATGATGGGATTTGGGATTTTTATCATTATAAACTTTTTTGTGTTACTACTATAACGAATATACATCAAAAATTACATAGTCTTTTGTTTTAGACAAGAATTTACTTACTTTCACTTTGAGGATCATTTCATGTATACGGTTTTAGAGAATTATGACAAAAATCGTATATATAAAAATCACAAAACAAATAGTTTTCACATCCTATCAGTAACCATTCTTCCAAGAATGTGTTAATTATATAATAAAGTATGATTTATTTCTTTGAAATTATTCTTTTCTCTCAACCTGACTCCTTCTATTACCATAACCATACTTAAATCCTGTGAAAATCATTTTAAACCATAGGAGGAGAGCAAAAACCTCAGTAAGGGATACGAAATAAAGGAAATTTTTTAGTCTTGTCAAAACATGAAACCACATGAAACCCTTATCCTATGTAATATTATTCACCCTTAAGAAGTAGTAAATACATTGATTTGAAAATAATTTCTTTGTTTACATGTTTTAATCAAAAAATTAAAATAAACCCCATATCAAGAATAGATAACGTATAAAGGTATCTTAGGACTTAATTATACGAAAATAGAATAACCATGCGGTCAACTTCCATACATGTGACTATTAAAAATGGAATGACCATGTGGTCAAATTCCATACATGTAACTCTCAAAAATGGAATAAAAATATGGTATATATCCATCCCCAATTCATTGTAGGTTATAACCTAACAACCCATAATTGGATTATCATGGAACCACCCATCACTATTATATCATGTAACCACATGTCAAATGTCCAATTACCATTATATAATTATAACACATAAAAGCATGAAATTTATATCAATTCACTCTTAAAAAATCATTTCCAATCATAATAAAATATTTACATTAATAGAAATAATCAATCCAATTTCAATACTCATTTTCAATAACATGAAAATGAAAATATGTGTTTCCTTAAAAAAACATGAATACTTATAGATGAAGACAATTAGAGAACTATAAATAAAATAACTTTTATAATGATTTTATATCTATATAAATAAATATGTAAAACAATATCATGAATTAATGAAATAATATTTAATTTAAATCACTAAATATCTAAAAATGGATTTTTAAATCGATGTTTCCCATACCACATTGAAAATTTTGAATCATAAGCCATATGAAGGAATATAATTTAACATTAAATGACCTCATAATAAATAAACTAATGATATTATATGTCAAAGTGGTTAATATAAACCTCATAAAATAATGTCGGTTTATAAAATGAAAATATGCTCCAATTAAAGGATATTGTGAAGAAGTCACATACCTTGAGTCTTATTCAACATGTACAATCTTTATATTCATTTTCATTAGAAATATATCATTGTTTAACACCTTAAGACCAATAAAAATGGTGTTATGCCTAAATATTAATCTCTAGAATATGGGGATATATTTTAGGAAGGTAATTGATATGATCTTGGATAAAAAAATTGGGTTTTAAGTGTGAATAAAAGAGAAGAATATGTGGTTTTTTAAAAGATAGAGGAGGGGAACTCTTGTAATTTATCAAAATATTAAATTTATAAAAATTTAGTTTCAATAAAAATTGATCAAAATGATTTCTTTAGAATATAGGATGATTATGGGTCCTAATAAATTTATCCAATTAAAATTAGACAAGGTTTGAATATTTTTTAATGCTTATCTTTTTGTTTTAACTGTTATTTAACCTCTTTAACTCATACTATGAAAACACGTGTTTATAGTCTATGACAGTTAATATAGATACATTAAAACCCTAAAGAAAAAATAAACAAATAAATGGTGAAATTTTCTACCTTATACTATTAAGTTTCCCTAATTTTATATTTTTATGGTTTTTATATCATTTAATTAAATATATTTTATTGTGAAATATCATTAATATCAATTTTTACTCTATTCAATTCATGAATTTTTAAAAATATAATAACAGAAGTATACTGTCAAAATAAATATTTTAATAAATCTAAAATATTTCAAGGTAATCTATAAAATTCTTTTATAGCCAAAATTTTCTCAAAGTTTATTTATTTTATAATTTTTAAAATCATTTATTTTATATTTCAATTAATTAATCAATTAATGAATCATCATTATTAATAACATTAAGGTAGTTAATTATTCCCATATAATTAAAAATAAATTAAAATGATGAAGATGAATATTTTAGCTTAAAAAATTCAATTTATTTCTTAATTTACCACATATATAACACAATATAAAAAATATTTCACTTATTAGAAACAAGAGTATGATAAGTTTGACTATTTTTTTAACAAAATATTATAAAGGATAAAAAATCATCCAAAAGATCATAAATGGTCAGATTAAAAACCCGTTAATTATTATCGATGAATTATAATCATCCAATCATAATGGTACATGTGTTAGGGTCCTTTCATAATATTGATAATATTATTTTTACCCTTAATTACTTGATTTACCCTTAACCGTGGTAATAAAAACAAGTAAAGTTACTGAACATATTACATAAAAACAAAAGGAACCTATATAATAAATTTTTAAATTATGATTCCAAATATTTCATCAATTTTCTTAAATTCAAAACACATAAGTGGATAAAATTAATTTAAAATTAATCTTGTAGATGGGGTGAAATCAAATTTTTAATATGAAAAAAGACCAAAAGTTCACATTGTTTTTAAATGTATTTTCAATTTTAAATGTATTTCAATTACCTAAATTGGATTAAATTATATAAAATTGATATATTAATATTTTAATAAGAATTTAAATTATAATTCAGTATTACAAATTATTTAAGTGAAAATATGGTTTGAAAATATAATGTTTTATTTTTCACTAATCATAAAAAAATTATAATGATCAAGAAAATACCAAAAATTCATCATAAGTTAATTTTAATATTTCTCTAAAAATTAAATATTATTTTTAAAAATATAATTTATAAATGTTTCAATTTTTTTTAATAAAATTCCTCCATTAAATGGATATAAAACAACGTGTTAAAAAATACTTCTTCTAATGTGTAAAATTGGAATTTTTTTATTATATTATAACAATAGAAAATTAGGATTAATGTCAAAAAAAATTTATACACATATATATTATATTTATTCATATTCATAGCCTCTATTATAATGGATATATGATAACTTCCATATTAAATAATAATATTTAGTTATTCGTTTAAGCTCAATGTGGTGTATCATGTACACTATCCAACATAGTTGTTCCATATTAAAATAATGGGATGTAACATTCTCCCCCAAACACCATGTTCCACCTCTATCTCACTCAAAACCCAAGCCTATATAAGAATGGTCCCACACACCGTGTATTCCGAGATACATGTCGGGTTTTTTGGGATTCTCCATAATATATGTTCTTCCTCCAGTGATTCGGTTTATATTTTTTTTGTCTGATCTGATGATATATTTTCCATGCAATTGGAGATCTAGGGTCATCTCATACTTGTAACATTTATTTGGTATGTTCTGGGCCTTCGATCTATTCTAAAAACCAATTCTGAACATCTGCACGAATAGTGATTTAAGAACCATATCTCCTAGAATTTATTGATCCATCTATTTCCATTTTCGTCACACCTCCTCTATGTTGTCACGATGTCTGGTCTATAATTTCATATCGGTGCACCCTAAAACTGATGTGCAACGATCCTTCTTTTGTAACCCCGTGAAGAATGAAGAACACACGAGAATAAAGGGGGACTAAATCATATAGAAACAACCATAGGAATGAACCACTGTCATTGTATGTCATGACATTTATCCACTATTATTAAAATTTTTAGGAAAATAAATCAAAATAGAATCAATCCCCTGAATCAAACCAAAAACCATCCATCCCATAATAACAAACAAACCATGGGTCAACCTTTCCATGGGTTGATCTGTGTTCATTGTTAAATTAATGAATGTTGAATGAATAAATTAAAACAACATGAAATACCTTGAGTTTGGATCTATCATTGTTGATGAAATATTTCACTACTGTTGTTGATGATATCCTACAAATCTGGTAGTGTAGTGATTCATAATTGCTTCATTTTTCCGCATTCTTCATTTAAATGTTTCTCCAAGGGTATCCTCTCCAATGACCTAAATAATTCACGAGTTATGTGGGTAACCCTTTAAATTCTTATTATCAAATTAATTAAAATCATATTTCACTATGTTAGAACAAGAGAAAAATAAACTAAATATTAAATATATTTTATTTCTTTAAACGTCCAAAAACTAACATTCACATTCGACCCACTATGCCATTGTTTGGCCTCACCTCAGGTAATCTGAATAATTTTAATGCAATATTTCCCTTATATTTTTTCTTCCAGGAACCCATTTAAAAGATATTATACTTTTTCAGGAAACCTTCTCACACATGCAATTTAAGAGTTTTAAATATTTCAAACATTTATCCTGAGCACCCCAGGCCTCGGAATCGCATGTCAGCTCAACACATGGTCTCGAATTAATTCTATATAAAATTCAAAAAAAATACACAGAATATTAGGGACATAAAATTACCCCCACCTTGGGTCTTTACGACCCCGAAAATCCTAAATAAAAGGCTACTAAAAATGATGTGGGTATTGTGAATGAATTTGAACCTCCCACTCCCATGTGCTCTCTTGGAGATTCTCATGCTTCCACCAAACACATAATAAGGGAATCACTTACCCACAAAGGATCCTCTCCTGACGATCCTATATCTCCACTGCGTACATGAAAAAGGTCGATCCATCATCAATGAAAAAATATCCCCACTGGATGATGTGTGATGGGTCTTTTCATGTACCTCCTTAGCTACAACACGTGGAAGACATCATGTACCCAGTGAAACTACAATGGTAGAGATAAGTGTTATGTGACCTCTCCAACTCTATGATATATCTAAAATGTGACGATAAACCTCAAATATAACTTTCCACCCAGGAAAAATATCCACAACTCTCATCGAGGTTGATACCCAAAGGAAGACACGGTCTCCTTCCTTGAACTCCAAAGGTCCCTACCGTTTGTTAGAATAAGACCTTTTCTAGCTCAGTGTAGTCTTCATATGCTCCTGGATGACTTGCACCTTCTCGATAGTCGTTCAAACCAATTCTAGTATGATGAGTTTTGACTCTCTTGCGCTACTCATGCAATGTGGTGGCTGGAAGGATCACTTGTAAAATGCCTCGAACGGTGTCATACCAATGGTGGAGTGGTAGTTGTTGTTTTAAAAAAACCATTAGTGATGGGTGGTCCTCTGAGCTACAACCAAAGTCCAAGATACAAGCCCGCAACATGTCCTCTAGAACCTGAATGGTCTATTCTATCTGGCCATCTATTGGGGGATGAAATGTTGGGCTCAAGCATAACTGAGATCCAAATGCCTCCTGAAATCCCATCTAAAATCGGGATGTGAAACTAACATCATGATATGAATCAATATTCAATGGGACTCCATGAATCTGCAATATCTCCTAAATTTATAGGCATCCCAATCTCTCTAATGAACTCATCTCTCAGATAACTTTAAAGTGGGATAATTTGGTGATTCGATCAATGATCACCCAGATTAAATCATTCCCCATGATGAATGTGGTAAACCCATCATAAATTCCATCAATATTCCACCCCACATCCATTCAAAAACCTATATGGGTGATATAATCCCACTAGGACCTAGTCCTCAGACATCACTTGATTGAATGTGAGGCACTATGGAAATAACTCTACCACTGTGTTCTTCATCCCTATCTACCAAAACTGACATCAGAGGACCTGGTACATCTTCACCACACCAGGTGTACCACCGAAGGGGGTGTATGAAATTCTCTCGGAACCTCCTCCCATAATGACACTATTACAACAGTGTGTCCATTAAAATTTTTTATGTTCTACTCACCTTGAAAATATCCATCATGAGCATGCCATTTGGACATATGAGAATGAAAGGTTTTGCAGTTGGCTTCCCCAAGCTATGTATGACTGACTCATTATAAGAGTGGAGGAGTTAAAACCATCAATCACAGGGAAGATACATCATCTCTATCCATTATAGATAACTAAAACAAGCACAATTTCTGGTACACCACATTAAGTAGGTGTATAATAGGTCTCCAACAGAGAGAATCCACCACCAGATTCCCCTTCCTAGGAGTATACACAATCACAAAGTCATAGTCCTAGTGGAACTCTAGACTTCGACTCTATCTCATGTTCATAACATTTTGTGGGAAGATATACTTGAGACACTTGTGATTATATTAGATGATAAACCTATCTCCTATTAAGTGGTATTTCCAAATCTTCAACATGAATTCTACCGCTGCTAACTCAATATCTTGCATCACATAGTTCTTCTCATGTGGCCTCAACTAGCATGAATCATATGCAATCAACACATGAATCTACATCAGGAAACAACCATGTCTGGTCCATAATGCATCATAGAACTATACATACATAACTCCATCCTCTAGAAATCTCATGATTGGAGAACTCATGAAACATTGCCTCAACTGCTAAAAATCATGTCAGAACTTCTTCTTCCACATTAAAGGTTATCCCTTTCGAGTCAAATCTATCATCAGTGTTGATATCCATGAGAAATTATGTATAAATATTTTGTAATAGACTTTCATCCCAAAGAAACACTGCAACTCCATCACATTCCAAGTTGGATAACATGCTAACACTACATCCACATTGTCTATGTCCACTCCTACTCCATCGGCTGAGATAACATGTCAAAGAATGCAGACCTCCGGAATCTAGAACTAGCACTTCGAGAGCTTCTAATAAAGCTAGTTCTCTTAGAGTATATCCAAAACCATCTGCAGGTGTGTCACGTGATCCTCCTAAGATGCGGAGTACACAAGTATTTCATCGATTAAGACTACTAAAATGTTGTCTATGTATGTATAGAATATCTAGTTCATGAGTCCCATGAACACTTTTGGGTCATTCTCACATCGAAGGGACTAATCAAGTACTCATAATGGCTATAACAAAATCTGAAATACATCTTCAGTATATCCTCATCCTATACTCACGGCTCATGACAGCCTAGTCAAAGATCAACCTTGAAGAGGCATTGTTCCACTCTCAAATGATTGAAGATGTTATCGATTCTCGGTCATCGATACTTTTTATTTACCATCACATGATTCAAGAGTTAGTAATCCATGCACAAACTCAAGCTACCATCTTCATTTTTCGAGAAAAAAATAGGGCTTCCCATTGTGAAACATCGAGTCTCACGAAGCCCTTCCTTTACAAATCCTCTAACTACACCCTTGGCCCATGAATCCCTACCAAAGAAATATTAGATGATGGTGTTGATATCAGTTTCATATCAGGGGTAAATCAATGAAGAAGTCAATCTCTCGATGGGGTGTTAATCCAAGAACATCCTCTGGGAAGACGTCCATGTACTCCACCACTATTGTTGGGATCTAAAAGATCACAACATCTACTACTCCGAGGGTAACTCTAGACAACTCATGGTTGATCATTTTCACCCTCCCATACTTGAGCCCTTCCTATAATTCTTTGGTCTCCTTTTTACCCATAATGGAAATCCTCATCCCATCACTACAGACACACTGCTCCCTTCACCTAAAACTGTCAATCAGGTCATAGACCAAAGATAGCCAATCCATACAAAGAATCACTTTGTAAGGCCTTGATAATTCCACCAAGAGGTTCTAATTGAAACTCTCACCTCAATGGGTAACATCACATTGTTAGAAAAAGTATCTGATCATCTTGTATCCCCCCATAGTTTTCACCAAGCATAAGGTTCAATTCAATGGTTCTACTATAAATTTAAGGGCATGAAAATGATATGTAGAGTGTAAATAATTACTATAACCTATGTCTAGAAGTGTGGTAGATAAGGTTGAAATGAAATAGAATATACCTCGAATCATCCCTGGAGTACCTGGGTCATAGGCCTCAATCACATTTTATTTACCCCTCCATTGTCCAGCAGCTCCATAAGCATAGCATGGACCTCTTGGTGGTGGTGGTTGTACTATATCAAAATGCCTTCCACCTCATGTAGCTCTCCCTACTCATCATCTACATCCACTACCTAGAGGATCTTCCTTCCCAACTTGTTGCATGTACTTCTATGGTTCATCCATCGCTTCCCTATCAGCAGATTGACATGTTGAATAATCTCTACCGATATGTCATCTACCATCGCATGTGTAGCATCGCCTCTCCCTAGGATCATTCGTTCTTTCCGGAGAACCATGTAATGGATATCTTCTTTCGTGGGACCTCCTATGATGTCTCCCATGTACAAAACTAGGTTTCTAACATTGGTTCCCCACTCCCAATGTCTCTACACCGGTATGCTTATTGTTAACTGTCATTGGATATCTCTGCTCAGCCAAAAAGCTCTTGACCACCAAATCTCACACGATCATTCAAACATATGTCCAAATGAAAAAGGTATGAAACTAGATTGAATGTCCCAATATAGACCTTTCTTGAAGAAATAAGCACTAAAATAATGATAAATAATAATATCCATCGACTGCCTATAAAGGATGGTGAACCTCGATGAATAGTCGTCCACTGTCATACTGCCCTACTAGAGATGAAGAAGATCATATATACACACTTCTCTCATCTTAATCAGATAGAAATCTTCTCTAAAGATATGATAAAACTATCTCCAAGAAAGAGTTTCCTCATCGTAAGTCTATGTGGTCAAACTCCACCGTCACCCTGCAAAACCCTGAAGAAGTATCAGCACCCGGATCAAAAATTGGTTTGTTGGTGCCCTCACTAGATGGAAAACTCTACTCATCGCCTCACGACAGTCCCTAGCCTCTTGAGGGTCAGTCTCGCCTCAGAACATAAGGGTAGTATGTCTCTAAAACTCATAGAGAGTGCTCATCCTATGGTCCTTGTCTGCTGTTATTGTAGGTACCACATGTTTCTCCACTGGGGGTGGTATAGTTGGTGCAGCACCTAGAGATAATTCATGGGGAACTTTCCCATGTGTCGAAGCTTCGTCACTAAGGGGGTCATCCTCATGATTGAGATACTAAATACTATCTGGTATGCGTCGTGGAGGTATCCTTTGAGGAAACAATTTGTAACATGTTTAATGATTATATCTAGATAGATTACTATATAATGACATCAAAACCTAACCCCATTCCTATATTATGCATGTAAAAAAAATTTGTTTCCCCACAACTACTGTTCTCATGTACATATTAGAAAAGTAGGTTATCAAAATCATGGTGTACAGATACGTTAGCCGCCCATACCAACACAAGAGTCCCTAGCCTGAAATCTGAACTTGAAACACTTAACACTACTTCCCCCAAACAATATCAAAGAGTGTTAGTACTATGGAAGAACCGACCACCTCTAATACCACTCTATCATGACCGGTCCCAGTGGGGCTCATGTCGTGACTCCCCAAGCCCATCTCCAATAGGCTAGGGGTTGGTGACTATCACCAAGTAGGCATGTCACTAACATCGGATGAATTTCCTAATTACCTGTACACACGCATACATATCCAAGCCCACAAATAATGAAATGTAAAAACATCCAATGAAAAAATGCATGAATACTACTATATCAAACCAAAAGAGTAAAACGTGAAGTAAAAATACCCAAAAGTAAATTGGTCCAAAATACCATCCCACCAAAAATAAGGAGTCTTCCAACTATAAATTCCAACCTGTAATAGAACATGATAGGTAATGGGACTGTTGTATGAAGTTGTATGAACACCTCGTCCTGTCTAGAACTCACAAATCTTTGTCTGGTCTTGGTCCTCCATAAAAGGTCTCTCTTCTACATAAGACATGACACATGTGGGGAAATCCCGTGTCAGGGTGTGTATAATAATACTCAGTAGGAAACCCTAAAAACTATAATGCAATAATCAATATAATGATACAGTCAACTCTACAAATTATATGTCTATAGTATATATAACAAGAACATACCCTGATATAATCGAAACCTAGACACATAGTCCAGAGGTATGTCCCAATGATCGCATACCCAATATAGGGATTCATTCCAATGATTTCACTAAGAACTCATCTGGGAGAACTCACTCATAATTATGATAGCCCTTATGACATACATTAGAGAGGAACTATTTTCTAGAACCACCGTGATATAGAAATATTCTAATAGGTCTGAAGAGATAATACAGTACACTCATTCTTGGAAAACCAACTCCACGAGTGAGGAAGATAATGATACACAAATGAAGATCACTGTTAGGGCCATATAGTATACCATGACTTTTCTAGATTCACCTGCTATGTAAAGTACCAACATCCAATAGGATTGGTTTTATCGATAACCTGACTCTACCTAGGGCATAAAAATGGATAGAAGATGTTTCTCAAGGACTCTCGGAGGGGACTCCTGACTCTATCCATAAAGTCCTGCTGAATGGGGTCATACTCTTGTGGATATGAAATGACACCAACTACACTTTAGGGGAAAAATAAAGTGGGAGGAAACCCAAATAGAAATTTTCTAAGATACAGTGGAAAAAGTGATTAAGCCATGTAGAGAAGAGTATATGGTGTGTAGAAGTGTCACACACCACGCCCCTTATCCTAGGGTGTTTCCCATGTACAATGGCACATGTTACAAGAACATGTCATGTAGAAAATGGTATAGATGGTATGTAGAAATTCTTAAAAACCATGTCTGGCTATCCAGGGTCTGCTCTGTGTACTTTTTCCATGTTCTTGTACATAGCTTCAACCCATGTTCACCTACCCATGTACCAGTACATGGGGTAGCCCTTGTATCTGGTCATGGTCTAGTCATATGGTAGAGTACATGTTGTGTACTTCACCTCGTGTCCTTGTATCCTTCAACATACATGTCTAGTTCTTTGTAATGTCCCACACACCTTATGATAGCTATCACATGTCATGTTCCAGTTCTATTTCACCCGAAACTATAGTTGTCACTGGACTAGTCCCACACACAATGTATTCTGTGATACACCCTAACCAAAATGAACAGGGATGAATAAAAGATCCACCCATACAAAATTTTATTAAAAAATAAAGGAAAAACAAAGCATCAGAAAGGATATTTTCAAAGTATGGTAAACACCGTGCCACAAGTATCTTCCTCAATGAAGCACATGCTACATTTAGGAGCCATAAAGGACCATTCATAACCTGACTCTTCCACAGCCAACTTTGATAGAGCATCAGCCACTTGATTGGCCTCCCTATAAAAATGAGTCACATCAAATATAATATCAACAAGAAGGTGAAGGAATTCAACCCAATAAGGCAAAATAGCCCATGGGACATTCTTGGATCTCCATTTGATTAAATCCACCGCCACCATAGAATCAGATTCTAGCCATATAAAACGCCATCCCGAATGAATAGCATATCTAATTGCTTTGATAATAGCCCATAATTTAGCTTCAATATTAGATCCATGCCTAATGAAATTATAGAATCATCCTTTGACAAAGCCTCGATAGGTGCGAAAGAAACCACTGCAACCTGAAGGTCCAGGTGCCCCTACAGCCGCTCCATCAACATTAACATTCATCCAGGAGGGTATGGGAGGAATCCATCTAATCGACTTCAGCAGTAAGGGTTTTTTGGGTCTACCACTAACACCAAAATTCCTCAGAACAATAAAGTCATTTAACTCATTTTTCATGCAACCAGTTTGAATCCTGGAAGCTATGAAAACCACCCTGTGAATAGATTTGACACCAGAATAAAGAGTGGGAGTGATATCGTTAAAGATATAGTCATTTCGGGCCTTCCAAATGAAACCTATGGAGGCTGCAACAACAACCATAGTCAGATTCATCACCTATTCACTGCATTGATCTTCTACAGTAGAACAAAGCAGCCCTTCCATCGAGAATATATTTAAAGAACACCCAATCATGTCCTGAATATAGTTCCATAACCTACAATTGAGGGTACAAGAGAGGAAAATATGCTCAAGGGATTCCACAGCACCATAACATAAAGGTAATGTCGAGGCAAGATGAATTCCAATCCTTTGAAGAGTGGATTGAACTGGTAATATTTTCCACCGGATTTTCTATAAAATTATAAAATCAGTGGGTGGGATGAAGCAGGTCTTGAAAAAAAGTAGCCACCTGGGTGCTGGGGATTGTCCAGCACAAGAATAATTGTACATAGCTCTGGTATTGAGGATCACATTGGTACTATGCTACCATATGAGATTATCCTGATCTATGTACTTATAATTCAGGAATTCAGAATGCATATTATAGGGGATGAGATCCTGAAATTATGGATTGGAATTCTGCACCGAGGCAATCTGGACATGCATCATATTCTGGGGAATAATAACATCCTGCTAGAGAGTTCTGGATAGCCAGAAAGTTGTCCAGACATTGATAGTTGATTCCCTACTAACCAGCCATTTTGAAGACATAAGAATACTATTAAAGTAAGACTTTATAGTAGGACAAAATGAGGATTAGAGGTAGTGAGTATATTCAGTCCATAGTCTTGATATAAACCGACCACCAATAAAATCCATAGAATTATCCCGGGATGTTATGAGATTCCATGTAAATTTGCTGATCAGGGCATCATTGAAGAGAGTCAGATCCTTGATACCAAGACCCCCCATATCAATGGGTTTGATGCATTCTTTACAGGCAACAACCACCAGTTTCTTTTCATACATGGAGCCAGTCCATATAAAGTTTATAATAAGGCTCTAAAGCTCCTTGATGAGATTTCTAGGCCATCTGTAAACATAAAAAACATAAACAAACATGGATGTAACCACAGAGTTAACAAGATAGATTCTTCCTGCTTGGGACATTACCTTCCCCTTCTAATTAGCCATTTGATCAGTGATACGTGAGAAAATGGGATGAAGATCAGATCTTTTAACGCTGCCCCAAAAAAGAGGTACACCAATATAATTAAAAGGTAAGGAACCCTTCTTATCTCCAAGAAACCTAGCAAGTTTCCTTTTCCTTCTGGTATACACTCCTTTTCCAAAGACTACAAAGGATTTAAGGGAGTTAATAACTTGTCATGAGACATCCGTATAGTGGGAGAAGATATCCTTAATCAAATTAACAGTTCTAAAATATGCCCTTAAAAATAACATGATATCATCAGCATAAAACTTATGAGAAGGGGCATAAAGAACCCTTTCAACATGAATTTTATTATACAAACAACCTAGGACTAGGTTATCAAGACAATGACATAGATAATCCTCAGCCAAAGAAAAAAGAAGACTAGAAAGAGGATATCCTTGCCGAAATCCCCTATAGCATAGTAAAAACCCCTTGGAGATCCATTAATCAGAACAGAATGTTTAGAAGTCTTGAGAATAGCATGAATCATATTGATAAATTTTCTAGAGAACCCATGAATTTTCAAAATGGAGAAGAGAAAACTCCATTTCATAGTGTCAAAGTCTTTTGAGATATCAATTTTCAGGGCATAGCTACCATATTTTGCCTTTTTAATCATAGAATTGATACATTTATATGCAGTAATGATGCATGTTTGAATGCTCCTTCTAGGGAAAAACCCAAACTGGTTAGGGGTAATAATGTTTTTGCACACATGATACATCCTGTTCGAAATGATTTTGCTGATAATTTTAGGAATTGTATTCCCAATAGAAATTGGTCTGAAGTCCTTAATATCAAAGGCATTTTCATTCTTAGGAATCAAGGAAATAAAATTTGAATTGGAGCCATAGTTCATAGAGGTGGTGATAAAGAAATGTCTTACTACATTCACAACCTCATCATGGACCAACTCCTAGTTGAACATAAATAATTTGTTGGTGAATCCATCAGGCCCAGCAACACTATCAATGTTAAGGGAGAACAAAGCCTACATTACCTCCTTTTCCCTCAGAATTTCCACAAACATATCATTAGTTTGTTCATCAATGGATGACATGATGTTGTGAGAAATTATGCTATAATTATCAACTCCATTCTCAGAATAAAGCTCAGAGAAATAACTCACAACTGCATTTGATATTTCAGCTTCTGTATTGATGATTGAACCGTTGATACTCAGAGCAGAAACTCCCCTTCTGAGTTTAATTTCCTTGTGAATACGATGGAATATCTTTGAATTCTTATCCCATTCCTTCAACCACCTGATATAATAAAGAGGCCTATCCAAATTTTCCTTAATTTCAAGAAGGTTATCCAGCTTTGAAAGTGCTTGTATTTCATCACTGGATGGAATATGACACAGCTGATTGACATTATGACAATTTAGTAGATGATTTTCAGCCTCATTAATGTCCTCATCCATTTTAGAGAATCCGTTTTTACTCCATTATCTCAGACTTAACATTGTTCCTTTCAATTTTGAAGAAAGGATTTGAGATGAAGATCCAGAAGTTTCTGGGTTCTAGGAAGTAGTGACTTTCTCTCAACACCCTTGCATGGAAAGACATGCATTGTTGAATTTAATGGGAATAAGTGATAGTCTTGGCCCACCAGAGGAAATATCCACCGCAAGGGGGTTATGATATGAGTGAATTTTGGGAAGCAAAATACCAGAGGTAGTAAGGGTGCTGTTATTATCATGAATTTGAAGAAAACATCTATCCAATCTTCTAGCCTATCTTCTACTCTGAGTATATCTACCCCAGGTAAATTCATCACCCACCATATCAATCTCAATGATATTACATATGTCAATTCATTGAGAGAAATACTTTGCTGCAATCTTGTTAAAACAGAATCCAGGTTTATCCTCTTGTCTCAAAACAGTATTAAAATCATATGCGATGATCCAGTTTGAAGGAAGCTGGGATGATAAGGAAACCATGTCATCCCATAGATCTCTCCTTTTCAAATAGTATTTATCAGCATAAACACAAGAAATGAAATATTTAAACCCATTCAAACAAATGGAGACAGATAGAATTTGTTTCCCTTGTGTACAGGAGAGTAAAATAATGGAATCATATTTAAGCACCCATAAACACTCATCATTCCCATGATGAATGTTGTGATTAACAAAGGAGTTTCCAAGTGATTCCCATTTAAATGCTTTCCAATTGGAAAACTTCATTATTGGATCAGCAATTCCAATTATGAGAGGTTTTTTGGTCATCACATCATGTCGATGGGCCTTGACCATGGGAGAATTCCCAAGACTTTAACAATTCTAGAATAAGATCTTCATTTCTTTGAGGTATTCATGGACCTTGTTTGAGGCCCACTCCTAGGGATATCTTTTTTAATTCATCCCTTCCCCTTTCCATTTCTGTCTTCCTGCAAAACCTCTGATTCAGATGGTTATTCAGCTTCATTATGCTGTCCATCTGGTCATCAGACCAAAACACTCCAGTGAGAGGGCTGAATCGGTTAACAGAAGTATCAATTACCACATCAGGCTCACTACCATTCTTCCTTTTATCAGATTTAATTATGGGGACTTGTGTAAAAGAAGTGTTTCCATCCTGGTTCTGAGAGTTAGACACATGCATATTGTTTCCTTCATTAATGATCAGCTGTTTAAAAGGTTCATCAATTGTTTCAGTAGGAAGCTCAAACACTTATAGAGTACACCCTTCATTAGTGTCTGACTAATTAGCAGGCACATTCACTATTGTGGGCTAATCAGTTGATGTAGGAGTGGGAACCAAAATCTCATGAACATCAGCAGAGACAACATGGGTTCCCTCACTCATTGAATCCTTAGAGTGTCTCCCTTCAAGAGGAGGTAAATTCCCAAGAGAGGCATATTTATTTCTAGAAACATCCAGAGGATAATCATAGGGGATAACCTGAATAAGGGTTTCTATATTATCATTCAAATGTTGTGTTAAAACATTGATGTTCACGTAAGAAGCAGCCGTCTCTTTCATAGCCTGCTGAATTGCAACAATTCCAGCAAGTGAGATTAAATCATCCTGTAAAACCTCAGAGATTGGAGGATTGAAATCAGAAGATGGGGATATTCTCTTCTTCCTATAGCCAGATTCCTCATGTCCTTTGACTTTACAGAAGGAGAAGATGCATGCCCTCCTTCATTCCTCAGGAAAAGGATCAAAGTGATTTCGTTCATTGCAAAATTTTGGCTTTCTTTCGTAGAATATTTACAAGGACATGCTATCATCCCTGGTGGTAAGTAGTAATTCTTCCACCAAAGTGCTAGGCGTGTCAATCTCAATCAAGACATGGGAAAAATGTCCAAATTTTGGGTTATCAGTTTGTCTATCCATTCGTATTGGGTTCCCAATAGAGGATTCTATATCCCATAGGATTTGGGGGTGACAATAAATCTAGTTGAGCATGTAGATTCGAACCCATACTTGAACAAGAATGTTAGAGACATTAAAATGATCAAAATTTCTATCCCACTACTGTATTCGAATAATTCCTAGCTTGATGACAATGGATCCAACTCCCTAGGCTTTTCTTTTGAGTTCATCATTGGGGAAGACTATGTGGAAGAATCCCTTGCCCATTATGGTCATCGTCCAATTGTCAAAGCCCCATGCAATAGAAATCTTCTTGAACAATTCATGGAATTTCCACATCCTTTCTGCTTTAGGTGTGATAACTCGAGCAATGATCGAGATTTTTCACAAATTAACTCTATCTTTCACCGCATCTTGATTGTCCACGACATTCGAAATCCTTCATTTTCGGATCACCCGACCAGGGGAGGGGGATACAAAGTCAGAGAATGAGGGTTGAGAAGCAGATTTGACCACTTCTGTAAAGCTTTTGTTCGAAGAAGAAGGTGCCAAATTCAGCGCATGATCTGAACGACCATAGTGAAAAGGATCACATAGCGAGAACAGATCCTTGTGGACAATATGATCTTGAGGAGGAACAACCGATGATTCTCTAAGCATAGGATCCTTCAGAGGAGGCTTTTCACGATTCTCCAGGTCATGAAGAGATCTCCTTTATTTAGCTATCTATGTCATAGAAAACAATAATCCATAGCTAAAACCTATATTCATCAGGATTATACATAATCATTGTTCATCTTCTATTGCTTAAATTTATCTTCATGTGTTTGATCGGATGATCTGTTAACCTTGAAACTGAGGATCTAGGGTTATGTCATCATTTCCACAATGATTTGTTATGTTTTGGTCTATGATAGGCTCTAAAATCCAATTCCTATCATCCTCGGGAAGAATTATGGAAGAACTATATCTCTTGGATACATTAATCGATATGTCTCCATCATTTTCATACCTCCTCTAGGTCATCATGGGGTCTAATCTAATATTTTATATCTTTTCTCTATGAAATAGATACGCCACAATCCTTTATTCGTAACCTTGAGAAGAACAAAGAACAGATGGGAATAAAGGGGGATGAAATCCTGTAAAAACAACTCGAGGAACAAACCTCAGTAATTGTTTGTTATGGACTTGATCCACACCCATTAGATGGATCATGAAACTAAATATAAATAGAGTCAATCCCCTCAGTCAAACCATAAATCGCACATCATGAAAAAATGAATGAATCATAGGTCAGCCTATTCATGGGTTAATCCACATTCATCATCAAATAAAATAATGGAGAAACAAGGAATTAAAACAACACACCCTACCTCGATTTTTAATCTATCGTTGATGAAGAATGATCCTACTTCCATCATCGATGAGATCCTCCAACTCTGTTGGCCCATTAATTCATGATCTCTTGATTCTTCACCGTTCATTGTCAAGTTTTTTCTTCAAGGTTATTCTCTCCTATGCGCCATAGAATTATAGGGTTATTCATATAACAATAGATATTATTCTTAGGAAATTATTTAAAATATTTGGCCTTTATGTTATCTGAATATAAAATTAAAATAAATATTAATTTTTATTTATTTATTTAAATTTCCAAAATCTATCTTTCAAAGTCGGCCCACGTCGATTGGTGTTAGGCCTCACCTATGGTAAAGTCACTTCTTTTAAAACAACGATGCCCTCGTATTTCTAATTTTAAAACCCATTTAAAATATATTATTCCTTTTCATGAAAACCTGTTGCGTGTGCAATTTAAGAGTTTAAAATATTTCAAACATTTATCCCAGGAACCCTATGCTTTGGAATTGCACATTGTCTCAATTCTTGGTCCTGAATTAATTACATATTACATTTAAAAAATATACATGAAAATCTGGGACTTTACAAAGTAAAAAAATAAAAATTTAACATAAAAAAAGTTTCTGACTAAAAATGATGAAACTCAAAAAAAATTATCACTTCAAAAAAGGATATAATTTAAAACATAAATAAATCATCAAAAAATAATTGAAGAAATTCAAAACCATATGCATTTTTTTATATAAAAATTATAACCATAAAGAATTTATATTCATAAAAAATTTCCTAATAAAAAAATAAATCAAAAAAATGGTAATGATAATTTATAAAAAAAAATAGTTTATAATCACTAATAAATTAGTACCAAAAATTTATCGTTACTATAAAAATTTGAATCTAGTAAAGATATATATATATATATAATAAATTAATGGATAAAATTAAAAAAATAATGAGTTAATAATTCTTTTTAAAATAATAAAAATATGAAAATGAAAAAAATGGATATGTAAAGATAATATCCACAATAAATAGGTAAAAAATATTGATTGATGAAAATAATATTAAAACTATTTAATTTAATGTGTGACTGAAAATAGATAGCGGAAGACAATGATGGTGGTAGCCAAATGAGATGACTGGAACAGAACTATTATTGCTGGAATGGCCAAGTGTGGAGGAACGAAACCAAAGATGAAAGAAAGTAGAAATAAAATTGTATAGAAAGGGTAACAAAAATAGTGGAACAATTAATTTGGAAGGAAGCCAGAATTTGACCGGCCTAAGGTTCAAAAAATATATATTCAGGGCTTGAGGAAAACATATATAACATAAAGGATATACATTTTTAGTATATTATTATATCACTTTATAATTAAATGCTGTTAAAATCTCCTTTGGACATCAATTACCAATGAATTGTTTTTTCAAAATATGGATTTTAACATCATTTTTTAGGAATTGATGTAAAAAAATCTCAAAAAGATTTTAACATCAGTTTTATCAAAATAAATGTTACAATCCTATCTAAATGTGTTTTAATGTCTGTTTTGAAAAAACCTATGATAAGTCATAAAATCCAGATTTAATTTTTATAAAGGTAATGTCTCCTAATTTTTTGACTTATACCCTCGATACTAGTACCCACGACATAGACTATTAGAAGTGATATTTAGGGGTACCTATTTTCATTAGTAAAATTAAAAGAGGAGTTCACATTAGGGGTGTTTCATGACACGAATGTTTTTATAAGACCTTAAAAACTAAATATTCCCAGGGTTGGTAATGTGAATGACTCAACCACATAGATATGTATTGACCTATGAATCAATAGGGTTTAATCATGGTAGATATTTTATTATATTTATTTCTTATTTTTTTACTATGTCATGTATTTTTATATTTTATTCAAATAAATAGGTTTTCATAATTATTAATAAATATATGTAGCTGACTCAAAAATAGAATAAGAGAATCATAAAAATTGTAGGATCAAATTATGGATCTATATTTAATTCAACCGGGTTTTAATATAATATTGAGAAACATGGAATAATGTATGATGTTTCATCTGTTAAAACACCCTAGAAACATGTAGTGGTTGATTGTGGAAAACAAAAAGTGAATACAATGGAAAAAATTGATTAGAAGTGGTCAATAAAAGAATTAGTGGATTGAGGTTGTATAAGTTGTAGTATTAATTCAGAATATATTCTTACTATAACAAAGAAAATATATAATGGCTTATGAAGTATTTCATGGAATAAATATAAACCTTAAATGCTTTATGATATTTTGAAGTAAGTTCTTCATTTGAAATAAATAAGTTACACATTGAAAGTTAGGGGACTCTTTATATAAATAAATATTTTTGTAATATTCATAAGATGAACAAATTATAATTTTATTAACCAATGGATTAGAAAAAATTTAGAATTATGTGAAATAAACAATAAAAATAAAGAATATGAGAATAAATCATGTAGGGGTGAATTATAATCGTCTTATGAAAGTGATAATTAAGTATATTTTGAAGAATAAAAATAGATATGTCTAGAACATGATTTTAAATTTTATTCAATGGTTGAGGTACAACAGGATAAAGATACAGTAAAAAATAGAATGAAAATGGAGAGGAATAAAGTTGATGGAAAAAATAATTTTTGTCACCAAACAACATATATTTTGAAAATAGGGATAAAAATGTTTATTCAACTGCTATATTATCTCATATAGATTATATTTCATATAAATATGTATAAAAGGTGGATACTTGGACGAAATCCATGAACATGGAACATGACTTGTATGAAAATAATAACACATGGGATATTCCTTATAAACTATTTGATCACAATGAAATTGGAAAAAATATTAATTAAATATTATGTCTATTAACAAGGTATTTTAGTTTGAAAGAAATTTATACTTGTTTATAAACGGTATTCACAAGTATAGGTCATCGATATAGAAAATAATTTTCTCTAATAACAATACTTGAATAATTAAAAATATTCATGGAAATTACAGTTCAAGGATGGTATAAAATCTTTCAAATGGATGATATTAGCTAGATGATAATGATAAAAATTACATCTACTAGATTTATATGAATTAAATTAATAACCACCATCATGGTATTCGAAAAAGTCATACATTTTTAAAGAATCTTAAAATTAAAAAAGGATGTGTGGGTCAAAATATTAGTATAGAAATTACAGGTGAAGAAAAATTTATTATGTTAGTGTATAGGGATGATATTATATTATCTTGGAATAATATTTAATCAAGTGATTGGTTTTTTGTTATCAAAAATCGAAATTTTAGATTTTCATGATAGGATAACTATGATATTTTCTTGATTTACAAGTGAATAAAAAAAATGAACATACCTTTGACTCATAAATGATGATTGATAATGAAATCTAGTATATGGTGTTGTATCTATGTTATAAAACCTATCACGAAACCCAAAATACTTTGAAAATGATGTTGGAAGGGATACTAATTAATCAAAATATATACTATTGATTGGTTATTTATAATATCTAATATCTTATAGACATAATATAGTGTATTAAACAGGCCTGGATGTTTGATTTCAGAGTGATCCTAGATAAGAACATCTAAAGGATTTGAAAAGGATATTGAGATAAAAACGGACTACTGGATATGTTATGTGGAATTAATTCAATCATAAATATGATTAATCATCATTAGTGATGCAGATTATTGATTTTCATAGAGTTTTCATTATTTTCATGTAGATTTTCATCATTGTTTTTTGTTTTTCAGTTAAATTAAATAATTATATTATAGTTTTGTAGCTCTAAAATATTTTATGAATAAAAATAAAATAAAGGACATTTGTAATGGATTTTTTTTCATTTGAGATACATTTTAAAATATTATTCCTATAAACCATTAACATAATAATTCATATGTGATTTTATATTGGAATATTTTTGTGTAATATTAAATGAAATAAAATATGTTTTGTATGTGAAATTATTGGATATATAAATAGTTAAATTATCTGAAAATTAAATATGTTAGTGTCGGGTCAAGTAAACTCATATGTTAATTATCCATTTCACAATTTTGTGAGATATTATTAACAACACAATGTTGTATATTATAGAACCCAAAGAAGTTTCAAAATACAGCATTTTATTCTATTATCTCCCAAGTATAAGAAAATAATTGAAAATTGTCTATAAAAATTTATTTATAGTGTCCATGATCATGGATGTTAAATACATCCTCTTCTTAGGAAAGAAAAACAACCTTTTTTATAGAGATCAGTCCCCAAACTATGACAAGGTGTGACATTGAGTGTGTTAGAGAAGATTAAGTCCAATACATAAAGGCATACAATCAATTCCATATTAACTACTTTTTATGAAAATATACTAAATTTAATTTCCTCATGGATGATTACACATGGCAGTGAAATGTAATTACCAAATTTAGTATTATAGTACTTTATTTTTGTAGAGGATAAATAGTTATTGACTAAATAAAGTGATACCAAAACAATATTTATGTGAAACAAACAAATAGATTCTCAGTATGGAAATTTGAGAGAATTATTCAGACAAGGAGAAACATTTTCTAACACTACCTAGATTATTAACCCAACACATGTTTCAATTCTTACACTATTTATATCTTTAACTCCGATAGAATTATCAACCTAATTAAATTTTAAGAATGATTTTTCAAGAAACATATTGTTTTACTAAAATATTCTAAATTAAACTAAAATAAATTTCCAATAATATATAAACATTTTAAAATTATATTAAATTCATAATATGGAACAAAGGAATAAATATCGAGATATAAAACTATATAATAGATAAAGGGACATAAAAATACCTGAAAACATATGGCAGAATGTTTTGATGCATGTATCATTAACTAAATCAAGAAATAAAATAACATCCCATAAAGGTGCAAATAGTTCCATTAGATAAATATGATGATCCATGTAGGCATGGGTAGTGGAGATATATAAATGAAATTGTTGTTCAAATACATGTAGATTGATCTGAATACATGATTCCAAAGTGGAATGATAACATAATTTAGAGAAATGTAAAGAAGGAATTTATCATTACTATATTTTAGGGAGGTTGGTTTCTATATTCTTGTATTTAGTAGGGGAGGAGCATCCTCAATTAGGAGACATGAGATCATAAATAATTCTTATTAAAATCAATTTTATTTTTATTATCTTAAATTATTCATGAAGACATAATTTCATAGTGGGTTTGGAGTGATGTGATGCTTATTGATCACTATTAATTCATTAATGAATTGATAAATTACAATTTTTCTCTTTTGTTCTTAATGATTAACTAGATTATTCACCGTGGGTGGGAAAAATGTGGAGTAGGTGACCTAGAATGTGTTTAAGTCAATATTATGAACTAGTTAGAATAATTGTATTCTATATATATTTTAAATCCCCTATTAAATCTTCCAAAATTTATAATAAATAATTAAAATACAACCTACCTTAGTTCTATAAGAATTGGTAACCTTATGAGGACCTCTGTTTTTACAATGAATTTAAATATTCTCTTGACTGATCACATGAATGTTTTCATGATCCTTCAAACATAGATTCAATAAAATTATGTAGAAATAGTTTTATTCAATGATAAGACCCCAAAAACATCCATGTATCCCCATTGACATCTTTATACTACTATATTACTCTTTTTCTCATATCTACTCTATGTTTTCCGACTTTGATTCCAGGATAAGTTTATCTATTACACTTTAAAAATCACATTTCAAATCAAAATTATTTATATTTGTTTTTATATGTAACTATATTTTTTATTATTTATAGGGTTTTATATTTGGGAATGACATTATATACTCTCAATTATAGTGTTATAAGGATCCTATTCACTAGTATGAGGTTTTGTAGTTTCCACTGCATAATTAAACATAGGATGTTTTGGAATCTTTGTTGGTGAATATGAGAGTATTTCACAATATTTTCCTATATTCTATATATAAAATAAAAATAGAGTATAAATTCAATAATAATTATTATTGATTTTAGATATTTATATATATATTGAATTTTCAATACACTTGTGTGATTGTAAGTGTATGTACACATGAATATATCTACTTTTTATCTCTTCAAAATTATTCAATTTATAGATAGATATTTTAATCGAAGCAAGGATAAAACTAAAAAGACCTGGAAGAACCAAATCCTATCATAATTCCATATGACATAGAATATCACAATGGAGTTCCAACTAACATATGATTTCCCTGCACTAAATACATTATTCAATAGGACATATAATAATAGAAAATAATACATTTTTTATTTTATTATTTTTATTTATAACCATTTAAATTGTATGTAATAACCCTTAAATATAAAATTTTATATATTCCATGATTATTAGTCTTTTATTTACACTCTAAATTTTTATATTGTTGGAAATTGGTTCTTATACAAATTACATATTATAGGGGTTTTCACAATCAAACATGTACTATATAACTGAAATGTTGAGGAATGTTTTCAACCATCAACAAACTAGGTATTTTCAATATATAGTGAATATATATATATATATATATATTATAATTTTTTATATCATATGTTCTAGCTATTAATTTAATTATTAAATATTTTCTACAATAATCCAAAAAACCCCATATTTTTTGGTATTATAATTAATTTTCTCTGAATTTTTTTATTTTGTAGTATTATTATCAGTTCATGTTTTATGGAATAAATTTTCAATAAAGCGTTACTATTACATTATAATTTTAATTAATTTTTTCCTATTATCCATAGGTTTTAAATTTTAAACAAGAAAAAATTAATACATGAATTATATGATTTTGTAATTATATTAAATTGAAAATTTATTCAATTTATTTCATACATAATTTATTCATTTTACAAAATTAATAATTTACTAAATATTTTCCATAACCTTTTATTGGAAATAAAATATCCAAAAATATTGTGTATAATCATATAATAATATGATTCATCAAATAAATTCCTATGTTCATCTGAAATTGACATTGATGTTTGGGTTATCCATACAATTATTGTATGATTTCCATTAAACTTCATTCTTCATTATCAAATATATACTTATTAGAACCTATATGACAACACTTTTTTGAAAAAAAAATATTTATTATTTCAAGTACATTAATCTTATGATAAATTCATATTTCATGTCTATGTGAAACACATGTAGGATTTATTTTCTCACTTTGCTATCTTTTATCACATTAATGGTTAATTCATATATGACGGTTTCTCCACATAAAATAAATAATTCAGTATTCTATATTTTTTTTACTTATTACTAGGCCATATATTTATGCCAATAACCATATTAATGGTTTTTGAAAACCCTTAGATTTGTATGCCCACTTTTTTTGTCATTTATTTAAACACTACTTTCTATATTTTTATCAAGTAGATCTTGTACGGTGTACATATTCTCAGAGTCTATTTCACAATGAACATTATATTCTTTGACTAGCTTTCTAATGTTTTTTTAATTTATAAGCACACTAGGTATTTTCCATATACTGTTAAATACATTTTTTCAATAGATTTTTTGATTTTATATTTCAATGTATTTAATTTATTTATCATTCCTATATTATATTAATATAAAAAACATAATTTCCAGAATTATACCCAATCTAGTATGAATTTTATTAATTAATAGTCATTATGATCAATTCACCTATTATAAATTCAATTTATAATGAAATATTACCTCTTATTTAAAATATTAATAAATTTCATCCTTTCTTCAATATATTTATAACTGTATGCATAATTTTTTCTGTAAGACTTATGTGATTTTATAATCAAATTCTATATAAAATTGATTCGATTCATTTAATTTATATATTCATCACGTTGAAAATTTATTATAGGACTCAATATCTTATGTAAAAATTTATAGGAAACAAAAATTCAACCAATAGTATATATAATAATATAATAGAAAATATCCATAACAAAATTTATTGTTTTATCTAAAATTGGTATTATTGTTTAGGTTATCCCTATAATTATAGTATGATTTCCTTTAAAATCATACACAATTATTAAATCTTTTCTTATTTACACCTTTAAAATTAATATTATTAGAGAAAATCAATCTATATCATTTTAGGTACTAAAATCATCTGAGAAAGTATTGTTTTATATATTTTAAAAAACTGGTATGATTTCATTAGGATTTCATCTATCCTTATTTCACATTAAAGGTCAATTTATACATGATTTATTCACCTAAACTATATACATTTTACATTATTCCATAAATTGATACATAATATTATGTTTTTTTATTATATTTGATATATCGATAAAATTTTTGACGGTATGTTAAAACCCTTAAATAAATAATTCAATGAATTCCCTGATATGTATTCTTTTAAATACTATCTTTTTTTAATATTATTTGAAATTTAATCTTATACATATTACATAATTAGTGATTTCATTTCATAATGAAACTTGTACTATATTACTGGCATGGTGACTTATGTTTTCTTCCATTAACAAATTGTATATTGTTCATATATTGTAACATTTATTTATACACTATATATTTTGATTTCATATGAATTTTTTTTTAATTTTTTAAAATTTCATATTTATATAAATTTTTAAAAAAATTATTATTACTGGTATTTTTGACAATATAGTATGAATTTTTTTATTGTTATATGTAATAATTCCTCATGTATAAAAAAGACATTTTAGATAGTTGTTATAGGAAATGATTTAAAATATTAAGATAATATTCTATGGGTTAATTATTATATAGATATCCATTTAAGAATTTTTTTTCCACTATTTAATATGTATTTTTTATATGTTCTTTGTGGTATTCTGATTAATATATTGGTTTATATTTTGGATATATTTTACTATACTCATTCTTTCATATAAAATTTCATTATTTTATTTTTCACCCTATCTAATAAATTTATAATAATAGTATGTGATCAACATTTGAATTTATATGATATAAATTTTCATTCTAATATATTTATAATTTCAATGTTATACATGCGGTGTTTATAGTAATTAAAAAAGACATTAGTTTTTAGTTCTTATATTGAATTTTATATTCCTATTGTTATTATTCATTTTAAACTTAAAATTATATTATATGCATTATTTTACAATAACGGTCAATGTATATATGATGCATGGTCTATAGTAATTACATTATCTACATTTCCATATAGTAAAACATAAAATTATGTTGTATATTATATTCTTTATATCAGTAACTAATTTGATCTATTATTAAAACCCTTAAAAATAATATAATCTAAGAATAATTTTTTCTCATTATCCAACTACACTTCCATTTCAATAGTGTTGGAAATTTTCTCCTCTATATATTCAATACTATGAGAGTCTATTTTATAATGATCCTTATATTAAGTGACTTCCAGCTATGATATCTTATCTTCTATCATTAAACTGGGTATTTTTGATATATTGAGAATAAAATTCGTCACTATCTTTTTGATTTCATATATTATAGTTATTAATTTATTTATTAATTATGAGATTAAATGTACTCCTTTATGTATATTTTTATAATTCCATATTTTAATTTTTGGTAATGCATTTATATTTAGATGGATAATTTCAATGACCATGACAACATCCGTATGCATTTTTTATTATAAACATTTACACTTATCATGACACAATGAGTGACTAAAATTAGATTTTTCTAAAAAGAGTTTTCCATATCAATTAAATTATGAATATGTATTAACATAGTGGAATTATCATATCCAATATACTGGTGATTAAATATTGTTTAATTTTAATTTTTTTATTATACCGTAATATACATAATTATATAGTAAGAAATAATAATAGGTACACATATAGTGAACTTATATACAGTTACACATGTTTGTAAATATTATTTAACAAAAATGTATATGCATACAATCAAATTGATTAGAAAACATTAATTAATGTCAAAATGTATATATAATGTATGTATTTAATATGCATTAAGCGGAATATGTTATTTGAAATCCATCCAAATTAAATATAATAAAAATAGAATTATTAATATTGATTCATTTCTTCATATACATGAATTTTCAATATATATAGGATTACATTTTATCAATATTTCAGAAAAATAATCCTCAATTAAATCATAATATTAAATAGGTTAAATAATTTTACTTTCAAATGTATAAACATTTTTCATCTTTTATTATAAATCTTCACAGTATCACCTTTCAAATATAGTATTCTTATTTTTTTATTTTTGAATATTTTTAGAAAATAAATTTATCAGGAATTATTGGTGTAAAGATAATTTCTCAATTGTAATTTCAATGAGGGATCTTCAACATTGAAAGAGAATCCAATATAATTAACACCAAATAATGACATTTGAAAAAAAAGATTGAAAAAATTGATTATATATGATTTGATATATTTCTCTATTCTATATAAATTCTAAACATACACTTACTAGAAAATCATTTTCTATTTTTCATATCATTATAATATATTCATATAGTATTTATATAGTTTAAAATTGACTCTTTATGATGATAAATCATGATTATTATTGTGTTGGAAATCATATTTCAAATATATTTACATTTTCATGATACTTATGTTTACTATAAATATTATGTTCATATTAATACAAATATGATATATTATTATAATTATAATTATTCATATTGATTATCTATTATATTATTGGGTCTATTATATTGGTATTTTTAATAAATAAATGGATTATAGATTTATAGTATGTCACTAATGAGTAATGACATGTATAATTTTTAAAAATGTATTTTTAATATATATTTAACCATACTGATAACATTTTATTTTTAATTTGCATAATATTTAATATCAAATATATTATATATTGTTTTTTACAGAGTTCCAATAATTATTTTTTCATTTTATTATAAATATTTCACACATGACTTCAAGTTATATCGAATGCATTACAAAAGGATTGTAAGATAAATGACTAAATATTTCCCTATCAAATCATGTTCTGAGAATTTATATTCTTGAATTTTCATATTTTTATCATTATATTTTACTCTTATAATTTATATTATTCAACACTTCTTTTGTATAATTTTAAAGATTATTTTCTTAGAATTTATGTTCTTTATTTCCTCACAAGGGTAGAATCTGGACTAACTATTGATCATGAATTAAATGAAACATTTAACTATGAATTAATATTTACTATTATATTTAAGCATTAATTTATTTGAAAAAAACATTTTTCATGATTTTGGTGATGAAAGGTCAAAGCACCATGACATATTTATGGGATTAGATTATATGAATTCAAAAGACTTTGTCAAGGAATAACAATAGCCAATAAGTATTATCATAAAATTAATGGTGAAAAAACTAACTGTGATTTTATCAATATTTTTTTATTATTATAATTTTATTTATTACCTTAGTTTCTATAAAAAACAATATATATTTTATTATTTCGCATTACTATTAATTTCAAAATAAAAAACTCATTGTGGTATCTAAATTATTTTTACCTTTTTAATTTTTTTAAATACAATGATAAATAGGCTCATTCATTTTCAGAGGCGAATTAATTATAAAATATATAAATTTTTTATATATTGTTCACACCTTATTATATATTTCATAGATACATCATTATTATAAATTTCTAATACACTTGAACTATTGTTGTTGTATTCACAAAAAATGATACTTATTATGCATATCTTGTAAGTTATTATAAATATGGAATGATATTTCCATAGAAACATGGATAAAACATCAGAAGACCTAGAAAAACCTAATACTATAAGAATTATATTAGAGAGAGGATATAAAAATATTAAATATTTTCTTATACATAATTATATGATTTTACAAAGACTTAAGGGCTTAAAATTTCTTAGAGTCTTTTGTAATCCTTAATTTACTGGTCTCACACAAAATTATAATAGGATGTCATTAGAAGATCCACTCACATTTATTGTATACTTTTTGATAATTTTACAATGTGTTCCATATGATGGTATGTCAGAAAATAAGATGATATTCATTTGTATTCCATAAATATATATGGAATAATCCAAAAATTAGTTTTTAAAGAAAGAGGAATACTAATTCAGGACATGGGAGAATATCTATAATTAATTAATCATGTGGTTCTATCCAAATCAAATAATAATTGAATTTGAGGACTAGGATATCCACCTTTTTGACAAAATTACTACATCCATTATACGTTCCATGTTATAGAATAAGAAATTTTTATCAAAAGTATCCACACCATTAATTTCTTTACTTTATTACTGACAGAACTCTTTTATAAATGACATTAAGTAATGGTAAAAACTATTGTTTATTTGTCTCTAATAGGACATTATGGAAACAATACTATTTAGGAACATAAATAATTATATTATAGACTTGATATGAAATCAATAGAATTATATTACTAGAAGGAGGGTTATTTGAAATAAAGATAATGTTATATATGATGTTAATAATAGATTAAAAATTTATAAAAATAGTTGAAAAATATGGTTTTCAATACCTAATGGAATAAAGAGTAATGTAATTATTATTGTTTTTTATCCACATTTACATAAATTATTTGAAATTTGATATATAAATATAGAATTAATCATCCAACAAAGTTGAAAAGGTGCTAAACGTGGGTAACTATGAGAAGAATTTTGTGAGTAATAGTCTCTTCTCAATCACTTAAAATCAAGTATAGTTGAAAAATATAAATATATCAAAAATAGGGAATGAAAATTTCATCTAATTTGATATTTCTAAATTCAATGGGAAAAAAATTCCTTGGAATAATTCAAAATATAACATACAAAAAAATATTAAATTATTATTCTGGTTGAACATGTGATTGAGAGGATATTAGAGAAGATATATATGATAAAGTTTCATTAACATTGAATAAAGGACTATGTTAATAGAAAAACGAATCCAATTTCAAAAGGAATTATCATTTTATTTAATGAAATGAATCTACAATTCCCAAAATGAAAATTGAAGTGGAAAACATTATACTAAAAACCCCTATAAGAGTTAGAGGGTATAATCCTAGTATAACTCAAACCAATATAAGATAAGGGTGTGTAGATAAAAATTAGTGATATGTATGGATATAAAAGCACAAATGCTTTAAAATAGTGTTACATGATTTTAATCCTAATTTTCATTCAAATAAAAACCAATGATCATAAACTCTAGTTTCATTGGACGATTTGATAAATTATTAGAAATTATGAAACCAAAAATAAAAAAAAATTATTTAATCTTCATAATAAACTCTTCACACCCTTTAATCCATTACATCTTCATAGGATAGACTAGGGAATACACAAACAAAAGGATGATCTAAAAATACTAGTAAGAGAATGAACATACGAATAAATCATATAACATGGGTTAGAAGGAATAACATAATTTCATAAAAAGGATTGAAACATGAATAAATATATGGAATCACACCATATAAAACAAGGATTCATGTAATAGTTAAATCATAAAAATTTGGAAGAAACATAAAACATGACATAACAATGAGCCGAGGCTCATTTCACATGGAGTGGAATGATTCAAGGATAACCACCAAGTCTTTTTCACAAGGAGCATGAGTCAAGGCTAACAACCAATACCATTTCACATGGAGCATGAGTCAATCCTAACCACCATGAAGATTTCACAAGACGTCTCATGAGACTAAAAATTAACCAATTCATTGGAGGTATATTTGGAAAACCTATCATAACATGTTCATGTGTATGTGTTCCACATGAATAATAAATTACAATATAAGGGTTACCCATTGAAATAAATTGGTAACATAATCATGTTATAGAGCATAAAAAATGGTCCTATCATAGAAGTGTTCATGAAATAATGGATTCATATCATAAAGGAAAATGAATATGGAAAAAACATGCATAGATTATGATAAATAATATCCAGTTGAAGTAGAAATGTGTAAAAATGGTCATTAATAAACCTTAAAAATGAAACATTTTAGTTTAGTGTGTGAAAGATATAAAATAGATATTAATGTGGAAAAAGAATATTTGTTTTCAGAAAATAAGAAATTAACCAAGATAAAGTTTCATGATAAAATGATTGATTTTATAAAATTAATGTTTCCTTAAAATATATTATATAGATAACTTGATAATGGGTAAGAAATCAGGATTCTCCATTTAATCGGGCTTGCTTATCGGGATGATTTGAGAAAGAAGCCTTTTTAAAATGTGTATTTCCCCATTGAAGAATATTGAACTGATCTATATACCTGATTTTGGAACATATAAACATATGTTATAAGAATTAAATAATAAGAGTTCAGAATCACATTAGGGTAAAGGGAGATAAATCGTAACCCGAATGAAAAGATAGTGGTTTGTAAAGAATCACTTACCTTATGTATGAAAGTGTTCTGCACTTGGTCTTAATGTACTCTTTAATTCTTATCCTTGGGAACCTTATTGAGGATATTGATATTGTTATATTAATTATAAAAAGGATTTTGGATGTGGGGGAGAGACTTGAGAAGAGGTTTGGGAAGAATTTGGACAAGCATCAAAGATTTAGAGGTGTTAGGAGATGGGATGGTGGGGTTGTACTTATACTAGATGATAGGGGTGTTTTCTCATTATTTTATTCAATAGTTAATTATTTTACTTTAAGAAAATAAATAGTTTGAGAATTATCACTGAATATATTAAAATAGTTAAGGGGAGTTTGAGATTATGGTGATTATATTAGAAATGACTCATTTAATTGTTTATTTAACTTATAATGTATATATATATATATATTGGAAATTACTATATTTTACTATTCACAAAAATTCTAGTATTTTATAGAAATTTTAAAAATTCACCCAATCGGTTTTTCATTATGTAGAATTAAAAAATGAACAAAATTTTATTAAATTAATTTTTTATATATGAAAATTTTCATTTTTAATTAAAATCATCACATGGAAAATATCAATTTTAAAAATATAACTAGTTTTATAACACATTGATAAATTAATTAAAGTCTAATAAAATTATCTTATAATTATAAGAAAACAAAATATTAACTTTTGAATACATTTTATGAAACTAAATTTTCTTTTAAATAATTATATTGATTATAATATTGAAAATAAACATTTATGTTTTATAAAATATCAATAATTAATTAATAATTTCTTAAACATTTATAAAAGTGCCCAGATATGATTATTATATCCCTGAGAGGGCATGGGGTGAAATAGTGATACTATTTCTTTTATGTTTCCTTGAAAGAACCTTTACCTCTTGTTAAATATTCAATTTCCTACTCAAAACAAAGCAACCACACATCCAAGGTAACACAAGGTTTTACAAGGTCCATTATTCGATTAAAATATCTATGTCCTTTGTATTGTTTGTAAATGATCAAATACCATACTATCCATTATAGGTCAATACATTGGGTACAATGAGTAGGATTTACCCATACACTCGTGTAGAACTATGTAAACAATGCAAATTGTGTGTGTCCAACCTCTTAGCCCTAATAGGGAAATACAGTGATTCTATATCAACTCATGTTTCCTGTGCTTCTTTTTAATTAAACAGATGTATTCAATTAAAATCACTCCATCTATTTATTTCTATGAATAAGGTAATAACATCCTTTATTTTCTTATGAACACTTAGTCTGATTTAACCCGTCTTATTTTTCCAATCAGATTCTTTCATGTTTGATTCTTCTGAATACACGTCTTCTAGATAGGATACTCTCATCCCAATTCTCCTGAGTCTGATTCTTCCCAATACAATTTCTCAATACAAAAAGATATAACACAGAATTAGTATGATTGAAACAATTAACAAAATCATATTCCTATGTCTAGAAAACCCAGTATAGAAATCCCAATCTAATTAATCCAGCATGATATGATAATCAGCTGAATACAATTGACAAGAAGAATATGATAATCATCTATGTATGATGATCAGAAAAATATAACATTTTGATATTTTATCATCTCTTTCACTTCAATTAGATCAAAAATATCAAGAAAAACACAATATAGAAAACATTTTCCTCTCTTTAAAATCTCATAGATTCTCTCTCATGAACATTACATCAGTCAATAGAAAAGTACAACGTATTTTCCTTTTTTAATATGTTACCCTCTAGGGGCTTTGGTGGGAATCCACAAAAATCCTCTTAATCAAATTCGCTATAATCTCAATTTCCCATAAAATGTTGGCTGAATTTTGAATTCTTCAACTATTCTTGAAGATTTTTGATTCTTATAAAATCATTTCTTATTTTTTATACTTTCATTTCAATTTTCAATCTGATTTAAATACATGAGTTCAATTTTATAAATATGGATTCTTAAAAACAATTATTTGTATCAATTTTAATAATGGTTATGAAGAAATTTATAACACTATAATTGTTGAATACAATAATTATTTTCAATTCCAAACTTACTCTAGAAAATTCATTCTGTAATCTCTGATTTGAAGCCAATTTTACTTCTTCACTTCAACTCATGACCCATATGGAAATAATTCAACTCTGATAGAAAGTTCTAGAACCAATTTAAATACATATCATCTCATTGAATTCTTTAATTTTTATCCTAAACCAATTAAGATAAAATAAATCTTCTGCTCCTATTATCTGGACCAAGTTTGAAGCCTACGATGTAATTCAACACATTTGAATTGGTTTACTACATTTTAATCTCATTCTCCCTTTCTCTTTTCATTCATAGGCCGCATAAAATTCCTTCTATAAATATGATTCTCTGGAGTACAATATTTCAAAATATGATCATATTGGGAATGATATTTTCCTTTATGATCCTGAGTATAATCATCAGTGATATGAATGTTTCCTTATGCATACGATGACTGATCACATGCTACAGTTCCTAGAAACGATCATTCTGGGTATGATTTGTTGAGTATGATTCCCAACAACATTTTATTTCTTTCTAAGCCAGAATCTAATTATACTAGATATGATATTTTTCGATTAGATCCGTATATTTTTTCCTTTTCATCTATTAATATTGAATCAAGATTTCTCCAATACAATTATCATTTATATGGAATAAGAATCAGTAAATCATCATCACATTTATTTAATCATAGTCAAAAAGACTCTAATTCTTCCTTAAAACAACCACTCCAACCATGCCAGATCCAGACTATATCTGATGACCATTTACTTCTAGTAAGAAACTTTCTTTCCATTTGAATAATTCTCTTATTCCAGATAATTATTAATTACTCATTATTGTAGAAAGAGTGAGTCAAATATTTTCGAAAACATGAGTCTGATTCTTTTGAAAATAATTAAAAATAAGATTTTCACTGAATACAATGTGAGTTTATTTTCCATTAATCATTCATCTTCATATTTCTTGACAAAAAAAGGAAATATTTGAAAACAAATTCTTTCTTCACCATGTCGGTCTTAACAATCTCCCCCTTTAGATTTTCTTGTCAACCATTTTTATAAATCACAGAACTTTTTATCCCAAGAAATGGATTACTTATCAATAACTATTATCCTTCGGGAGATAATTCATTATATAAAAATAATCATTATTGATAATAAAACTATATTATACAAATGCAGTGATCCTGAAAACCCTTTTCTTTTTCCTTCATCATCTCTTATTCAACCTCATCTTTTCCTCATTATCTATGAAAAGAAAAAACAATTTCTCTTCCAACAACCACTCCAAAAAATATTTAGAATTGTTCACTCACAAAACGATTCTAAATTCAATGATTACCCACAGATCCACCTTTTCCCATGAACCACAATGTTATATTTATGAAACTATTCATTCCCCCCATGAAAACACTATCCAAATATAAGATGAGAGAGGGTACATAAACACATACCTCAACCTTGATGAGAAATTGGTTAGACACCCACATTCAACATCAATAATAAAATGATTCCTTCAGTAAAGGTTATGTGAATATATTAGGAACTTCTTATGATGATGAAATATATTCCAAATTCAATTAATGATTCTCTATGTGCTCATTATGGATATAATATTTGATATCAAAATTCAATGATTGAAAATACTAAACTAGATTCATAGTGAGATTCATTGTAATTTTTTTAGCCCAACCCAAGAGCGAGGGTAAATTTACATCAAAAAGTAAATCCTCTAATTGAGATTTAATCCACATTAGTTGAGAAATATCTTGAGTTGTAGCAACACTCTTAGCTTCAGTCATGATGGGAGTTACTGAATTATGTTTCTTTGAATTACATCTAACACAATTGTTTCCCAGAAATAATTCTACACCAAATGTGGATCTTCTATCATGAACATTCCATCCTAATCAGCATCTGAATACCCAACCGATTCAATTCCATTTGAGCTATTATACCTAATTCATAATTTCTTAATGCATTTGGTGTATCTAAGAATTATTTTACAAGAAATAAAATTTCATTATTTTATATCACTATGAAATATTTCACATCTATTAATAGCATAAACATTGTCAAGTCGTGAGGTAGTCAAATACAAATAAATTAAATTCATCTCTCAAAATTATTTCTCATTAACTTCTTTTCCTTCTCTATATTTTTTTGTCATTTTTTCCATTGAAATTATTGTGGAAACTTGTTTTTATTTTACAATGACAATAAACATAATATGTTCTATTGAATATTTTTCTTGAGAAAGATGAATACATTACATTCTTTGATGTATATATAACCCAAGAAAGTATTTCATTTCCCCAACATGTACATTTCAAATACATTTTTCATTTCATCAGCAAACCTGTCACACCTTCTATCATCATTCCCATCATAGATAATTTCATAAACATAAATAATTAAAATGAGGGAATACTCTGAACTTTATCTATTATAGAGATTGATAACAAATCTTACTTTTAGGAAATTCAACTTCTTTAATCATGTATCTAATCTGGAGTACCATGTTCTCATAGCATGTTTTAGGTCATACAAAGTATTTTTTAATATACACACATTACTATCATATTTTCCAAAAATAAAGCATCATGTTTCTTCAATATATGCTTCCAATTTAATATCACAATTTCATAATGAGGATATAACATTCATTTGAAAGATCGTATAACCTCTTTATGCAGGAATAGTAATTAATATTTTTATTTCTTCATGTATTTTCATCAAAGTAAATGTTTCATGAAAATAAATACCTTAATTTTTTTAATACCCTTTGCACACCAATCTTGAATTGTTTCTTATTAAACCACCTTCTTCATTAATCATATTCTAGAAACACAATTTTTTTCCAATTATGTTTTTGTTTTCAGGGTTTGGTACGAGTTCCCATGTATCATTCTTTTCAATCTAACCCAGCTCTTCATTGAGGGTCTGAAACCATAACAAATAATAAAAATATTCTTTCACATCATTTCTTCCCACTTTTTAATACAATGAATTATTTCTCATAACATTTTTCATTCTTCTTGTTTTAACCATTGTAGGTTGATCCGCAATTATAATCTGAGAATCCACCTGATTTATCATCCTAGGATGATATTTTTAAGTATTTTCTTCATCCCTAGAAATATCAAAGTCTAATTATTCTTATAGAGTAGTAATAAAAGTTTTCACATCCTTATCAAAATTGTTTTATTCAACTTTCTCAACAACCTTTTCATCATGAATATTTTTTTTTCTTTGTCACCTATTTCAATTAGTATCACATCAAGGAAATAAATAATTATTTTTGTATCTTTTTTTAAGTAACTATATTATCTTCCTTATAGATTATATCCAAGAATGGTTCAATCATCACATTTCATCTCAAACTGTCCATAATATCCACCTTTCTTATTTATAATACGAGGACTCCTGAAAACGATAAATTATTTCAAGCATGGAGTTTTAAAACAATTCATATAGACTCATATATTAATTATTCATTTACATTAAATGGTTATGAATATAAATAGAAATCCTCATGGATTGATTCCAAAAATAATGAGAGAGGCCATGTTCAAGTAATATGGTTCTTCACATTTTCACCAAACTTCTATTTTTTTCTTTCAAAAACCCCATTATATTGAGGAGCGTATCAGGAACTATACTCATGTTGAATTACATGATTATCCCAATAAATTTAAAATTATTCACTTATTTATTCACCACCTTTATCAATTCTAAACTTCTTCATAGAATACTCACATTCTTTCTCAACCTTCGATGTGAAACTTTTAAAAAAATCAATGCATCTGATTTATGATTCAATTAAATAACAGAAGTAATACGAGTAAGATAATATAATAATGTGATGAAGTATTTATCTACATTTATTATCTGTTTTCCCATTGGCCCATAGATATCATAATGAATCAACTCTAGAGGATTTTTTGAACAAATCCTAGATTTTTTATGCATAGTATTTTTAATCATTACATTCTGACCTAAAGTGCAGCCCCAACATCTTATTCTTGGAAAATAAAGAATGTCTTAGACACTCTCTCTTTCAGATAACTAGGTAATTTTTCATTGACACATGTGCCCCATCCATTTATGTAATAATTTATTCTCTTCCACCATACTCAATTAAAAAGTGTTTTGTATTTCACTGACTTTGAACAAATTTCCTTTTCTACTTTGGCCTCTTCTAACAATCATTCCATCTACTTCTCCTGTCACAAAAATCACATATTTTCTAAAGATATCTTTGTTACCCTTATCACACAACTATGAAAGCCTTAGAAAATTGTGTTTCAGCACTTCAACAAATAAATCATTCTTTTATTTCATCTTCTCTTTCCCAAAGATGGCCGGACTAACCCCTTTGCTTTTTAAGGATTCGTCATTTCCAAATATCACTATTCCTTATTTGAAATCCTTAGCATTTTTTGAAATTTTCAAATGTCCTATAATATGAGAAGAACAACCACTATCAAGAATCAACATTCTCTCTCCTTTTTTGTTTTCAATGTAGTTTCAATAACATGAGATTTTTCTTCGATTTTTTCTTTCTTCACATTCATATTTTGATAATCGTTAAGAATCATTTTTTCTTTCAAAAGAGTAATAAGAAATCCTTTTTCAAGGTGTCCAGTTTTCTCACATATTTCACTAATAGTTTCCCAAGGTTGGAATCTATTTTCAATTTTTACTCCACCTTTCACAACCATCTTACACTTCTTATTTTGATGGAATTGACTCCATATCAACCTATTTCTTTCATAAGCTGTTGAATAATAATAATGTTCTTGGTTGGACCGACACATATTTTTCATATGAATTAATCCACCACAATACCATCAAAATCTATAAAAAGAGTGTTATCCTATAAAAATTTCGTACTTCCTGAAACTGTGAATACGTTTCTCAGTCACCTTCTTCTCTTTCTTTTCTGTGCCACCAAGATTTCTATTATCAATCAGAGTATTAATTTTATTTTTCGATTTATCAGAAGAATAAGTGTTTGAAACTTTTCTAGAAACTGATTGTTTAATATCATTTTTATAATTGGTGTTCTATGAGACTTCTAAATTCCTAACAATGTTGGGCTTAGCACACATACACGACTTTCCCAGCTTTCTTCTTTTTAGATACAATTTCATTATTCGTCCCAACCATTTAATGTATTGTTTCAAGATCATTATAATTTTTCACCTTTAGAGAACATTCTCCAGCATCAATGATAGGGTTTTTGAAACATGTACTTTTTTCATTGTTAGAATTTTTTTGATAGAAAAGTTAAACTATTCTTCATTTTCTTTCTGCCTCACCTCTAGATTCTTATTATATATATTTTCTTCTT
This sequence comes from Viscum album, assembly GCA_963277665.1. Taxonomy (NCBI): domain Eukaryota; kingdom Viridiplantae; phylum Streptophyta; class Magnoliopsida; order Santalales; family Viscaceae; genus Viscum; species Viscum album. The sequence goes on from OY728122.1 coordinate 1,712,947,397, forward strand.
CATGATATTTCTTAAAATCATCAATATCTTTCACCATATTCACTTTCTATCAAAAAATATTATTTCAACTCTACTTTCAAATGATGGTACAGTTGAGTTTTTTCTTCTTCAAAACTACCCCTTCCAAATTCTTCATCATTCATTATAGCAATCAGAGTATTTTGAATACCATAATCAACTAATTTTTTTGGATTCATTACCACATCCTTCTTATTTTTTATCATTCGACAAGAATATTCTTCTTTTGGATTTGAATAATTTCATATATTTCCCTAAGGAATACCTTTTTTCTTTCTCACTCTATTTATTCCACAATCTTCTTTATTTTCATTATTCTTCTTTAATATCCAATTCCATCGCTCTTAGAATAAAATTGGTAGTCTATTTTCCAATGCCTTCATATTCCAAACATTTCAACGGATTTTTCCATTTATATTTCTTTATAACTATTTAAACATTTATAGAAAACAAAGATAATATATTATCAATATTTTTATAAACCACATCTTCAGAATCAGATTCACTAGCTTCATCATCAATAGGAATCTTCTATAAATTTTATTTATTTTTATCCTTGAAATAGATATCTCTATTTACTTTTTTTCTATTCATATATTTTTCTCTTATAATTTCATTACTAATGATAGTTCTATGAAAAATATAATGAGATAATGTTTTAGGATCTCTATCACCCAATGAAAAAAATTTCATAAAACCTATCAGGAAGGATTTTCAATATCTTTCCAAAAACTGTAAAATCATCAAAAGTTTCACTAAAACATGTGATTGTGCTCACAATGTCATTTACCAAGGTAAATCTGTCCCCAATAGTGTCATGATAACCCATCTTCAAAGCATCATATTTCAACCTCCCGATTGGTAAATTTTCATTCTTCAATTTTGTATTTCCTTCATATTTGTTTTTAAATTTATCCCACACACATTTGGCTGTGGAAACACCTTTCACATAAAATTATTGGCTTCTTCATCATTCTCTAAATTATTCTCATCAACAAATGTAAGAGGATATTTAAATCCGTTAGAGGAAAACCAATCAATTAAAGCCTCAATAAAATCATATCCAATAGATATAAGATAAGGAAACATTTTATCTATACAAATATGATAACTATTTTTATAAAAAACATAATACATTTAATGTTCACATAATTACATTTAACTATCTGTAAAGAATAAGCAATGGGAGTATAGATCTAATACCAGTTTAAAGTGACCAGTTTGGATTAGAGTATCACTAATAGGGGGAGGGGTAAATCAATGATATATTTTATTTATGATTCCCTAAAACAACCTTCTACTCTAATTTATGATTCAATTAAATTTTGAAAACAAATCAACCACACATCAAAAGGGAAAAAAGTATTTACAAAGTTAAATATTCTATAAGAATGGCTACATCCTTGGTATTGTTTGGAAATGATCCAATACTACACAGTCCACTAGAAATCAAACCTTGAATTTCAATGAGTAGTATATACCCCTAAAGTCATGTATAATTATGTAAGCATTTACAATAGTGTGTGTGTACCCTCTTAACACAAATAGGGTAATACAATTATTGTGTAACAACTCATGTTACTTGTGCTTCTTTTCATTCCCATAAATGTTTTCAATTAAAAAACTACTTTACATTCTTACCCAAAATAAGGTATGAAATTTCTGGACATTGTTATGAATACTCAATATGATTTGACCAGTATAAGTTTCACTATCTGATTCCTCCGAGTATAACTCTTCCTGATATAATTCTTCTCAGTATGATACTCTCAACCTAATTCTTCTAAGTCTGATTCTTCCTAATAAAATTTCTCATTATAAAAAGATACAACATCGTATGATTTTTGTTGATACAATTAAAAACTTCTTCTTCCTTAGTCTAGAGAACCCAGTATGAAAATCCCAATCTGATTAATCAATACTCATATGATAATCAATTCAATACAATCGATAAGAAGAATACGATAATTAGCTGAGTACGATGATAATAAAAATACAACATTATGATCTTGTATCATCTCATTCACTTCAATCCATCAAAACTTTTTAAAAAAAAACTCAAAACAAAATTCATTTTCTTCTCTCTAAAAACTCAAAGCTTCTCTCTCATGAATAGTACTTTAGTCCTCAGAAAAGTACAATGTACTTTTTCTCTTTTATAAGTGACCCGCCAATGGAATTGGCAGGAATCCCAAAACATTTCCCCTTTTAATCGAATTCACTCCAATCTCAATATCCCATAAAATTTTGGGAGAATTTTTAAGTCTTCAAATCCTCTCAAACCTTATAGATTCTTTTATAATATTCACTTCTTACTAAAACATTCATTTCAATTTCCAGTCTTGTTTCAATACACTAGACCAATTTCCAAAATTTGATTTCTTTAAAAAAAATATCTATATCAATTGTATGAAATTTTATGAACAAATGGATACCACATTAATTGTTAAATATAATCATTATTTTGAATTCCAAATTTCCTTTAAACAATTCATTCAGTAATCAACACTTTTAAACGACATTTACTTATCCACTTCTAATATTTACCAAGTTGTAAATAATTCAACTCTGATACAAAGTCTCTTGACCCAATTGAAATACACATAATATCATTCATTTATTCACTTTTTCTCTAGACATAGTAGAGATATAGGACTCCATATACTCCTCTTCTCATGAACCAGATGGATTCTTATGAAGTAATTCACCCCTTTGAAATTACAGACTATATTTTTTATCACATTGTCTCCATCTATTTTCATTCATCAGCCCAAAAAATTCCTTCTATGAATATGATTTTCAATATTACAATATTTCTAAATACAATCATACTGAGCATGATCATTTTCTTCTTCAGCCTGAGTATGATCATCTTGGATATGAAATATTTCATAGGCATACAATAAATGATCAGATTCTACGGGGCCTAACAATGATCATTTTGGGTACGATCACTTCAGTAAAATTCAAAAAAACCATTTATTTCTTTCTCATCATGAATCTAATTATTTTGGATATGATTTCTTTCAAATTTCATGAATATCTTTTTCCCATTTTTCTATCAATATTACATCATAAGCTCTCACATAAACTTATTATTTATATAAAATATAAATCATCAAAGCATATTCACATTTATTTTATCATAGTATTACGAACATTGATTCTTCACTAAAATAACCACTCCTTCCTCATTGGATCTAGAGTGATACTGATGACAATTTACATCAAGAAAGATACATTCTTTTTCATTAAACTAATTCTCTCATTCGAGATAATGATCAATTTCTCATTACGATGGATAGAGGGTGTATGATTTTTCAGAAAACATGAGTCTGATTCTTTTGAAAATAATTTTGAATATGATATTAACCAAATATAATGTGAGGTAATTTTCCTTTTATCTTTAATATTCAACTTTATTGAAAATAAAAGAAAATATTTGATAAGAAACACCTTCTTCATCATAATGGTCATACTACTTTATTTACATATACTATTATAAAATTATATAATATTACGGCTTACAATATTCCCAAATGTTATTTATACTTTTATAGGTGAGGTTACTATTATATATGTTTGATTACTTTTCTTAGGGGTCGTATTATGATTACAAATGTCATGTTACTATTCCATTGGTTTATGTTCCTTAATTTCTATAAATGACTCTTAATTCATTCATTCTCCATTTATAACATTTATATTGTGAAACACCCCAAGCTTCCATGGTATTTTTCACTTTGAATAATGAAATAGCTTATATTGAATGCAACATCGAGATTCTAACACACCATAACCAATCAAACTACCAATTTTCAAAACTAATACCCACTTTTTGAAATTTTATAAAATTTATCTTTCAAAATGGAGTCCATTTTTTTCAGTATATCGGAATTAGTTAAGGGTTAATTTTTTGTATTTTTCTGAAAACATTCAATTTTTGATGAATAGTGAAAAAACAATGCGTTATTGTTTAAAACTGAGTTTTTATTTAAATAATTAATTATTTTATTTAAATTTATTTTAGGTCAAAATAGATACATAATACCTATATATGTTCAATGTAATTCATTGGAGTCATTTTGTAATAATATTATATATATAAAATTTTATCGAACTATTTACCGTCTTTTACCCGCATCCTAGGAGCATTTACAAATTCGCATAAAACTTAATTTTAATGTTTCTACGAGTTGAATTTCAAAAATTTGATAGAAATGGTTAATATCAGTAAGTAATATTTGGGTCAATAAGATGAAAATAATTTTTGGTGAATAATAAATTTTTACTTTTATTTACCATGTTTAAAAGTAAATAAGGTAATTAAGGGTAAAAATGATCTCATAATTACTCTAACACATGTCATAATTCTATTGGATAAGTGTAATTCGACCGAAAACAACCTTAGGAATAAAATATGATCTTTTAGGTCCACTTGGATTAGATTAGGACATTTATTTTTATTTTATTTAAAGAAGAGTCAAAAGAGTTAAAATCAAATTTTAATAACTAATCCATTTTTAATATAGGATTATACATAAGATAAGTTCAACTATAAATATTCATTAGAAATTGAACAATATTTCCTACATAATGGTTTTTTATTTATAATTTTTATACATTAAATAATTAAATTTATTTATGATACAATGATGATGAAGTAATTACATTATTAATGAAAGATTAAGATAATTGATATTATAAATATCCAAATAAATAGAATTTCAGTATTTTAATGAATTACATTAATTTTATAGATTAATATGACATGTTAGAGTTGATTTAATGAATTTTTTCAACTAATAATTCATTTATAAATTTAAAAAACCAAAATACCAAATAGTGTCAAAATTGACATAAAAGAGTTTTTAAAAAAATATTATATTAGTAATTAGTATTATATTCTAAAAAATATAAGGTTTGGAGAAAGGTATGAAATAATATTATATATGTCATTAATGAACCACTTGAGTTTATCTTGTACTTTTATAGTAATTTTATTAACCATATAATATAAAAATACAAAGAGACATGGTAAATGTCAAACAATTTAACTAAGAGTAAAATATAAAAGATAACTTTAATATGATGACCTAAACAAATATAAAACGTATTGGATGAGTGGTTTTAGACCCATTACCAACATAGCCTTAAAATAATTCATTTTGGAGCCATTATAAACAGAAAATGATTTTATTATAAAATAACATTTCAATCTTTTCCAAAGGTGCCTCTCACACCTCTTATAAAAGGCCACTTCACCTTCTCTCAAATTCACACCTTCAAAACCATTTGGCTCCGCCAAAGACTGCCCAAATATCCTCTAAACTATCCTCCCCTCATTCTAGTGTCCTTCCATTAGTCATAAAGTCATCCTAAAGATACCTTTTGACCAAATAAATAGAAATAACCCAGAGAAGAGGTAAATATTTCATCACCTCTTTCAAGTTCTTTTCATCTTCCACTTACTTTTTCTTTGTTGTTTCCATTATAAAATAATAACTCCAGTATATCTATATATTGTGATGTTATTACAAAAAATGTACAACCTTATTGATTATTCTATCCATCCTATAAATGACAAAGTCACAATACGTGTGTACGTAAGGATTACCGTCTTCACGTCGTGGTATAGTTTGCTATTCAAACACTTAATCATTTGGACGGGTATAATAATGAGAATAAATGATGTAAATAATAAATATAACATGAAAAATATTCTATATATATTATATACCATCCAATTATAAATTATTTTAATAACAAAGGAATGATATTGTCGCTCGTGTGTACGTACGGATTGCCTTCTCCACGATTACGATGAGATTCATTCTCCATCATAATCATTCATGAATAATTTTCATTATATTATTAAAAATAATGTTCATGAAAATAATATAATTATGTATATTAAGAAAATACATCCTACCAATAACAAAGATGTCTTATGTAACCAATCATATAAATGAAAACAAATAAGTTAACTCCCAAAATGATGATACTACTGAAATATCATTAACAAAGCCATATTAGAAGATCATATATGATATCATATTAATTTATAAGGTTATTTTATAATTTAATAACTATTATTTAACCATTATAAAAGAGTTTAACCAACCCTTGACCAAGGAAAAGTGTGAGGTAAGGGTTAATTTCACAATTTCTTTATTATCCGAGCTTGTTTTTACGTAAGTATCTACTGGGACCTCTTTATCATCCCCATACATGTTTCTTAAAAATGTATTCCAAAACATTTTTACTATTTACAAGTCTATGGGTTAAAGTAATTTATATCCTTGTGTGACATTTTATAAAATGTTTTTAAAGGAATGATTCCTTCATTTTCCAAACAAGGTTCTTTATGACCTTTTTGACAAAATTAAGGTAAGAATGTTTTCTTTAACTTATAAGGCGGGTGTGGCCATTTTCCACCATTATAATCTCATCGAAGCAACCCTTTCAAAATTATAATAATATTTTCAAAATAAATGTTTTCTTTTATAATTATATGACTTTTAAATGATTTCAAAATAGACATATTTATTTCTCTAAAAAAGTATTGATTTCATCAATGTGAGCATCCTATGTAAATTTTATTCTTGTTCGAAGTTGATTTATTATGAAACAAAACATCAATATTGTATTGATGGTTTTGTGATATGTTTGACTATGGATGTGTTATTTTTATACCATTCATGGTTTATGGATAAATTATTACATTTCAAATGCAAGTTTTAATACGAAAGTTTAGGTTATGTTTAATGCTTTTCATATGAGGAATGAATCAGACTTAGTAAGTGACAGGTGGAGCTAGCTATAGCTCCTCGATGCATCGGTAGGTTTCATGAGACAAACTAGTGCCTTTAAACAAGTCCTTGAAAAAATATCATTTGTAGTCTTGGCACAAGGCCTTGACTATGTGGTTATGAAGTCTGGCATTATGCAATCCATCATTATGAAAGTGGCTATTGATATTGCATATTATTATTCAAAAAATATAATATCCTTGTGAATAACTAAATGAAATTATTTTATCTTATCTTTAAAATATTATGCTGGTGTTCAATTTTAAAAAGATTTTTTTTAGTCTTACTTTGCCTTAAATTTTTATGATTATTTATGAAAGTTTCTGCTATATTGTAATCCTTACTGAGCATATCAGCACACCCCTTTCTAGGTTTTATTTTTCCCAGGATGCAAACAAGTATATTATGACTGACCTACAAGGACTGTATAAGGGATATTAGTGTGGCCTATGGATGCTATGTTGTTGTAGTTTTTCATTTTATAATGTAATGTTAAACTTATGAATGTATCTAGTATTTCCAAAGCTACTAAACTAATTGGTCTTTTGAGACTTGATCTTTTATGATCATGTCAATGTTATGTAAATATGCACTGACTCTGGTTAACTAGGCTCGGGGCCTTATAATTGGTATCAGAGGATGTTTAGTATTAACCCTAGAAGTAAGATTTAGAAAAACTCTGATTAGAGAACATTACCCTAAGATAGACTTTCCATATTAGTAATGAATAACTTCCTAGTATTTTGGTATTGTAGAGATTTTGTGAGTTATCCAAACAATACATCCCTGTATATATTTGAGCAGGTAGAGGTGGCTCAAGAATAGATGTACCTATTGGTAAACCTTGAAAACACCACTTTAAACTAGACTCAATGGGAACTAGTTCACGACAATGGGTCTTGTTGCACTCTTGGTTATAACACTCCGAGGGGATACGCTTAGGATAATTCTCATTTTCTTTTCAAACAATTATGAAGGGTTTATGAGTATATACTTCCTCAAAGAAAACATTTTTATGATTATGTATTATATGCATAAACTGTTCAATTTATGTTAAGTGTTTTACATGTTTGGAATTATGTATTGTGATCCATATACTAATCTAGTGTATGACATTGTTTAGAAGTGGCACCTAGTGGAAGGATTGGAAACCGTATCAACGCACGTAATCCAAGTAGGGATTTCTCTCATACTCAAGTTAATTATAGTGGAGCTTGTGAAGCAATAGGTTCTGATCAGCTTATCACCATACTGGGACAACTCACTCAGGATATGAATAATAACCTTACCCGTATGGAGCACCTTAATCCACAACACAGAGGATCAATGTTAGACCACTTCATGAGGCAACAAACACCAACATTCAATTGGAGTAAAAATCCATTAGTAGGTGAGAAATAGATGAATTCCTTAGAGAAAATATTTCTTTCTTTGGGGATTATCAAAAGGGAAAAAAAATTCATGGTAGTTTATCGCCTCACGGGAGATGTAGATCAATGGTGGTCATTGATTCAAAACACAAAGGAATGTGATGAAGTATTAAATATGGAATGGATGGATTTTAAATTGGTTTTCTTAGATAAATAATTTCATTGTGACCATTGAGTAGATATGGGAATAAATTTTCTATGTCTGAGGCAAAAAAAGGATGAGAATGTGGCAAAATATGAGGCTAACTTTACAAGTTTATCAAGGCATGCAGAAGATTATATACGTATCCCAAGCAGTATGACTGATCGATTCTTTGATGGGTTAAAACCATTTCTTTTTCCATAATTAGTCTCACAATACTTCTCATCATACGAAGATATTGTCTCATGTGAAATCAAGATAGTAAACAGATTCTCTATGTCATGCAACATTAAAGCAAAGCAGGAGAAGAAGAGATCTGCTAAACACTCTGGGAATGGAAATAAGATGGACAAGGGAAATGTTGAATATCCATCCTACAGTAAATGTGGGATGTAACACACTGGTATTTTCCTGAAGGGAATGGGATTCTGTTACAAGTGTGGTGAAAAAGGCCCCCATGCTCATGATCACAAGGGGAAGGAAGAGTCTATCAATGTTGAATGACACAATTTTAGAGAAAGTGGTAATTATGCAAATGAATTTCCTAAGCACCAAGGAAACGTATCACAGAAAAGGCCAAGGGATCAATTCCATGATTATGCGATCTATACTGTGGAGGTTGAAGCTCCTAAAGACATGGTGGCAGGAAATTTAATGGTTTCCTCAAGTTTAGCCAATGATTTATCTGATTATAGATCATTGAATTGTTTTATATCATCCAAGTTTCCTAAGAAAATTAGATATTTTCAATTTGACTATAAGGGCGTTATCAGTCAAAACACCTAAGGGAAGTATCATCGCAAAGATGTTTTTTGAATTAGTTACCATTAATGCATATAAACATTATTCATCTGATGATCCCATCGTCATACCCATGATTGAATTTGACATAATCCTCCGTATAGATTTCTTTCAGACCATGATGCAAAAATTTATTTTATGAAGAAGGTGGTTACAATTTTCGATGATGATATGGAGTACCTTCTATTTAGAGTAGAAACGTCACCACCTGATTCTTATCTAGATCCTCCCCTAGTAGCTCTACTAAATTCAATTATTGGGGAGGATGAGAATGAAATAATTATGGCTAAGGAAAAGAATGTCCGAATAGAGTATGTATCTATTGTGAAAGAATATGTTGATTTGTTTCCAGAGGATTTACCTGGACATCCTTTTGAATGAGAAATTGATTTTTCCATTGACTTAATTCCTGGAACAATACCCATATCGAATACCCCTTATAGAATGGACAATGGGGAATTAGTGTAACTAAATAAACCAGAAGAGGAATTGAGTAATGAGGGATTTATTCTCCCTAGTGTTTCTCCATGGGGAGCCCATATCCTTTTTGTTAAGAAGAAAGACGGATCTATGAGGTTGTGCACTGACTACAGATAGATCAATACTGTAACAATAATGAACAAGTATCCCCTACCTCACATTGATGATTTTTTTGAACAACTTCATAGAGCTCATTATTTTTCAAAGATTGACCTTTGATATCGATATCATCATTTGTGTATGAAGAAGGAAGACATACCAAAAACAGCATTTTGAACCAGGTACGGGCATTACGAGTTTACAGTAATGCCTTTTTGGTTAACTAATGAACCCTCTGTTTTCATGGATATAATGAATAGTGTTTTCAAGGAATATCATTATGACTTTATTGTTGTATTTATTGATGATATCCTTGTATACTCCAAAAGATATGAAGATCATGAAAATCACTTACGCACCATTCTGAAAACCCTCAGAAGATATGAATTACACCTGATGTTTAGCAAGTGTGAATTCTGGCTTCAAGAGATTTCTTTTCTTTGACATATTATCTCTATGGATGGAATATCTATTGAACCTTCAAAGACTACGGCAATCCAATAATGGACAGCACCAAATAGTATAACTAAGGTATGTAGTTTTATTGGTTTAGTAGGTTATTATTGGTGTTTTGTTCAGCATTTTCTAGATTGGCTAACCCATTAACCATGCCCACACAAAATGGGGTTAAATTTTTTGGGACAAAAGGGTGTATAAAGTGCTTTGTATAATTGAAGAGAAGATTATTCAATTATCCTATTATGACTCTACCATCAGGTAATGATGGTTTTTTTATTTATAGCGATTCTACAAAGAAAAAACTTAGTTGTGTCCTTATGCAGAATGATAGTTTTTTGGCATATGCATCACAGCAACTAATAATTCACGAGAAAAACTATCCTACTCATGATCTTGAGTTAGCATCTATAATATTTTATCTGAAAATGTGGAGACACTATTTCTATGATGAAAAATGTGAGATTTATACTGATCAATAGAGTTTCAAATATATTTTCTCAAAAAATGAACTCAACATGAGGCAATGGAAATGGCTTGAACTACTCTAGTATTATTATTGCACAATACACTACCACTCGGAGAGAGAAAATATGGTGGAACATGCTTTGAGTAGAAAGGATCGTGGATTTTTTTAACAAGATGAGAGTTGAAAGGGATCTTATTTTCATGGATCTAGTAAAAATATATATGGGAATAACCATTGAAGGTGAAACATCAATACATTTTCAAATGGTTTCCAAACCATCATTAATAGAAAGGATAAAAAGTTCTCAGGCTGATGATGAGGAGTTTCAAAAAAAGATTAAAGCTGTGAATGATGGGAGGTTGAGTGACTTCATATATAAAGATGAAATTTTGAAATTTGGGAAGAGACTTTGTGTTCCCGATATACCTGATCTAAAAAAGCAATTATTGGATGATGTTCATAGCTCCAATTTCTCTATACACCCTGGTAGCACTAAGATGTATAGAGATTTAAGGTAACAATTTTGGTGGGACCACATGAAGAGGGAGATTTCTGATTTTGTGTCAAGATGTATGGTTCGTCAACAAGTGAAAGCTGGAAGGCAACAGCCTGGAAGAGTCATGTAATCACTTCCCATACCTGAGTGGAAATGGGATAATATTACGATGGACTTGGTCATGGGGATACCAAAGTCTCCTAGAAAGAATGATGCAATATGGGTCATTGTTGATCATCTTACCAATTCCACACATTTTCTAGCTATAAGAGAAGATTTACTAGTTGAACGTTTAGAAACACTATATATTAATGAAGTTTTAGGACTTCATGGAATACCCTTATCGGTTGTTTCTAAATGTGATCACCGTTTCACATCAAGATTATGGAAAACTCTTTAGAAATACCGGGATACAGAACTTTGTTTGAGCACTGCCTAACACACTCAAACTAATGGAAAATCAGAATGTACTATTCAAACCTTAGAAGATATGTTGAGATCTTTCTCACTTGACTTTCAAGGTATGTGAGATCAATATTTACCTCTGGTATAATTTTCCTATAATAATAGCTTCCATTCAAGTATTTAGTTGGAACCACATAAAGCGTTATATCAAAAGATATTTCATACACCAACTTTTTGGGATGATGTTGGTGAAAGAGAAATCGTAGGCCCAGAACTTGTTGAGGGAACAATGGAAAAGGTTACAGTTATCCAAACCCACATCAAAGCATCACAAATTAGGCAAAAGTGATATGATGATAACCAAAGGAAGGATTTTGAATTTAAGGCAGGAGATCATGTTTTCATGAAGGTATATCCATGGAAGAGTGTTATACATTTCGGTAAGAAGGGTATATTGAGTCCCAGGTACATCAGACCTTTCGAAATTTGAGAACGAATGGGATTTGTAGCTTATCGTTTGGAAATGCCTCCGAGTCTCTCCAAAGTTCATGATGTGTTTCACATATCACTGTTGAAAAAATACATGCCTGACCCAACACATGTACTCACATATGAGGAAATTGAACTGGAACCTGATCTGTCTTATTGTAAAGTGCCTATCAAAATTCTTGAAACAAGAGAACAAGTGCTAGGAAACTGGATGACTCGTCCGGTAAAAGTTCTATGGAGAAACCATAAGATGGAAGAGGCAACGTGCAAACCTGAGGAACTTATGATGAAGAACCACCCAAATATTTCTATGTTGTAGTATTCTAGAAATTTTGGGGGAGAAATTATTTGATGTAGGGATGAATGTAACACCCCATCCTTCAATGGTATGTTTCCCTTTGAGTAATGCAATAGCTTGCATTGTACGTAACTTCGAAATTATAACACACTGCGACCAATCAAACTAGCTGTTATGAAAAGTAATACCCACTTTTTAAAATTTTATAAAATTTATCATTCAAAATGGACTTCATTTTTGGATTTTTAAAATCTAAATTAGCTTAGGGTGAATTTTTGGTATTTTTCTGAAAGCAATCCATTTTTTGATGAATAGTGAAAAAACAATGCTTTATTGGTTAAAAATGACTTTTTATTTAAATAATTAATTATTTTATTTAAATTAATTTTAGGTCAAAAAAGATACATAATACCTATATTGTTAAATGTAATTCATTGGAGTCATTTTGTAATAATATTAGATATATAAAATTTTATCAAACTATTTATCGTCATTTACCCACCTCCTAGGAGAATTTGCAAATTCACATAAAACATAATTTTACCACTTTTGTGAGTTGAATTTCAAATATCGGAAAGACAGAATTAATATCAGTATGTAAAATGTTGTTTAGTAAGATGAAAATAATTTTTGGTGAATAGTTACTTTTAACTTTTATTTACCATAGTTAAAAGTAAATAGGGTAATTAAGGGTAAAAATGATATCATAATTACTCTAACATGTATCATAATTCTATTGGATAAATTTAATTCGACCAAAAACAACCTTAGAAAAAAAATGATCCTTTAGTTCCACATGGATTATATTTGGACAGTTATTATTATTATTTTATATAAAGAGGAGTTAAGAGAGTGAAAATTAATGTTTAATAAATAAATAATTTTTAATATAGAGTTATAAATAAGATAAATTCCACTATAAATTTTAATTATAAAGAGAAAATCATTTCATACATAATTGTATTTTATTTATAATTTTTAGACTTTAAATAATTAAATATATTTATGACACAATAATGATGTTGTAATTACCTTATTAATGAATGATTAAAATAACTGATATTATAAATACCAAAATAAATATAATATGAGACTTTTAAAGAATTACATTACATTTCTAGTATAATATATCATTTTAGGGTTGATTAAAAGAATTTTTTTGATGTAATAATTCTGTTATGAATTTTCCAAAAACAAAATACCAAATAGTGTCAAAATTGACATAAAAGAGTTTTTAAAAAATATATTATATTATTAATTAGTATCCTATTCTTAAAAATATATGGTTTTTTAAAAGGGATTAAAAAATATTATATATTCCATTAATTAACCCCTTGAGGTTCTCTTGGATGTTTATTGTAGGTTTATTAACCATATAATATTAAAATACAAAGAGACGTGGTAAATGCCAAACTATTTAACTAAGAGTTAAATCTAAAAGATAAAGTTAATATGACGACCTAAACCTATATAAAACCTATTGGATGAGTGTTTCTAGACCCATTCCCAACTTATCATTTAAATAATTAATTTTGGAGTCATTATATGCAGAAAATTATTTTATTATAAAATAATATTTCAATCTTTTCCAAAGGTGACCCTCACCACTCTTATAAAAGGGCACTTCCCCTTCTCTCAATTTCACACCTTCAATGAAATTTGGCCAATCCAAACCCATGCCACATATCATATCCATAGTCATCCATTCATCCTTGAGGCCTTCAAATAGTCATAAATCCATCCTAAGGATCCCTTTTGATCAAATCAAATGGAAGAACCCGAAGAAGAGGTAAATATTTCATCACCTCTTTCAAGTTCTTTTCATCATCCACTTACTTTTTATTTGTTGTTTCCATTATAAAATAATAATTACAGTATATTATATGTACTTTTATGTTATTATAAAAATTGTACAACCATATTTATTATTCTATCTATCATATAAATGACAAAGTCACCATACGTGTGTATGTATGGATTACCATCTCTAAGTCATGGTGGAGTTTTTTATTCAAACACTTCATCATTTGGATGGGTATAATAGTGAGTATGAATTCTATAAATAATAAATATAACATGATAATGATTCTTTAAATATTATATACCATCCAATTATATATGATTTTAATATCAAAAGAATGATTATGTCACTTGTGTGTACGTACGGATTACCGTCTCCACGAATGCGATGAGATTCATTCACCATCGTAATCATTCAAAAATAATTTTTATTTTATGATTAAAAATAATGTTAATAAAACATAATATAATTCTTTATATGAATCAAATACATCTTATCCATAAAAAACATGGCTTTCATAGCAAAGAATATAATGAAAAATGAATCAGTTAACACCCGGAACGATGGTACTACTGAAATATCATTAACAAAGAAATATTAGAAGATCATATTTGATATCATATTAAAATATATGGTTATTGTATAATTTAAAAAAAATTGTTTCACCCTTATACAGGAGTTTAACCTACCCTTGACCAAGGAAAAGTACAACATAAGGGTTAATTTCACAATCTATTTATTATCCAAGTTTGTTTTTACGTAAGTATCGACTAGGACCTCTTTTTTCATCCACATCCATGTTTCTTAAAAATGTATTCTAAATTGTTTTTAATATTTTCTAGACTATGGGTTAATTTCATTTATAACATTGTTTGACTTTTTATAAAATGGTTTGAAAGCAATCTTTCCACCAATTTCTATATAAGGTACATTATAACCATTTTGACACAATTAAGTTAAGAATGCTTTTTTAACTTATATGAGTGTGGCTATTTTCAGTTGTTATAACATCTTCAAAGCATCCCATACATGATTATAAGAATAATTTCAAAATAAATGTTTTCATTTATAATTATATAACTTTTAAATGATTTCAAAATAGACAGATATATTTCTCTAAAAACATTTTGATTTCATCTATGTCAACATCCATTGATGGATTTTAAGCTTGTTTGAAGTTGATTTATTCTGATACAAAAATTACATATTATATTGAAGGTTTTGTGATGTGTTTGAATGTGGATGTTTTATTTTTATACCATTTCTAGTTTATGGATAAAGTATTGATATTTATTATGCTATTTTTAATACGAATGTTTATGTTAGGTTTAAACCTTTTCATATGAGAAATGAATTGGACATAGTAAGTGATGGGTGGAGCCTGCTATAGCTCCTTGATTCATTGGAAGGTCTCATGAGACAAACTAGTGTCTTATCACAAGGCCTTGAAAAAATATAATTTTTAGTCTTGGCACAATTCCTTGACTATATGGTTATGATGTCTTTCATTATGCATTCCATCATTGTGAAAGTGGCTCATTGATATTTCATGAGATTACTCGACTACTAGAATATCCATGTGAATAAGTAAATAGAATTATTTGTTTTATATTTTCAATATTATTCTGATGTTCAAGTTTAAAAGGGTTTTTTTACTCTTACATTACCGTAATTATTTATACTTATTTATGAAAGATTCTGCTAAATATTTATCCTTACTGAGAATCTATGCTCACCCATTTCTATGTTTTATTTTTTCAAGGATGTGAAGAATTATATTATGACTGACTTGTAGGGATAATATAAGGGATATGAGTATATCCTATGGAGACTATCTGGTTTTATTTTTTTCAATTTATAATGTAATGTAAAACTTATGAATGTATCTATTATTTCCAAGGGTACTAAAATAATCGGGTTTTTGAGACTTGATCTTTTGTGATAATGCGAATATTATGTAATAATGCACTGACTCTGGCTAGCCAGGGTCAAGGCATTAAAATTATTTTCTCTAAGTGATTTTATGTGATTTTAAATATATAAAATAATTATACTATAGGAATTTAAATTGGTAAAATTTTGGGTGGTTATGTTCTTCCCCCTTATGAAATTTCACTCTTGAAATTTCATTTTACAATCAATGGAAAAAATGTGGGGGTACTTATCCTTCATTGATTCCTCTGGTTCTCATGTTTCCTCTTCGTACTAATGAAAAATCTATAGTACATTGAATAGGTTAGTGGTCTTACTATGTAAAAAAATATCTCTACAGTCCAAGATCTTTACTAGCTTCTCCTCATAAGAGATGTAATTTTCCAATTGTTCCACCCCTAAATTTAGTACATGTGAAAAATCAAGTACATTACTCATCAATAAGGATACATAGAATATATCGTATACTTAAGGAATGGAAGGTGGGGGTGATTTTAAATATGCCACAACTCCAATATGATCAAGAATAAAAAAGGGGATAATGTACCTGGGATATAATGTTCCTTTCATCCCAAATCACATGACACTCTTCCAAGGAGATTTGGGGAGGAATACTTTATCACTAACAAAAATGTGAGGTCTCATCGACGATTGTCTTCATAGATATTCTCTTGATATTGACCTACCTTGATGTGATTCTAAATTCTTTTCCCCCTTTCCACCATCTATTCATTAATTTTAGGTCCTAGCAGCTTTTGTTCCTGGATCTCATCAATGATTTCTGGTTTTCTACATCTTTTCCCATAAATGGATTCATATGGAGCCATTTCCTTGCTAAATTGGAAGTTGCAGTTGTAAGTGATATTTGGCTAGAGTTAGATGTTAGTCCCATCCACCCTTGAGTCCCATATAGAATGATCTCAACATGTCTTCCAATTTCTGTATAGTAAGCTCAAATTGCCATCTGTTTGAGGTTGATAGGTCATTCTGATGTTCGACTCAGTGTCTAGAGCATGTTGGAGAATTTTCCATAACATTTAGATGAATCATGGATCCCAATCAGATAAAATCAATATAGGTACACCATAAATAAACACCACTTATTTTATGTATATATTTTCAAGTGGATTGAGTGATAATTCCTCTCAAATTTCGATAATGTGATATGTATTTGAAAGATGGTCCAAAATGACCTATATAGTAGTATTCCCACTGGATGTTTTTAGAAGTTCGGTGAAAAAGTTCAAGGTAATGTTATCCAAATTCCATGTTTTTATGTATAATGGTTTCATAAACCATTTAGGATTTTTCCTTTAGTTATTAACTTACTGAAATATCAGGCACTTTGATGAATATTCATCAATCTCCGTCCTCATATTATCACAACAACTCTTTTCTCTGATATCTCAATGCATCTTTGTGCTCCCAGGGTGAATAGTGAAGGTTGAGATAAGTGTTTCATTCATAATATCGTTCTTTTCCTCTATATTATAAGACCCACATAGTCATGAACAAAATCTCATGAATCCATCAACATCCATTTATGCAACACTAAAACTGAATATAGATTTTTATATAAAACTGAATATAGATTTTTTATATTACATAAAATCATCATTTTTATTTAATTTGTCCTTAAAATCCATTTATTTTTATTTAATTTTATCTTTTGTTATTTTGACTTCACAGAAAATTGAATATATTCTTTTTATATTACATAAAATCAATATTTTTTGTTTATGTTATATGGAACACTAAGGGAATCTTGCAGTACACCCAACACCGAGTTTCTGCGAAACAACACTTTACTATTATAATTATTTAAATATGATATTTATAACCTTGTCATTAAAACATTTGACATGAATAGTGATAATTATTTTCTAAATATTAGTTATATTTATTTTGATAATGAAAAATACAATTTTTTAATAGTCTTTATATGATTAAAACTACTATTTTCTAAAATGAACTGTTTTTATTATCCTTCTCTAAAATATATTAAAATTAATTTTATAAAATCATAGAAATATAATTTTTTAAAATAGAAATAATTTTTGAATTCATAATATCAAAATTATATTTCGGTGAATTTTTGGTATTTTTCAAAAAAAAATCAATTTTTGATGAATAGTGAAAAATAGCATAATTGTTACAAACCGACTTTTTCATTTATATAATTTTTTTAAATTAAATTGATTTTAAAGTCACAATATATAAATAATAAATATATTAATCAAATTTAGCTCATTTTAATAATTTTTACAATAGAATTAGATATAAAATAATATTGATGTTTTGAACGTCTCTTTTACCCGCCTTCTAGCCACATTTTCTTGATTCGCAGTAAACATAATTTTACCACTTCTAGGAATTTAATTTCAAAATACATAAAAAATTGTAATTATTTTAAAAAATTTGGCCTAATAGGATCAAAATAATTTTTGGTGAACATTAACTTTTGAATTTTATCTTCCATGGTTAAAGTTAAATAGTGTAATTAAATGTAAAAAAAATTATTATAATAATATAAAATTATCATAACACATGGTATAATTTTATTGGATAATATCTTTAAACCCAAATAAACACTATGTAAAAATATAATCCTTTTAAGCTACATTTTATAGATTAATACATTTTTTATATTTTTTTAAAGAAGAGTTAAAAATATCATATTCAACTTTTAGTATCTAAATAATTTTTAATATTGGATTATACATAAGAAAAATTTAACTATAAATATTCATTAGTAATATAAGAAATATATATTCATAATGATAATTTATATTTAATTTTTATAGGATTGAAAATATAATTAATGGCTTTAATAAAAATTATGCTGTAATTGTTTAATTAATTGAGATATCAAATAAATGATGTTAAAAATTATTAAAATAAATATAATTTGACTTAATTAATGACATAAAAGAATTTTATAGATAACATAGACATGTTAATGTCATATTTAATGTATATTTTTCTAAGTTATCATGAATTTTTGATATTTCAAAAAATCCAAATATTGAATAGCATTAAAATTCACATAAACGGTACATTAAAATAAATAATATGTTTTAAAATTATATAAAAGTCAAAAAAAATATAAGGTTCATCCCTATAACTTTTATGGTGTTAAATATTTCATTAATTATATACTTTTTGTTTTTTTTAATTTTATTGTAACAATATTAATGTTGTTGTTTAAAAATACCAGAAGACACGGTAAGAGGTAAAATGTTTAACTAAGGGTTAAATCCAAATTTTAAGGCTAACATTATCATCTAAAAATGTCTAAAATTCACTATTTCAGAGTATTTCTACCCATAATCATCTTATCCACTAAATAACACTTTTTTGCTATTTTAAATCAAAATTCATTTTATAATAAATTAATACTTTGGGAGTTTCTAAAAGTGAACACCTCCTCTCTTATGAAATGGAATTGATCCCTCTCTTTTATTCACACCTCTAAATCCATTTGGATCAGCCAAAACCTTCTCATTTATCCTCCCAAATTCCCTCCCTTACTCATAGAGACCTTCCCCTAGGAATAAAGAAACTCAAGGAAGCATTTTGGCCTAAACTAAAAGGAGTTACCTAATTAAGAGGTAACATATTCTCTGAATCTCATTCCCTTTATTTTCCTTCTCCATCCCCCTCAATTATATTTATTCAATTATTATATGAAAACTCAAGAATAATTAGTATACTACGATAATTTTATTATAAGGTTTCGACCTGCACTTACAAAGAACCCCATATAAGTTATATCAATCATACTGTTTCTCTGTACATTTAACTACTACCTCACGAAACAATAATTGATCATTTTTCCTTTAATACCTATCACAGTGGCCATTATGATGGAAAGTATATATATATATATATATATTATAATATATTTATTATACCATTAATATTATTTATTGATTTATAAAACATATACCTTTTTTACATTCGATTTGGTGTTAATATGATAATCTCATTTCAGGAAGTGTAGACTATCTCCCCCTCAAAGTGATTTGATTCTTTCACACACCACATGGTATGAATTAAGGGTGGTTTTGGAGAGCATATATGATATATATGATATAGTAAAACTACTTTAATAATTATATATATATATAAATTCATATACATATTTCATTTACAAACATTATTTCAATATGATAATTAAAACGTAAACAAGGTGCATGCGTACTTATGGCTTATCGTCTCCATGAACAGTGTATTCCATTTCTTACTTATTTAAACTAAATTTTCATATAATATAAATATACATGACAAAAATTTTATTTATACCATTATTTACATTCTGGGATCGTGATATATGTAGACAGACAAATGATATAACAAATTAAGACACATGCGAAGAACAACGTGAATATTACTCGAAGTGAAACCTTAATATATGATCATTAACATGCGGGTTGTATTATGTCATAATAAAGACATATATGGTTTTAGATATAAGATTTTGCTTCCATAAAGGAGGTATAATAAAATTATATTTATTGTAAAGGAAACTTGTTCGAGTACTAATAGAGTCAAGACCCATGGTAAGGGATTTATGTCTCGCCATTATTTTTGTGAGACACATATATTAAACACTACTTATTTCTTCTAAGTGGTGTATATAATACCCATGAACTTCTTTTATTATTCTTATCCAAATGATTATGATATTACCATATTATTTAGTTTTCTTTTATACATGATGTGTATGATTCTATTGATTATAATGTGATTAGTGTTGATATCATAATCTCTTCCATATTTGGGATTATTTCATTTTAAGTCTTTTTGGGGGAATATTTATCATCCTTGTCAAAGTTTTCTAAAAATGTTTTCATAAAATGTTTTAATATTATCAAATGGATGTTTCAAGTCCTTTTTACCCATTTTTTACTTTTTAGTTCACATTTTGAAAGGAATCCTTCATTTTTTTTCCAAATGAGGTACTTTTTTACATTTTGGGAAAAATTACGAGAAATAAGTTTATTTAACATATATAGAATGAATGGATTTTTACCCTTTTATGACACTTTATTACACTTAATAGTCCCCTAAAATCTTATAAGGTTATTTTCAAATAACATGTTTTCTTTTAAAAATTAAAGACATTTTATGAAAATAAAACTATTTCAACAAAGAAAGGATATTTTCCTCAAGAAATATTTTTAATGATTTTCATTAATCCTTTGTTTATTTTAAAAGGGGTTTCAAAGAAAAGGTATTTGAATTGTTTTTTTTATAAAAAATTATTTTTATGGAAAATTCATCTTCTAAGTGATCTTTCAAAATCCTTCCCCACTTATGATGACTTACAATGTTATTGTTCGAGAAAACCATTAATGATCCTTTTTTAATGGTTTGTGTGTAGATGGAATCATTTTTAAGAATCCCACTTCTTTTCATGGGTTATTCTTTTGATGAAATAATTATAAAACCTATATATTTCCACATGTTATGATATCTTTACATGTTTATGGTACCCATTTCATTTCATTGATTATGTTATGATTTTTAATGACCCTTTTACAAAAGTTTGTATGATTTAATTATGAGATAGTTGAGACCTATATCCCCCTCTAATTCATTTAGTAATGATTAATATATCATGAGATAGACTAAGAAGGTCATGGGAGTGATCCTTGAATACTAATATGTCCATGGGAGTGAAAAATTACTATCTAGATGTTATGAGGACTAAAATCATGCTACAAAGATATTTATGGGAGTAAACCATGGATACCAAGATGGTATAGGTATTTAACCCATGCTATTAAAATGGTCTTGTAAATGATTCCTTAAATACTATATAAATCATTATATATTTATGTGTATTCCATAATTCCATGATTTACTCCAATGATAGGTTTTCTTGGCCTATGTTCTTTATTTTCTTATGATTCATGTCTTATGAAATTATATTATTTATTCCATGTTTCATGTATATGATATTTGATATGTAGGGTATGATCTCATATTTTCCTGATCATGTTCTTGAACCCTTATGATAACAATTATGCTTATATATCTTCCTTGTTTACCCTTACTAAACATTTGAGCTCACCCCTTTCTTTTTATTCATTTCCCTAGGTTACAAATAAATTTTTTAGGTAGAATTACTAATGGTGGATATCACTATGGGATAGGTTGAAGATAACTCAACATGATAGAATATTTGGTTTCAATGTATCCAAAGACACTAAACTATTATAGGGCTTAGGCATGTGTTATTTTAATGTATTAAATATTCATATAAAATAATGTAATATCCATATATGTTAATCCATGGTCGTTATAGTTGGTATCAAAGGAAATGTTTAGTCATCATTTGAAAAAATGGATAAAGAATCATTATTGATATCTCTTGGTATATTTCTAAGGATATATAAGATTGTCTCTACAGATAAGTATAAGGGTGTGTAAACATTTAGGAAATCCCCATCGGAGTTTGGTAATGGATAATGTGAGTTTTTTCCTAGAAATATATCCCTATATAGATACTATAAGTGGATGTTTATCTGGAACATATTTACCTAGGGGTAACAAATCCGACAAGATGTTCTCGGCCTAACTCAGTTTAATTTGGTACATTAAAAGTGGCCTTACTACACATCCGGTTTGACACTCTTGGGGGATATGCTTTCGGAATTCACAAACTCTATACAAAACATTATAAGAATTTTAATAGGAGTTGGTTAGGATTAACCTTGGATAATCCTAAGGCGTCATATTTTAAGAAATGTGTCGTAATTTAGACATAATATTATATGTTTTTATGATTATGTGATTCCTTTCTATGATAATTTTTTCTTACTCAATTCGTCCTACTTTTAGATAATAGTGGGAACCAGAAGGAATTGGATTAACGTTGAGTATGATGGAAAAACTGTTGATGAGTGGTAAAATGGGATGATCACTAGAATAAAGTATGTTTTTATCATTCCTAACTAGTTTTCAAGAAACAATATTATTAATGTGTACCTTAAAAAACTCTCAGACTCACCAAGGAAGAGAAATAATGAGATCGCTGAGATTTCAGGTAATGGAGAGCATGGAGGAAAGAAGATTTGGGTTTCTTTTCTCTTAAGAATATGGAATGAATCACTAGTGTGAATTTATTAGAGGAACATGAAGTTTTATTTTAATAAAGAATTCCATGATAATATTTTTTATTTTTTATTTATGGTGGACACAACTAGATAGGGGATATAGATGTAGGGGGGAAGATATGGGGGAGGAGGACCTCAAGGGGGTATGAAGAAGTGATGGTAATGGTTAAATATTTTATGTGTGGAGTAAATGGTCAATATCCAACCCAATGAACCATGATTATAGCCTCTATAGGAACCGGAAATCTAATGTTAGTAACGGTTACATTACTGTTGATGAAGAGACTACCGATGAAATGTGAAAAGAATGACTTAATATGTAATAGGATGAGTTAGCCTTGTTAAAGGATTAAGGATTAAGTAATAGATGTTTTTATGTATTGGAATTCAGAAAAAGTGTTTAAGAAGTACTTTTATGGTATCAAGTAATAATGAAACATCAATGGATTGGTCCCCTGTAGTTTTTACATAAGAATTTAAGAACATATATTGAATGGTACTGGAAACCATGAAAAGTGATAGAGGTAATAAGGTGGTATTTTTGAAAAATACTTTATTAAGGGAAGGATAACCCATAATATGATAATGATGTTTAGATATTGACTAAGATATATAGGATATGAATAAGTAAAATGTATAATACTAGATACCATTGAACAAATAATGGATTTATTGACATGTGGGTTATGCTATCATGGATGAATTTTACATCCTTTTGGAAATAAGAATAAAGAAACAGGTATGTTTTAAATAAGGATGTATGGTAATTCAGGTTATTTCCGTGTTTTATGAGAATTCATGATTAAGGTATTCACATGTTTGGAATGTTAGAACCAGGAACTGCCTTATGATTTGTGGGATACAATTGTTAAGCCAATTTAGTGAACTTCTTTATAAATTTTTAGATTTTCATCTTTATGAAATATTGAAGGCTTGTACATTTATGTAATGTTTAAGTAAAATTTTAGATATGTTTGTGATATTTAAGTATTATATAACTATATGAGAATTTATGAAATTTTGAAAACATATTATAACCTTTTTATTGTTTTAAAGATAGATGCAATGACCCAACATTCTATTTATGGCTATCTTGATCTTTGGAAACTTCAGGATGGAAAAATTCAACTTCACATATAAGAATATGAGATGGATTGTAAATTGATGTAGTAACACAAAAGGCGATGTTATCCTGAAATCATGTATGTATATCTTCACTTGAAAATTTGTCAACATTAGTAAAAAAATCATGATGTTTAAATGGTGTCTTATTATCATCATTTTCATGATATAAATGACATATTTCATGTTTTTTTATCATATGGGTTTTTATTGTTAACTTTCTCGGGATCACCCACAATCTTGTAACTAGTGATCTTTACCAATATCTATGATAATTTATTCTTTTCCTCCATTCCCGAATCATTACCTATATTCTTTGATGTGGAAACCTAGTTATTAGTTACTTGGAGTAACTTTTATTTTCCAACTTCTATTTTTAAAAGGATGTTTTAGAATTCATTTTAACGATATTAGTTTCTATGGAAGGAACATTAATGTATTAAACCATTGATAATCCATAAATGTCTTTAGGGAGAAATTCATTTTAAGGGGGGTATAATGTAACACCTGGAGATTTTTTAAATTTATTTTTTTATATTAAATTAATATCTTGATATTTTCACTTCACCAAACACTGACTATAGATTTTTTTTGTTATAAAAAAATCATTATGTTTGGATTATGTTATACGCCACACAAATTGAATCTTACACTAGACACAACACTAACTAGGCTCGCATTAAATGAAATATGGAGTTTCTTCAAAACAACACTTTACTATTTTGATTTTTTAAATAAGATATCTATAACCTAGATGTTAAACTTGTGATATAAATAGTAATAATTAATTCTCAAATATTATTTATACTGATTTTTATAATGAAAAATATAATTTCTGGTAATGTCTCTATGTATTTGAAACTACTATTTTCTCAAATGAACTATTTTTTTCATTCCCTTCTATGAAAAATAACAAAATTAATTTTATAAAACCACATGAATTTTGTAACACCCCAAGATTTCATAGTGTGTTATTTCCTCAAAATATTTCAATAACTTGCACTACACGCAACACCGAGTTCAAGCACACCAGGACTTACCAAACAAGCCATTCAAAAGAGGTTATGAATAGTATTAACCAAATTTTAAACTTCTTATAATCTTTATAATTTTCGAATCCATATTATGAGTTTCTTAGACATAATGCAAGAACAAATTCATTTTCAGTATTGCACTTTTATCAACTTTTAATAGTGAACCCTTTTTAAATAAAATATTTTTAACTTTTTGACTAAATGGGGACGTCAAAATTTTAAAATGAAACATCCCAAGCTTCCACGGTATGCTTTCTACTGAATAATATAGTAGCGTGTGTTGTATGCATCTTCGAGTTCTAACACACACCACAACCAATCAAACTAGCCGTTATGAATTGTAATACCTAATTTTAAAATTTTAGAAATTTTATCTCTCAAAATGGACTTCATTTTTGGATTCTGAGTGTTGAATTTAGCCTAAGGAAAAATTTTGTTACTTTTCTGATAAATTTAATATTTTGATGAATAGTGAAAATTACTAAATTTTAATTAAAAACAACTTTTTTTAATCACAATAATTAATGGTGATAAATTATGAATTTGAGTGGTTTTAAATTATAATTAGAATATATTCTTACCATTTTATCCAATGGTGTTCATTATAATTAATTTCACTTCGAAATTAGACCTAAACAATTGTCAATCTTTTGATATATATTGATTCTTAAAAACGCGTTATTTGTTGTGACAGTGGAAATTAATTATAAAATTAATTAATGAAACTTATATGTTTGGAATTTTGTAAAATATATATCATTTTTTAATTTTGAATATCAATTATAGCTTAGGGTGAAATTTTGGCATTGTTCAGGAAAACATCAATTTTGATGAATAGTGAAACTACTAAGTGGTAGTTAAAAAACAGAATTTTTCATAAAACTTAATTTTACCACTTCTGTGAATGGAATTTCGAAAATCTGAGAGACAAGGTTAATATCAAGAAGTAAAATGTGGTTCAATGAGATGAAAATAATTTTTGGTGAATTGTAACTTTTTACTTTTATTTACCACAGTTAAAAGTAAATAGGGTAATTAAGGGTAAAAATGATATTAATATTACCCTGACACATGTCCTAATTCAATTGCACAAGTTTATCTCGACCAAAAACAACCTTATTAATAAAAAATTATCATTTAGGTCCACTTGGATTAGATTAGGACATTTATTATTATTTAATTCAAAGAAGAGTTAAAAGAGTTAAAATCAAAGTTTATTTACTAAAACATTTTTAATATAGGGTTATACATAAGATAAATTCGATTGTAAGTATTAATTAGAAATATAATAATAGTTACTACATAATTATATTTTATTTATAATTTTTAGACTTTAAATAATTTAATTTATTTATGACACAATGATGATGCATTAATTACCATAATTCTAAAAAATTCAAATAATTGATATTATAAATTCCCAAATAAATATAATTTGAGACTTTTAATGAATTAAAATAATTTTATAGGCTATTATGACATGTTAGGATTGATGTAATTAGCTTTGGTCTAAGTAATTATTCTGTTATGAGTTTCACAAAAATCAATTATTTAATAGTGTCAAAATTGACATAAAAGAGTTTTTAAAACAAATATTATATTATTAATTAATATTAAATTCCTAAAAATCTAAGGTTCGGCCAAGAGACTTATATCATGATATTTTCATCCTTAATGGACCTCTTGGAGGTCGCTAGGATGTATATAGTATGTTTATTAACTATATATTATAAAAATACCTAGTGACATGGTAAATGTCAAACTAATTAACTAAAAGTTAAAACTAAACGATAAGGTTAATATAGTAACCCAAACCTGTCTAAATTCTATTTGTTGAATTCTTTTCAACCTATCCCCACCTTTACCTTTTTATAATAAACTTTTTAGCCATTAGAAACCGAAAATGAATTTATTATAAATTAATATTTCATGATTTTCCAAAGGTGCCCCCCACCCTTCTTATAAAAGGGCACTCCTCCTTCTCATTTCTTCACACCATAAAAGCCTTTTGGTTCGGCCAAACTCTGACCAAATACTCTCCCAAATTCTCTCACTAAAACCTAGAGGCCATAGTTTGATCATAAAGCCAATCTAAGGAGCCCTTTTGATCAAATCAAAAGGAAGAACCTGAAGAAGAGGTAATGATTTCACCACCCTTTTTCAAGTTCCTTTCTTCTTCCACTTCGTCTTCCTTTGTTGTTACCATTCTAAAATAATAACTCCAGTATCATATATATACTGTGATGTTATTATAAATAAGTTACAACCATATTCACTATTCTATCCATCCTTTGAATAACATGTCACCATACGTGCGTACGTACGGCTTACCATCTCCACGTCATGGTGTAATTGTAATTCAATAAATTATTATTTGGATGGGTATAATAATGATGTGTAACTCATGTAAATAATACATATAACATGATAAGGATTCTGTATATATGATATACCATCCAATTATATATTATTTTAATATCCAAAGTATGATATTATCACTCGTGCGTGCGTATGGACTACCGTCTCCACGAACGCGATGAGATTCATTCTCCATCGTTTCCATCCAAGTATAATTCTCATTTCATGATTAATAATAGTATCTAAGGACATGATATCATTCTGTATATGAATGAGATACAACCTATTTATTACAAACATGGCTTCTTTAAGAAAACATATAAAAGAAAACGAGTAAGTTATCACCTGAAACGACGATAATTCTAAGATATTATTAACAAAGAAATGTTAAAAGATCATATATGATATCATATTAATGTATATGATTATTGAATAATTTAATAACAATTATTTCACCATTATACAGGAGGTTAACCTACCACAACCAAGGAAAAGTGCAAGGTAAGGATTTATTTCGCAATCTCTTCATTATCAGAGGTTCTTTATACGTAACAATCTACTGGGATCTCTTTATCATCCACATCCACGTTTCTTAAAAATGAATTTCAAAACATTTTTACTATTTACTAGAATATGGGTTAAAGTCATTTATACCCTTGTTTGACTTTTTATAAGAGGTGTATAAAGGAATCATTCCATCATTTTCCAAACAAGGTGCTTTTTAACCTTTTCGACAAAATTAAGGTAAGAATGTTTTTTAACTTATACGGCGGGTGCGGCTATTTACCACCGTTATAAAATTGTCAAAGCTTACCTTAAAAGCTTAAAAGGATATTTTCAAAGTCAATTTTTTATTTTATAATTATGTGACTTTTAAATTATTTCAAAATGAATATGTTAAGAATTTAGGAAAAGTGCTCTTTATCAAAATCAGAATTTTAAATGTTTTAAAGATTTATCTTTCTAAATATATTTAATGTCCATGTCTTCAAAATGGTTTTTAAGGATTTATTTATATGGACATGAATGTTTTAAAAATCTCAATTCCCTTCAAAAGTTTCAAAGTGGTATGGGACACTTTGATTCAAAAATCTCTTTTTAATTACTTCCTTTATAAATGTGTGACTTTTAAATGATTTCAAAAAAAAAAACGAGATATTTCTCTCAAATAGTTTTGATTTCATCTATGTCAACATTCTTTGATGGATTTTATGATTATATGAAGTTGATTTATTATCATACAAAAGTTCCATAATGTATTGAAGGTTTTGTGATATTTTTGACTGTGGATGTGTTATTTGTTTACCATTCATGGTTTATGGATAAATTATTGACATTTAGTATGCTAGTTTTAAAACGAATGTTTATGTTATGTTTACAACTATTCATATGGTAATGCATTGGACTTAGTAAGTGACAGGTGGATCCCGCTATAGCTCCTCGATTCATCGGTAGATCTCATGAGACAAACTAGGGTCTTGGCACAAGGCCTTGGAAAAATTTTATTTGTAGTCTTGGCACGAGGCCTTGGCTATGTGGTTATGATAGTCAGGCATTATGAATTCCATCATTATGAAAGTGGTTATTGATATTTCATGTGATTATTAGATTAGTAGAATATCCATGTGAATATGTAAATGGAATTATTTCATTTTATTTATGCCATACTATGTTGAAAGTTCAAGTTTAAAAGGCTTTTGTTTTAGTTATACATTGCCTTAAATGTTTATTCGTATTTATGAAAGTTTCCGCTATATTTTTATCCTTACTGGGCATTTGAGCTCACCCCTTTTCTATGTTTTATTTTTCCTAGGAAGTGAAGAAGTAAATTATGAATGACCTGCAGGGAAATTATGAGGGGTTAATAGTGTGGACTATGGAGACAATATGTTGTTGTAGTAGTTTTTCACATTATGATGTAATGTAAAACATTATTAATATATCTAGTGTTTCCAAGGCTACTAAACCAATCAGTATTTTGAGATGTGATC
The DNA here is from genome assembly GCA_963277665.1 of Viscum album. Classification (NCBI taxonomy): domain Eukaryota; kingdom Viridiplantae; phylum Streptophyta; class Magnoliopsida; order Santalales; family Viscaceae; genus Viscum; species Viscum album. The sequence goes on from OY728122.1 coordinate 1,712,977,154, forward strand.
TTTCTTGTGATCATGCCAATGTTATGTAATAAGGCACCAACTCTGGGTAACTGGGGTCGGGGTGTTATAGTTGGAATCAGAGGAAGTTTAGTACAAACCTTGGAAGCTAGATTTAGATAAACTCTCATTAGAGCACATAGATTTATGATGTGTGTTGAGGATTAGTATAGAAGAACTTCCTAGAATTTTGGTATTGTAGAGATTTTGTGAGTTTTCCAAGCAATACATCTTTTTCTGGATACGAGCTGGTAGAGGCAGCTCTGGCACAGATGTACCTAGGGGTAAAACCCGAAAACACCACTTTGAGCTAGACTCGAACGGGAACTGGTGCACGAAAACGGGCCTTACTGCACTCTTGGTTACGACACTCCCGAGGGATATACTTAGGATAATTCTCATTTTCCTTACAAACCATTGTGAAGGGTTTATGAATATATACTTCCTCAAAGGAGACATTTTTATGATTATGGATTATATCCATAAACTATTTAATTTATTTTATGTTTTTTAGAAGTTTGTGATTAGGTATTGTTATTCATAAACTAATCTAGTGTATGCCATTGTTTAGAAATGGTGCCCAGTCGAAGGAATGAGAACTCCAGCAATGCACATGATCCAAAGAGAAGGAAGGATCATGTCTTTCATGGTCCTAAGCCAGAATTTATAAGAGAAATAGTCTCCCATGTATTATCATCATATGAAGAAATAATATCATGTGTTGATAAGATAAGTAAAGAGTTTACTAAGTCATATGGCTTTGAAGGGAAGCAAGAGAAGAAAATGATGGAAGAGGGAAAGATAGATAAAGGGAGGAGGGAAAAGAATAATTTTCCTATATGTGATAAATGTTGGAAGAAACACCCTGGAACTTCCCTGAAAGGAATGAGAGTTTGTTATAAGTGTGGAGAAAAAGGGCACAAAGAACATGACTGCAAGGGTAAGAAAATGGTTTCAAATGTGCAATTCTTCATTTGCAAGGAGTTTGGACACTACTCGAACCTATGTCGCAGTCATCAGACTATGTCGCAAATGATGCTATTGGATAATAATCGAGTTATGATAATACCACAGATGAAGAGGAATGATTAGAGTTCTTATGTTGATTATTTCAATTAAGTGTTGTATCAACAATATACTTGTTATAATAATTATGGAGTATATAAGGATTGTACTGTATTACTATTTCATTATGGACTTTAGATTGTGTGGAACAAAGAAAAGTGACTCAATAACAGGTTAGATTTTTAGAAAATATATGTTTGAGAGAAAGATAAACCATAATATGGTTCTGATACCGAGGTATTGATTTTAGAATAATACATGATTGTTTTGGATAAATTATATTAGATATTCTTGACTACCTTGAAACTGATTAATGATTTGTATATTCCATCATTGTTGTGGTTTACTACATTTTTGGATTGAATGAGTATATCTATTATAAGGGATAAGGGATCATGAATGTAATCAATAAGGTTTTATGATAATCAGGATGTTGCAGTGTTTTAAAAGAATATATGATGAAGGTGATCACATGTTATTACGTGAAAAAAAAGGATCTTCATTGTGTTTACCTTCCTTACAAATTTTGGACTGAAGTATTTTGGACTGTTCTAGTTTGGATTATTTTGGATTGCCATAAAAGGACAACCCGGAGATCGGGCGGCAACCCGTCGTATCCGGCAAGGCCGCGAGACTTGAACCCACAACCGAAGGGTGACAAGGGTGTATCACCTACCACTGACCCACGTGATTTCCTGGTTTGAATAGTCTTTTTTTAATGGTTCTTCTAGATGAATTATAAATTCATTTTTTAACCCTATATGAATAGGATAAACAGAATATTATTTTTACGTTCTATTATCTTTTAGAGTGAAAATGGGTTTGAGGAAGAAATTAGTTAAAGGATGAAACTCTACTTGTCAAGAATATATTTTTCTTCTTCTCTTATTCTATGAAGAAATTAATTCTTATACTTTATCTAAGGAATCCTAAAACCAAAAATGTGTTATCCTAATACCCTATGTTTTGTTGAACCGATGGTATTTCAAATCATCATAGATTGATGAATTTAAGGACCTCAATTTTACACTTGTTTTTGATTGATGACCTCAATAACTACTTATAAATATTTACGTTTACCCTCCAATTATATGTCTCTAATTTCCACCAATGTTCTCTAAATAGGGATCATAATTTGGTGGTGACCCTTACATTTCTCTTTTCCTCATATTAAGACTAAATTTTAGTAACCCAATTTCCGATGTGGGTTTTCCCACAAATATATTTTCTATTTTCAACCTTTTATTTTCGAAGAACAATTTCAAATTGCGAGGACGCAATTTATTGAAGGAGGGGAGAATGTAACACCCCAAGATTTCATAGTGTGTTATTTCTTCAAAATAATTCAATAACTTGCACTACACGCAACACCGAGTTCAAGCGCACCATGACATACCAAACAAGCCGTTCAAAAGAGGTTATGAATAGTATTAACTAAATTTTAAACTTTATATAATCTTTATAATTGTCGAATCCATATTATGAGTTTCATAGACATAATGCAAGAACAAATTCATTTCAGTATTACACTTTTATCAACTTTTAATAGTGAACCCTTTTTAAATACAATATTTGTAACTTTTTGACTAAATGGGGACGTCAAAAATTTAAAATGAAACATCCCAAGCTTCCACAGTACACTTTCCTTTGAATAATAAAGTAGCGTGTGTTGTACGCAACTTCGAGTTCTAACACACACCACAACCAATCAAACTAGCCGTTATGAATAGTAATACCTACTTTTAAAATTTTAGAAATTTTATCTCTCAAAATGGATTTCATTTTTGGATTCGGAGTGTCTAATTTAGCCTAAGGTGAAATTTTGTTACTTTTCGGATAACTTTAATAATTTAATGAATAGTGAACATTACTAAATTTTAATTTAAAACAACATTTTTAATCAAAATAATTAATGGTGATAAATTATGAATTTGAGTGGTTTTAAAGTATAATTAGAATATATTTTTACCATTTTATCCAATGGTGTACATAATAATTAATTTCACTTCGAAATTAGACCTATACAATTGTCAATATTTTGATATATATTGTTTCTTAAAAACACGCTATTTGTTCTGACACCGTGAATTAATTATAAAATTAATTAATTCAACATATATGTTTGGAATTTTGTAAAATAGATATCATTTTTGAATTTGGAATATCAATTATAGCTTAGGGTGAAATTTTGGCATTGTTCTGAAAAACTTCAATTTTTTATTAATAGTGAAACTACTAAGTGGTAGTTAAAAAAGTGAATTTTTCATAGAACTTAATTTTACCGCTTCTGTGAATGGAATTTCAAAAATCCGAGAGACACAGTTAATATCAAGAAGTAAAATGTGGTTCAATGAGATGAAAATAATTTTTGGTGAATAGTAACTTTTTACTTTTATTTACCACGATGAAAATTAAATAGGGTAATTAATGGTAAACATGAAATTAATATTACCCTTACACATGTCCTAATTATATTGGACAAGTTTATCTTGACCAAAAACAACCTTAGGAATAAAAAATTATCATTTAGGGCCACATGGATTAGATTAGGACATTTATTATTATTTAATTCAAAGAAGTGTTAAAAGAGTTATAATCAATGTTTATTTACTAAAAAAATTTTAATATAGGGTTATACATAAGATAAATTAGATTTTAAATATACATTAGAAAGATAATAGGATTTCCTACATAATTATATTTTATTTATAATTTTCATACTTTAAATAACTTAATTTATTTATGACACAATGATGATGCAGTAATTATCATAATTCTGAAAATTTAAAATAATTGATATTATAAATTCCCAAATAAATATAATTTGAGACTTTTAATGAATTAAAATAAATTTATAGGATAATATGACATGTTAGGATTGATTTAATTAACTTTGGTCGAAGTAATCATTCTGTTATGAGTTTCAAAAAAATCAACTATTGAATTGTGTCAAAATTGACATAAATGAGTTTTTAAAACAAATATTATATTATTAATTGATATTAAATTCCTGAAAATCTAAGGTTCGGCCAAGAGACTTATATCATGATAGGTTCATCATTAATGGATGACTTGGTGGTCTCTTGGATGTATATAGTAAGTTTATTAACTATATATTATAAAAATACAAAGTGACATGGTAAATGTCAAACTAATTAACTAAGAGTTAAAACTAAAAGATAAGGTTAATATAGTAACCCAAAACTATCTAAATTCTATTTGTTGAATTATTTTCGACCTATCACCACCTTTAACTTTGAATAATCAACTTTGGATCCATTAGAACCCGAATATGAGTTTATTATAAATTAATATTTCTAGCTTTTCGAATGGTGACCCTCACCTCTCTTATAAAAGGGCACTCCTCCTTCTCATTTCTTCACACCTTAAAAGCCTTTTGGTTCGGCCAAACTCTGCCCAAATACTCTCCCAACTTCCCTCAATACAACCTAGATTCCATATTTTTATCATAAAGCCAACCTAATGAGCACTTTTGATCAAATCAAAAGGAAGAACCCGAAGAAGAGGTATTGATTTCACCACCCTTTTTAAAGTTCCTTTCTTCTTCCACTTCTTCTTCCTCTGTTGTTACCATTATAAAATAATAAATCCAGTATCATATATATACTGTGATTTTATTATAAATATGGTACAACCATTTTCACTATTCTATCCATCCATTGAATAACATGTCACCATACGTGCGTACGTACGGCTTACCGTCTCCACGTCGTGGTGTAATTGTTATTCAATAAATTATTATTTGGATGGGTATAATAATGATGTGTAACTCATGTAAATAATACCTATAACATTATAAGGATTCTGTATATATGATATACCATCCAAATATATATTATTTTAATATCAAAAGAATGATATTATCACTCGTGCGTACGTACGGACTACTGTCTCCACGAACGCGATGAGATTCATTCTCCATCGTATCCATTCAAGTATAATTCTCATTTTATGATTGATAATAGTATCTAAGTACTTGATATCATTCTAGATATGAATTAGATACAACCTATTTATTACAAACATGGCTTACGTAACAAAACATATAAAAGAAAACGAGTAAGTTATCACCCGAAATGACGATAATTCTAAGATATTATTAACAAAGCAATGCTAAAAGATCATATAGGATATCATATTAATGTATATGATTATTGAATAATTTAATAACAATTATTTCACCATTATACAGGAGGTTAACCTACCCTAACCAAGGAAAAGTGCAAGGTGAGGGTTTATTTCGCAATCTCTTCATTTTTCGAGGTTGTTTATACGTAATAATCTACTGGGATCTCTTTATCATCCACATCCATGTTTCTTAAAAATGAATTTCAAAACAATTTTACTATTTACTAGAATATGGTTTAAAGTCATTTATACCCTTGTTTGACTTTTTATAAGAGGTTTATAAAGGAATATTTCCGTCGTTTTCCAAACAAGGTTCTTTTTAACCTTTTCGACAAAATTAAGGTAAGAATGTTTTTTTTAACTTATACGGCGGGTGCGGATATTTACCACCGTTATAAAATTGTTAAATCTTCCCTTATAAGCTTACACGGATATTTTCAAAGTAAATGTTTTATTTTATAATTATGTGACTTTTAAATGTTTTCATAATGAATATTTTAAGAATTTTGGAAAGGTGGTTTTTATCAAAATCAGTATTTTAAATGTTTTAAAGATTTAACTTTCTAAATATTTTTAATGTCCATGTCTTCAAAATGGTTTTTAAGGATTTATTTATATGGACATGAATGTTTTTAAAATTTTAATTCCTTTCAAAAGTTTCAAAGTGGTATGGGACACTTTGATTCAAAAATATCTTTTTAATTACTTCCTTTATAAATGTGTGGCTTTTAAATGATTTCGAAAAAAATGAGATATTTCTCTCAAATAGTTTTGATTTCATCTTTGTCAACTTCCTTTGATGGATTTTATGATTATATGAAGTTGATTTATTGTGATACAAAAGTTCCATAATGTATTGAAGGTTTTGTGATATGTTTGACTATGGATGTGTTATTTGTATACCATTCATGGTTTATGGAGAAATTATTGATATTTCGTATGCTAGATTTAATATGAATGTTTATGTTGTGTTTAAACCTTTTCATATGGGAATGCATTAGACTTAGTAAGTGATGGGTGGAGCCCGCTATAGCTCCTCGATGCATCGGTAGGTCTCATGAGACAAACTAGTGTTTTGGCACAAGGCCTTGGCAAAAAAAATTTTGTAGTCTTGGCACGAGGCCTTGGCTATGTGGTAATGATAGTCTGGCATTATATATTCCATCATTATGAAAGTGGTTATTGATATTGCATGTGATTATTCAATTAGTAGAATATCTATGTGAATAAGTAAATGGCATTATTTCATTTTATTTATGCCATACTATGTTGAAAGTTCAAGTTTAAAAGGCTTTTGTTTTAGTTATAAATTGCCTTAAATGTTTATTCTTATTTATGAAAGTTTCTGCTATATTGTTATCCTTACTTGGCATTTGAGCTCACCCCTTTTCTATGTTTTATTTTTCCCAAGAAGTGAAGAAGTAAATTATGAATGACCTGCAGGGATATTATGAGGGTTTAATAGTGTGGACTATGGATACAATATGTTGTTGTAGTAGTTTTTCTCTTTATGATGTAATGTAAAACTTTTTGAGTATGTCTAGTGTTTCCAAGGCTACTAAACCAATCGGTCTTTCGATATTTGATCTTTCTTGTGATCATTCCAATGTTATGTAATAATGCACCGACTCTGGTTAACTAGAGTCGAGGCGTTACAAATTTAGTATTTAAAATAGTTATAATTTTTAAATTCATAATATCAAAATTATATTAGGGTGAAATTTTGGAATTTTTCATAACTATTTCAGTTTTTCATGAATAGTAAAAAATACTGCATAGTAGTTAAAAACGACATTATCATTTAAATAATTATTTTACATTAATTGATTTAAAATTAAAAATAGATAAAGAATTTATATATTAACCCAATTTAGGTCATTGGATTAATTTTTATAATATAATTAGATATAAAAAAAATATTGATGTTTTGAATGTCTCTTTTACCCGCCTTCTACCCACATTTTCAAGAATAGAAATAAACGTAATTTTACAGCTTATATGAAATGGATTTAAGAAAAATAACATATATGGTAATTATTAGTATGAAAAATTTGGTCACATATGATAAAAAAAATGGTGAATAGTAAATTTTGAATTTTATTTACCACGTTAAAAGGTAAATATAGTAATTAATGTTAAAAATAATATTATAATAATATTAAATTACCCTAAAACATTTCTTAGTTTCATTGTATGATTTGATTTCAACCCAAATCATCCTATGGTAAAACTTTTGGTCCATCTTAAGCCACTTTTGATATATTAGGACATTTATTATATTTTATTTAAAGAAGAGTTAAAACTGTCATATTCAAATTTTAATAACTAAATAATTTTTAGTACAATCTTATATATAAGAAAAATTCCACTATAAATACTAATTGGAAATATAATAACTATCCCTTCATCATGATAATTTATTTTAAAATTTTATATAATAAATAATTTAATTAAAGGATTTTATAATAATGAGGTAGTAATTATTTAGTTAATTGACATTTAAAATAAATAATATTAAAATATATATAACTTTCAATGATTATTGACATTAAAAAAAATTATATATAATTTAGACAGGTTAGTGACATGTTTGAAGTATTTTTTTGAAGTTATTATGTAGTTTTTATATTTTAAAAAATTAAATTATTGAGCAGTTTTAAAATTAACATAAATGATACTTTAAAAAAATAATTTATCAAATGATATAAAAGTCAAAAAAATTTAGGTTCCTACAAAATAACATGGATAGTGTTAAATATTTCATTAATTACCCCCTAGGGTTATTTTTTCATTTTAATAAATATATTAATGATATAGTGTAAAAATACCAGATGACACGGTAAGAGTTAAATGTTTAACTAAGGGTTAAATCCAAAAGATTAAGTTAACATTATGACCCAAACATGTATAAATTTAATTTGTTTAAAGGAATTAGACCCATAATCATGGTATCATTGAAATAACTCACATTGGATCTATTTGAAATTTAAATTAATTTTATAATAAATTATTTGTTTTGGAGTTTTCAAATGTTCCCCTCCTCTGTCTTATAAAAGGGCATCTCTCCTTTTCTTTTATTCACACCTCAAAATCCTTTTGGATCGAAAACCCCTACCCATTTCTCCAAAACAATTCCTTCCTTCCTCTTATAGGACTTCCCCAAGGTAGAGGAAACTCAATGAATCATTTTGGCATAAACCAAAAGGAGTTACCCGATTAAGAGGTAACATCTTCTCTCAAGCTCCTTTCCTTTATTTTACTTCTCCACCCCCACCATTATCATTATTAAATTATTATATGAAAAAAATATACTTAATATACCAGGATTTTTTTATGATTATTTTCATACCTTCACTAACTCACATCTCCATCTAATGGATATGAAACATAGTGTTTCTGTGTACGACGAACTACGACATCACAAAACGACGATTGTTCATTTTTCTTTAACCACATATCATGGTGTACATTATAATGTACACTCTATATATATATGTTATATATAATATTTATTATGTCGCTAAGATTATTTATTCGTTTTTATAACTCATACCTTTTTACTTTCCATCTGGTGTTAACATGATAATCTCGTTTGAGGAAGTACGGACTACCGCCCCCTCAAATCTATGTGATTCATTCACACACCACATGGAATATATTAAGAATGAGTTTAGTAAACATATATGATATATATTACATAATAATTATACTAAAATAATTATATATATACATAAATATACAAATTTCACTTGCATTCTTTCTTTGAATATGAAAATTAAAAGAGAAACAATGTTTATTCGTACTTACGACTGGTCGTCTCCATGAATGGTGTATTCCATTTCAGACATCTTTATGCTATATATTATTATAATATACATATATGGGATATAAATTTTATTTATATCATTATTTAAATTATGGAATCATTATATTAGAATAAGAACTAATGATATAACAAATTAAGACACATGCGGAGAACAAAGTGAATATTACCCGAAGTGAAACCGTAACATAGGAACGTTAACAAGAAGGTAATATAAGGTCAAAATAAAAAAAATCATGTTATTAGATATAATATTATTATTCCATAAAATATGTATAATAAACATTTACTTACTATATATAAATATTGTTCAAGTATGAATAGATTCAAGACAAAAGGTAAGGGATTTACATTTCACCTTTATTTTGTTGTGATACATGTCCTAAACACTACGTATTTCAACTAAGTGGTTTATATACTACACATGTATGTATTATATATATATTATCTGAAATATTATGATATTTCCATATTATTATAATTTTCAGTATTACATGGGGCATATAATTCTAATGATTATAAAGGGATGAGTGTAACACCCCGAGATTTTATGAAAAATATTCATTTAATTTCATTAATGTCTTATGTTGTATGCTACACCAAGATTACCTTGCGCTATACGCAACACCGTATTAGTTTGCAGTATACGCAACACTATTGTTGGATCATGTTACACACAATTTTGATAATAGTTATTCTACGCAACATTGAGTATATATATATATTCAATGTATAAATGAAATATGGTAGGATTCTGTTATACAAAACAACGAAGGATTCATTCACAACACGCAACCCTGACTTGGCTTGCGTTACACACAATCACGACCTTCCTCGATAGCGTGTGTTGTACGCAATACCGGGTTTTAATAAACAACGATATATTATTATAATATTATTATAAACTAGCCGTTATGAATATTATTAACTAAAATTTTATTTTTATAACATTATTATTCGTCTTACACATTTTCTAGAACATGGTATAAGAACAAAATAAATTTTTCGAGTAAAATAAGTATTTTTCAAAAAGATGCAGTTTTGTCGCCTTTTGATGGCGCACCCACTTTAAATCTAGTTTTTGACATGTTTATAAGTTCAATTTGATAAAATAAAATTCTTCTTTTGAATCACGAAATAAAAATTTACTTTGGATAAATTTTTCATATTATTCTGGTAACATTCATATTTTGATGAATAGTAAAAACACGCTATATTTTAATTAAAAACAACTTTTTTCATCGCAATAATTTATATGGTTAAATTATAATATTGAATGGTTTTAAAGTATAAATAGAATATATTTTTACCATTTAATATAATTTATGTCATTAGCATTTATTTTACATTAAATTCGTAGGTTAAATCAATTCAATCTTTTGCAATGTTTAATAGAAAAACCAGTTTTCTTTCGACAACAGGATTAATTTTAATTTAATTTCTGCAACTTTTGTGTATTTAATTTGGAAAAATGGATTCCATATTTGGAATCAGTGGGTTCAAATAATGTTAATAAGCTAGTTTTCATTTTTGGGAATTATGAATAGTAAGTATGGTAAATTTTATTTACCATAGTTAAAGGTAAATCGAGTAATTAAGGATAAATATAATATTATAAAATTACCCTAACACATTCTAAAATTCTATTGGATGGCTAAAAGTAGACCCATATAACCTAATAGTCGGATTATATTCATTTTATGGAATTTTGACCATGAAAATAATTTAATTATTATTAAAACCAAAGAAAGTGACAACATGTCACTCTCTTAAATCTTATAAGTATAATAATTTTAATTTAGTGATAAATATCATAAAACATCGAACATGAATAGTCTCCAGAAATCTAATAAAATTATATACATCATGATAATTTATTTAGAATTTTTAGGGATTAAATAAATGTCATTAATGGTGATACATTAATGATACAAAAATTATATATTAAGTGGAAAATAAGTAATTTATTTTTTATTGAAATAATAATACCAATTAAAAGGACCAAAAACCTGACCAAAACTTATTGGTAGTGTATTTATACACCTTAATCATCAAATAACCTAATATATAACCGTTTGGAGACTTATAAAAGTGATTACGACACTTATATTATTTTATTTTAAATGATTCCAATGTTGTCACCTTCATAATTTAATAAATATAACAATTTAAATATTGTGATTTTAAGATGATATATTCGAGTAAAAGTATTATTGTGAAAGTTAATAGATTTATATTCATCATAAGATTTTATTTTTAATTTTTATGCAAAAAATCAGTATATTAAATAATTATACAAAAATGTTGTTGTAATTATTTTATTAAGAGATAAACCAAATAAATGGTTTTAAAAATAATAAAATAAATATTATATGAACTATTTAATGTGATCCACTAATTTTATAGATACATATGAACTTTTATGAATCTATTAAAGCTTTTAGTTTGAACATATCTTCTGTATATATTTTATTTTAATTCAAATAAATGAATAGTGTCAAAATTGACACTATTGTTATTTTATAAACATAACATATTATAAAATTGTTTAAAAATCACAAAAATATTTAAAAATTATAAATTTAAATTTATATGGTCTATAATGTTATAAAGTAAACAATTATGGAAAATTCACAACAAATAAGTAATTATTTGTTATACTTTTAAATTTAGAATTTTATTACCCCAAATAAACTTAAATAGATTAAATAAGGATAAATCAAAATTATAAGGTTTAAAATAAGATCCAAACATGTCTAAATTTGATTGGTTGATGCTATTACAACCCAATATAATCTAAGTTTCGAATATGAGTCGTTTTTGGAGGTTTTTATGTGGGGTTAGATTTATTATAAATTAATATTTTTAAGAATTCAAAAGGTACCCCTCTCCTCCCTTATAAAAGGGCACCTCCTCCCTCTCTTACACACACCACTTTGAACCTTCAAGCTTGGAGAAACCCTTCCCAATTATCTTCTCCACTTCCATAGAAACATCCTAGAGGTCCTGGTCTTCTTCAAAGAACAATTTTAGTGCCCTAAGAGGAGGTCTCAAAGAGGCGCTTCAAAGAATAGGTAATGTCCATTACCGATTCTTTCAACTTTATTTCTTCTTCCATTTCTTCTTCATAGGTTATTTCATTATGAGGTAATAACATAAGTATCACTCATATAATGATATGTTATTATATGTATGAAACAACCCTATTTCACCATCTATCCATCCTATGGAAAAATAAATCACCGCGCGTGCGTACGTACGGAATACCGTCTCCACGACACGATGAGATTCATTCTCAATGATTAACCATTCATAAATGATTATAAAGTATATATAATAAGTAATAATGAAATATATGACATAATAATACTGTATTTATGTATATATATATATTTATGTCATCCAATTAATTCCATTCAATTCAATGAGGAAACGAAAACAACGTTCATGCGTACGTACGGCCTACCGTCTCCATGAATGGTGTATTTCTTTCCATTTATCGATCTATTTTATATTCTGAATATATATTATATATAAATCATGTTTTACATTTTGGATGTAATTAATAATGATCTAAGTAATTATATGAATAATTACAAGTCCAATCACGGACGACAAATGAAACGATTTTACCCAAAACGCTCTTTAACATGGAATTTACAAAAGAATGGGTAATATAAAGTCATAAGTGAACCATATATGATATCACAACAATTAATATGATTCTATAATAATTCAATAACATTATTTAAATCATTATATAGGAGTTTCGAACACTTACAAAGAAAATCAGACCTAAGGTATGGGATAATTTTTCAAATCTCATTTTTATTCGAGATTGCATATTCGTAAGTATTTATTGGGGTTATTTCTATCATCCATTTCCAAGTTTTATAAAAGTTTTTTCATGTATTTTTAAAGTAATTTTTACCCATTTTTGACTTTTACTACATGGTATGTAAGGAATCTTTCTTTTGTTTACGTTACGAGGTACTTTTTGACTTTTCTGGCAAAAGTACGAAAAGAATGTTTTTTAACTTATACGGCACGAGTGGATTTTTACGGTTTTATAAAGCCTTATTTTCATGAAGCTTATTCCAAAATATTTCATGACTATTTTCAAAAAAATCAATTTCTTTTAAAATTCCATGACGTTTTGTGAAAAGAAATTTATTTTCAAGAAGAATGGATATTTTCCTCAAGAATTCATCTCAAGTGTTTTATCAAAACCATTTTCCATCGAAGATGAAATTATTTCATATGTGTATGTTTCAAGTGTAATGTATCTATGATTTACATAGTTTCACTTTTCTTATTATGAAATGATATCCATTTCTTTTATATGGATTATGTGATGATCGGATGATGTTTATAAAACCCATTTTATTCGTTTCGTTATTATGAATGATGTATGTTTATTTTGTGGCACAAGTAAGAATTATTTCATTATGAGATGGGTGGGACCTATATCTCCCTCCAATGCATTGAGTAAATATTTATATCTCATGAGATAGACATGGCTGGAATGGAAGGTTAAACTGGTTCAGTAAAACAGGACTGAAACGAGGAGTGAACTCGATTCAGAAAGGGACTTTGTCCACTAAGATGGTCTTGGTAGCAATGCCTTGGCTACTATGGAAATCATTACATGTGCATAATGGATTCCACAATTACATTTTTTATTCCCATGCTATTTTATCATGATTTATGTTCCATTTTGATCTATGCCTTATGTACTTACATGTTTTATGTCGTTGCTCAAGATTTTTAATGTTCATGTTTTTTTAAGTTCAAATGTATATGGTATGTTTTATTTTATTCATGCTTACCCTTACTGAGCATTTGAGCTCACCCTTTTTATGTTTTCTTTTCCCAGGATATAAAGAAAGGTTTTAGGTAAGAAAAAAAAGGGGAAGATCTTTATGGGAGATGTTGAAGATCTTTCACCACGATTAGAGGATTACGTTCCATGTTTACAAAGACACAAAACTATTATGATCATTGTGTGTCTGTTTTTGTTATGTATTAAGTATTCTTAAAAAGTAATGTAATGTCCATGTATGTCAAGTTTCGGGTCTCTACAGTTGGTGTCAGAGGAAAGTTTTAGTCAACCTTTGAAAACTAGGATGCGAAAACGTTAGTGAGATCCCTAGAGATATTTCTAAGGTATGTCTAGGGATGTCCCTAAGGATAAGTATACGTATAGGATATAGTCCTAGAACTACGGTAACGATCGTAGAATTTAACCTAATATGTTAGATATTGAGTCTACTCCCCCTTTATTATGATGTTTTCCCTAGTATGATTTTTGCCTCTCACACTATACTTTTGGGGTTTTAGAAAATGGCTGGAAACAGGATGATTCATGATAATGGAGGATATAACGGACAATGGAATGATATTCTTCATGAGAAACCAAATGAAACTGGATTTGCAAGTCCAAAAACCATTATTATGCCGAATCAGCAATCTCATAATATGATCAATAAACTCAAATTTTGTAAGTTTCCTGACTCGGGTAATAAGAGAAAGATGGAGTTTCGTGATGATTATAGAGGAAAGAAAGTTCAATTTACCCTATGTAAATCATGTGGGAAGAGGCATCAAGGAAAATGTTTCAAAGGAACTAGAAGATTATTTGGGTGTGGAAAAGAATGAAATAAAGCCAGTAAGTGCAAAAGAAAAAGTTTAGTTAACACCATGGACAAGGATAATGGTATTGCTACGACATCAACAATGATTAGATGTTTTAAATGTGGAATGTACGGGCATTATGCAAACCAATTACCTAATGGAAAATCACATGAAGAGAATTGGCATGGTCATATGGGTAGTATTTATGTGGATGATGATGAGGAGACTACAAATGATATATGAGCTGAAAGAAGTGTTGACGCTGAGTCGGTTGTTTTAGAAGGTAGTAGAATGATTGTATGTTTATCGAGAGTTATGTTGTATAGTTAATGGTACTATGGAATAAAGAATCGTCTAAGGATTGTTACACTATTGTTTTTCCTAAAAGTATTTGAAATTATATGTTGAATGGTACCAGTAACCATGTAAGGTTATTCAGATATTTTTGTAAAGTAGATGATATGGGCATAATGAAGGAATAAGAAGATAATGAGATGTTTGATTGTATTCATGATCTCATGATTGATATAAGAACTAAGTGATATCATGGTTTGTGTATATAGAATTTTGAGGATTTTGGTATGTGGAAAGTGTTAACTTTTAACTGCATTCATGTTTCACTATGTTTCAATGGGTATTCATTTTTCAAGAGAATACATGATTAAGGGCTTTGAATGTTTGGAATGTGACCAAGAAGACATATCTTATGATATGTGGGGATCAACAATAGTATTAAATCTCTGGTAATAGTTTTCAGTATATTATGAGAGTATACTGCAGTATTATGGATAAGCCTAAAGATTGTAATGGATTATGTTGGACATAAGTTAGTATTGTTTAAGGATAGAAGTTTTTTCGATATTATTGATTGGATGTTATAGTAATATAGTTTTAGAAAAAGGAAAACCTGCAGGATGGGCGACAACCCATCACGTCGAACAAGTCTGTGGGATTCGAACCCACAACCGAAGTACGACTGGCCTTTATCGCATACCACCGACATACAGGAAGTCCCTGGTTAGTAGAAACTAGTTTTATTATATTAATCAGTATGATATATGATGTATAAGTCCATTTTCGGAAACATATATGATTAATCTCACTATAGATTGACTTATGTATATTTAATAACTTTTGCTTACCTTTTTTTTGAGATAGATAGAATGACCTGTCATTCTATCACATGATCTGCTAACACTTCACGAATGAAAAATTCAACTTCATTTCTTCAAGGGATGAAGTGGAAATTGTTCAATTCATGAACAATGGTGTGATTGTACCAAAATAAAGTAAGTATTTATGATAATTCAAATTCTTCAATTTTAGGGAAATGATATTGAAAACAAAAAATGTTGTACTAGTGCCCTTATATCCGATGAATCCGATGGTACCCTAGATCATCACAAATTTATGGCTTTGTCCTCTACCACTCTATATCAGAACTTGATGGTTAGATTTTTCTTCCATATCAATATTTTGACATATGTTCTCTTATATGGAAACCCAATGATGAGTTACATTGGGTAATCATTTCATTTCAAACTTTATTTTTTAAAATTAAGTTTTAGTATTCCTTTTTACAATGTTGGTTTCTATGAATAGTAAACGATTTATAACCCCGACGAATTTCGAGGGCGAAATTAATTTTAAGGGGGGTAGAATGTAACACCCCGAGATTTTATTAAAAATATTCTTTTATTTTCATTAATGTCTTGTGTTCTATGCTACACCATGATTACCTTGCGCTATATGCGACACTGTAGTAGCTTGCAGTATACGCAACACTATTCTTGGATCGTGTTACACACAATTTTGATAATAGTTATTCAACGCAACATTGAGTATATATATATATATATTCAATGTATAAATGAAATATGGTTGGATTATATTATATGAAACAACGAAGGATTCTTTCACAACACGCAACCCTGACTTGGCTTGCATTACACGCAATCGCGACCTTCCTCGATAGCGTGTGTTGTACGCAATACCAGGTTTTACTAAACAACGAAATATTATTATAATATTATTATGAACTAGCTGTTATGAATAGTATTAACTAAATTTTGAATTTTATAACATTATTATTCATCTTACACATTTTCTATAACATGGTATATGAACAAAATAAATGTTTTGGGTAAAATAAGCATTTTTCAAAAAAATGCAGTTTTGCCGCCTTTTGATGGCGCACCCACTTTAAAACTAGTTTTTTACATTTTTATAAGTTCAATTTGATAAAATAAAATTCTTCTTTGGAATCAAGAAATTAAAATTTACTTTGGATAAATTTTTCATATTATTCTGGTAACTTTCATATTTTGATGAATAGTAAAAACACGCTATATTTTAATTAAAAACAACTTTTTTCATCGCAATAATTTATATGGTTAAATTATAATATTTAATAGTTTTAAAGTATAAATAGAATATATTTTTACCATTTAATATAATTTATGTCATTAGCATTGATTTTACATTAAATTCATCGGTTAAATCAATTCAATCTTTTGCAATGTTTTTAAGAAAAACCCGTTTTCTTTTGACAACAGGATTAATTTTAATTTAATTTCTGTAACTTTTGTGTATTGAATTTTGAAAAATGGATTCCATATTTGGAATCAGGAGGTCCAAATTATATTAATAAGCTACTTTTCATTTTTGGGAATTATGAATAGTAACTACGGTAAATTTTATTTACCATAGTTAAAGGTAAATCGGGTAATTAAGGATAAATATAATATTATAAAATTACCCTAACACATGCCAAAATTCAATTGGATGGCTAAAAGTAGACCCATATAACCTAAGGGTCGTATTAGATTAATTTTATGGACTTTTGACCATGAAATAATTTAATTATTATTAAAACCAATGAAAGTGACAACATGTCACTCTCTTAAATCTTATCAGTATAATAATTTTAATTTAGTTATAAACATAATAAAACTTCGAACATTAATAGTATCCAGAAAGCTAATAATATTATCTACATC
Source organism: Viscum album (assembly GCA_963277665.1). Lineage (NCBI taxonomy): Eukaryota > Viridiplantae > Streptophyta > Magnoliopsida > Santalales > Viscaceae > Viscum > Viscum album. The sequence continues at coordinate 1,712,994,821 of OY728122.1, forward strand.
ATGATAATTTTTTTAGAATTTTTAGGGATTAAATAATTGTCATTAATGGTGATACATTAATGATACATAAATTATTTATTAAGTGGAAAATAAGTAATATAGTTTTTATTGAAATAATAATACCCATTAAAAGGACCCAAAACCTGACCAAAACTTATTGGTAGTGTATATCTACACCTTTAGAATCCAATTACCTAATATATAACCGTTTGGAGCCTTATAAAAGTCATTATGACACTTATATTATTTTATTTTAAATGATGCCAAAGTTGTCACCTTCATAATTTAATAAATATAACAATTTAAATATTGTGATTTTACGATGATAAATTCTAGTAAAATTTTTATTGTGAAAGTTAATAGATTTATATTCATCATAAGATTTTATTTTTAATTTTTATGCAAAAAATCAGTATATTAAATAATTATACAAAAATGTTGTAGTAATTATTTTATTAAGAGATAAACCAAATAAATGGTTTTAAAAATAAAAAATAAATATTATATGACCTATTTAATGTGATCCACTAATTTTATAGATACATATGTCATTTTAGGATTCTATTAATGCTTTTAGTTCGAACATACCTTCAATATATATTTTATTTAAATTCAAATAAATGAACAGTGTCAAAATTGACACTATTTTTATTTTATAAAAATAACATATTATAAAATTGTTTAAAAATCAAAGAAATATTTAAAAATTATAAATTTAACTTTATATGGTCTATAATGTTATTAAGTAAACAAATATGGAAAATTCACAACAAATAAGTTATTATTTGTTATAATTATAAATTTAGAATTTTATTACCACAAATAAACTTAAATAGATTAAATAAGGATAAATCAAAATGAAAAGGTTTAAAATAAGATCCAAAAATGTCTAAATTTGATTGGTTGATGCGATTAAAACCCTGTCTCATCTAATTTTAGAATATGAGTCGTTTTTGGAGGTTTTTAAGTGGGGTAAGATTTATTATAAATTAATATTTTTAAGAATTCCAAAGGTGCCCCTCTCCTCCCTTATAAAAAGGCACCTCCTCCCTCTCTTCCACACACTACATTGAGCCTTCAAGCTCGTCCAAACCCTGCCCAATTCTCTTCTTCTCTTCCCTAGAAACATCCTAGAGGTCCTGGTCTTCTTCAAAGAACAATTTTAGTTCCCTAAGAGGAGGTCTCAAAGAGGCGCTTCAAAGAAGAGGTAATGTCCATTACCGATTCTTTCAACTTTAATTCTTCTTCCATTTCTTCTTCATAGGCTGTTTCATTATGAAGTAATAACATCAGTATCACTCATTTACTGATATGTTATTATATGTATGAAAGAACCCTATTTCACCATCTATCCATCCTACGGAAAAATAAATCATTGCGCGTGCGTACGTACGGAATACCATCTCCACGCTGTGGTGTAATCTATTTTCCACCACCACCTTACTTGGATGATTATAATGGTGTAGATAATAACTATATATGATTATTATAAATTTATATTTATTCTGTAATAGTATACATAAACTCCAATAAAATTCGACAATCATGGGAACGATATCATCGCTCGTGCGTACGTACGGAATACCGTCTCCACGACACGATGAGATTCATTCTCAATGATTAACCATTCATAAATGATTATAAAGTACATATAATAAGTAATAATTAAAGATATGACATAATAATACTGGATATATGTATATATATATTTTTATGTCATCCAATTATTTCCATTCAATTCAATGAGGAAACGAAAACAACGTTCATGCGTACGTATGGCCTACCGTCTCCATTAACAGTGTATTTCTTAACATTTATCGATCTATTATATATTCTGAATATATATTATATGTAAATCATGTTTTACATTCTGGATTTAATTAATCATGATCTAAGTAATCATATGAATAATTACAAGTCAAAACACGGATGACAAATGAAATGATTTTACCCAAAACACTCTTTAACATGGAATTTACAAAAGAACGGGTAATATAAAGTCATAAGTGAACCATATATGATATCATAACAATTAATATGATTCTATAATAAATCAATAACATTATTTAAATCATTATACAGGAGGTTCGGACACTTACAAAGAAAATTAGACCTAAGGTAAGGGATAATTTTGCAAATCTCATTTTTATCCGAGATTGCATATTTGTAAGTATTTACTGGGGTTATTTCTTTCATCCATTCCCATGTTTTATAAAAGTGATTTCATGTATGTTTAAAGTAATTTTTACCCATTTTTGACATTTACTACATGGTATGTAAGGAATCTTTCTTTTGTTTATGTTACGAGGTACTTTTTGACTTTTCCGGCAAAAGTATGAAAAGAATGTTTTTTTAACTTATACGACACGAACTGATTTTTACGGTTTTATAAAGCCTTATTTTCATGAAGCTTCTTCCAAAAGATTTCATGAAAATTTTCAACAAAATCTCTTTCTTTTAAAATTGCATGACGTTTTGTGAAAAGAAATTGATTTTGAAGAAGAAAGTATATTTTCCTCAAGAATTCATTTCAAGTGTTTTATCAAAACCATTTTCCATCAAAGATGAAATTATTTCATATGTGTATGTTTCAAGTGTAATGTCTCTATGATTTACATGGTTTAACTTTTCTTATTTTGAAATGATATCCATTTATTTTATATGGATTATGTGATGATGGGATGATGTTTATGAAACCCATTTTATTCGTTGGGTTATTATGAATGATGTATGTTTATTTTGTGGCACAAGTAAGAATGATTTCATTATGAGATGGGTGGGACCTATATCTCCCTCCAATACCTTGGTTAAAGATTTATATCTCATGAGATAGACATGGCTGCAATGGCAGGTTAAACTAGTTCAGTAAAACAGGACTGAAATGAGGAGTGAACTCAATTCAGAAAGGGACTTTTTCCACTGAGATGGTCTTGGCAACAATGCCTTGGATACTATGTAAATCATTACATGTGATTAATGGATTCCATAATTACATTTTTTATTCCCATGCTATTTTACCATGATTTATGTTCCATTATGATCTATGCCTTATGTACTTCCATGTTTTATGTCGTTGCTCAATATTTTTAATATTCATGTTTTTTAAGTTCAAATGTATATGGTATGTTTTATTTTATCCATGCTTACCATTACTGAGCATTTGACCTCACCCTTTTAATGTTTTCTTTTCCCAAGATATAAAGAAAGGTTTTAGGTAAGAAAAAAGGGGAAGATCTTTATGGGAGATTTTGAAAATCTTTCACCATGATTAGAGGATTACGTTCCACGTTTCCAAAGACACTAAACTATTACGATCCTTGTGTGTCTGTTTTTGTTATGTATTAAGTATTCCACAAAAGTAATGTAATGTCCATGTACGTCAAGTTTCGGGTCTCTACAATGAGTATCGATTTCACAATCTCTTCCATATTTGGGATTGATTCATTTTAAGTATCCATTAGGGAATATTTATTGTTCATGTCCATGTTATCTAAAAATATTGTCATAAACTGTTTTACTATTATCCAATGGATTGTTAAAGTCATTTGTACCAATTTTTTAATTTTTACTTCCCTGTTTGAAAGGAATGTTTCATTCAATTTTTCCAAATGAGGTACTTTTTTACATTTTCAGAAAAAAAGTATGAGAATAATGGAATTTTAACATATATGGCATGAACATATTTTTACACTTTTATGACCCTTCATTACCTTAAAGCTCCCCTTAATATTGGGTAACTTTTTTTCAAATAAAATGTCTACTTTTAAAATTTCATGGCAGTTTAAGAAAATAAAATTATTTCAACAAAAAAAATGATATTTTCATCAAGAACTATTTTAAATGATTTTCATTATTCATTTATATGTTTTCAAATGTTTTTCAATGAAAAGGGATTTGAAAAAGTTTTATGGTTTGAAAATTTGTTTTTATGAAAAATTCTTGTTCTATGTGGCCTTTCAAAATCATTCCCCACTTAAGATGACTTACTTTGATATATTTCTAGAATATAATTCATATTATTTTCTAAATGGTTGATGTTTCGATGGAATGATGTTTAAGAAACCAACTTATTTTCTGGGGATATTCTTTTGATGAAATAGTTGGGAAACCTATATCATTCAATAGGTTATAATATCATTACATGTTTATGATACCCATTTCATTTCATGGGTTTTGATTAGATTTTTAATGATATTGTTCCACATATATGTATGATTTCATTTTGAAATGGGTGGGACTTATATCTCCATATAATTTATTGGGTAATTATTTTTATCTAATGAGATATACTAAGATGGTCTCAGGATTTATCCTTGACTAATAAGATGGCCATGGGAGTGAACCATGAATACCAAGATGGAATGAGGAATGACCTCATGCTACTAATATGGCTAGGGGGTGACACATGACTACTAAAATAGTATTGGGAGTAATCCCATACTAGTAAGATGGCATTGAAAATTGTTCCTTGTCTACTATTGAAATCATTATAAGCCTAAGTGTATTACAAGATTCCATGTTTAATTTTTATGTTAGGATTTCTTGGCCTGTGTTCTTTATTTCCTTATGATTCATGTCTTATGAACTGCTATTATTTATTACATGTTTCATGTATATAATATTTGATCTGAAGAGTGTGATATTCTATTTTCATGACCATGCCCTCATACCCTTATGCTGATGATTATGCTTAAATATATTCCTTTTTTACCCTTACTGAGAATTTGAGCTCAACCCTTTCTTATTTTTCTTTTCCCCATGTTATGAAGAAGGGTTTTATGTAGAAGTAATAAATTTGGAGATCTTTATAGGGGATGTTTATGATCTCCCACCAAGATAGAAGATTTTGTTTCCATGTTTCCAAATACATTTAACAATTATGGTCCTCCAGAATGTATTATTGTAATATACTGAATATTAATAAAAAATGATGTAATATCCATGTTTGTTAATCTTGTGTCTCTATACTGATAGTATGATCCTTTTTACGAATTCAAACATCATTTCCTTAAGCACCCTTTATTTTCTTTATAAGGGATTGTTGATGAATAATTTGAGAAAGGATTGATGTTGTTCCTTACTTATTATTCCCACGTTAATCCTTCACAAGTCATAGAAGTTTGGAAAATTCTCAATTATCATAAATGATAAATATGAAGTATCCTTTCTACAAAGACCACCCACCACCATATTTTCTTTACTCGGAAGGTAGTGGATTGAGAAATTGTAATCCTTGATGAAATCTAACCATCTTCACTGGTGCTTATTAATATCCTTCTATGTGAATATATATTTTATGCTCTTATGATCAGTATATATTTCACACATCTCCCCATAAATATAATGATTCCATTTTTTTAATGTGAAGATCACATGAGACATCTCCAGGTCATGCATGGGATAGTTTTTCTCATGAATTTTCAATTACCATGAGGCGTAGGCTATCATATTATCTTTTTTTATCATTACACTACCTAAGACCTTATTTTATTCATCAACATACACCATAAAGTATTCCCAACTTTTTTTTTGTGTGATCACTTATGTAGTGATAAGCCGCTTTTTTAACTCTTTAATGAAGTATTCGCATTCACTAGCCTAGAAAATTTTTTCTCCCTACCGACTCAGCTTGGTTAGTGGGTTGGAAAATCATGTGAATTTCTTCCCAAAAGGTTGGTAATATTTATATATCCAAGGAATTGAAATATCTATATTACAAATATTTTCTTGGGAAACTCTTCAATTTCCTTTATTGTGGAAGGGTCCACATACATCTTTTTTCTAGTTTTTACATGCTCCAAGATTGATATTTGCTCTATCCAGGACTAACATTTACAGTATATTTCATGTAGTTTCTCCCAAACCAAAGACTTAAAAATAGTATTAAAATGATCCTCATGTTCCTACTTTATTTTTTATAATATTATAATATCATCAATAATAATTAAACTTTTTTTAAGGTTATCTCTAATGTCTCTATTCATTAAATCAATTATAATTAATGGAGTATTAGTGAGTCTGAAGTTCATCACTATGAACTCATAGTTTCCATACTATTGGTCAAGGTAGAGTACACAAGAGGGGGGTGAATTGAGTATCTATAAAAAATTTTGTTTAAAACGTATTGCTTAAAGTTCCCTTGAAATTTAAAATTCAATTACCTAGTTATCCAGTAGTGAATTTATAAGATCATGACTATTCGGTTAATTTCTCAATAGATTGATTAGTTATTAGTTATATCGATATGATAATTAATACAAATTTTTAATATAACCTAATAATTCAATACTGTAACACCTCATGATTCCATTGTATGTTTCTCTTTGAATAATGTAATAGCTTGTGTTGTACTCAACATGGAGTTTTAGCACACCACGACAAATCAAACTAGCCATTATGAATATTAATACCCAATTTTTAAATGTTATAATCTTTATTTTTCATATTTGACTTCATTTTTGAGTTTGGAATATCAAAATTATCTTTTGGTGATTTTTTTTATTTTTTTGAAAACTTTCAATTTATGATGAATAGTGAAAAACACTACGTTATTGTATAAAACCGACTTTTTATTTAAATAATTAATTATTTTATTTAAATTGATAAATGTCGTAAAAGATAAAAAATACCTATATTTGTTCAATATTATTCATTGGAGTCATTTTATAATAAGATAAGAGATATAAAATTTTATTGAACTTTTTACCGTCTTTTACCGAACTTCTAGGCACATTCGCAAATTTGCATAAAACGTAATTTTACCACTTCAGTGAATTGAATTTAAAAAATCCTAGAGACCCAGTTGACATCAATAAGTAAAATTTGGTTCAATATGATGAAAATAATATTTTGTGAATAGTAACTTTTGACTTTTATTTACAACGGTTAAAAGTAAATAGTGTAATTAATGGTAAAAAAATGATATTATAATTACCCTAACACATGTCCTAATACTATTGGATAAGTGAATTTCAACCAAAATCAACCTTATGAATAAAACATTTTTATTTTGGTCCACATGGATTATATTATGACATTTATTATTATTTTATTTAATGAAGAGTTAAAAGAGTTAAATTCAATGTTTAATAACTGAAACATTTCTAATATAGGGTAATACATAAGATAAATTAGACTATAAATATTCATAAGAGATATAAAAAAATTTCCTACATAATGGTATTATATATTTAATTTTTATAAATTATATAATTAAATTTATTTATGTTACAATGATGATGTAGTAATTACCTTATTAATGAAAGATTAAAATAATTGATATTATAAATATGCAAGTAAATGTAAATTTATACTTATGATGAATTCCTCTAATTATATAGGTTAATATGACCAGTTAGGGTTTATTAAAGAAATTTTATTCAAATTGATATATTTTTTATCAATTTCACAAAAACAAAATACCAAATAGTGTGAAAATTGACATAAATGAGTTTTAAAAACAAATACAATATTATTAATTGGTATAATATTCTTAATAATCTAAGGTTCATAAAAAGGATAGAGATAAGGTTATATATATTAATAATTAACTACATGGGGTTCTCTTGGATTTTTATTGTATGTTCATTAACCATTTTTTATAATAATACAAGAATACATGGTAAAAGTTAAACAGTTTATCTAAGAGTTAAATCTAAAAGATAAGGATAATATGGTGACCTAAACCTATCTAAAACCTATTGGTTGAGAGGTTTTCGACCCATACCTACCTTGTCTTCGAAATAAATCATTTTTGAGCCATTATATACTGAATATTATTGTATAATAAAATAATATTTCATGCTTTTCCAAAATTGACCCTCACATCTATTATAAAAGGGTACTTCCCCTTCTCTCAAAATCACACCCCCAAAGCAATTTTTCAACGCTAAAACCTGATTAAATATCCTCCAAACTACCCTAAAATAACCAATAGTACTTAATTTTATCATAAAGCCAACCTAAGGATCACTTTTGATTAACTCCAAAGGAAACACCCGAAGAAGAGGAAATAATTTCACCACCTCTTTCAAACTTCATTTCTTCTTCCACTTCCTCTTTCTTTGTTGTTTCCAAAACCAAATAATATCACCCATACCAAATACATATTGTGATGTTATTATAAATATGGTACAACCATATTCATTATTCTATTCATCCTAAGAATGACAAGTCACCATACATGCGTACGTACGACTTGTTGTCACCATGTCGTGGTGCAGTTTGTTATTCCAACACTTCATTATTTGGATGGGTATAATAATGATTATAAATGATGTAAATAATAAATAAAACATGTTATTTACTCTTTATATATTATATACCATCCAATTACACACGATTTCACCACCAATAGAATGATATTTTCACTCATGCGTACGTACGGATTACCGTCTCCACAAACGAGATTAAAATTTAATCCCCATCATAACCATTCAACAAAAATGTTCATTTTATGGTTAAAATAATGTTTAAAAACATAATATGATTCATGGAATGAATAAAATACATCCTATCGATAACAAACATGGCTTACATGACCAACCATATGGATGAAAATAAATCAGTTAACACCCGTAACAATGATACTCTCAAAATATTATTAACAAAGTAATATTAGAAGATCATATATGATATCATATTTATGTATTTGTTTATTTTAAAATTTAATAACAATGATTTAACTATTATACAGGAGGTTAAAATACCCTCAATCAATGAAATGTACAAGTTAAGGGAAAATTCTATAGTCTCTTCATTATCCGAGTTCATTTATATGTGACTATCTACTGGGACATCTTTATCATCCACATCTGTGATTCTTAAAAATGTATTTCATAAAATAATTACAATATCCAAGACTATGGATTAATTTCATTTATACCCTTTTTTGACTTTTTATAAAATGTTTATAAAGGAATCTTTCTATCATTTTCCAAACACTATTCTTTATGACCTTTTCGACAAAATTAAGGAAAGATTGTTTTTTTAACATATATGGTGGGTGAGGCTATTTTACACCGTTTGAAGCTTCCTTTAAAATCATATAAGAATATTTTAAAAATAATTATTTTATTTTATAATTACATGGATTTTAAATAATTTCAAAATAGGATGAGATAATTCTCTCAAATAGTTTTGATTTCATCTATATTAACATACTTTGATGGATTTTACAGTTGTTTAAAGTTGATTTATTATGATACAATCTTCAATATTTTATTGAGGGTATTGTGATTTTTTTTTGATTTTAGATATTTTATTTTCATACCATTCATGGTTTATTGTTAGTGTATTAATATTTCATATGCTAGTTTTAATACGAATGTTTATGTTATGTTTTATCCTTTTCATATGAGGAATGCATTGGATATAGTAAGTGATGGGTGGAGCCTGCTCTATCTCATAGATTCATAGGTAGGTATCTTGAGACAAACTAGTGTCTTGGCACAAGGCCTTGAAAAATCTTAGTTTTTGTATTGTACGGAGGCCTTGATTATGTTGTCATGATTTCTAGCATTATGCATTCCATAATTATGAAATTGTTTATTCATATTACATGTGATTATTTGACTAGTAGGATATCCATGTGACTAAGTAAATGGAATTATTTGATTTATATTTTCCATATAATAATAATGTTTATCTTAAAAGGGATTTTTTTAGTCTTATACATTTCAATAAAGTTTTATGATTATTTATGAAAGGTTCTGCTATATTGTTATCCTTACCGAGCACCTGACATCACCCCTTTCTATGTTTTATTTTTCCTAGCATGTGAAGACGTATATTTTTAATGACCGGCAGGGATATTCTAAGGAATATGAATGTGTTCAAAGAAGGAAATGTGGTTTTTTTATATTTTAGAAGTAATGTATTTTTTTGTGTCTTTTACTTCCAGGGCTGCTAAACTGATCTGTCTTTCTGGATTTGATCCATTGTGATCATGCCAATATTATGTGATAATGCACCAACTCTAAGTAAATGTGGTTGGTAATTATATTTGGTATCAGATGATGTCTAGTACAAACCTTGGAAGCTATATTTAGAAAAAACTCTAATTAGATAACATTACCCTAAAATATAATTTTAGGATTAGTATAGATGAACATCCTAAAATTTTGGTAATGTATAGATTTTGTGAGTTTTCCAAGAAATAAATCCCTGTCTAGATATGAGCAGGTATATTCGACTCTGGAACAGATGTACCTAGGAGTGAAAAATCTGACAAGGAGTTTTAGGCTTGACTTGGGGTATCCTAGTACTCGACAACGGTCCTTACTGCACTTTTGGGTACGACACTCCCGAGGGATATGTTTAGGATAATTCACATTTTCATTATAAACCATTATGAAGGATTTATCATTATATACCTCCTCAAGGATAACATTTTTATTATTATAGATTATATGTATAAACTGTTCAATTTATCTTTAGTGTTTTACTAATTTGGGATTATGTATTGTGATTCATAAACTAATCTACTGTATGCCATTGTTTAGAAATTATGCCTTATGGAAGGAATGAAAATCATATCAATGCATGTAATCCATGTAGGGATTTCCCTCCTACTAAAGATAATTATAGTGGAGATGGTGATGAAACTAGTGATCATCATCTTATCATCGTACCGAGACAACTCACTCAAGTTATGAATAATAACCTTACCCGTATGGAGAACCTAGATCCATAATGCAGATGATAAATGTTACTCCACTTTATTTGGCAACAACCACCAACAATCAATGGGAATACAAATAAATTTTTTGGAGAGAAATGGATATGTTCCTTAGAGAAAAAATTTCATTATTTGGGTAGTAGATAAAGGGAAAAATTTGTCATGGAATTTTATCGCCTCACAAGAGATACCGATCAATGGTGGTCCTTAATTCAAAACACAATGGAAGATGAAGAAGTATCAAATATGAAATGGAGGGAGTTTAAAGATATTTTCTTATAAAAATACATTCTTCATGGCCATTGAGGGGATATGGAAAGACAATTTTTGAATCTAAGGAAAAAGGAGGATGATAATGTCGTAAAGTATGATTCTAACTATACAAGGTTATAAAGGCATGCATCGAATTATATTCATATCCCAAGGAGTAATATTGATTGATTTATTCTATGGGTTAGAACCATTTATCCATTGAGAATTATTCTCACAATCCTTATCATCATATGAATATGTTGTCTCTTGTCCAATCAAGACAAAAAAGTAATTCTCTAAGTCATATGAATTTAAAGAAAAGTAAGAGAAGAAGTGATCTGTTGAACACTCTGGAAATAGAAATAAGGGGAAGAAGGGAAAATTTGAATATCCACCCTACTGTAAATGAGGGAAGAAACACCTTGGTACTTCCTTAAGGGAATGGGAGTGTGTCACATGTGTGGGGATAAAGGACACCAAACTCATGATTGTAAGGGAATAAAATATGTTTTTGACGATGAATGCTACAATTGTAGGGAAATGGGGCATTATGCAAATGAATTTCATATGATCCAAGGAAACATACCTCAAATAGGCCTAGGGAGAAAGTCCAAGCTTATGAAATCACTACTGTTGAGTTTGATGCTCCAAAAGACATTTTGGTAGGAAATTTAATGGTTCCCTCAAGTTTAGCCAGTGCTTTATTTGATTCTAGATCATCGCATTTTTTCATATCTTCCCAGTTTTCTGAGAAAATTTGATACTTCCAATTTTATTTAACAAGAGAGTTGTCAGTCAAAACACCAAATGGAAGTATAATTGCAATAATGTTTTGTGAATAAATTCCCATTAGGGTATATAAATGTTCATTATCTACTGATCACATCGTCATACCCATGATTTAATTTGATATAATCCTCAATATGGATTGGATTTAGGACCATGATGTGAAAATTTATTTTAAAAAAATAGATTACAATTTTCAATGTTGATAAAGAGTGCCTTATCTTTAGATAAGAAACATCACCAACTAATTCTTATCTAGATCCACCCATAATAGATCTACTAAATTCAATTATTGGCGTGGAAGAGAATTAAATAACTATGGGTGAGGAAAATAATGTTCGAATATAGGACATACCTATTGTACAAGAATATGTTGACATGTTTCCAGATGATTTACCTAAACATCCTCCAGAATGAGAAATTGAGTTTTTCATTGATTTAATTATTGTTTCAAGGGTCATATCTAACACCCATTATAGAATGGCCACTGTGTAATTAGTGGAACTAAAGAAACAATTAGAGGAATTGAGTAATAAAGGATTTATTCTCCCTAGTGTTTTTCCATGGGGAGCCCTGGTTCTTTTTGTTATGAAGAAAGAAGGATCTATGAGGTTGTGCATTGACTAAAAGGAAACAAATTCTATAAAAATAAATAACAAGTATCCCCTACCTCGCATTGATGATTTATTCGATCAGCTTCATGGGGCTAAATTTTTTTCAAAGATTGATCTTCGATCTGGATATCATTAGTTATGTGTGAAGAAGGAAGACGTTCTGAAAATAGCATTTCGAACCAGGTATGGGCATTACAAGTTTACAATAATGCCTTTTGGACTAACTAATTCACCCTTTATTTTCATGTATCTAATTAATAGTGTTCCCAAGGAATATCTTGATGACATTGTAGTGGTATTAATTGATTATATCTTTGTATACTAAAAAAAGCTACGAAGATCATGAAAATCACTAGAGTATTATTCTGAAAACCCTCATATGAAATGAATTATATAGGAAGTTTAGAAATTGTGAATTCGGGATTTAGGGAATTTCTTTTATTGGCCATATTGTCTCAAAGTATAGAATCATTTTTGATCCTTTAAAGACCAAGGAAATCCATGAATGGATAGCAGCGATGAGTATAATTGAGGTACACAGTTTTATTGGTTTACTAGGTTATTATTGGTGTTTCATCCAGAATTATACCCGATTGGAAAACCCATTAACCAAGATCACACGTAATGGGGTTAAATTTGTTTGGAAAAAAGAGTGTGAGTTTTTTTAAGAACACAAGAGAAGATTAATCAATGTATTTATCACGACTCTACCATTCGAGAATGATGGGTTTGTTATTTATAGTGTGGCCTCAAAGAAAGGACTTGGATCTATACTTATGCAGAATTATAGAGTTATTTTTTATGAATCACGATAGATAAAAATTCATGAACAAAACTATCCCACTCATGATCTTGAGTTACCAGCTGTAATCTTTAATTTGAATATATGGAGACACTTTCTCTATGGTGAAAAATGTAAGATATATACCGATCCCAAGAGTTTGATGTATATTTTCTCACAAAAAGAACTCAAAGTCAGGAAAAGGGTATGGCTCGAACTACTCAAGGATTATGATTTCACTATACACTACCACCTAGGGAGGGAAAATAAGGTGGTTGATGCTTTGAGCAGAAAGGATCATGGTGTTTTGAACAAGATGATGGTTTAAAGGGATCCTATGTTCATGGATCTAGTAAAGATGGATATGGGAATAATAATGGAAGGGGAAGCATAAAATTTTTTTCTAATGGTTTCTAAACCATGTTTACTAGAAAGTATAAGAAGTTCTCACACTGATGATGAGAAATTTCAAAATAAAATTAAAGCTGTGAACGATGGAAGATTGATCAAATTCGTATATGAAGATGGGATTTTAAAATTTGGGAAACGATATTTTGTCTTGGATATACCAGATCTAAAAAGGGAATTTTATGGATGATGCTAGTAGCTCAAATGTTTCTATACACCCTAGTAGCACTATGATTTATAGAGATTTGAAGGAACATTTTTGGTGGGATAACATGAAGAGGGAGATTGCTGATTATGTGTCAAGATTATTGGTGTGTCAACAAGTGATGATTGTAAGACAACAACCTATAGGATTCATGAAACCTCTTCCCATAACTAAGTGGAAATGTGATGATATTACGATGGAATTTGTCATTGGGCTACCAAATACTCCTAGAAGGAATGATTCAATATGGGTCATTGTTGATCGTCTTACCATGTCAGCACATTTTCATGCTATAAGATAAGATTTACCACTAGAACATTTTGCAAGACTATATATCAAGGAAGTTGTTTGACTTCATGGAGTACCTTTATCGATTGTTTCTGATCATGATCCCCTTTTTACATTAAGATTCTGGAAAAGTCTTCAGAAGGCCTTGGATACTGAACATTATTTGTGAACTGCCTACCACCCTCAAACACATGGACAATCAGAATGGACTATTCAAACCATGGAAGACATGTTGAGATCTTTCTCACTTGACCTTCAAGGTATGTGTAATCAATTTTTACATCTAGTAGAATTTTCTTATAACAATAGCTTCCATTCAAGTATTTTGATGTCACCATATGAAGCGTTATATAGAAAGAGATTTTGTACACCAATTTTTTGGGATGATGTTGGTAAAAGCAAACTCATAGGGCCAGAACATGTTGAGGAAACAACAGAAAACGTGTTGATTATCCAAACCCACATAAAATCTGCTCAGAGTAGGAAAAAGAGCTATACTGATAACCAAAGTAAAATATTTGGAATTTCATGTAGTAGATCATGTCTTCCTAAAGGTATCTCCATGGAAGGGTGTTATATGTTTCAGTAAGAAGGGTATATTAAGTCCCAGGTACATCGGACCATTCAAAAATATAGAATGAAGTGGAGTTATATCTTATCATTAGGCAATGATGCCAAGTCTCTCCAAAGTTCATGATGTGTTCCATGTATCACTATTGAGAAAATACATGCCAACCCCAATGCGTGTACTCACCTATGAGAATATTGAACTGGAACATGATCTTTCTTATTATGAAGAGTTTTTCAAGATAGTTGATACCAGAAAGCAAGTGTTGAAAAAGCTGGATGACTCATCCGGTAAAAGTTCTGTGGAGAAATCATAATATGGAAGAGGAAACGTGGGCACCCAAGAAACATATGATGAAGAACAACCCAAATATTTTTATGCAGTAATATTCTAGAATTTCTAGGACCAAATTATACTAAATAGGGGATAATGTAACACCCCGAGATTCCACGGTACGTTTCCCATTGAATAATGCAATAGCTTACGCTATACGCAACTTGGAGATTTAGCACACCAGGACAAATCAAACTAGCCGCTATGAATAGTAATACCTACTTTTTAAAAAAATTTAAATTTAATTTTATAAAATGGACTGCATTTTTCAGTTTGGAATATTAAATTTATCTTAGAGTAATTTTTTTATTTTTCTGAAAACATTCATTTTTGGATGAATAGTGAAAAACACCGTGTTGTTGTTTAAAACCAACTTTTTATTTAAATAAATATTTATTTTATTTAAATTTATTTTATGTAAAAGTAGATACATAATACCTATATAAGTTACATATAATTAATCAGAATCATTTTATAATAAGATTCTATGCATAAATTTTTTTTGAACTTTTTACCGTCATTTTCCCACCTTCTAGGCACATTTTCAAATTTGCATAAAACATAATTTTACCACATCAATGAATTGAATTTAAAAAATTAGAGAGACATGGTTGACATCAGTAAGTAAAATTTGGATGAATAAGATGAAAATGATTTTTTGTTAATAGTAACTTTTGACTTTTATTTCCCACGGTTAAAAGTAAATAGGGTAATTAAAGGTAAAAAATGAGATTATAATTACACTAAAATTTGTCTTAATTCTCTTTGATTAGTGTATTTCTACCTAAATCAACATTAGGAATAATATTTTATCCTTTTTGTCTACAAGGATTAGATTAGGACGTTTATTATTATTTTATTTAAAGAAGAGTTAAAAGTGTTAAATTCATTGTATAATAACTAAATAATTTTTAATATAGGGTAATACAGAAGATAAGTTCTTATATAAATATTAATTAGAAATATAAAACAATTTCCTACATAATTTTATTTTTTTTTAATTTTTAGACATTAAATCATTAAATTTATTTATGATATAATGATGATGCAGTGATTACCTTATTAATGAAGGATTAAAATAATTAATCTTATAAATATCAAAATAATTATAAATTGATACTTATGATGAATTCCACTAATTTATTGGTTAATATGACTTGTTAGGGTTGATTAAATAAATTTTATTCGAGGTGATAAAGTTTTTACGACTTTCAAAAAAAATACCAAATAGTGTCAAAATTGACATAAATGAGTTTTTAAAACAAGTACTCTATTATTAATTGATATAATATTCTAAAAATCTATGGTTTGACCAAAAGACTTAGATAAGGTTATATATATTAATAATGAACCACTTGGGGTTCTATTGGCTTTTTATAGTAATTTTAATAACCATTTATTATAATAATACAAGAATACCTCATAAAAGATAAACATTATAACTAAGAGTTAAATCTAAAAGATAAGGTTAATATGTTCAAACAAACATGTCCAAAACCTATTGGTTGAGATTTTTTCGACCCATCCCCACTTTATCCTTGAAATAAATCATTTTCTAGCCCTTATTAATAGAATATTATTGTATAATATAATAATATTTCAACCATTTCCTAAAGTGATCCTCACCTCTCTTATAAAAGGGTACTTCCCCTTCTCTCACTATCACACCTCCAAAGCCATTTGGCTCAGCCAAACCCTACTTAAACATCCTCCCAACTACCCTCACTTTTACCTAGAGGGATTAATTTGATCAAAAATCCATCCTAAGGATCCCTTTTGATCTACTCAAATGGAAACACCCGAAGAAGAGGTAATAATTTCACCACCTCTTTCAAAGTTATTTTCTTCTTCCACTTCCTCTTTCTTTGTTGATTCCATACCAAAATAATAAATCCACTACCATACATACAATGATGTTATTATAAATATTTTACAACAATATTCATTATTCTATCCATCCTATGAATGAAAATTTTCCTTACATGCGTACGTACGGCGTACCATCTTCATGTCGTGGTGTAGTTTGTTATTCAAACACATCATTATTTGGATGGGTATAATAAAGAGTATAACTTATGTAAATAATTAATATAACCAGTTAAGTATTATTTTTATATGATATACCATCCAATTACATATTATTTCACAATTAATAGAATGATATTGTCGCTCGTGTGTATGTACGGATTACCATCTCAACAAACACTATCAAATTCATTCCCAATAATAACTATTCCCGAATAATATTCATTTTAGGATTAAAAATAATTTTTAAGAACTTAATATAATTCTGGATATGAATAAAATACATCCTATCCATAAAAAACATGGCATATGTATCCAAGAATATAAGGGAAAATGAATCTCTTAACACATGATATAGTGATACAACTGCAATATTATTAACAAATCTATATTAGAAGATCATATAAGATATCATATTTACATATGTGGTTATTTTATAATTTAATAACAATTATTTAACTATAATACTAGAGTTTAATTTACCCAATATCAATGAAAAGTACAAGGTAAGGATTAATTCTACAATCTCTTCATTATCTGAGGTTGTTTATATGTGAGTATCTACTAGGAACTCTTAATCATCAACATCTGTGTTTCTTAAAAATGTATCTCAATTTTCTTTTCCTTGAATATGGGATAAATTAATTTATACCCTTTTTTTATTTTTATAAAATGGTTATAAAGGAATCATTCCGTCATTTTCAAAACAAGGACCTTTATGACCTTTTCCACAAAATTAAGGGAAGAATGTTTTTATAACATATATGGTGGGTGCGGCTATTTTCCTCCTTTTATAGCTTCCCTTACAATCTTATAATAATATTTTCAAAATAAATGTTTTTTTTTATAATTACATGACTCTTAAATTATTTAAATATAAAAAGAGATATTTCTATCAAATTGTTTTGATTTCATTTATTTCAACATCCTTTGATGGATTTTACACTTGTTTGTAGTTGATTTATTATGATACAATATTCCAAATTGTATTAAAGGTTTTTTTATGTGTTTAATGTGGATGTTTAATTTTTTTTTCCATTCATGGTTTCTGGTTAATTTATTAACATTCCATATTCTTGTTTTAATACGAATTTTTATGTTATGATTCTACCTTTTCAAATAAGGAATGCAGTGGACTTACTAAATAATGAATGGATCCCGCTATAGCTCCTCTATTCGTCAGTAGGTCTCATGAGACAAACTAGTGTCTTAGAACATGGCCTTGACAAAATCTTATTTGTAGTCTTGGCACGAGGCCTTTACAATGTGGTTATGATGTCTGACATTATGCATTCCATCATTATGAAACTGGCTATTGATATTACATGTGTTTATTCAACTAGTATAATATCCATGTGACTAAATAAATGGAATTATTTGATTTATATTTTCCATATTATACTGAAGTTCATGTTTAAAGTCCTTTTGTTTTAGTCTTAAACATTGCTTTTAATGTTTATGATTATTTATGAAATATTCTGCTATACTGTTATCCTTACTAAGAACCTGAGCACACCCCTTTCTATGTTTTATTTTTCCCAGGATGCAAAGAATTATATTATGACTGACCTACAGGGATAGTATAAGGTATATGAATGTTTTCAAAGGAGACAATGTTGTTGTTTTTTTTCATTTTAGATGTAACGTAAATCTTATTTTTGTATCTAGTACTTCCAAGGATACTAAATTGATCAGTCTTTCAGGATTTTATCCCTTATGATCATGCCAATGTTATGTAATAAGGCACAGAATTTCGTTAACTAGGGTCGGGGAGTTACAAATAGTATTGTAAAAACTTGATCAGACTAACTATCAGTGTTCAATTTATTTTCCTTAAATATGAGATAAAACAGAGTAAAACTAAAAGGTAAAAGATCAACGGAAATAAAACAGGAGGCTCAGCCTCAAGAAGAGACATAGTCCTCTCCTCTTGATGATCACCTACCATAATGTAGTTTAAATTAATAAATTGATCGATCTACACCTTGGATTGGGTTTTCAAATAGCACACATGGCTAACCGGGACACCCTTGACCTCTACCACAGTTCTTCCGGAGAAAAAAAACTATCAAGTCGCACATGAACTCTTCCACAGTTCTTCCTGGGATACAAAAGGATAAAAAGAGTGTGAGATTGAAGATATCAAGTATCTTCCAATTATGAATAGGATTCAGTGTGTGTAACATAAAAATACTCACACTTCTCATAAATGTAACTAAAAGAACACAACAAAGCTAATGATGTAGTGTTAGGTTTAGAAGGATCTATGTGTTATGCACTGAAGCTATGTACTCATTTGATGAAGTGGATTTGAAGTTTGAGTCTTCTACTGGAAGGTTACACAAAAATAGAGTTTCTTATTCTGGCTTCTAGTTACAAGTATGGTTCGATAGGTATATTATTCTTCTTCCTTGATAGGATGGGATAGTTTTTCAATTATATGTTCATCCTGTTTGAGATCTCCTCATGTGTTCTTCTGTTCTTGAGTTTACAGTGGTTGCAGGAGAGTTGCATAATTTTTTCAATATATCTCTCTCTTAGGCGTGCACCACACCACTTGTCTTGATCTATTTATCTTCTTTATTTTTAAAATAATTCTTATTTTCAAGGACCGACTAATAGCATGTACATTCCTTAGGAATCAGCTCATCGTACATCGTACTATCTGCTAAAATACCTGCAAAATATTTTTAAATATTTCAGTATCATTAAATGAATCAAATAATAACATTAAAAATAACAATAATACATGCATATTTAAATAGTCTATCAGTAAATCTTATTTTGGTGTCTCCTTCTATCAGTGTCTACTTCTATTGGTGTCTCCTTCTATTGGTGTCCCCTTCAATCAGTGTCTCCTTCTATTGATGTCTCCTTCTATAGTTGATATAGTTGAACCAACGGTGACTTATTTCAACTGACGGTGAGTCCTTGCGTTGGTAGCAGCATACCATGGTCGGTCACTGGGATGAATGGTAGGTCATCTGTGTCGGTGAGTCATATGCAACGGTGAGTCATATGAAATGGTGTCATGTGCAACGGTGAGTCGTATTTCTGTCGGTGTCATGTGAAGCGGTTAGTCATTTCAATGGAGTCATCTTCACATACATAGAATATATGCCCGTTTGAACTGTCTGTTAGTGAGTCATATGTCTATCAACTAGTCATCTGTCTGTCAGTGTCAGTGAGTCATACAAAGATAATTTTAGATGTTCTGTCTGTCTTACAATTCAAAAAATTCAAATAATGTTAATGTCTATAATTACACATCGATAATCAGTTATAAGATTGTTTAGACATAAACACACATAAATAATTATATGATTGAAATGATCTGAAATTCACGATAATTCTTTGACATAATTTATAATCTTTGACATAAGGTAAGATATATGTTAATATATGACACGATATGTGATAATTAAAACCATTATAGTTAGTGATTGTGGCAAGCATTATCTATGGTCCAAAAATATCCCCATTTTTATGATCACAAATCATGGAATTATTAACTTCTATGGGGAATGATTAAACTAAACAATCTTATTAGTGTCTCCCATAAAGATAAAATAATGTATTAGAGACAATAAAGTGTAAACACGTAATAATTCTTAATAATTTTCTCCTAATTTTAATAATGATTAATAAAATGCTCCCCCTTTTGTGATTATAAAAATGTTAAAGGTTAAAAGAAAACTAAAAATAGAAATGTAGAAACAATTAAACTTCATTCATAAACAAAGTACAGTGAATTAGAAAATGTAAAATGACTTGTCCCTTAAAAAATCACTCCACACTACATGTTAGGATCAAGGGATTCCTCCCCCTTATCAAAAGGATCAATGGATTGTTCATAAGGAGGGTTAGGATGATATGCAAGAGGGTATGAATGGATTTTTAGAGGAGGTAGAGTCACTCCATTAGGAACTATAGAAGCTTGGGTAGGTCTGTACAGAGAAATAAGTCGAGGCGGAACAGTTTTTGTAATGACATGTCTTATCTATGATAGAGCCTGAGAAAATGACATCTAAGGTTGATTGGGCACTGAACTAGAAAGGCCAAGTGGGGTAGTAGGAGGTACCACAATTGTTTCACTTTGGTCATGGAGATGTGGTTTTAACATCCTGATGATATCTTCAATTATCCCTCCACCATATTTCATTTCTTTTTCAAAATAATCATTGTTTTCTATAAAATTTTTGAAAAAGGGATTGAATTCTCTCAAATAATGAGTCTAATACTTAAAATCATTTTTCACTGGAGGAAGAGTAGGACTGGTGGAAAAATACTTATATGTACTATTCATTTGATGTTTTTTATGAGTTTGGAGAAAAACTCATTAATTATTTTGGTCAGTTATTCCGGATTCTGTGAAGAACTCCTTATATAATAATTCACATATTCATGAACCTTATCTGATGTGTCCACATCCTTGGTCGTACATGCAATTAAAGCTCGTTTCTCTTATTTAGAAACTGAACTAACAGTAGTAAGATCTGCGGATTGGGAAAAATGAATAGGTGGAGCTTATGATGAAGAAATAGTAGAGGGGATAAGTTCCTTAAATTATTTTTTAAGCTTGGCTAACTAGAGAGATTTAAAATGAGAAACATGATTCTCAAGTCCTTTTATGATAGTTTCCATTGTATTTTGGTACTCTTTTGTCAAGGAATTGATTCCAGTTGTTAACATTTTCATGTCATTTCTGAGCATGGATTTTCTTGTAACAATTGTTTCTGCAGTTGTGATTAAATTTTTTGGAGTTGCATTTATCACTATCTTTGAAACTGATGGAGCATCAGCTTGAGACAGATTGGTTGAGGCAAGAGAAGAACTATAAGCACCAGCTTTCTTTACACCATCATCCATAGATCAAATTGCTTTAAATTTTCAGTTATCTCAACATTCTCTCTCCAGGATTCATCAATCTCGTACCTCATACGAGATTGCAATGAGATTATTATGGATGCACATGTGTCTTGCTTGAATTGATCAAAACTTGCCTTAGTGACATAGTCAGTAAATAGGTCTCATCCATTGGTTCCCTTACAGAAAGGTCAAAAACATTATCCTCAAAATCATCATAATCCAATCCCACAACCACATACCTATGATTTATTACTCATTCACCAAAAATATTAGAATCCAAAGGAGTATGAGTATCAAGCCTTACTCTTCCAATTTGATGTTCTTCATCAGCTTCAGCAAGTGGTCCTTGAGACTCCCCCTCATTGTCAGCCTTCTTAATATATTTCTCCCCCTCACTTAATTTTTCCTCTCTTGGTTTATTCTCCTTATAGAGAGTTCTTTTTATAATATACACAACCTGAGAAACATGATCATCTAGAGAAACATTTTTATCTTGAACAGCACCCGCAACAGATACATCAGTAATAGATTCACTAACTTCTGTCACAACAACATCTGGATTTTCATCTAGATGATCCGATTCACTATCAGTGCCACTCTTACCACTTTATTCATTATCACCATCCTCATCCATTCCGTCCCATACTTCATCATCATCATTATCAACACTTTATTCTATACCTAATTCTGATCCACATTCTCCACTACCAGCTTCTTATTTTTCGTCTTCTTCTTCACTTCCTTTAACATCAGTTTCTTCTCTCTCAGAATATGTAATAAAGGTTTCAATTGAAGATAAGTCCAAAGGTGGACTTATAGGTCCAATAGAGAATATTTTTGTTGGTCCAGTAGTGTCTGGTTCACTTCTACCATCAACTGGTGATCCCACATCTCTAATAAGAGTATCAGGATCCTCCTCCTCATCTAATGAATAGGTTACTTGATCATCTTGACCAAGGAAAGGATCCACAAATTCCTCTGGACTAATTGGAAGATCTATAGGATTGAACTTATCATACAATCTATCTTCATCAGTTACACATTCCTCCCTCCATGGGTTCTAATTAATTTTCATTCTCTTACAGATGTTAGAACATAAATAGATTCCACCACATTCACAAACTACAACATCATCAGATTAACATACACAAACTTTCTCCTTTAGCATTGCTAAAATAATTCTGGATTAGAAAATATATTTTGAATTATAGCTAGGTGTTATCATTTCATTAATTTACACCATTAGATATCTACACAGATTCCATTTCACTCCATTCAGAAGCAAATACACCAATTATAAATCTGGATACTTGAGAGAAGAAAATTCTCATTTCTTGGGGAAAATATGGTTCTTAATAATCTTAAATAAAATTATGCTCTCACCATTCAATTTTGAGGGAATGGGTATCATCTGTTCCTCATTTCCGGTTAGCTCTTTTAGAGTTGTCTCATAACAAAATAATTCACTCTCAGAAGGAGATGTACTTTGATAATCATCAAACCTTCCTTCATGAGGTACCTTAAGACATTCATCAAAATGTCTTGAAGATAAATATATTTTCTTCTATTTCCCAGTCTCTATCACCTAATAATCATACCTTCCTTCATAAAAAAAGTCCATATTCTTGTAAAGTTCATTTACAAGCTTGGGGTAGAAGATTGGGTCATTGATTGGAACCAATCAAGAGGTCCTTGATCTTGCAACACCTTCTAGAACAAATAATTTCTCTCCAAGATCCATTACACTAGTACTTATTTCACTGAGGTTACTTCACGGTTTACTAGACTAGGATTTAAGGCACCAGAAGGTTTTATCGATTCACCTTTTTGTTTCTTCGATGCACGAGACTCACCCCCTTCAAGAGATCTCTTCACACAGGCCATTCTGATCAGTTCAGTCTAGGGGATCAAAGGTGAAAGGATGGGGATAATGAAAGTGAGAAATAGATGAGAGATAGAGTATAGGTAAAGGGAGTAGGGTGGATTGATTAAAATTTATTTCATTTTAGGGTTTTTTAAATTCCAGATTCGTTAAATTGTGAACCGGGTTCACTGGAATTAATAAAACATCGTTGTTTTGACAAAAACAAAAAACATTTAAAAACCATGATTCATCAGTGCTGACATGAAAAAAATTAAAATACTAATGGTCTTGGCATGACAATGGTGTCGGTCTGACAACGCTGTCAACATGAAAAAAAAATTATAACACTAATGGTGTCGGCAAGACAACGACACATAAAATGATCACAGGAAAGGAAAACACAAGTTTTTACTAATTAATAATTCCTAACTCATTTATGATGTAATTTATTCATTCAGAGTTCAATGTCTTGGTGAATATATCAGTAAGATGATATTCAGTGCTAATAAATTCTAAAGTGATATCACCCTTTTGACAATGATCTCTCAAAAATTGATGTCTTATATCAATATTTTTTGTTCTAGAATGATAAAACATGTTCTTAGAAATGTTAATAAAACTTGTATTGTCACATTTTATAGGTACATTTCTATGTTGATATCCATAGTCTAGCAGAGTGTGTTTCATCTACAAAATCTGCAAACAAATGCTACCAATAGCTTTGTATTCAACCTCAGCAGTAGATAATGAAAAATAATTTTTTTCGTACTACACCATGAAACCAAATACTTTCCCAAAAAGTGACATGTCCTAGAGTTTATCTTTCTATCTAACATGCAACCACCAAATGAAACATAAGAATAACTCACTATATAAAATGACTTTCCTTTGGGATAAAACAATCCAAATTTGATAGTGTGGTTGAGGTATTTAAAGATTCATTTATCATCATTAAAGTAATATTCATTTGGATTAGCTTGAAAAAAGGCACATATACACAAAATAAACATTATATCTATCCTACAGCAGTCAAGTGGAGAAAACTTCCCACCATTCCTCTGTATGTGTTTTGATCAACATATTTACCATCTTCATCGAGATCCATCTTACAAGTAGTAGTCATTGGAGTGTGACTAGTTTCAATTATATTAAAGAAAAACATATTTAAAAGATATTTTCTTTATTTACTTTTAATTAAAATGATACCTTATTTATATTGAAAAATATGAAATCCAAAAAAGAATTATATTTCACCCATCAAACTCATTTCAAATTGATTTTGTATCATTTTTTGAAACTAAATAGATAAATAACTTCTTGAAGTTCCAAAAATAATATAATCAACAAAATTTCAAATACAGAAACATCTTTAGAAATTCGTTTTATAAAAAGAGTTGGATCACTAATTCATTTTCCAAAATCTTTTCAAATAAGAAAACTACTTAATCTATCATACCAAGATCATAGAGCTTGTTTTAAAACATAGAATGATTTTGTAAATTTGATAACATGATTTTGAAAATGAGGGTTTGTAAAACTAGTTTGTTGTTCAATAAAAACATCCTTAACTATATTCCCATTTATGAATGGACTCTTAACATCCATTTTCTAAATATTGAAGTTAATAAGGGTAGCATAAGAATGCAAGATTCTGATAGCCTCAAGTCTAGCAATAGGTAAAAAAAATTTCATTGTCAATTCCTTACTCTTGACTATAACCTTGTACAACCAATCTAGCTTTGTTTTTAACTGTATTACAATATTCATCTACTATGTTCATAATCACCCACTTAGTGTCTATGGTCAAGTTGTCTTTGGGTATATCCACATGTTTCTAAACTTTATTTCATTGAAATTTATTGAGTTCTTCTTGCATATCCATCTCACAAAATTCATCTTTAATTGCATCATTGATGTCTTTAGGTTGAAGTTGTGACAAGAAGGATAGATGTTCAACATGATTTCTAAGATAAGCTCTAGTTTTTGTCCCATTATCTAAGCCTCCAGCAACAGCATCTAATGAATGGTTCTTGAGTATTCTAGTTGGTCTACAAAAGGAGTGGATAGTAACTTCAGTTTCATCTATAGGTTTGGGTTCACTCTGATCAGATTCTAATGAATTTCCAGAACTATTTGATTTAATAGATTGCTTGATAGGAGGATTAGATGATTTTTCATTTATGTCCAAGTTTGACATATCATATTCCAGGTTGTTTAGAGAGATATTTGCTTCATGTGGATATGATCCATCTAATTTAATATGCATAGATTCTTCCACACACTTGGATCTTTTATTAATGACTATATATGATTTACTAGAGGTTGAGTAACCTATGAATATTCCCCCATCACTCATGGATGTGAATTTTTCAAGATTATCCTTAGTGTTAAATATATAGGAATTGAAACCAAAAACAATAAAATAACTAACTTTTTGTTTTCTATTATTTCACAACACAAAAGGAGTCTTCTTGAAGATAGGCCTAATTAAGACTCCATGAATTATATAGCAAGCTATTTTCACATTCTCAACTAAAAAGTAAATATGTAGATCACATTAATTAAGCATTGTTTGGGATATCACATGTAAAGTTCTATTCCATCTTTCTACAACTCCATTTTGTTGAGGTGTCCCAGGGGAAAAGAAGTTATGACAATACCCATTGTGTGTGAAAAATGATTCAAAGTCTTGATTTTCAAACTCACTACCATGATAACTTATTAAATATTTAATTCTAAGTCCACTTAGATTTTCCACTATTTTATCCTACTTGTGAAGTATGTACTTTCTTCACTTTTGTGAGTAATGAAATAAGCCCTTGTATACCTAGAATAGTCATCTCCAAGATCATAAATATATTGTTTCCCATTTAAACTAGAAACTCGAGATGGTCCAAAAAAATCCATCTGAACCAACTCTAATGGATAAGAAGTTAAAAATTATTTCTTTGATTTGAATGATATCTTGTGATGTTTACCCTTTTGACAAGGATTACAGGCTTTTTCATTTGGAAACTCATGTCTAGGTAGATCCTTCACTAGTAATTTTCTAGTATTCTTTATAAGAGATTGTGCATTAAAGTGTCAAAATCTCCTATTACAAAGAAAAGAATCTTTGTGAAAGGAACTTAAATATGAACCATTTTTAGTAACTATGTAATCTATGTTGATAGAATATATATTTTCATTTCTGAAATTAGAAAATACTTATTTATTTTTAGAGTTAAAAAAATTGAAAGCATCATTTTCAAATTTAACATGAAATCAATCATCACATAATTGTGAAATAATAATAAAATTATATTTCAATCCACCATAAAAAAGTAATTTAGAAATTAAAACTCTATTTGGGTTACCGATCTAGCCTAATCAAATTATATTTCCTTTAGCATTATCACCAATGCTGACATGTCCACCATAAGTCTTGATTAGGCTCTTAAAGCATCAATAATATCCTATCATGTTTCTTGAACATCCATTATCCTTGTACCATTGACTCTTTCAGGATCTCATGAATCAACATTCCTACAGAATAATCAAACAAAAATAGATTGTCATTTCCAGACATGTTTGTGTTTAGTGACATTAGTAATCAATGATTTACGTACCCACATTTTCTTTATGGGTTTCCTATAAGTATTAAATAACATATTTGAAAAATAGACTCTACTTGATCTAGAAAAACTAGAGGTAATAAAATATTTTATCAGAACCAATACTAGCAGCAGTGTTTTAATTTTTAGGTAGAAGAAGAGATTTTCAAAATTTAGTTACAAAATGTGTTTTAGATAGTTTTCTTTGCCTAGGATGATATCCAATACCTAAAGTTTACATAAGAGCTATCTGTTTACTATGAATTTTAGTAATATAATCTTTCCCATTGGAAAAATTCTCTAGATATTTCTTTAATTTCTCATATAAATATTTAATTTATTGTTTTCCTTGATCAGTTGAGAATTCTTTTCCTTTTCAATAGTATGTTCAGACATTATAGTTATAGTAAGAGCAAGATGTTTTGTTAAATATTTATATTTATCATTTAGTTCATTAAAATTCTTTTCCAGTATGTTACAGTATTCAAATAGTCCATCACTTGTCCTATTTCAAACTCACTTTTATTTTCAGAATAATGAGAATTTTGTGTAGGTGAATCTAAGGTTATCTCTCTTGTGTTTTTCATAAAACACACATTTTCCAGGTCATCTTTCTCATCATGAGATGATTCTGATTCACTAGAGCTATCCTCAAAAGAACTCAATGAGGCCTTCATAGATTTATTATAATCCTTGTCTTGGTTTTCATAATTTTTTTTTGTATTTTACCATTATAATGTTAGCTTTGAAATTCCCTCTTATCTTACATTCATTATAGACAATCTCCTCTGATTTTTCATTTCTTTTCCATTCCTTTTTCTAACTACCCTTGTTATCATATCTTCCTTTCTAATTGGGATTCCTGAAAAACATCATCTTCCTATAGAATTTATTGAATCTTATGTCTAGTTATGCAATCTATTTAGCACTATCTGATTTTGAGTCAATATTACTAGAGATTTTAGAAGAGGCTATCACTTTCTCTATTTCTTTATTCTTAGAGGTATTCATCTTGAAGGCTATATATTTTCTCTTAGGTTCATCCTCTTCTTATTTTTTGACTTTTAGCTCTTCCTCATACATCATCCATTTTCCAATGAGTTCTTTGGTAGGGAGTTAATTGATGTCACCTGATTCTCAAATTGAGTCAAAAGTTCCTCTCTATCTATCAGGTAAACATATGAGAATCCCCATAATTTTCTCTTTGGAAGTAACATCCCTTCCCAGAGAGATCATAGTGTTCACTATTTCATTCATCCTTAGATACATGTTAGAAATAGGCTCATCATGTTTCATCTTATTATTGTAATATTTAATATTATATTTGTTAATTCTCGTTTCCTTAACACTAGAAGTTCCTTCATGAGAAATAGGCAAATTACCCCAAATTTCATGGGCTATTTTACATACAGAAATTATGTTAAATTACTCATATCTTAAATAACAGTAGATGGATTTCATGGATTTGTAATTATTTTTATATGAAGTCTTAGTTGGGTCATCCCAAGTAGTTTTAGCAGCACTAAGAATCTTATAATCATCTACAATTGAAGAAAAAATTTCTAAACACATACATTCTAAGTGCATTTAATTTTAATTTTCCATTGGGAATAGTTTCTTCCATATAAGAATGGAGTTTTGTTGGTATTAGCACCTTATCTCTAAATCTGTATAATAAAAATTTCAGAAAAATAATTTAACGAGATAAATTTTTATTATGGATATAAAGTTTACGATCTTTCTAAAACAACTAAAATCACAGTTGAATAGATTTTAAAAATCATTGAAAACTGAAAATTAAATGAACCGCTGATATAAAATGTTTTTCAAAGTAATATAATCAAGAGGGGGTGAATAGAGTATCTATAACAATTTATATATAAAAATTATTTCTTGAAGTTCCCCCGATATTTAAAATTCAATTTCCCAGTTATCAGGTAGTGAATTTATAAGATCTTGACTATTCAGTTAATTTTTCAAATATTGATTACTTCTCAGTTGAATCAATTTGATAATTAATACAACTTTTGAAACAAACCTAATAATTCAATTCTGTTATAAACACTTTCTAATACAAACTATCAGTGTTAAATTTAGTTTTCTAAAATATGTGATAAAACAGAGTAAAACTAAAATCTAAAAACACATCAAAATTGAAATAAGAGGTTTTGTATAAAGAAGAGACTTAATCCTCTCAACTTGGTGATAAACTACCTCCATGTAGTTTAAATTAATAAAAATCTTGATCCACAACCTAGATCGGGGTCCACAGTAGTACATAGTGTAGTACAGGTGACCCTTAACCTCTACCATAGTTTTTCATGTAAAAAACAACAAATAGGTCACACAATGCCCCTAATATAGTTCTTCTTGGGATATGAAAGGATAAAAAGAGTGTAAGAATAAAGATTTCATGTATCCTTCAGGTATGCACAAGAGTCAGTGTGTGTAACAGACAGATACACACAATTCTTAGAAATGTTACTAAAAGAACACAATAGAGAAAAATAATTAGTGTTAGGTTTAGAAGGTTCTATGTGTTATTCAGTGTAGATTTGGACTCATTTAATTAAGTTTATTTGATGTTTGAGTCCTCTACTAAAAGTTGACACAAAAATAGAGTTTCTTATTCTGGATTCCAGCAAAAGGTATGGTTCTGCTTGTATATTCTTCTCCTTTATTGATATGCTCAGATAATTTTTCAATTCGGTGTTCAGCTTGATTGAGATCGCCTCATGTGTTATTTTGTTCTTGAGTCCACATTTTTTGCATAAGAGTTGCATATTTTCTTCATTATATCTCTCTTGCAGGCATGCACCCCACCAGTTCTCTTGATCTATCTATCTTCATTCATTATAAAATAATTCTTATTTTCAAGGACCTAAAAAGATCATGTACATTCCACGTGCATCATCTCATTGCACTTTGCACTGTATGATAAATTCATTATAAAAGATTACTAAATATGTCATTATAATTAAATGATACAAATATGACATTTAGATATAATATTATTAATGATAATTTAAACAGTCTATCGGTGACTCGTCTCTCGGTGTCTCCTTCTATCAGTGTCTCCTCCTATCAATGTCTTCATCTATCAATGTCGCCTTTTGTCAGTGTCTCCTAATATCGGTTCTCATTCAATTGGTGTCTCCTTATATTGGTGAGGCAGTTGAACCAATGGTGACTCATTTCAACTAACGGTGAGTCCTTGAGTGAGTATCACCATGCAACGGTAGGTCACATGGACTGACGGTTGGTCATCTGCATCGGTGATTCATATAAAAAAGTGAGTCATTTGCATCGTTGTCATGTGAGAAATGATTGGTCTATCTATCACTATCATGTAAAACGGTGAGTCATTTCAATGGTTCCATCTTCACATACATAGAATATATTCTTGTTTGAAATGTCTATCGTTAAGTCATATGTGTGTCAGTGAGTCATCTGTCTTTTGGTGTCAGTGACTCATGCTTAGGTAATTATATATTTTATGAATGTCTTATAATTAAACAAATTCACAGAATATTAATTTCCATAATTACATATAGATAATTAGTTATAAGCTTTTTTAGAAATAAACATGAATTAATAATTATATTATGGAAATGATCTGATATTCAAGATAACACTTTGACATAATCTAGAATAATTGACATAAGGTAAGATATATGTTAATATATGACATAATTTTTGATAATTAAAACTATTATAGTAAGAGATATTGTCCAAAAGTATATATGGGATAACACATACATTGTTCGAATGGTATTCTTAGAAATATCTTCCATCCTCACCTTTAATAGTTGATATCCAGACCGAACCTCCAACTTAGAGAAATACCTATCCCTATGTACTTGATCAAACAATACATATATCTGTGGAAGGGGAAACTTCTTCTTTATCTTTATTTTATTAATATCGTGATATTAAATGAATAGTCGCATTGATCTATCCTTATTATTGATATAAAGAACTAGTCCACCCCACCGTGATTTACTTGGGAAAATAAAACCTTTTTCAAGATTCCATTGTTACAACTTCATCAATTCCACCAAATTAATGGAGGATATTCTATATGGAGTCTTAGATTTATGTAAATATCAAAGAATATGTTCAATTTCAAAATCAACCTCTCAATTATGAAGAATAACATGAATCTATTTGGGGAACACATTAGTGCAGTCCCTCATAACGAGCATGACTTCGAACATGATTCTCTCCTTCATCCCAATAATTTGAGGTAGATATCCATTCCCATAAGGCCATAGTATCCAAACTTGAGATGATTAATTTGAATAAGATTCATCCTCCTCCTTACAGATGTACAGAATTGGAGCATGCTTCTAGATGTGAAGAGTTATCTCACTTTCCCGATAGTTGATATTGGACTTTTAAGAAGATATCCAATCCATGACAAATATAACAACAACCTCTACTAGTGGAAGTAAAATGAGATTTCATGGGAGGTTTAGTCAAAATAATTAACAATGGAAGAGTCATATAAATTGGATTAAAAAATTTAGCTATTTGTTATTCTCATAGATAACTCAACCTCCAAATTTTGAGGTGGTGTTTGAATAGTTCTACTAAACATTAATGATATAAAAGAATACGTTGATCCATAATCATATAGTATGTTCAATATTCTTTAATGAATAACCCTCATACCTTTCAACAAATAATTTTTAGGATCCACCTTAGAATTTTTGACACCATATGCCCTCCCTTACATCCTTGGGAATTGTTGTTGTTGATTGCATCCAATAACCCTAGGATTAGGGAAACAGTTCACAAAATTCCAACATTACTTGTAGTTGAAGCACCACACTACCTATTGATGGTTGATTTGAACCTTCCTTTACAATTCCATATTGGTGGGTTTCTTTATATTCCGTTAGTATTTATTAGCTTTATAAACCATTCTTCTATATTGGAATCAGTTCTTGGTTCTATTTAGGAATTTTCTACGATTACTCTTTCAAAAAATTTCACACATGGGATGTTTGG
This sequence comes from Viscum album, assembly GCA_963277665.1. Classification (NCBI taxonomy): domain Eukaryota; kingdom Viridiplantae; phylum Streptophyta; class Magnoliopsida; order Santalales; family Viscaceae; genus Viscum; species Viscum album. The sequence continues at coordinate 1,713,027,098 of OY728122.1, forward strand.
ATTTCTTTCGATCATGCTATTTATCTTTTGATACACCCATATTAAACTCGATTTTCAACAATTTATCACCGGGACCAAGAGACCACTGAAAGTCTCAAGTCCCTATTTCAAACATGAGGTCACAATGGATAATCTCTTCATATCTATCAATGTCTCAAATCGCCAATGTTTTTTGTATGCTTGGATTCAGTCCACTAAAGAAGAGATCCATATTTATTCTGTTGTTCCAGAAAAAGTCGGTGGTGTATTCTGAAGGTATTCTGATTTATTCTTTATACGACCTGATAGACTTGCGTTCTATCTACTTCGGTCCATGATATTCCCTTTCCATATTGAGATGGATGGTTTGAGGATAATATTTATAGAAAAATATTTTCATAAATTCCTCCCAAACTATGGAATCAATTTCCTATTTTGACATAATGTTCATGATCATTTTCCACTAATGATCAGGTTCCCCATAAAAATGATACATAGAAATAACACCTTCCACTTCTTCTAGGAATTTGATGGTAGATAATATATTCTCAATTATGTTATTCCATTATTCTGTGAGGAGGGGATCAGAAGATCCACTAAGCATGGGAGGCCTTTATGGCATGAAAGATATAACAAAATATTTCTATTTATTAGGAAAATTAGGGTGTTCTATATGATTAATGTTTTTATTAATAACATAATACAATTGATAAAGTATTGTTGTGATTTTTTGAGCACTTTTTCCCTTCATATTTTATATATAATTAGGAAAATCATCACATTTCCAATCACATTAATTATTGGCATGGGTTCTTCTATTTCCAACCATTAACTAAGAATATATAGCACAATTAAAGGGTTTAATACATAACTAATAAGAATATAAAAATAAAACACTAAACAATGACAGATAAACATGTAAATTAAAAGTATTTCCTAGCTTTTGATATCATGAGATTCAATCTAGTATATCAATGGTGATAGAATTATCCTTAGGGTTCTTTTTAAAGTTCACTTGTCCTAATATTCAAAAATAACTAGTTTGTGATCTGAAAAAAAAACTATAACATCCTTAACCTTTTAAACATATTATTACAGGATTTTTAAGTATAATTTTCCTTCTAATAAAAAAAGGTTCATAATGTCATGTTTATTTGGAATATTAGATACATAAATAGAAATAATTGAACTAAAATAAAAACATATTTTATTTAATCTTCACAATGAGCTCCTAAAACAAACTGATCCCTTTCATCTACATAGGATAACCTTTGGAATACATGAAAAAGGGATGATCTAAACATCCTAGTATGGGAATAAACATAATAATAAATCATAGCACATAAGTTATAAGGAATAACATGATGACACTAAAAGTCATGGAAGATGAATAAACATATAGAATAATAACATATAGAATATGGGATCATGTAATCATGGAATCATAGTATTGTGGTAGAAACATAAAATATGATGTAAGCATGAGTCAAGGATCATTTAACATAGAGGATAATCAGTCAAACCTAACCACCAAGACTTTTTCACATGGAAAATTAGTCAAAGCAAACCACCAAGTATATTTCACGTGGATCATTAGTCAATGATAACCACCAAGACCGTTTTACATGATGTCCTATGGGACTAAACATTACCCAATTAATTATTGCACTATTAGGGCGCACCCATCATAACATGTCCATTAATTTTTTTGGAAAAAAATAATCAAACATAACAAAAGGATTACCCGTTGAAATAAATGGGTATCGTAATCATGGCCTGGATCATAAAAAATGCCAGTATCGTTAAAGTGTCCACAAAGAAATGGATTTAAATAATACATGGACATCAATATGGTAAAATATACATATATCATGATAAATGAAGCCTAATTGAAGTGGAAACATGTTAAAATTGTTTTTATAAGACTTTAGTAATGAAACAATTTAGTGAGGATTATAGAGAACATTAAAGGGATTTTAAATCAGAAAATCCATATTTCTTTTCATAAAACTAGAATTACGCAAAGATATTTTTTCATGATAAAATGAGAGATTTAAAAAAAATTGTGGATTAAAATAGATTAAATAGTTCACTTTAAAATGGATAAGAAATTAGGATTTTCCCCTTAATTGAGATTTCATATTGGGAATATTTGAGAAGGGAACCTTTTTAAAACAAGTTTTTCCCAATCACAGAAGGATTAATTGATCTAGATACATGAGTTTGGAACATATAAATGGAATATATAAGATAAAAATAATAAGAATTAAGAATAAAATTGGTGTAAATAGAGAGAAAATGTGACCCGAATGAAATATGAAGGTTCAGAAAGAATCCCTTACTATATGTCTGAATGTGTTCTCCACTTGACCTTAATGTCCTCTTGAGTTATTCCCCTTGAGAACCTTCTTGAGGCACTTGAGTTTGGAATTTTAATGATACCAAAGGCTCCTTGATCTCGGGAAAATACATTAAACTAGGTTTGTATAGAATTTGGATACGCATAACAGTTTTAGAGGTGTGAGAAGAAGTAGTGGTGAGGGTGGAATATATAGTGGGAGAGGGGTGTGTTTTCTCATTATTTTATTAAAGAGTTTATTATTTTTCCTCAAGATAAGGAATTTTTTTAGAATTATCACCAATTATATTAAAATAATAAATAGTATTTTAAGAATATTATTATTACACCTACAATGACTCAACCAATAGTGTATTTAACCTATAATATACATATATAATAAATTACCATTATTTACTATTCACCCAAAAATTATGTAGTTTAAAAAAATCCCAAAAATTCACCCAAAGACTTTTTAGATGTGTCAAAGTCAAAATTGAACTACATTTTAAGAAAATAATTATCTAAATATGGGAACCTTAATTTTTAATTAAAATTATCATTTACTTGGAAAATACCAATTTAAAATTATAACAGATTTTATAACACTTTGAAAAAATAATTAAGGTCCCATAAAATTATCGTATAATTATAAGACAACAAAATATTAATTTATGAATACATTTTATTAACAAAAAATCATTTTAAATCAATATTATAACTATAAAAGTAAAAATAAACATTTATATTTTATAAAAATATGAATAAAAAATTAATAATTTATACAACATTTATTTTCTCGTAATTGGATATAATTATATCATTTGACAACTTAAAAGATGAAAAAAATTTATAATTTCAGAGGTTATGTTACTATTCTAATGGCTGGATTACTATTCTTAAAGGTCATATTACTGTTCCAAATTGCATGTCTTTATTCCATTGATTTATGTTTCTTTGTTTCTATAAATACATCTTATTTCATTAATTCTTCATTAATAATGTTTTTATTATGTTCTCTATGTTATTTTGTGTGATTTATACTATATAACATAATTATAATAAGGTAATTTGCATTGATAAAATTTTTTGATCATACAATAGATGGGGAAAAACATAAATATGTTGAACTGGAAATTAAATAATATATAGGAAACCATTTTATTATAAATGGAGTTACTAATAATGATGTATAAAATAAATAGGCCCCTAAATGTGTTGATAAATATAAATGTGGGATATAAGCAATTTATGGGAGAGTCGTGCTAAAATTAGTGATTAGGGATTTCATGGGATATCAACCACCTATATTATTTATATAAAGATATTAGGAGCTTAAAAATCATAGAGATAAGTATACTATGGTGTTAATTTAGATATTCCAAAGTATCAAATTTTACAATCCATTTCTAAAAGAGTTAGTAAAGATAAACTTGTTTTTTATGTTTTTTTTACATGTAGGTTTGGTTTTTATTATGCCTTGTCAATAAAAATAAAGAGTATGGGAGGTTGAATCAACCCATAGAGAATATTATTTCCTTATTTATAGATCATTAATATATATAATACATGTCCATGAAATATTTCCTAGTAATAAAAATGTTTACCCATTAATGAAAATTAGTGACTTGTTCTATGATTTTGAAATGTAAATGTGTAAGGGGGTTTAATTTCCTTATAGTTATTCTATGAAATAGATTATTCTATGGTTTAAATCCAAATATACAAGTACTATGGAATATAAATCCATCCATGGAGGTATAGGGATGCTATATATTAGTCCCAATAATTGTCCGTCCTATGTATCCCCTTTAAGGGAATCCAAATACTCAAATTTTGTTGATATATAGTGAGATATTTTTATAATTACCTTGCTAGGGAAACTAACCATCATCCAAATTTTGGGAGACCAAAAAATCTCATGTATGCCACTCTATGTATAAATGGATTCTAACCAACGGAGAGAGGCTATAGCTTATATAGGGAGACTATAATTTTAGTATCATAACATTTTTTTAGAGGGAAATAACAAAAAAAATAATATAACATTATAGTACTCACAATGAATTAAAACTAAGTGCTAACTATGCTTAAATGGTTGAATCAATTAGAAATTATAATATGAACTCATGTTCATATCGAATGTATATATATATATAAAGGATCATTTACTTGTTCGATATTGGATAAAATGAAAAAATATAAATACTAGCATTGATATATTCATAAAAATAAATCTCTCCATAGTTTTTTATCACAATATCCATCCATCGTTTACATCCAAATCCATTTTACAACCTGTAACTCAAAAGGATATAATAATGCCTATAAGGACACCAAAATACACATTTATTGTGTGAAAATATAACATAGTAGGGGACCATCAATGCATCATTTATATATATCATCATATCTATGTATAAATCTATGGAAAATAAATAAGTATCACACAATAAATCATGTCGAATCATAATGTGTAAATTAGGGGACCCTAATTTATAGCCCCACCAAATTTGGTCAAATTTAGTATTGGGTGAATTATTTTAACATATCATAAAAAGTCCAACAAGGAAATAGTGAAACATCCCTAGACTTGAGAGTATAAAAATCCAATCATGGGAAAGGAAAACTAAATCTAGACCAAGCACATATGAAGCCCATCAATTTAAAGAAAAAATAGTTCCTATGCTAAGAATAGAGAGGTACTAAATATCCTATCACACCATGGTGATATTAATTATGCTCAGAAATGATAAGAACCTAGGTGGTGTAATCTCTACAACTCAATTTCGAGTTCCCGCATCAATCAACTTACAGAACTACGATCTCAATATCAATTTCATATATAAAAATTGAGTTTAAGAAATGTTTAACAAATATATAATAAATTATTAGAGAAAATGTGGGTTATATCACTCTGCATATAATCCTCCTAGAACATAGGAGGAATGAAACCCCTAGTGGTATAACCTCAAACATGGATTCCTTGGTCTCCTGGTTGTAGAATAATTATTGGTAAGTTAATAACAAAGTTAGGGAAAACAACCAAGAAGCACATAGAAAACATATCCCATAACCATCCTCTTAGATAGTCACTTATTTTTACCTAGAACATTACGAGAGGATTTACAATAAAGAACTTAATGTGACCATCCCCAAATATTCTCACTGTACTCAACCATCACAATAAGCACTCAGCTAAACAGTACTCAAGATAATCCCAACACCCAAAGACTATAATGAATCTACTATCTCCCTTTCATTGTACATACTTGACCATCTAGACATTCTAAGCCCATATTTTTTGATACACAAACCCATAATCTTTTGAAGAACTCACATTACACATGATTCACCAAAAAACATACCCTCATTGGAGCCCATTAAGTAATACTCTTATAATTATGTACAAGATAACTCATTGTGGTCCATCATATCTAGTAATCTATTATATTTATTTTTGAAAAAATGTATCAATCCAAGAGTAAAATAATATCATTATCCTACTCAAATAAAAATGTTTTTAGTAAATGAGGTTATACTAACAACACTTTACCCATTATTCTTAGAAAAAATAAAAACCAAGACCACTACATAATGATTCACCCATTTTAGGATCATATTCACATACCATAAATCCTCATCCAAAGTAATACTTAAAAAATTTCATGAGAAAAAATCCATTAGTGTATTTCATGCATAACTAGAAAAAATTTCACATTGTTACATAGTCTTCATGTATATCTTGAGTTCCTAAAAAATTCCTAAAATTCCCTCCCGGATCCATAATTCTATGTCCTATCTATTTAAATTCAAAGTAACACTATCTAACCTTACCTAATCACCTAAAATTGAATCACCTAGAATTAAAAATAAATAACCTTCATACCAAAATATAGTTGAGTAATAAAGGGACTTTTTAAATTGAAACTGGTGTTACTATCCTTAATACATACATACCAGACTCTATTTATGTCCTTCCAACAATATTCAGGTTTCTAAGACCCCATCTCAAACCATATTCCATAAATAATTAATTAAACAATATAATTAAATAAATAATTTCACTATAGGAGGAATAATCATAAAATACATACAAGGTGGCCTCGAATGGAAAAAACATCATGAAACGGCACGCCAATAACCCCTAGAATAGCTCTAAATATTTTCTAAAAAAAATACCAATAAAGAAAATAAGTTCAAATTGTAGTACGGTAGGGATAATATACCCTCATTGTAATAGTAATATATTGTTATATAAGGGGTAAATAAATTGAAAATATTGGAAGAAGTAATAGTAAAATGAAAAGAAGTTTAATATAAGTATAATGATTGAATAAAAGTAAACGGCCATTTCCAGTACACAAAAAAATTATTTAATATATATATGATGTTATAAGATACAAGTATGAGGTATAATAGGATGTAAAACACAATAAAAAAGAGAAGCACCCAAATGCTAACTCCATCGGAATCCTGAGTACTAGCTCATTCCTATTCTACCTAGATCCTAGGTACGTTGTAGAGTGAAAGGAAAAAATCCATGGACCTTAAAACATGATGACCTGCTCAGGTACCCCAGTGTAGTGGTGGCCAGAGTAGGGTGTCAGATATAATCCAAGTAGTCCACCTATAATGGTTTCTATATTAATCCATTTCATGCACAATAAAATGAACAGTGTGCCAACATAGGTGAATATAAGGAGATAAAAATGGCACTTCAATATGTGTTCCTAAACTAATACGAAATTTAGTTTACCTTATTTAGGGTAAAATGAATTATTGAACCTAGGGAATGTGTAGGAGTAATTTGGTATATACATGGCATCATATGAGAATCAAAAAATGTGGGAAGACCCAAAGATTATTATTTGGCATGACAGTCACACCCCTAGGACTTCATTCAAGAATTCAGTTACTCTAATCATCAAAATAACAATAATAATAAGGCATCATAAGAGATAAGTGAAAATAATCCATCAAATCTAGTAATAGAATCCTGAGACCACCCAAGGAGATCCATATTAGAATTCTAAGGGTCTCTATAGAATCCCTCTATATAACCAATAACACAGAGTCCGTCCAAGGTGACTTGTAATAGTGTCCCTTACGTCACTCTCATTTTGGTGAACTCAGAGACAGTATTAGGTATCTCACATAGGGTACCAAGTATCACCTTAGGCATGGAGTAGCCTTCTTGACAATGAGTCCATCCATGTTTTCTCTACTAGGGAACTGGTGACACCCCTGACTATGAATAATCTTCCCAAAGAGATCATATAGGGAAAGCCAAGTATCACTCCTAGAACATCAAGTAGTACCAAGATAAGCATAGTGTGTCCATCCATGAATTCCTTAAGTTGGGACCCTTTTTCCATCCTGACTCGAAAGAAGATGATTCATAACATTCTCAAACACATATCATCAATAATGATATCATTATTACATGAAAAATAAAAAAGGCCAAACATTTAATACAATCCACCCATTATGATATAAGACTAAAGATAATAGACAATGAGAATAATCATAAGAATAAGTCTAAAAGTAAATACACACAAGGAAATAGGAATAATCACTGGTTATGAGGCATAATAATAAAGAATAATGTATTTTATTAGTTCTATTAAACTAATTTAAACCAAATAATTTGATTCAAAGTGTTCAACCACGGAATGAAGAATAGGTATTTAATCTTAAGGCCTAACTAATGGCCAAAAATCCTTTTCTAATCAATAATTTGAGCCAATAAACCTGAATAATAAGAACATGGATAGAAGTAAAAGGAATAATAATTTAAATATATGGTATATAGAATTTGACATCAGCATAAATCATACAGAATAAGAAAGTTTCATACAAAATTTTTCATGAGAATCAAGGTAAAAGTGGAAGTTAACGTCCTACCATTCACCTATAATCAAATCATTAATTTGAAGAATTTTTCAATATTGAAACACACCCCCAAGGGTGTTCAATCTAATCAAGGATCAAAATTATTATTTCCCAGAGGAGGAAGCACACCCATCAAAGTGGATAAAGTCTAGGCGATCACCCAAAGCTATGATTTTCTTCCCTCTAGGTTCATGTCGGCCATGGAATGACATTCAATTTAATTTATGTAACAAAAAATAGGTAACATTGAAAAGTTATGGTTCATGAAAGAATGAAATACCATAAAAAATGTGTAAAACACGTGTGGTAATGAAAATTACCCCCAACCATATACCATGGATGACACTCACATCTGATATTGAGGCCACATTTGGCTTGGTTCAAGAGAAATCGTAGAAATAGATGAATTCTCTAAAAAAGAGGAAAAAAATTGCCCCAAAATATCATAGAGGGAGGGAATATAAACTTGTAATGGAAGTAGGAGGAATCTTAGAATTACTGATTGCTATAAAACACACTTGATATAACACTAATCAAAGCCTATACAATAAAGCTATTTCAAACCCAAGAAGAGGATTGGAGGGGAGATCATTGCTGAAGGAGAGGAGCTGTACATGGGGGTGGATAAATGAGGAAAAAGAATAAAATTTTAGAGGGTAAAAATGTGAATTTCACCCTAGTTTAATCTGAAGCATAGTTTTTCTACATGGTTGGACAAACCAGGTCTGAACACACTCATTTTACTACCTATATAAGGAGGTCATGTGGTTAACACACATGGTTTTGGAAACCATGGAAAAATAGTGTGTTTTCTCTCTGTCCAAAACTGACAACAAGCCACCCGTCCATGTGGCTCCTCCCATATGGTTAGTCCAAATTGTGAGGAACCTCTTACTCCATTGGATCAAGCTATATGGTTTATTTTAAAGGTCGTATGGTTTCAAAAAAACGTTTCATCCTTACCTTTTCTTTCTTAAAACAGGCTTTCAGACCCCAAATGCACTCAAAACCTGAAGGAACTCATGAGGGAACCATAAATCCTTAAAACTTGTTTAAAACAACAAATTTTATTTTTATAATTCTTATAATTACATTCCAAATATTATTTTACAAAATGTACCATCAACAAAATAAGAAAATTCAAATTCCCTTGGAATTTAATCTGGTCCAATAGATTCAGGAAACTACAAGATCCCAACCTTAGAATTTCTCATCCACAAGGATCCATGGTAAAAATATAGAAATAGAATTGTATGTATAAGGTTTTTAAATTCTCATTCAAACTTTTGTGTTGCATTTCTACACACCCAACCCAGCTCTAAGAACCAATTAAGTAGATAATACATGAGTGGTAGAATCTCAAGAAAACACATCTTTTTAGAACTAAAATAATGATACAGTGCCTACCTAATCCCATCATACCTAAGACACGATTACATAATCATCTATTTCACCACCATTTTATAGCATCTGTAATTCCAAAACCGAGTAACATTATTCCATCGATAGAAATACCAATTTAAAGGTTCCATTAGGGATTCAATGGTGAACTTGTCATGATTATCATCATAAACTAGCAGTTGACTCCCAATCGACCTAAGAGACCTGGTCAAGATTACTTTTCCTGAAATTTATCAACTTACACTCACCACACATTCCTCAACCCAAAAATGTGCCATTAAGTGGCCCCTCACTGACCTCATACAACAAGAGTGAGGGATAACTATACAAAACATCTTTGGTCGACTACCCCTAAAACAATCATCTTAGATGACATGTGAAATTCAAAATCTAGGCTTGATGCCTTTATATGTAGGTCCCCAAAACTTTATATGATAATACTCATCAAGTACCATAACCATCTTCTAGTGATGCCTCTATCCAAAACATACATTTAAGTTCTCATTCCTTTGCACGAACATGGGTTCTTACCCGATCCATCACTTGGACCATTACCCCATTTAAACATCTCATCCAAGACCAAATAAGGTTATAAATAGCCTTTAAATCAATAACTACAGCCCATTGGTCTCAATATAGGAAAAAATACTCCAGAATTTTCAAGTGAGAAGTTGGTATAAGGCCGAAATATCTACTCATAAATCACAATAATTGATCACAAAGAGGAATCCACCAAATGATTAGGTCCAAGGGTCATCAGATGTCCATGAGTCTGATGATTGCTTTCCAACTTGGTAAACCATGTATCAATCAAGACTAACCATGCCTCTAGGGAAAACCATGATTCCTAGTCACACTCTGATAGAGACTACTTTTCAATCCCAATGACTTTTAAATTTAGCATGTAATATAAGTTATGCTCCCTCAGTGTACCATGATGATGTCAAGATAGGGAACATGTTATCTTTTTAACTGAAAGTAGACTAATAGGATTTGAAAAGATTCCAAAAAGGACCCCATACACTTCAAATTTAAAGAGGTAAAAGTGATCAGTGCGATCTCAAACAATAATTTCCAATGAATTTCCATTAACTGATCACATGAACATTACCACAAAAGGTATTATGTGATCTATAAAGTATAACTGACATTGTATTTATAGGCAGTATATATAACCAAGAATGAAATCATCAAGATCTCTTGTTGGAACTAACATAAAATAAAATATTACTGGGTACAAGGTAATTTTAAGCAAGACCAACCATTATCAACTGTTATTTTAGGGTTGTTCTCCCTCTACATGGAGGACATGCTATGAAACATCTGACATGATACTCCTCACTTTAAGAGTGTCCTAGTTGTCAAATACACTAATGAATGGGACTCATCCCATAACAAACACTCCATAAAACACTGAGCGCAGGTCCTAGATGTATCCATAACACATTAACATCTGTGAACCCATTGGGAGGATATAATTTCCTCTTACTAGTGTACTTGGATAGATCATACTTTGGATGTGCGTGTTGCACTCCTCCTAATTTATGTTCATACACACCCAACCAATAGGCACCAAAACCAAAAAATTAACCAGCATGTTAAACATATGATTCCTCTTATTACATCATCCAGATCGTTGGGATGAGTCGAAATCCTATTTAACATCTAGGTCAATCTACATGAAGATGAACTACAAATGCATTGTAATAGCTCAAGTATTTAATGATAACCACCAAACTCAATCGGTTTGACATACCATTTTTCAACTCGATTTTATTTTGTATACCGATGTATACTACCCCAATATTACATGAGAAAAGTGGATATCCTCAGTGCTATAAATTGGATTATCATCCCTAAAATTCCATGTATATTATGGCCCATGAGAATAACCAACTCAAATTCGCACCAACCCACACAATAGTGAAAACATTTTGACAACTTCCTGAGTTGGCCAGTACTGAAAAAAAAATTAAGGATAACAGAACATACTAGGAATCTTTACAAGCCCTTAACATATATATATTTCTAAAAGTAAAAAATCTATATTACTGACACTCCTATAAATGGTCAAAATGATACCTGATCTCCCATAAAACAATTGGTGTTATTTTGGATAATAGATTCCTACATGGACAATGACACCCAGATAGTATCATACATTATAAAAAGTGTCACATAAAACATGAAAAGGAAATGTAAATTTGAGGGATTTATCTACAATAGTTCAACCACTTAATGAAATATAAATCTTCAACACTACTAAGGGATCATGTTATAAAATATCAAAATGTCAAAGGGCCTATCACTTAGGTTTATGCTATAGGAAAATACACCTATGGATAACTTTCACGTTCCCAATTTAAGGAAGAAGAATATAAGGATTTAAAAAACCCTTACAAGAGAGTTAAACATAAAAAACACTTTAATTTTATATTTATCTTTTCAATTTAATCACATTTTAACAAAAAACATGTCAAAGGCTGTGTATTAAGGAAAATCAAACTAGTCATAAGGAAAAACATCTGGCCCATTATCTATCTAAGGCTTCCAGCAAAAATAGTAAAGTTATTTTACTCTTACCATTAAAATTTAATTATTTAATAGAAATACCGTCATAATTAGTCCATTAATTACAAAAACCCTCCATTTTAAACAACATTAATTTGTTTATAAGGCATCACAGTTGTCTTAGTTAAGGAAAATTTCATTTGTAATCTATAGAGGAAAATAACCTTTAGGATGTAGTTGGAATTTTAATTAACCAATTACTCATAAAAATGTTTCTCAAAGTAGATTAAAAGGCCTTATATTTATTAAAAAGGACCTATACATGTATGATTCCACCATATGCTTATATATAAAACCATACTAATGGATTCAGAAACTTTTAATGACCATCATCACAAGGAATAATTACACCCCCATGGGGTCATGTAATAAGGCATAATAATGAAAATGTGACCTACGGGGTTCCCATCCAGACATCATGGGCTCAACTAAAACAAAAATAAGAATTTAAGCATATATATTTTTAAAAACACCCTTAACGGTTTAATTTCATTAGAAACATGTCCCAACAGACCTACTTTTGTTTAGTTGTGCATCTAATAATTTTGATATAATGGTCATTATGCCCAAATAATATGGGTACAAACACTAATAAAGAAACCAAATTATTTTATGTTCAATATTTAACAACATTTATATTTATAATAGTTTCTAATTATAAGGATCTTAATAGATGGTTAAGTTATATGGGATTCCACTAATCAATTTGTAAAGGTCCCATGCACTTTAAATGTTGTAGGTAGTATCCCATTATATCAAAACTATTTTATTTAGGGTCAATGAAAATCAAAGACCATAACATGTATGCAATATAGTTTGAGTAGATAAATTGAATCTATAATGGTTTGATTATATGGTTACCAATTTTCCAATTCATAAAGTGAACATACTCTTTAGAAATTTGAAATTTTCTCCCATTTAACCAAAAAATTAAATGTTTTAACCCATGGAACCAATGGTTATTTTATCAAAGATGTCATTATTTATTATTAGGTGTAACCATAAATCTATGTAAGAAAACACCATTTAGGATGATGTAATCCTGTAAATAAACAATTGAAAATTTTAAAATTTATAACCATTCATTATAAAGATAATAATTTCATATAGTTTCACATGATAAGTAACAAAAGAAGCAAAATAATTAACCATGGAAGGGTAATACATAACTAGGGAAACTTCAATAACATGATATTAATAAAACTAAAATCATAGAAGCGTGGAATAACATTCAAGGAAATCATATTAGTTAAACACTAAAAAAATTTATGCACAAGCGTGAAATGAAATTCATATTATTGTAAAAGATTTGAATGTTACCAAAATTACCAAGAATGGAATATATCATTTAGGTAGATAACACAAAAGGTACATTACAATAAATTTCAAACAACCTATGAATTAAATATACATGGAACAACATATTCATGGAACGTGAATACCTATGTGACAATCATGATGCTTGTAATGTTACTTACTTACCATACTGGGACAAGGAAATTTATATAAATCTCATAAATTAGTAATCAATATAAAATACACCAACCTATCAAGGTTAAATCCTAATAAAATATAGTGATGAGCAACATGAACAAAATTCCCATCCATGGACACTTTGACCTTTCCCCATATGTGGGTTGATCACAGCATGGAATGAATATTTACCAAGTACCAATACATTTCTTGTATCCTGTCTACCAACCCAAATCATTATGAAAAAGGGAAAAAGAATGCGCTGATACCACTTAGTAATGTCTTGTCCAGATAAAAAATTTATCTAGTAGTTATACTGGTCATCAAATGGCCTCAGGTGGGCCTCCTTGTATGCTATAGGATGTCAACAAGAATTGAGGGTCTAATGGTGGTACGATGGGGTGACTATACCATCATGGTCATAGTCACATAGTGATATATTTGGTGTAAATAAGTGGATAATAGTGGAAGAAGTAATAATTAATTGAAAAGTAGTGGAAGACATATAAAATGTGTGAATAAAATTAATTTGGAATTGACAATACCTATAGCAATGCTAAGATGTACAAAATATTCTACAATATACAAGCAGGATGCACAATAAGAAGTACAACACAATAAAAAAGAAAAAGTCCCTAAAGGATAACCCCATGATAATCCTAAGTTCTAGTTTAGTCCTCTTCTCCCTAACTCCCAAGAACATAGTATAACACGGAAAATAAATCCATAGACCTGTGAACATGATGATCTGCGCAGGTATCATAATGTAATGGTGTCCCAAGAAGTGTGTGAGATATAATTTTAGTGGGTAACAACCAATGGTGCATAGATCATTCCAATTCATGCACTATAAAATGAACATTGTTCTAGCTTAGGTGAATGCAGTGTGATAAACAAATAAATAAATGACACTACAGTATGGGTTCCTAAATGTGTAACCGGATGATTCTACTAACTTTGGACTAAGACGGATGTTTGAATTGTGGGAACCTGTAGAAGTAATGTGTTATATAAATTGAATAATACATGAAGCAATATTAGTGGGTCAACCCCATGTTTTTGATATGTCTTGTGATCAACCCCTAGGAAAGTATTCTTGCATTCTTTTACTATAATCCTAACAATAATAGTAATAATAAGGCACCAAAGGTGATCCCTGAAAATAATCCTTTAAATCCATTAATGGAATCACAAGTTGTCCAAGTCCATCCATAATGGAAAAAAATGGTCTATGTAGGATCCCTCTGTATAAACAATCCACCATAATTTGTCTAGAGTGACCCATAATGGTGTCTCGTATATCACTCATGCTATGGAAAACCCTCACATCATACCAGGTCTCTCACATAGGAGACTGAGTATCATCTAAGGCATAAAATAGCCATATTTCTGACAAGTACATTCACAGTCGCTCCCCTAAGGAATCAGTGTCACCCAAGAGTATGAATAATCTACCCATAGATCTCGTACAATTTAAGCTATGTATTGCCCTCGGCACATTAAGTAAGACCAATCCAATCGTGGTGTATCCATCCATGATGTCCTTACGTTAGGTCTCGTGTTCTCTCCTAGCCCACAAGTAGAAGAGGCATACCATTCTCAAACATATTTTATCATCAATGAAATCATTAGTACATGGAAATATATCAATCCTAATAATTTAATATAATATAACCCATTATATCATAATCATAAAGACAATCTACATTGAGTGTAATCATAAGCACAAGGCTAAACATAAATTCATACATGGAAATAAGAATATGATAAAGGTATGACGCATAAGAATAAAGCATAAGCCATTTTATTCTTTTTTTGTTTGACTAATTTAAACCAAATATTTTTTTCATACAGTTCATCCAAGGTGTGAATCATAAATATTTATGCTTTTGTCCTAACTCATTTCCAATAATCCTTCTTAGTTAGATTCATTAATTTGAAGCAATAATCATGAATCATAAAAAGATGGCATGAGGTACAAGGAATAAGAACAAGGAATAAGGAATTTTATATAATCATATATAAAAGGGATTAAGAAAATTGAATAAGAAATTTATCCTGAGAATTAAACTAATGGGGGTAGCTAAAGGCCAACCATTCACCTTAAGTCAAACCATTAATTTGATGAATTTATTGAAGGTGAAACTCACCCTCAAATGTGTTAAAAAATAATGGATCAAGATAATTAGTTCTCAAAGCAGGAATAATTACCATTAGAGTGGATAAATTTAATATGATCACAGAATGTGGTGACTTGGTGCTCACTAGGAGGGTGTCAGACAAGGAAACATATTAAATTTAATTTATTCAAAAAAGAGTAATTGTCAAAAACGTTGGGTGTGCAGAACAACGACACGCCATATCGAAGGTAATGAAATTTTTGGTAAATAAAAATAAAAACTACCATATACCATGGATGTCAGACATGTCCAATATAGAGGCTTAATTTTTTCTGGTTCAAGAGAAATCATAGAAATGGATGAACACCCTATGAATAGGGGGAATTAGGACACACTAAAAAATCATAAAGGGATTCAAGATAAATGATTAATGGAAGAAAATAATGTCATAGACATAACTATATCAATCCAATGCACATCACAACAAATTAATTAGAGGTTGGATGAAGGAGATCTTCCAAACCAAGAAGAAGAGAGGAGTGGAGCTCAAGACTAGAGGAGAGGAGATGCACGTGAGGGAAAATAAGTGAGGAAAATAAATAAATGGATGGAGGGGGGAAATTTTAATTTCACCCCACTTTAATGAGATGCATGGTTTGTATTTATGGTTTTTTAAACTATAAAACAACTTGGTTTATGTTGTTTCAATAGGAGGGATATATCACTGCTCTTGTGCACGATTTTGGAAATCGTGAAAAGACCATGAAATTTACTTATGACCAAAACATGTATCAAGTTGAACAACCCCACAGATCCAACCCTTTGGTGATACCAAACCATGTATCAACTCTTGGTCCACTAAACTAGGGAACATGGTTTCTTCTATGTGTCGCATGGTATTAGATAGAATGTGTTCCTAACCAACTTCTTTCTTAAAATGGGATTTCAGTCCCTTGCACTCTCAAAACGTGATAGAACACTTGAGGAACCCATCGATCATTAAAAAAAGTCTAAAAAACATATAAGTGTTAGAACATTCATAATTCCATTATGAGACTCAGTTTAAAAAACAGACCATCCACCAAATGACAAAATTTAAAATCCCTTAAAATTTCATCCGATTCAAAAAAAATGGGATAGTACAATCAACCAACCTCTATCCAAAATCACTCTCTCTATTTGATAAATCATCACTTAGAGTTATCAATATTTACAACATTATCCCTCTAGTAGTTGTTCACTACCTATTTGACCATCAGATACATTATCGTTATATGCTTCACCTTACATTAGTGAGTTCCTACTGAATATCACCCGTTGAGACCATGATATTGAATTTATGGTCATAAACCAATAACCAATCCATCATCCCTAGGGTTCATCGAACCCTCACATCCAAAAACCATGAAATTCAGAAAATTCTCCTCCCAACATGTCACATCATCATTCTCCTCAAAATCTCTATTCCTCGCATGAATTTCCATGACATTGATCAATGAAAAAGGACTTATCCCATTATAAGACTCAACTCTATTTTCTGAACTAAAATTAAAAACAAACCACCATACCTTAATCATCCCACGAATGATAACAAATACCTTATGAAGCAGTAACCATGATTATATTCCCAGCATCACATTAGAAATAACAAGTAAATCCTAAACATGTGATCATAAACTAACCAAAACTAATCAAATAAATAAATAATATACATATTCCCTCTAAACCTAGGCCACACAATCCTATAGACCTCCCATAACTACCAATTAAAACTCATTTTCATACATGAAAAATTTTAATCAACTAATCCCAATGGCAAGAAAATTCATAACCGATCAGTTAAATGGGGATAACCACTACCTCAACCCTAGAACTTGCACTAGTCAATCTAGGGAGGGTCATATCCCCATCCTAAGAAAATACCATATTGAAACCTAACACTTTCAATGGCCCATAACCAGTCTAGTTTTCCACAACCATACCAACTATAAAATCTAATGTTGATAGCAAAATATACCCTAAAAACTATAATATACATCTTGTATTTGTGATCAACCACCCCAAGGGAATGTCACATACCAATATGACACTCTTAAGTGTCCCTCATCAACCAAAACATATGTTAATAAAACATACAACATCATATAAATATACAACCAATATCATACATATCATGGAATCTTATTCTAGAACATACCCAAAATGTGGCTATCATCCAACATGAGAATCACTATACAATAAATTAATCAAGAAAAACAAGAGAATATACTAATATTTTTAGTTAATTATATCAATGTTATTTTTAGAAACATCAAATAAGTTATTCTTATTATTTCAATTTTCTGAAAAATGTTTTCTATAATAGTTTCTAAAAAAATCATTAATTTGACCTTTTTTATAAAAACCTTTTCCCTTTTAAAAGTCATTTTTATATTACTATGTAGTCAAGATAGTGTCCAAATATCCCTTCACACATATTATGATTCATGAACTGATTCACTATTTTCACCCTTGTCAAAGAGTAAATAAATAATTAAAAATTTCAACACAGACACCATGCTTGAATAAACATCTCAATCATATCAGTTAATATTTAGGTCAACAATTGCATACCCATACAACATTGATTCCACCATGTAGTTTTTCTTGATGCACGTGGTCAATGTATCTCATGTTATTTGACTAATACCAGATTCATCTATCAATCCTTAAATATTAATATAACCTAAAAATTATTTGATTCAATTTGGTAAAATGAAAAACCTATAAATTTATCATCATCCTAAGTCGGGGGTGATAATTGACCTTCAGAATGCCTACTGATATTCCAAAGACTTCCTACTAGTAGATAGTTTTTTAAACAACATGGGGATTCTATACATTTATTATAATAACACCAAATAATTTCTAGATAATTGAATAATCATATAAAATTAGAATTAGTGAAAATAGTTACAGTTAAGATCTAACCGTGAATAAAAAGTAACATCAATTTGATATAACAATAGGAACACATGCTGATTGCATATACATACATAAAAAGATCACACATGGGTCTAATAATGAACGAAATGAAAAAAATAATAAGTATCATCCCAAATATTTCTATATAACCCAAGTCTATCATCGGTCATGCCTCCCAATATCCAACTGGTCAAACCTACGAGACACCTTGTACAATATCGTGCCTTAAAGAAAATAATATTGTCTACAAATACCAAGATACACATATAATGTGTGAGATTATAATTCAAGCATGTGTCACCAATTAATCCCTTATATATTCCTTCATATATTTGTATTCATGAATTGAAAATAAACAAGTAGCACAAAAGTAATCATGTTAGGTCCCCATGTGTTAACGAAACCCCCGTGAAACCTAGCCCTTACCACTTTAGACAATATTGGTGTGGTATCCAATGTGGTCCCATCTCCGAGAAATTCAATCAAGGTAAAGGAAAATCATCTCCAAACCTCTGCCTATAGGAATTTACCTGTGAGAAAATAAATAACTGTGATAGAATTGGGCACATAGGAATCCCATCAGAGGAAAAGAAAAATAGATCCAAACATGAGAACATAAGAATACAATTAAGGGAAAGTAAAAAAATAAATACATGGTTGTATAGAGTCTCTCAAGAAAGTGATATTCCTAGTTCATGGGAATATGAACATCTGGGAATATTTTCCTCTACGCCCTAGTTCCCAAGTCTCGTGTCAATACCCATCTTTAATTAACTCATATTTGGAAATTTGAATTGTCAAAAAGGCAAATAAGAACGTCATAATGTAGAAAAACTTATGCAATTAATCAATTGGGGACCTTCTCTCTCTATATTTCATCCTTCCAAATCTCTAGAAGCATGATATCCTAGCAGTTTAACCCAACACCCCAATTCCTAGGTCTTTAGGTCATAGACACAACATCAGTAACTACACAACAAGGATAAAATACACAAATATATATCTAATGGAAAACATTTCCCATCACCTATACCTTGGAATGTACTTGATTCATAACTAAGAAATCACTAGATAAAAACCCATAAAAGTATTAGCATCACATGGGTTGAAGAGTCTCAACATACTCATACATAAAAATAAAACTACAGTTAAACCATACCCGTGATGATTCAAATTCCCAAATGTTACAATAAATCTACCATTTCTCATGCATTGGTGTTGTACCCTAATGATCCGTGTGAAAAACCTAATGGTGTGTGACTTATAGTAATGTAAAATTTAATATTTTATAATAATAAATTGGATCATGTCTTCATGTTAAAAAAGTTGCCTTAAATCTATTTCATAATAGAAATCTAATAAAAACCAATAAAGGTCATGAACACACTAATTTTACATGGTAAAACTATAAAATTATACATCCAAGAACATTTTTCAATTATTTATTGAAAATATCATTATCCACTACATGACAAGTATGTAATTACAAGATTTATAAAAACCTCCCTAATCCTAGAATTTCCATGGTATCTTATGCTCTTCCATAAACTAATTTAAAAAGGTGAATTTTGTAATAATATAAATTCAGGTAAATCTCCCATTATATCAATCAAAATAATAATCCCTAAATAGTATATGTGTAGTGTAATATCCCATGTTTTTTGAGTGGGTTGAATTCCACGCCTGTTTTGAATTTTTAGTGTTTAGTGTGTAGAAAAACTTATTTCCCATTTATTAGAACATAGTACAAAGAGTTTTATTGACACAAGACCTTGTTTTTGTATGGGTTTAGAGGCCTGTAAAATTAATCAATGGTCTAGTTGGTTTTTGGTCCCTTTAGAGGATGAAAACCCAAGTCTTCAATGTACGCAAACTAAGCCGAATGGTTTGAAAAAAAATGAGGCCTCTATGGAGTAACAATACATCCATCTAGGTCTACTATGAATAGTTTTGTAAGCCATGAAAGTGGTGGTGAATGGTTTTGTGGCTATATTTACAATTTTGGGAAATGGAATCACGAATGGTTTTCACATAGTTTGGGAAAACCATGCCCATGAACCATAAAACCCTAGAGCTTAGGCTATGAGCACCACATGGTTTGTTCATAGTTTTACAAAGTGTGTGGTAAGATTATTCAACCATTTAAAATTATGAAAATTCCAAAATTACCTTCTGTACATAAATGTTTTTCCATCTCCTCCTTCATCCAATGGTCATGTAAAGCAGATGGGTTCTCTAAGTTTTCATCCTCTCCTATCTTCTGTGCTCGATTCCTTATCTGATATCCATTCTTACGTCATTATATGGTGTTGGGTCCATATCTACAAGGTTATATTTCATCTTTACTCTCTTCTCATTTCCATTCTCCTCACAGAACACTAAATCTGTGTGAGTTGTTTTTCCATTTTTTAGGTAATTTTTCAAAAACATAGTCTTCTTCCAAATTGGTATCAGTTAGAGGATATGATCTGATCAGTGGATGTCTACAAACACGAGGTTGGAGTTATCATCACTAATTTTGGTTTATAGAGAGTTTTGTGGGTGAGGTTTTGAGTGCACAATTGTCTAGAGTAAGTGAGGCACTATAAATTAAATTTTTGTCTTTAAAAAATCTATTGAACCCATGTGAGATACCAATATAAGAATGATTCTTTATGTCTATAAATGGATGATCTGAGTGAGAGGCTTCAGAACATGGCCAGATTAGGCTTGGGTTTTTTTTTGTTTAAATTTAATTTGTTTTATTATGCTAAATTTTATTATACTACTGTTATACATTACTCAGTTCCATGGGAATAGGAAAGGAACGACTCAAGGATTGGGATGGCATTGGCCATAGAATTTGAGACGATATGATTATCATGACAGGTGTTTTCCATGGAATTTTCATGATGCTGGTCATTGGTGGGGGGACTTTGTTATTGGGATGAGGTGATGATGTTGTTAGGCTACATGCATGGATTGTGTGATATTGGATGGTGTTGACCATCAGATGATCAATTTGGTCATATGGTAATGTCATACCGGAATGTTGCCGATTGTTGAATTTTGGAGATTTTTTCTCTCCTGTATTGGACAATGAACCATTTGGAATCCTATGATAATAGAAGGACTCAGATGATGAAGAAATACTAACCAATTATTTGGGAATAGGCCTTTATTTTTTGTGGACTAGGAAAATGTTTGGAGGTTCTTAGCATAGAAAACCATGGGTATGGTGAGAATCAATTGGTTGAAATTCTTGAGACTCTCGGTTGGGGTTGAGGCTCATCGTACATGGTTCCATTAGGCTATGGATTTTTTTGTAGGACAGATATCTTCATTCTTAAAAATTTTAGCTATTGATCTGACGATGTTATTATATAAATAAAATTTATCATTGTTCCTCAAGTGTCATGCTTGAGTGGATTGGGTTTATTGTAATATGACGTATGAGGGACCATATACCTGAGTGTTCACCAGAACCAATTTACATTAGGGGATGCATTGGTCTTAGGCTTAGGATCATCTCCTCTACAGTTTTCTAGTGATGTATGAAGTTGTTGATTGTTTCCTTTTGGTTTTTGAGGACAAGGGAATAATTTTTATTTATGTGATTTTCATTTACTGTTTTATTTACCTTTTATATGCACCAACTAAATTTCAGGTGAAATATAGGAACACATTTTTGGTGGCCTACTAAGATTCTTTCCATCACCCTACGTGGCATACCCAAGACATGTGGAGACTTTATGGATTTTTGATCAGGAAAATGTTTATGATCAAGATATTTTCATTATACTTGATTTGGTATGGGATGGAATTCAAGGGACCATGGGTTATTTCCTATGCAGGAGTTTCTTTTTTTCTTATTTCTATATTAGAAAGATATTTTATGTATATAATGAGGTTGTTCATTGGTGAACCTTCTGATATTTTTCTATATGACCTATTATGTATTGATGTTCTTGTTTAGTTTCTATGAATATTATGATTTGATGTTTAATTCTATAATGGTTTATTTTGAATTGTTGACTATTATTACTATTAATGTTGTTTTGTTTCCTCCATGGGAGGGTTACTGGTCCAATGTATATTAGTCTTTCATTTCCACTGCTTTGTGTATAAATATTAGACCATTATTATATCATCACCAAATTGTATAGTCTCCCCTATATCACCTCTTTACACCCTCACTGCTAGTCAGCAATATTTTATATACTGAGAGGCATGCTTAATCCCTAGTGGAACTAGGCTTGTAGTACTGTTCGGGTGGATAAATTGGTTAGGGTTCTAAGAATGGAATCAGAGGAGTTTATTTTACCACTTTTTTTCTTAATATTTGGGATGTGTTAGAACAAGTAATAATACTTTTTACATATTAATATAGAACTCTTATTTAGGTGCCTACTACCCCATGCATGGGGGATAGACCAGGTTTCCATGGGTGGGAATATTTGTTATTATTTTCCCATTTTATAGTTGATATGATTTCCACCTTGAGTGGTGCACTTGGATGTGATATGTGACCCTTATCCTTCTATAGAAAAGGATGATTTCTAGATATTTGTCCTAGTATGTGAGGGGATGTTTTTTATGGTTTCTATTTAGGAACATAGTATGTTATATATATATATATGTGTGTGTGTGTGAAAATGTTCTTAAGATTAATTTTATTTCAGATATGTGGTATATATATATGTATGTGACTAGATCTTATAGGAACAAATGGGGAAGATGATGTGGGGTGATGTTGATCACCCGGTTGGGAGATATAGTCATCGGATTATGGTTTAATGTTTTCTTAGAATGAGCATGGCCCAAGGCATATGTGATACCTATCTCTGATATGGGTAGGTAAGGGGCTAAAGGACTTGATATCATGTTTCATGGTTACAATGGGGAAGAGTAAGTGTAGCGATGTTTCTCCTTCTATAAATATTTTCCCTATCTGTGTTATATATATGTTATTTGGGATTTTTGACCAAAGTATTGTTATTTTGTGTGATTCCACCTAGATGTGCTCCAATTGAGCTTCATGCAGGCAGTGATTTGGTGTTGTATGAGTATGTACATGTTGAGACCCTTGTGGGTTCAGATGATTCCCTTGAGGGTTAGGAAGATCATGAGTTTCAAGTACAATCATAGGAACAATATCTTGTTTAGGTGAGTTAGTTTCCATATTTGATAGCTTTTGGGTCATGGCTTGATGAGTAGCTCAAAGCGAGTATAGTATGCTTTATCTAGGGGATTGACATTGGTTCTTTGGAGTATATCCTTCCTTGGAATATCTATCTTGGGAGTTCTAGTCATAGAACCGACCACTATTTCAGGTTGGGGGATGACCATTGGCCATTGAGAACTAGATTTAGTCAATACAAATGATATTCACGCAACTAGAGATGCCTCTAGAGAAGAGGGTCAATCTAGCTATGTGCATGCTTAGACGATCAGCTATGAGATGGTAGGAAATTCAGGTTCATGGGGGAAAAATTAAGGAATATCATTGAAGGAATTTGATTCCAGGTTCTTTGAGTACTTCTTCTGAAGATGCTGAGGTCTGAGAGGGATCAGAATTTCATGAACCTTTAGCAAGGTGAAATTTTCATCATGGGATATGAAATAACATTCCACATGTTTTTTTGCTTCGCACCTGGTATTTTGGGTGACAACTCCCTTAGGGTGAGTCATTTTGAGGTTGGATTATGGAACATCATTCGTCTGTAGGTAAACACCTTCAGGTTGGCCTTATTCATAGAGGTGTTTAATCATGTGTTCATAGCCATGAGAAACCTGACATATAATTCATACTTGATTCAGGTGATGGCTTCGGGTGATTATAGTGGTGATGCTTCAGATAGTAGGAAGCGTGCCCAAGAGTATTTCTAGCATGGTTGTCAGGTCAGGGGTTTGAGATGACCACCTCAAAGTGGGTCATCAACGGTGTGCTTATATTTTGGAAAACTAGGTGTTTTGGACACAATGATATCGAACATCGAATGATTTCCAAGAATGCATTTAGGTTAGGCTTAATGAGAGGTTATGTAGGAAGCCTTCTCGGATATCCTTCAACTAGGGATTGAGACAGACTCAAGGTTCTAAGGTTGTACATAGAGTATTACTAGGTGATGATAATTGAGTTTCATCTATAGGTAAATGTCTTGTCAGAGATAGTGAGATCCATTAGTGGGGTTAGTGGACTGCTGAGGGTGTAACACCACTGGGAGGTTACACTTCAAGCGGTTGGGATTCATTTAATGTGCATTTTTTTGATCTACTAGGGTTAGAGTAGGATGGTGATCTGATGATGGATAGAGGTACGCCATGGGAATGACCAGGTTTTTGTTTTTTTGGCATGGCCCTTTGTGTAGTCATGTCTATTTTGGGTGCACGATGTGAACGAAATTTATCTATGGACTCACCTGAAAATGGATAATAGGTATAAATCATCTCTAATTCCTTATATATATATATATGAAGTTTGTGGAACTAGGATATATATTTTAGAATCATTGGGTATGTAGATTTTGAGGTTCATTGGAATCTGGTCATCGTTGCGATGTGGGGATTGTTTGAGGTGTGAGGCACCAGGCCTATGTTTGGGCATCTGATGAGATTTGGGACCTATTAAGAGTCATGTAAAATATAGACACATAAATGACATCCTATGAGATACGGGACATGATTTGTGTTGGTTAGGTTATAGGATCACATTATGAGGTGCTAGAGTGATGATGCATTAAGGGAGGACTTTTTGAGTCCCAGGATGGTTGATTGACCATCTATTTTATTTGAGTTTGGGTATGGGAAGAGACTTGGGTATATAACTCTTAAGTTAGGGTGATCCCTGAGATATTTGGAAATTGAATTGGTGACCATGGTAGACTGGGTTGGTTCAAGAGTGATGGGTATGTTTGGTAACATCTCGTTTTTATTCTTTATAGCATAGTGATGAACTATGTTAACATGGGGAGACAATAACGTCATGAGTTTTTGGAGACTTTAAATTCCTCACCCATTTTTAATTTTTTTAGTTTTGTTGGTAGACCAGCCTTTTCTCAATTATTTAAACATAATTCAAAGAGTTTCTTTTCCCCAAGACCTTTTTGTATGGTTTTAGATGATTGGATAATGGCTCGGTGATTTTGTTGGGTCTTGGGCCTGTCAGAGGCTGAAAACATCATTTCAATGTATGCACACTGAGGCGCATGATTTGGATAGACCATGCATCCTCCAAGGAGTAACTATACAGCCCTCCTGTTCTACTATGCATAGTTTCCCAAACCATGTAGCAAGGGGTGCACAGTCAGGCGGCCTTGTCTACAATTTTTGATTGATGGATCAGACATGGTTTTCACATGATTTTTAAAATTGTTCACATGAACCATGTTAGGCTAGAGCTTGGGTATTTGAAACCACATGAATTTTGAACCATGTAAAAAAACCATTCATCCCATTAAAACTGTGAAAATACCAAAATCACTTACCCTCCATAAATTATATTTTCCTTCCCCTCCTTCCTCCTTCGGTCGCGCACAACAGAGGGGTTCTTACATTTTTCTTCCTCCCTATATTTTGAGATGGATTATTCATTTGATTATAGTTCTTAGATCAATATATAGAATTTTATCAATATCATTAAGGATATTTCATCTTTTATACTTTTATTTTTCCTCATGGAGGTCTAAATCCATGCAATCCATTTTACCCTGTTTTCAGGGTGTTCGACTAAAACATTATTTTTTTCAAAATTAGCTCAACTAAGAGGATAAGGTCGAATTAAAGGATGTTTATTAGAATGAGTTATATGGTTCTCATCTTTATTTGTGATATTTTAAGAGTTTTGGGAATGTGGATTTCAGCGCACCATTTCTTAGTCTAAAATAGACTTTATAAATTAAAATTTCATCTTTAGATAATCAATTTAAACCATGGGATATGCCTATGTGAATTATCCACTTTGTATAAAAATGGTTGACCCTTGTGAGTGGCTTCGGACCATGGGTAGATTAGGCTAGGGTGTTGTTTTGTTTACACTAAATTTTTTATTAAATTAAATTGTATTATACAGCTACTATTCATTACTGAATTCCATAAGAATGTGATGGGAACAACCCTTTGTTCGATATGTAATTTTCCATTTCATTTGAGGGGATATGATCATAGTGATAGGAATATCTTGAGTAATGTGGGTGACGTTGATCACTGATTGGGATACTTGGTTGTCAGGATGAGGTAATGATGTCATCCTGCTATGGGTGAGGCTCATGTGATATTGGATGGTGTTGACCATTAGATGAGATTCATGGTTTTAAGGGAATGAGGTGACTAAATAGTGTGACAGTGGGACATTTGGTGATTTTTTCTCACCTGTGTTGGAAAATTCATCATTTGGAGTTCTGTTCAAAGAGAAGGACTTAGATAAAGAGGTGTTATTGACCAATCATATGGGTAAAGGCCTCTGTTAGTTGTAGAATTTGGAAATTTTTAGTGTTTATTTTCATAGAAATCCACGGGAATGGTGTGGATCCATTTATTACTATTTTGATACTGTCGATTAGTGGATGAGGCTATATTACATGCGATCATTAGGACTAGACGTCTCTATGAGGATGGACATCATCATTCCTCGGGATGTCGACTATTAACCCAGAAGTGTTATTTTATGAAAGAAAGATATCATTATTCCATGGATGTCATGCTTGTTTTGATGGGGTTTCTTATAAGCTACGGACTAAGGGAAATTTTATGTGATTGGGGAATTCCTTCATGGCGTCAGTTACATAATGTGGGAATGAGGTGTCATTAGGAATGAGTTATTGGGTTATTTTGTTAGATATTGAACTTAAGGACTCACCTGTACTGATTTACATTAGGGGATTCCTTTGTCTTAGGATAAAGATCTTGTACTCTATTGATTTTTGATGTTGTAAAAAGAAGGTGATTTCTTCCTTGTGGATTTTGACCACAAGGGAAGAATGTCTATTTTTGTGACTCACATGTACTAATTTAATTACCTTTTAGATAAACCTTATAAATCACATATGTATGACAGTCACATGTTTATGGTGGCCTATTGAGATTCATTTTAACACCATACATGAGCCCCTCGAGATGCATTTATACATTATTACTTTTTCTTTAGGTAAAGGGTTGGGATCATGAGATATATATTAATACTAGAGTTGAATGGGATGGATGTGAAGGGACCTTGGATTCTTGACATAGCTGGAGTTTCTTTTTATTTTCATTTTGTATTAGCATGCTATTATACATACATATTGAGGTCACCCATTACAGACTTTATGCTATTTGTATGTAATACCTGTATTGTATGCATGTTCTTTTTTAGTTTCAAAAAATGGTATGATGTTATTTTTAATTATGCAATGGTTTATTTTGAATTGTGGATTATTATTACTATTTTTATTATTGTGTTTCTAACAAGGGTGTGTTACTAGTACAATTTTTGTTGTTATTTATTATCAGATCCATTATATATATATATATATATGAACATTATTATAACATCACCAGAGGGTATAGTCTCCCCACTATCACCCCTTTACATCATCCCTACTAGTCGGAATCCTTTGACATACATGGAGGCACACTTAAGGCCTGGTGTCACTCATCCCATAGCACTATTATGGTGGGTAAACTGGTCTAGGGTCTACCTAAATTCCTTGTTTATCTAGTCTTCACTTATATATATATATATATATATCAATGATATGAACATCATATTAATCCTCAGTGTTGTTTATTTAATAAATCTTTGACTAATCGCACATCACATCTCAATAACATATATGAATTTATATATTCATTCACTATTTCATGATATTTAAGAATTTTATCCTTCAAATCTATTTTTGTTATCTCTAGTTTTTTATTTATAATCAACATGTAGAATAAAATGTATGAATTATAAATTTTAAATCCTAACAAAAACTTACTTCCTACTTCATTTAATTAAAATCAATCACTTGGATAATATTACTTCAAATATCCACCTATGAATTAAAATAATTATTTATTAGTTTCATTAATAGAAACCCAAAAATCATGATAGTGATATCATTATTTTTATTCAAATACTAAAAAATACATAAATTATGGTTCTATCACTTCCTTCATAGCATGAAAAGTAAGATTTTATTTCAAATGGAATAAACTTTTAAATAGGTAATGGAGTGGAATAATGATTCATGAAAAGACATAATGAATCACGATTCATTCTTGAATACAATTTAAATATTCTATATGTTTCTAAAAATCATATTCCTAAAGGATTTACATGTTTGGTGGTTGAGTTACAGTCTCATACTCTTTCTAGTTCATTAAAATATTCATGGTGTGATGATCCAAAAGACAATACCAATTAAATTTTCTCAATCCTTCCTCATGGTGCATCCTTAATCATAGAATCATGTAAAATGTTACTCCATACCTATTGAAATTCTCCAAAAAATAAATTTATGGTGTACCATTAGTCTCAGTGTGTGTAATTAAAAACTATAAATTTTAAAAAGGAAAAGAACCTTTTGAAAAGTGTACTTCATATCTTAATCTTTGTATCATGGTGTTTCTAACTCCTAAAAAGTTCTAAGTGAAACCTATGAAAATCATCCTAAAAAAATACCATAGGGTCATGGAGTGTTCTACCCTTTTCCTAAAACATTCAAAATTAACTCAATATTATTCTAGATCCTTCACAAAATATGAAAGTGACATCTAACTAACAAAAAATACAATATTAAAAACTATTCTTGCAAAAATATTCCCCTATGGAATTTTTATCAATATCTATATATTTACATGTCTCCTTAATCCTAACCCCCCCCCCCCCCAAGAATATATAATAATGATCATCTGGTGATCAACCATAATTCTCTATATTCTAGAATTTTATTTCTCGCCCTTTAGTTACTCTCCCCCATTAAAAATATAATACAAAGGGTTATGTTATCCAAATAATACTCATTCAAACATTTACTACTATATACTAATCAAATAGAAATTAATATATCCTCAAAGACCGCATTAGTTACGGAACATTATAAAAAAAGATAAAAAAATTGTTACTTCTATTTTCCACTAATAAATCACTTAATCAAGCCTCTGAACTTCTTCTAAGTCTCCATGAATAGTTCCTCCCTATATCTTCTTTAAAAAAATAACATTTTGATAAATATAAATAAAAATAGGATCCCAATATAACAATATATGTAATAGGGGATAGTATAAATCTATAACACTTCAGTTTGAGGAAATTTTTAAGACACTAAGGTTCCACCAATTATTCTCAAACAAATATTCTACTAATATTTTGGTGATTATATATTCCACTTGTCATTTTTTTCTAATGAATTCAAACTTCACAATGTTGTTCTCCACATTATCCTTTATTAAATTATAATAGATTACAATATGCTTGGTGTGAGAGTGTTTAACTAGAATATTTGTTGATTCAATTGTAATTGTTTTGTGTCATAGAATCAGTATTAGTTATTATACAACTTTACAATCATATTTAATTTTTTTATCCATATAATATGTGGACATGTATTAGTTACTGATATATACTCTACTACCTTAATAATCAAACAAACACAATCCTATTTCTTATATTGAAAACTAGCATTGTTTCTTCCAATGAAAAAATTATTATCTCTTATGAATTTTGTATCCACAATGTCATCTACCTAATAAGTTTCTAAATAATCCAAAAAATATATATATTTTCTATTCATTAACACTAAACCATAATTCAGTGTTCCCTAAATAGATATCATTATACATTTCACTACTAAGAGATTCCCTATTTTATGAATGAAATTGGAAATATACCAAAAAAAGTATTATAAAATATATATGGTCAATTCATAATAAAATAGAGAAAACTGTCATTGATAGTTCTATATAGAGCTTATTTTACCCCCACATTATCATCAGGAATTCCAACATTAGTTCCAAATACTATTAGAGTTGAAACCACATTGCAATCTTCCACACCAAATTTATTAAAAACATCTTTTTTCATATTTAACAAATTAGATAAGTATACTCTATTTCATTAGAGATATATGTATCCCTATAAAGTAATTAAATTAACTTATCAACAACATCTAAAATTTCAAAATATATAATTGAGAAAATTTATCAAACCAATTATTCATGTTTCCTCTAATGATGATGAAATCCATCTGCACTATCACCATATGTTCATCTTATAAAATTTGAACAAGAATGTAGTGATTAACCCCTACTTTCTTGACCTCTAGTTTTCTTAAGAAATTATCTTATCATATATACCAAGAATAGGTTTTTGGTATAGTATATACAAATACATTTTTAATCTATACACTTTTATATTATCATCACTTGTAAAAAATCTAATCGAATACTTAATATAAACTTCTTCATATACAAAATAATTCACAAATATTTTATCCATATAAATATGATGTATTATTAATTTTCATTAAAAATAACCATAAGAAATGGTCTGAAAGACTCCATTCATGTTACAAGAGTGAATGTTTCCCCTATATCAACTATTTATATCCAAGAATAACCCTTAAAAATAGCATTGTTTTATTCTAAACCACTCTCCTATTTTCCTCCAATTTTTCTTCAAATCCCACTTCATACTAATTTAATAATTATTATTTAATCTATCCAAAAACCCTTAAGTATAATTATTATTATTCATGTAAAATTATTCATTCATTGACTTTATCTATGACCCCTACTTTGTTTCAAATGAAAATGAGAATGGTTCAATATCAAATAAAAAAGTAATGTGATCCACTCTCTTCATATTCTAAGTCTATGTGGGGGAATATTTTTCTACAATAATATTTTTCAATTCATCATTTTGTTTTCTCCTTAATTTAGGAACAGGTTAACTCTCTACTCAAACTTTTTTATTAGTTGATTCAATTTTTGAATAAACAGAAACATGAATATTGTGAGATTTTAATGAATCTACATTCATCTGTTTATAATCTTATAGAAATTCTCTACAAACAATAGTTAAGGAACGTATTTGGATTCATTTTCAACCATTTTCATAACACTTCTCTCAAAAATATTTTTAACCCTTTTTGTTAAACACATATAGGCCATAATCCTTGGTGAATAGCCTAATAATATGCCTTAAAACACTACATCAACATATTTCTTGTTATTTCCATCATTATTTCAGATAAAAAATTTCACCCAAATAACATAAATTCCCATAAAGAGGGTTTAATTTCATTCAAAATTTCATATGGAATGTTCTCTACTTCGGGACTAATTAGTGCCTCATTTTTACAATAGACAGCCACTTAAACCACTTTTTTCTTGAATTAACATGAGATTCCACTATCTAATTGAAACATCATTGATATATTATTAACCATATATTCTCTTATTTCCAAAACCCTATGTTGATTGGGAGTTCTCTTTGAATATAATTCTTCATTAATACAATTATTTTCAAGGTAATTTTCAACCTCAAAGAAAGTGTACACCATACTATTATCTGATTTTATAATTTTCATATATATTCTAGATTCATTTCATATTCTTCTTCAAAATATTTTTATGAAATATATCATTTTAGTATTTGATGATATGAATATGGAGCAACCCATCCTATTATAATAATAAAAATTGAAATATTTCCCACTATATGTTCCATCATAGCCAATTGGATCACACACATAAGTCTGAACCAATTTTAGGAGACAAAATACTCTCCTATTATTTGTGGGATAAGTATTTTTAACTATAATTCCTTTTATACATGTATCAAAAATATTTTATTAATCAATATCCTTGTTAGGATTATCCTTTATGGCTTTGAATTTTTATAATTTCTATGTTCATTTTTTATTAATTTTGTCTATTATCTAATGCCACAATATGTGTTCTTATTCCACTATTAAGAGAGAAGAATTTTCATTTCAATATTCTTAAAAATATTTATATTTATCCCCCAATGTATCATTATATAATAATCAAAATTTCCTTTGATGATGAAACTTTCTGAGTAAATGTGACCTCCATAGATTATACCTAAATATTGAACATGGTCAAAAAAAAGTATAATAAAAACCATCAATATAAATTTCATTCATGTTATTAAATTTGTCAATAAAAATTTGAGTTTTGTAACTTCCTTTAATCATTAGTGATCCAATATTTATGAAGAATATATTACTATAGACACTTCCCTTAACATTATTTAACAAATTCTTTTTACCTATCATAAGAGGTAAAAAACATTGTTCAAAATCCAGGTTCAATTATACATTAATGATTTCAATGAAATTCTACCTAAATTACCCTTTTCAATATTCTTCATTTCCTTCAAATAAATTCCTAAAGGAGTTGATAAATATTTTTACTATTCTTGTTGTCTTCAACATAAAAAATCAGATTAAAGTTTTCTTATTCAATAGGATAATACATGTTCATAAATGTAATTGAATTAGATTAAATAACAACAATTCCCATTTTACTTATATATGAATATATTCAAAATTAATTCATCCAATATAATTGTTTATTACCAAATTTTATCTATTAAAATAACTATATAATTATTTTCAATTTTCATATGAAGAGTATGCTTAAACTCTCCTATGTTAATTTATAATACATTAGATACTTTAATAAAATTAATATTCACATCAATATGACATAATTTGGTCACTAAAACCACAATAATGACACCCCATCAATTAAAATATCAACTTATTTCCATTTCTATTTGAATTTACAAGTATTGAATAACTACTTCAATGTTGGTATGTTCCTAAAGTTTGAGAACTTTCTCATTTCCTATTCTTCCATTGGATATTATGATTTAAAGACTTTGACTATAATTTTTCACCATAATAATTGATTCAATTATAACCTATAAAAAATGGTCCTTGATAACTCATTATTTCTTAAAACTTTTGTGCGCCTTCATCAACTGCTTCTTTCAAAGCTTCATCTGAGAATTTCCCAAATATATGTTTTTTCTCTAAACTGTCTATTTTAATCTCTACATAAAGATTAATTCTCAAAGAAGAGACTTTTATTTTATTTGTTTCAATTTTATCAAATTTCTCCCTAATATACATATTAAGATAATTAATGGTCATTTTATGTTCTTCAATAATTAATATGTAATTAATACCTTTTCATATTTCACATGATTATTCCAACATTATTCAACTACTTTTTTCAGAAATATCAACTTATACTTAATGTTCATCAATGTCGGTTTATTAATCCTTTAAGAAACCTCCAATTTTATTATTATTATTTATCTATAAAACAATATCATCAGGGAAACCTTATAGTTCTATTTGTAGATCAATTACTCCTAGTTGAGTGTCTTCTTTAAGTATAACTTTTTAGTTTTTTTTTTGATGAAATCATAGAATGATTCACATATCAAAGAAACGTATTCTCTATACCTTCTAGTATATCATTCTCTACATCCTATCCTTTTTTATACAATAATTTTCTCTAGATGTTCTTGACACTTGAATATCTTAGATTTAAATTACTTCTTGGAGAAACTTTTTCCTCTATTTTTGTGATATTTCAAACTCATAAACCTCTTTATAAATCATCTTTAGACATATTTCAATGATATTTTCATAATCACTACAATAAAATCAATATAAATCTATATTACATTTGAATATTCTTTACATTAATTGATCTTCCTCTCCATTAGTGATAAGAAATTATCACTTAAATATTCTTCAATTTTGAGCATCCAAAAACTTTTACTTCACAATTTATTTAAATGTTATCTACTTATATGATAATTATTAAGAGTTTTTTGACTTCATGCTAATTTTTTAAGTGACTAGATTTTTATTTAATTAATAAATGGATTACTCTCTTATGTTTATTAATTTATGGAATAAAACATTAGGGCTATCTATTGGTGGAAAGTTTCTAATAATTTTGTTAAAAATTTTAGTATCATCGATATGATGTTTGAGTACACATATTTCACAAATATAATTAATGAGATGATCAAATAATCCCTCAAAATTTTCCCTTGAATTATACTTTATATTATGAAATTTGTTTTGAAAAACATACAGTTTTTCATTTTTTTATTGCCTTCATAGTTGTTAGAAATTTTGTCCCAATATTATTTTACAATGTGAAAATCCTTTGAAATTATATATATCAAATTTGATATTACTCATAATAAATAATTATGATCCATGTAATAATCATTAAATATCCTATTATATTCTTCTATTATAGATCATCCAATGGAATCATTAACATGAATTTAATTTAAATATACCAATAAAACATGTTTTTCAAGAGATCATAAATGTGATCTCATCCTATTATTCTAAATTTTATGATTATGACCATCAAATAATAGTACTCCCTTTAAAATTCATGATATTATCAATGATAGAATCATTCATCCAAAAAATTGATGAAAAAACTAGAGACATTGATACCACTTATTATACACTATCATCCCTACTAGATACCGTAATATGGGTGATTTTGGGTGAATTGAAATTTATTCTTTTCATCCGAATAAATTTGAACATTTCTTCACTTTGTAATAGAAACATTGAATCTATTTCATAATCACAATTAGTTGGAAAATCACAATGACCATGAAAACATGATTGTTTATTAGTTCAACTATAAAAACATATATCCAAGGAGCATATATCAATGTTTTGTTCATATATTAACTAAACACTACTTAAATAGTATGTGAATATAATTTTTTAGAAGAATTTATAGATTTTCCATGGTCGGAAAAATATTCCTCTCATCTAAAAAATTCTTTTACGAGGGATACAAAGTAATAATCGACACATAGGTTGAAATTTCAAGATATAAATAAAAATAATCAACACCAAAAGGTAATGGGGTTCTCCATGTTTCTCAAGTATTCAATTCTAGATATATCAATGATATTAATTATAGATTAATATTCAAAAATTTATCTTCAATATATCTTTTCTTGATCACACATTACATCTCAGTATGAATTATTAATTGAACTTCATCATTAATTCTTTATTTTCATACCCACAAAAAATTTATCCCTATTATATTTGTGTGATACATCTAATTATGGACAAATTATGATGAAAAAAGGATAATTTTAGAATATAAAGTTAATAATTCAAAAAATGACTAATTTATAGCTTCTATTAATTCAAATACATCAAGTGTATTATCTTCAATAAAATCCCTTTTGTTGAATTTAAATAAGTAGTAGTTATTTTCTCAAATAAATACCCTAACATCATGATAAATCCACATCACCATTTCAATTTCAATTCTCAAGAAAACCTAAATCAATGCCTGATAAATTTATTCACAATGTAATAGATGAGTCATGGCATGGAATAATGATTCTCGAAGTGTACTTAAATCTAGTTTCAAACATCCTAATGCTTCCAAAAATCATGGAACTATAGGATTTAAATACCCAATGGTTTTAGTGAAGTCTTATCCTTTTTATGGAATAGTAATGTATTCACATTTTGATGATCATGTAGATATTAATTGTGAAATATTCTTTATTCCAACTTATAAAATATCCTTCCTCATCATGGTTTATAACATATTTATCTAAATAAAATAAAATTATCCAAAAATATCATTTGAAAAAGGAATTTCGTGTCACGGAATGTAATTGGAAATTTAAAATTTGAAAAATTACCTTAAACTTGTGAAAAATTACCTTCATGGAATGATTTCTAAATTACAACACAAATCACTCTTATGAAGTTCCAAATGACCCATAAAAAACTCAACCTCATGACACCACCATAGCATCCTGAGTTATAAAGTGATCATCCCTTTTTTCAATGACATCCAGAATTGACTCTAGATTTGTTAAGTTCATTTAAAAAACATCAAAAGAACTTATAATTGAAAAAATCTTTTATTGTAACCTATGTAGGAAATAGTTGGCCATAATCATCCATCTAAACATACTAATCCCCTCTCAGGTAATACACATACCCATGAGGTCAAAAATCTCAAATGATCACCCTATGTTGTATCAGTGTGATCAACCCCCATTTTCTAATGACTTTTCATGCACTATTCCCTTATTAAAATACATAGTAAATCCCATCATGATCCACCCCAAACTATACCTTGAGAAGATTAACATAAGGAATAATATAATCATGTCTTATAAGAAAAATCACTTAGGACCATTCCTTAGTGTAAATAATTCCATCCCTCTCTTAGAAACGTGATTAAAAGAAGAGTGCACCATAACAATATCATAAATCTCCCATATATAATCTTAAAAATGTATATGGACATACCCATAACATTTCCTTTAATATTGGAAAATTAATCACAAACCAATAACACTACCTAAGGACTCAAAAGTTGTGTAATCTTATTCACACATAATTCAACCATATCCAAAGGAACAGATAACCCATTGCATGATCGAATATTCATTAGGATTTATCAAACCTAACTAAAAATAATACCCCCTAGATTAGTAGTCATTAGGAATATCTCATGCTCCCAAAAAACAAGAAATACCTTCCAATATTCATAAAGAATTATCCTAGATCTTTAAATCCAAAGGAACACACTTGGTCCCCACCCAATCACCCGGACCAGAATATCCTGGCATGCACATGCAATCACATGTATTCAAACATATAGTTAAGTATTTAAGGGACCCACTTTTATGATACTGGAGCTACCCTCCCCAAGACACACTCACCAAACTCTATCCAATATCATCCACACATCACTAAGAATATGATCCCTTATATCATTCCATAATCCATTGAATGTTAATTATAAAAAATGAATAAATAGAATAATTTAATCCAATGAGGCATAATTATTAATAAATCAAAGAGAATCCACCCAATGAATAACCCTCAAGTAAAATAATTCCAACCACACCTGGAATTGATTTTTCACTCTTTTAAATAAAATATCCATCATTTGAAACTCAATTGATTTCCAATAAATAACCAATTTAGAAAAATATATTCTAAAACTCCTTGGGTGAATTACCTTAATAAAAATGGAAATAAATGTGTGAAATTAATCCCCTTTTAACATACTATAACCACCACCCTCTGAATATATATCATATAAATATTATTTCTATTTGATTTGATATAATCATCAACAAATACCAAAACAAAATCTCTAAAAAAATTAAGGCAATGTGGGTGAATAATAGAGGGAAGGGGGGAAGGATTAACTTAGTATTGAATAAAAAAAACCTAATCGACCATATATACATAGAAGAAAATATATGGGAAAGAAAGGAGGAAGGAGTGTGTCCCATCTAGTTTGAAAGATAGGAGGAAACCCATGTAGTGTAATAGAATACGGGCTCTATAAATAATCCATGTAACATTTAAAAACTTATAATTATAGTTTTTTTACATCATTGCAAAGGGGATATTTTGTAACTCCCACTCATGGGGACATGTTACAGCAAGAACATATAGTTGATGATGTTCCCTTACTACCCAAGGAATAAACAAGAAAACCTGATTGGGTTCTATATAGATCATAGTGTAACACACCCCCTTTGATAATCTAGCGTGATGTAGTTCATTGGGATACAGTGTGATCTCCAATGAGTTCAGAATATAATCATATACAACTTCATTATTCTATAGAAACACCACTATTGTTGTGTGATCTGATTCCTACACCAAAAAAACACTATATCGATAACACCAGACTATAGTGTGGTTTACCTCATCCATGATATGATGAATTTAACATTTATTACACAACAAAAAACCCCCTATTGAAATGTGAGCTACCACTTGTACCATAATTACATATTGAATCCATAACTATCAGAACCTATTCCTCCATCAACACCTAAAGCTCATGATACTAAATAGAGACAACCTTAAATTAACACTCAAGGCTCAAATGAAAAGATCCAAAGCACATATTTAAAACTATCCTAGATTCATGATCTATAGAATTCGAATTATACATAAAAACACCAAACCATACTGATTATTTTCAATATAACATTTAATGTAATGTGATAATGACCAAAGTGGAACGTTTTATGGTCATCCATCCATGACATATAGTGTGTTTGTAAGGTCATGTATCTAGGTAATATGGTTTTCCCTTTATGGGGAGGGCACTATGAGGTGAAATGTTCATTGAAATATTTGGTGTGGGACTTACACATGAGCATCACTTTCTAGTTTATCTCGAGTTATGAGTTATAACAACCCAACATGAATGCTTGAACATACATAATATGGATGTCCATAAGACCTTAGGAACACCTCTTGATTTTCAGAGGCCAGTGTTAAAATAATGGGATAATGATAATATAAATAATAAATGTCTTACCATATTTATATTCATCTAGAAATACCAATATAATCACATCATTGTTTCTTAATACCTTTTGATGTTTAGAGAAACCAAAGAAAATTGACTTATATTGGTATAGCTATCCACTGAGGGTATCCAAGCAATACATATAACATAACCCATATGAAATAAAAACCCATGCACAAACAGACCAAAAATATCTCTACAAGAACCCATGAAAATGTGACAAGGAAATATAATTCTATACCCAAAGTATTTGATTCATACCAGAATGAAGAAACTAAAATTTATATCTTGTATGTGGTACCTTCTAAGTAAACATTTTCTTACAGATACATTATCCCCACCTAATACTTCTATAAAAATATTTAAAAGTTTATACATTGTCTCTATACACCATGTGATTTGCTTGTGCACTAAAGGACCAAAATAGTATGGTTCCTTACAACACATCATGTGTTGTCCATTATTATAGTATGAAATAGTGTAATACATTATTTCATGGTAGTTATTACTTGTTATTATCAAAAAATTTAATGCCATGGGATTCATCTGAATCATCTCCAAAAGATTTTGAATTTTTATTTTCATCAATGAATGATATTTTTTTGGATTGAAAACAGATAAAATGACTTTTTTATATATAAAACATTTTTTATGGTGATTAGAACAAAATATTCAAGGCATATGAAATTACAGAACATTTGGTAAAACATATAATAGATATGTTGTACAATTTTTTATTGTTTTACACCCAAATAAAGGAATTCAATCCTATTCTATGTGGTTTGTGATATCTAACATAGAAACACTTTAGGATAAAATTCATTAGCTCCCAGTTTTTTCCAACATTTGAAATAATGTTACTAGAAAATTTTGGCTTGAGAGAGGTCATACATAATAATCACGTTATTTCTATGAACCACACACTCCAATTGAGGAAGGAATCTTATAAATTCTCCTTAGTTGTCTTAATCAAAATCTTGTGCAATGAATTTATGGGACATATCTTTATGTTAAAAGGTACACTATTTTGGTTATTGGTTTTCTTATTAATTTCTATTGAATATAAATATTTTCAGATTAAAGGATTTTGGATCTATTCTTAATCTTTTTCTATGATATTAGACATCCATATGAATCCATCCATTGGTATCAGAGAAAATATAATAATATTCTATTTTAATTTCAAATTGATAAATAAACTGGAAAAAAAATTTCAATGTTCCATAGTATAATAAAATATAAATATTATTTTTCTACTCTAGAGAAATCAAAACCATTGAAAGTTACAAAAAAATTTGGCAATTTTATTTCATGATATCTATAAATCATGGAATAGTCTATATAAAATAGGTGTTAAATAAAATATCATAAAATTAGCACATCATTGGATGATGTGCTATATTGTTGTCTAGGGTGTTTATATTCCATAGTCATACTTAAATAAAAGGAAGCAAGAGTGGTTAACCTAAAATGTCACCAAAGTTGGACCACCACAAATCCTAAAGCAGATTTCTGATCTCCATGGGCTGGTGAAAAGCACATGTGTATCAATATAAAAAACCATGTGGATAATTTTACCCTGAAAGATAACACAAAATTCCTCATGTTTAAAAAAATAAATAACCAAAGTTTACTAAAACAAGGAAGAGAAGAAAAAACATGAGACAAAAAAATACCAAAGGATTATCTCATAATCACAATAAATCAAGATAAAATCCATCTCCCCATGTGACCATCTATCACTGCCAGTCCTACAGACTATAAAGAAAAAATCTAACATGAGAATCCATAATGATACATGATGAAATTATCTTTACTTATATCACCCAAAAATGAAGTCTTCATTCACACAAAGGTATATGTATGGATTGAGGAAAACATTTAGTAGGATACAACCATGATTTTATACAATTCTGATCACTATGAAACCATTATTTATAGCTTTAAAATAAAAAAATAATTGATAGATTTATTTAAAAAAATAAAAAATTATTTTGTTGGATTTACAATTAAAACAACCCATATACAAAGACATAATAATATGACTATAAATATAAATTAAAATTATAGTAAAGTATTCATAATATTCCTATCTCAAACATCAAACATATGAGAAATCGGAACATGTTACCTAAATGAAACAAGAGCACATAAAAATGGATTCTATCCTATAAGAATATTTAACTAAGATATCCAAGAAACACTATTATTATAATAACAAGAATCCTAATAATATTTAGTCCTACCATAGTTTATTTTTGTCACAACCATAACCCTCAGGGTTCCAAATTCTCTAAGGATTTCATATGTTTATACCCAGATGCACCTATGTTTTCCAAAGTACTCACATATGATATATCTCATCAAAAAAATCAATAATCCATGATCATTATTTTATAAAACATATTCATACGTAATGAAACATAGCTTTCATGATTAAAAATTTATTTTAGGGTAAAACCCATCTTTAATGCATTTTATCATGCAAATAAAGTGAAAAACTGTTTTTAAGGAAAACTCATTTAAAACCCCTTTACAAATAATATTTTCTTAAATACACCTCGTCCATTTGAAATAAATGAAATTCATAACAAAATCCATACCAATTACAAAGAATGTAATATATGTCAAGAGATAGAACCATTTTATATAGACACCTACCTCACTAACCGGGAAAACCTAGTCTCATTTAAAAGTGAAAGATGGATTCAAATTGATTGGGACCTCTAGAGCTGAGATATATAAAAAACATCATTAATTACCTATATAAACCTCTAGATCTAGAAATCATGACCCATATGAGTTCTAATGCAATAAGGTAAAGAGACATTGAGAATAGGTTTGGTGTAATGAAGATAAATATTGGGTAAATCTGAACATTCTTGGAAGACATCCATACAAAATGACAGAAAATCAAAAAGAAATCAAGAATTGAACCATATAGAGTTATAAGGGGAGGTATGTTAAAGATAATAATGTATTAGGAGGATATTAGAGTGAAAAGTAATAGAGATTATTGTGGGAATATTCTAAATTTAAGAAACCCATACAAGGATCATGGTTACACCACACATTTAGAAAAACTATGGCTAAATGTGTGGTGTCTACTATCCATTAACCACTAAAACAAATGGATACCTAGTAATGGCCACATAGTTAAATAGAAATTTTTTAAATTGTACAAATTTACAGTAGAACCGATAGATCCATATCAAATAGTTACCACATGGTAACTACTAATTGAGCACATGAACTATGTTATTAGACTGTTTCCCCAAAATCTCAAAAAATACCCCGCAATTCTGAAATCCTTTAGAATATCTATATAGATAAACTAATATCACAATTAAACATACATGTTACTCTTAGGATGTCAAAATTATCCCCACCATACAACATTATGTCCCCAAAAAGCTCTCTATATTCAAGACTCATAAAAATGTGTGGCCATTGTTGCATCATAAACAATTCAAACTCTAATGTCTCATGGATATCCCACCTCCAATGTAGTAGTACATATAACAAGGGTTTTTTTTTAAAATATAGAGACTTATCATGGTGATCAAAAATTTGATCTATCTACTCAACCACTAAGGGATCAAGATCAAGATCAACATCTTCCATTATATCCCATCGGAAAGATCTGGTTGGACCCACCTTAATTTGGAAATAATGAATATGTCATTAATAAATATTAATCGAGATGAAAAGTCCAAATGATAATACACCTTATAAATTCATTCCATGATATCTAAAGGGACAATAAATATAACTTTCAACAAACCCATAATTCTAAAATGATGTTTTCCCAAGTGAGGTGAATACCTAGAAAAAATCAATCACCCACGAAAAACTCTATAGGGAGATGATGATAGACCAAATAGGATTTATGATGAATCTAATCCATATATGACCTATTTTGGATTAAATATACCATTTTAATCATCACATATACAAGACTCTATCCAGTTAAGGAAATTTCTCCAAACTCTACCCAATACAAAAGAGGATGAAATGACCATCCATTCAACACATCAAAAGGTATCATTCATATAGAGGTTTGATAAATGTTTTTACATGTAAAATAAACCAAGGGAAACTTATTTTCTCAAGAACCACTAAAATCATACATGCACACTAGATGCATATCCTCAAGAATTTCAATAGATCACTCAATATGTTATCTTTTCTAGGATGATATGTCATTTTAAATTTCATTTTTTTACCCATTTCCTCTAAAAACCATTCCAAAACATAGATTTAAATCAAGAATACCTTTCAATTGAAATTGAAAAAGGAACTACATAGGGATTTACAATATCTTAAACATAAATGTGCTCAAGCTCTTTAACATATATCATCTCTCCAATAGGAATAAAATGAGAAAATTTTAAAAGTCAATAAATTATAAACCAAACATCATCATTTACATTAGGATTATATGGAATGAAAACAATAAATTCCATCGATATATCATCCACTTCACACACTAGAAATATTAATTGCTCAAACAAAAAACCATGTCTGTTTCTCTACATTAATATTCTAGAAAGTAAGTCATTTGGACATGATATTTGTAATCAATAACCTCTTTCTCGGACACTAATAATAATATCTCAAATCATGATACATTTTCATAGTCTCAGGCTACATCAACCAACTATAAATACATCCACTATCCATTAACTATTTCCCTTGATATATTAGAACAACCAACCTACCTCAAAAATGAAAGAAAAATCATGTGATAGAGAAAAACCACCTATCTTCTACCC
Organism: Viscum album; assembly: GCA_963277665.1. Classification (NCBI taxonomy): domain Eukaryota; kingdom Viridiplantae; phylum Streptophyta; class Magnoliopsida; order Santalales; family Viscaceae; genus Viscum; species Viscum album. The sequence goes on from OY728122.1 coordinate 1,713,070,963, forward strand.
ACCATTGAGGATTTTACTAGAACACTGAAAATTGATTTTTGTTTCTTACAAAAAAATCATCTACTGATGAATCAACTTTTACATAAGCTAATAACACATTCATGTCACCCTCTTCTACTTCCAATCTCATCTTAGTAAACTGGTTAATCAAAGAACACACTTCCACAAATTCATTTACGTCCTGAGTCGGTAAATTCATGCCCAATGTGTGGGTGACCACATTCCCATTCCATGTTAATATAAAATATCAAATTTAAAATTATAAATATATTCATCCAAATAAATATATCATATGTTTAGATATATCGAGATGAAATATACTTCATGATCTTATGATCCAAATATAGAGTAACTCACTTACTAAGGAGATAATGGCACCAATTATTGAGAGAAAGAAACAATGTATCCAATTCAAGATCATGAGTTGGATTATTCTTCTCCTCACACTACTACAAATAGGCCTTTATTAGTGGTTCCCATTATTAGAGCTAGAATAAAGCGCTGATAAATTGTACACTTTATTGATAAATTGTTTATCACGGATAAGGGGTACCCCTTATCGGTATGTTTCATAGCACTAATAAAAGATTCCCTTTATCAGTGCTTTCTATATAGCACTGAAAATGTTTACCCTTCATTAGTTCATTATTTTTAGCACCTGTAATGGGATCCTTTATCAGCGCTTTTGTAGCGCTGATAAAGATCGAAAATAAAATGAAATAATTAATTAATTAAATAATATATGTTATTTTATTAAAAATATATATATTAATTATACAATTACTAATAAAAATGAATTAATTGATTATAAAGGACTTTAACAATGCTATAATAAAGTGATGATAAGCAGTACCCTTTATTAATACATTTTATATCCCTAATAATTTTCCAAATAAAATGAAATAATTAAATAAATTATTAACAAAAATTAGTTTGTTTAAAAAATATTTAAAAATGTATTAATTGAATAATTATTAATTAAAATGTTTAAATTGAATATAGTATATATAAATTATAAATATTAATAAATATTATATATTAAATCTAGAGACATATGTAAAATATAAATTAAAAAATTAACAATTAAAAATAAGTAAGTTGACGAAAATTTAAAAAAATTTTATTAATTAGATAATTATTAATAGTGTTAATAAATAGTATATATTAAATATATAGATATATATGAATTTATATAATACAAAATATTTATGATTTATATCAAAGAGTAATATATTCCGTCAATAGTGGTTTATAATTAAAAATTAATATGAATTAAATATACTAAATAATTTATCAATTAATCGAAATAATTGAATGTTGTTTGATTTTTAAATTTAACATTGATAAAATGTGTGTTATATTTATTTCACATGTATAAAATTAATGAATTTTTAAATACAACGCATAGACAGAATTAATTACTTAATTAATGAAATCTTATATAGAAACACGAACACCTAATATTTATGTAATTTATTCAAATTTTAGTATTCATTTTATAATTTCATTATAACATGATACATTTAATATAACATTTCTTTAACAGAGATACCCTTTATTTTGATTAATTTTTAATATTTTTTTTGAATTTAACAATTTTATATAATTCATTTTATATTTATTTATTTTCAATATTTAATATTTTTAAAATGTATTCATCTTTATTTCAATATATATTTGTATTTTTTAATAATTTATATTTAATTAATAAATGTCATCCATTTTTTCAATATTGTTAAAGTATACTAATTTTAAATTATTCAATTCTAATCATTTTTAACCTGCATGAACTTAATATTAAATATTCATTAGTAATGTAAATAATATATTTGTTAAAATAGATTTATAAATATATATTTACTTCATTTATACATTTATATATTTACAATTATAAATAAATAAATATTATTTTTTAAAAAATACTTATATAATAATTAATATTTAATTATATATATTTGAATAATTATAAATTTAAAATTAGTTTATTTAATAAATGATTATATTTACTATATTTATATTTATATTTATTTATTTTATATAATTATATAAATATATATAATGATATAAATATTATTTTTTTAAAAGTATTTATATAATTATAAATGAATAACTATATATTTAAATAATTATAAAATTAAAATAAATTTATTTAAACAACGAATATATTTACTATATATATTTATTTTTATATTTATAATATATATTATTATATAAATATATTTACAAAAAATAATAATTATTATTATAATTTTAAATCCATTAATAAGATCTAATTTATTTAGTGCTGATAAAGATTCCTTTTATCAGTTATTTTTTAGCACTGATAATGCTCTATATTTATGAGCGCTAATTAATTTAGCTCTAATAAATGGCATATTTATCATCAATTTTTTTGGAAGCACTGATAAAAATTTCCTAATCTATTTAAATAAACCTAACCAGTCGCAAATTCCTCGCGATATCAAAGCTTTCCGTGGAAGCCATCATATGTCGGTGCTCCTTGGTGAATTGAAGCTCGAATAAAGCCCCAAATTCGTTGCTCGAAAAATCAAAGGCTCAAATCCATTCCTTGAATGATTCAAGGGTCTAATGAATCAAAGGCTTGAATGTTTTTCAGCTTTTCAATATCTCTAATTTCTCGTGGATGATTTAAAACTTCAATCTAAGGTATCTTATGTACTCCTCCTCCTCCTTACTCATTGATTACTTGTTTGACATTATCTATTTTTGTGTTTTAATCATCATTCTTTCTTTACCTTCGGCATATCCTTATAGTCAATAATATTTATTGGGAATGTTTGGTTGAAAGTGTAGGACTCACCTGTTTTGATAATCCCAAATCATGTTTTGATAATCCCAAATATTGTTTTCATTTAAGTGAGAACCATGTTTTCATTCTATGCTAATTATGTTTCATTAATGTTTCCTGTTTCTATATAATAATATTCATATACTATCAATCTCACTGCTTAATTGGTTAAGCTTATAGTTCATAATTTATATAACTACAAGGTCACCGTTACAAGGTCACCACTACTAGGTCACCGTTACGAGGTCACCGCAATAAGGTCACCGTTAAAAGGTCACCGCTACATGGTCACCATTACAAGATCACCGCTACAAGGTCACCATTAAAAGGTCACCGTTACAAGGTCATAGTTACAAGGTCACTGCTACAAGGTCACTATTACAAGGTCACCGCAACAAGGTCACTGCTAAAAGGTTACTGTTACATGGTCACCAATACATGGTCGCTGTTACATGGTCACCGATGTAAGCCTACTGTAAAAGGTTACCGCTGAAGGCTACCATTAGAGGGTTACAGTTGGAGATTTTTTATGTGCACCTACTATTGAAGCTACCGATATAAAGACTTCTATTACCAGTTTACTAATGCTTATCCTTCCATATGCTGTCAATTTCTCAGTATAATTCTAACGGTCATATTTGATAAATTAAATTCGTCTGATATTAATTAATGCTGATTGTAAAAGTTTCAGGAGATAATAATGTTAATAGTATGTGGTACGAGAAAGCATGCATGTGATCTACTCATTCCCATTGTCGGACCTCAAATATGAAAGAAAAATACCGACGAAAATGAAGATATATATAGAGGAACAAATAAAAACGAAATAAGGCTCTCTAGAAAATAAAGAAGTGTGACCCATACACCAAAAAAGGAAGGGTGGAATACGAAGTGCAATAGAGCTTTCTCTCTAGAACAAATGAGAATCCTATAGCAATAAAACTCTGAAACCAAAAGTTTCACAAAGATCAATCTGGGATAAACTCACTTCTTCCTTCTGTGCCTGATCAACTCTAGATCAACATCAGAATCAGAACACTAAAAGCTATAACTTGGAGTTGCAACACTCTATTTTGAAGACAAATTCTAGATATAGACTCAAGCTTCAATTTTGTCGGGGAGTCAAGAGCTGAACTGAAAACCCATAGAGCTTTCTAAACTATATCGCATCATAATTTATCTATTGTATTTCTTTCTTTCTTTTACTTTTCCGAGAAGTCTATGTTTGTTACACACACACTGTCTTCTATTCTTTAATAGGGTGATACTGAAAATCTCTACTCAAAACAATCTCACTTTTGTTCCCATATAAAACTATGAAAGAGAACATGTTTTGTTTGTGTTATTTTCATTTCCAATGAAGAACAGTGGTAGAGGGTGTGAACCCTGGACAGTTTTTGAAAATAGTTGTAAAGACCGATACAAGTTGTGTATCATGTTTATTGCTAATATAAACTACTTGGTGGTAGGTGATCTGAAGGGGGGGAGGATTATGTCTTGGCTTAAGACTGAACCACTTGTTTACATTGTTGTGCTAATCCTCATATACTCTGTTTTATTTTATCCACTGCTTATATTTTTCAAAAATAGAAAATTGTTTTTACATTCACTCTAATAGTTAGTTTTGGTTAGTGTGTATATATGTTTAAATTAGTAAACCTATTTCCAAAGTTGAATTAGTGATTTCATTTATTCAACTAAGGACTAATCAAACTTAGAGAAATGTTTTTAGAAATAAAGAATTTATATCAATACTTCCTTAATTTATTAGTCTTTTTGAAAAGGGGTGTTTTTATCATAATGTTTTTTTAGCAGAAATTTTAATTGGAAATCAATTCCCCCCCCCCTTCAGTTTCCACTCCAACCAACATTTGGTATCAGAGGATCTTATTTTAAAGTGTTAAAATTATTTTCATTTATGATTTTAGTTGTATCTTAAAGATCTTAAAAAAATTCATATCTAAATTTTCAGTTCATTAAATTCTAAGTAACTATGGAAACCAGAGTTGAGGGTGCTGCTAGTAACATGCCACCTTTCTTTAATGGTAAAAACTATGCTCAGTGGAAATTAAAAATGAAAATGTATCTAGAGATCATGGGACCTGAAATCTAGGACACAATTTAATAACAACATTAATTTATATATACTACTAGAGACACATGGTATTAGTTGACAAAAGCAACATATAATAAAAATTGTAAAGTAAATATTTCATTGTATTGTTCTCAAGGTGATGATGAATTCAATATAATATCTTATTGTAAAACTACATATAAAATTTTGGATACTTTATCTCACTCTCATGAGGGAACAACCAAAGTTAAATAAATGATATTAAATACCTATAATATTAAATATGATAATTTTAAAATGAAGTCTAATGAACCTATCTCTGAAATTTAACTTAGCTTCAATGAAATAGTGAACACCATGAGTATACTTGGAAAACCAATAGATATCAAGGACTAGATTATGAGATAGCTTTGATGCATACCTGATAGACGGAGAGGAACTCCTGTTTCTATCTGAGAATCTTATTAATTAAGAAAACTACCAGTGAAGGAACTAATTGTAAAGCATATGATGTACGAAGAAGAACATAAATCGAATCAAGAAGTAGATGAAGAACCAAGGAAGAAATATGTATCATTCAAGACTACTACCTCAATGAACATAGAAAAAGAAAAAGTTCAAGTTCTTGTAGACAGTTCAACAAGTGAAGACTCTGACTCAGATGGTGATGAGAAGATGGCTCATCTCTCTAGAAGATTCAAAAAGTTCTAGCGAAAGAAGAAATTATTTAGGAAGTCAAAGTATAAGGGAAATTATGATAGTAAAGGACAATGGAAGAAATATATAAAATGGAATGACAACTAAAATGAAATAATCTACAATGAGTGCAAACGAAAAGGTCATGTGAAGGCAGACTGACCCAAGGTAAAATCTAAGAAGAAATATGAAGATAAGTGCAAGAGTTATAAAAAGGATTCGAAAGCTACTTGGAGTGCTTCAGAAGATAGATCCAGTGGATCTGATGATTCTACTAATGATCAAAATAATCATGCCAACTTATGTTTCATGATAGAAACATCTGAGGTAATACTTAATTCTTATATACATAATGCCTATTACTCTGGGAATAAGTGTGAGTCACATAATGATGAAGATATGACTAAGGATGAATTATTTGAATACTGTGAAATGATTGAGGATACGTTTAGTGATCTCAAGGACAAATATAAATCATTAAAAATAAAACATGATCTAAATGAAAATTATAACTCTAATTTGGATATTGAAAAAGAAAAATGTTCCCATTTGATAAAATAAACTACTGAACTCAAATAATCAAATGAGAAATTAAATAGATATATTGAGAATTTTACTGCCATTTGAGATACCTTGACTCAGTTTCTAGGATAATATATTTCCCCAAAATATACAACTAGTCTAGGATATCAACCATGACAGAAATGGATCATTAAAAATAAATTTATACCAAAATCTAGACAATTCACAGCTAGTTCATGTTCTGTATCATTTCTTGAAAAACAATTCTCTAAATGACCAATCAATGTGTTTATGTCTCAAAATATATTTTTTGAATATAGGAAATCTTTGAGACAAGTATGGGTTCCCAAATATATACTTTCTAACCTCTCAGGACCCAATAAAATCTGGGTACCAAAGTTACCCCATGCCTAATCTATTTTGCAGGGATGTTGCCTAAAGAGTTCTTGTAAGACCTTGTGGTACTTTAATAGTAGATGTTCAATACATATGAGAGGAGACTACTCATGCTCTTGGAGCCTAATCAAAGTTGATGGTGGACGTGTAACTTTTTGTGATAATGCTAAAGGGAAGAATGTTAGCTTAAGCAAGATTGGTAACCCTAATGTGGTATTAATTTCAAATGTAATTTTTGTTGATGGGTTAAAATACAGTCATCTGAGTATCTCTCGGTTGTGTGATGATAGTTTTAATTTCAAGTTTGAAAATGATGCATTTAATGTTTTTAATTCTAAAAATTATTTAATATTTACTGCTCTTATAAATGAGAATATATATGTTGTTGATATAGATTCTTTAGCTATGCAAAAATTTTCTTCTTTAAATGTGTTTCATAAGGAATCCTAGATGTGGCACAAAAGACTAGGACACTAAAATGTGAAATAACTTTGGAAACTTGCTTGGAAATATTTAGTTAGAGACCTACATAAATTGGAGTTTCCTCTAAACAAAGTATTTAACCCTTGTCCAAAGGAAAATCAACACAAAGATTCTTTCTAACCAAAGAAAGAAGTTTCTACTTCTCAACCACTTGAGTCGGTTCACATGGACTTGTTTGGACCATCAAGAGTTTCAATTTTAAATGGGAAGCACTATGTTTATGATCTTGTAGATGATTTTTCTAGGTACACTTGGGTATACTTTCTAGCTCACAAAAGTGAATCTTGTTCTTGTTTTATCAAATATTCTAACTCTGTAGAAAATCTTAGTGGACATAGAAATATGACCTTGAGGAGTGATCATGGTCGTGAGTTTAAAATTCAGGAGTTTGAATCTTATTGCTCAAACAATGGCTATAGTCATAATTTCTCTGCTCCTAGAACACCTCTACAAAATGGAGTCGTAGAAAGAAGAAATATGAAACTTTATGAGATTTCCCAAAGTATTCTTAGTGAGTATAATCCACCAATTTACTTTTGGACTAAAGTTGTATATACATCTTGTTATACCATTAATAGAGTCTTATTTAGACCTGTTCTTAAGAAGACACCTTATGAACTTTGGAACAATATGAAGCCTAAGCTTAACTACTTCAGTGATTTTGGCTGCAAAGTAATTATTCTTAACACTACAGACAATCTTGACAAGTTTTCCTCCCAAAGTGATGAAAGAATTTTCCTAGATTACTCAATCATGAGTAAAGCCTATAGAGTATTAAATAAGAAAAACAAATATGTGGAAGTGTCAATTCATGTAAAATTTGTTGATACTAATCCAAATGAACCAAAAACCTCTCTTTAATAGCTTGAGGAAGATATGCCAATTCTGTACCATAATGATAATGATAGTGAACACCCTATAAAATTAACCAATTCTAGGAATCTTCCAGAATCTGCACCTGTTGAGTTTGAACCTATAAACAATCATGGGGAGTCTAGTTCAACTCATTCTATGGGTATTAGAACTCTCGGGAATCATCCTTTAGATGTTGTAGTAGGTGATTTAAATAGAGGGACACAAACTAGAGCTTCTCTGGGAAACCAGGTTGAACATCAAGCTTTTCTTTCACAGCTTGAACCCAAAAATATTAATGATGCTATCAATGATGAATTTGGGGTGATGGATATGCAAGAAGAATTAAATAATTTTTAAAGAAACAATGTCTGGGAACTAGTTGAAAGACCTAAGGATACTTTGACAATAGGCACTAAATTTGTTTTTTGGAAAAAAGTTGATGAGTTTGGAAATATAGTAAGAAACAAATCTAGGTTAGTTGCACAAGGATATAGTCAAGAGGAAGGAATAAACTATAATGAGACCTTTTCACCTATATCTAGGTTATAGGCCCTTAGGATACTACTTCCATATACAGCTAATATGAATTTTAAACTTTATCAAATGGATGTTAAAAGTGTTGTTCTAAATGGGTACACAATTGAGGATGTGTTTATTGAACAACCCCCTAGTTTTAAAAATCCCCATTTTTCAAATCATGGTTTTAAACGTTCAAAATATTTATACAGTTTAAAGAAAGATCTAAGAGCTTGGTATGATAGGCTCAGCTCTTTTCTTATTTCAAAAAGTATTACTAAAGTAATAGATGATCATACTCTCTTTATTAATAGAATATCTAAAGATGTTTTGATAGTACAAATTTATGTAGATGATATAATTTTTTAATTTGATAAAAATTATTTATGAACTGACTTTTTAAGTATAAGGAAAAATGAATTTGAAATGAGTTTAATGGGAGAAATTAAATTTTTCCTTGGATTTCATATTTTTCAAAAAAAAGATGGTATTGATTTAAATCAAAGTAAATATGTTAATAATATTTTAAAAAGTATTGGTTTGGATGGTAGTAAAGGTTGTGATACTCCTATGAGTACCACTTTCAAGTTGGATGTTGATGAAAATGGTGAACCAGTGGATAAAACCAACTAAACAGGTATGATAGGGAGTCTGCCCTACCATACTGATAGTAGACCTGACATTTTGTTCAGTGTATGCATGTGTGCTCGCTTTCAAGAAAATGCCAAATAATCTCATTTAAATGTTGTTAAAAGTATTTTTAAATATCTCAAGTATACTATAAATTTAGGACTATTTTATCCAAGAGGACAACTATTTGATTTAATAAGTTATTTGGATGTTAGGTTTGTTGGTTTCAAGTTAGACAGAAAAAGAATCTCTGGAACATGTCACATTTTAGGAAAGTCACTAGTATCATGGTGTAGTAATAAACACAATTTTGTTGCATTATCTACTGCCCAAGCAGAATATATAGATTATAGTAGTTGTTGTGCTCAAATTTTGTGGATGAAACACACTTTACTAGACTATGGATATCAATTCAAAAATGTCTCTATAAACTGTGAAAACACAATTGCTATTAACATTTCTAAAAATCCAGTATCTCATGCTAGGACAAAGTATATTGATGTAAGACATCACTTCTTGAGAGATCATTATCAAAGATGAGATATTACTCTTGAATTAATTGGTACTGAACACCAATTGGCGAATATATTCACAATGGTCTTGAATTCTGAGAAATTAAATTACATAAAACATGATTTAGGTATGATAAACTGTTAGCCGATAGGACCTCACTGTTAGACATTACCGATAGGACCTCACTGTTATACCTTTCCAATAGGACCTCACCGTTAGACCTTACCAATAGGACCTCACTATTAGACCTTACCGATAGGACCTCACCGTTAGACCTTACTGATAGGACCTCACCGTTAGACCTTACTGATAGGACCTCACCATTAGACCTTAATAATACCTCCTTACCGATTGACGGCTCGAATCTAGGACTTTACGTTTTTTGTTCTCTTAGCCGGAATCTTAAAAAAAAAATCATATTACTTATTCATTTTATCTGTTTTAATTTTTAATCCCTAAATGATAAAATTAAAACATGGATCACTTCTCAATCCACATCAAAACCTCTCCCGAACCTTTTTTTCCCTAATCATAGAACCTAAACCTCTACTAAATCCTTGAACCTCCCCAGATCGATGGAAAAGTCAAAAGTCCATCAGTTGCTGATGAAGGAGATGTGACTGATCCTAAGAGACCTATATCTGAATTGAGTAGCAGAAGCTAGACTGTGGCAAGGGTGATGAACCCTCATTTATCTAAGAGGGAGAAAGTAGTTGAGATGGGGTTATGTTTAGAGTGGCTTTTGTTGAGCTGGTCGTTAGTACTTAAGGCACTGGAAGCTCAGGGTTGGGTTGAATGTTTTTCAAACAATAATGAACCCTATTAACCGAAGTTTGTGAATGAATTTTATGAGTACTTCATGATCAATAAATCTGAGGTTGTGCACCGAATGATTTCCATTGTAAATGGAGTAAGTGTGAGCTTCTCTTGTACTGAATTGGCTGAATTCTTGAGGGTTCTACATGAAGGGATTTTTCATTTTTACTCAAAAGTGATGCCTTCCATTAGTTAGTTCTTTTGCTATGTAGAATAATTATCTAAACTGATAGGGAATGTAATTCCTAGGAAATTCATTGCTGCTAAAATGGTAGGAGAATATTAGCTGCTTTTCAAGTTTATTCAACAAGTTTTACATCCCAGGATAGGGGACTTTTCATCTTTAAAGTATCAGGATGTCTTTCTCTTGCATCTATTAAAGCATGAACAGAAGATCAACTTAAGTATGTTGTTGATTATTCAACTAGAAGATATGACCAATCATAGTTCCAAATCCAATTCCCTATTCCATTCTAAGGTGATATCCCTTATGTAGAAAGTGAAAGTAGTTTCTTGAGATAAGGAGGAAACTATTGTTGTACAAGATATACATTACATCACCAAATTGATCTATAAGCTGATGAAGATTAAATAGAATCCATGGATAAAGAGATGGGTGGATGATGAGGCTAAGTTGTATGAAGAGTTTAATCATGTGACTCATCCTACTAGGCCTAATAATAAGAGAGACCTTGGTCATAAGCCTAATAAAGTAGAGCCTTATTATTCAGATGAAGAAGGAGAAGAATTTTCTATTGTGCAAGAAAGAGAGGATTTGCCTATAGATGACAGGAGTGACCCTGACCTTCCCTCCAATACTCATGCGAATATTGTATCCTTTGGTGAGCATAGCCACCAAAGATATTTCATATAAGGGAGGTTTTCCTAAGGGACAGTTATAAGGAAACTAGTGAAGAAGAAGGGGCTGAAATTGCCTTAAGTGAAGTTAGAGATACCTCTTATGAGGATGAGGAATCTAAATCATGTCATGATTACTTTGAAACAGCTACTGCTGAAAATTAAGAGGGATGTCTAAGTCATAGTCCTTTAATCGGAAATACAGAAAGCGTAGAAAATAGATATGAAGAAGTTCCTGATTCAATCAAAGATGGACTTGTTCTAGATGTTGTTGATGATTATGGGGAGGAAGTGGAAGTGAACCTTCCTATTGATGAAGTAGATCAAGGAGTTTAGATAGAGATATATTTGGTTGTTCAAGAGAATTCTCCAAGTGAGGGGGAGGAACCTGTTGCTATAGGATAAGTTGTTGTTGCTCATGAGATAGAGGACTGGACAGAAGCTCCTGACATAGTGGTTTTAGGCTTAGATTATGGAGACACTGAAGATGACAATCGTATCATAATCCCTCTAGTTCCCACTGTCTCATAAACAACAATTTTTCAGTTATTGGTTTTGTTACCTTGAGACTATGTGAAGAAGGATGATTTATATTCCTTGAAATCAGAACTGAAGAGCTATATTGATGAGAAAAACACTGACATAGTGAGAATAATTGCTCACAATCAAGAACTCATGACATATACATTGGAAGGTATAGTTTCTACCTCTCACTTAGTTATGTTTCATGAGGTCATGGAATGTCAGAATCAGGTATGAAATTTGGCAGAGTATATGGAATCATAGAAACAGTATATTGTCATCTTAGATGCATATATGGCTTCAAGACCTTAGGTTGATAGAGACTTTAGATATGTTAAATGTGTGGTTCAGAAAATGGTCAATGTGTATGAGGATTTTAAGAAGTCTATGGAAACACAAGTTAAAGGAGAAGATGACGATGTAAACAGGCTGATCATTGGGTTGACCAAATAATTTAAGGAGATTGTGGCTTCCTCTATGGAACCTCTGGGTGCATCTGCTTCTACTACAGCTTCTCCTCTAGTTGACATTGAATATTTTAGGACAGTTATTAGAGAAAAAGTGGAAAAGTTCTCTAGTGATAATTCCTCTGACTCTCGGGTAATTTCCATCACCAGGGAAATTCATAACCTTGTTGGAAATTATTTAAGGGAAGCTGCTCAAGATCATAATGCCTTCAAGGATCAAGTTGACTTCTATTACAATCACGTTTACACTAAGCATCAGATGGATGGACACTTCAAGTTGCTGTTGGAGAACTTGAGGATTCCTCCTGTCACTCAGACTTTTAAGGATCAAGTGAGAAAGCTTTAGGAGTTGACTCCTACTTTGGAAAAATCCATGGAGAATAAGGAAGATTTTATTTCTTCAATGGAAAGAGGTGGAAGCCTCATTATGGACTTAAGGAATCTTCTCTTCCCTTTCCTCCATGTGGACTGAACTCCCATCATTGTTCCTCCTACTTTGCATGGTTCTTCAGCTGCCTCAGTTTCTACCAGTACTTCTCCTTTGATGACTCCTTCCCAAGACATCAGATGTTTGACCCCAATGATTCCTCAGAGATCTACTCACTATAGGTCTACTGATGCCTCAGTGGATGGTCCTCCTCCACTACATACTTCCATCTCTCGGCCAATCCCTCCACCTTCAGAACCTACCTCCACAGTTTCCAATTCCAAAGCTCCAATGGACATCTCTGATGTGGATTGAGTGTGGAAACTATGAGCTGATAGGGATTGGTGTGTTTTATTTTGTATATTTTACTCATGTTTTATTAATAAAAACCTTCTCTTTTGACTAATTTTTTTGTTTCTTCTTTACACTTTTTGCTAATCACAAAGAGGGAGAAGATATTCAAGCGGGAGGAAATATTCAGATCATAAAACATTTATTCTCTCAGAGAAACAAGTGCTTATATGTGTTTTTATATGTACGGACCTAAATTTGTTGTTCTCTATATTTTTTTTGTATGATCACATCACTGATGACATTAGCATATGTGTTTATCCTTGATTTAAAACTCTTAAATCTAAATAATCAATGATATAATTTGTGATTATCAAAAAGGGGAGATTGTTGGATTCACCTATTTTGGTAATCCCAAATCATGTTTTCATAATCCCAAATATTGTTTTCATTTAAGTGAGAACCATGTTTTCATTCTATGCTAATTATGTTTCATTAATGTTTCTTGTTTCTATAGAATAATATTCATATACTCTCAATCTCACAGCTTGATTGGTTAAGCTTGTAGTGCAGAATTTATATAACTACAAGGTCAACATTACAAGGTCACCGCTACAAGGTCACCGTTATCCTGTCACCACTACAAGGTCACCGTTAAAAGGTCACTGCTACAAGGCCACGGTTACCAGATCACCGCTACAAGGTCACCATTAAAAGGTCACTGTTACAAGGTTATAGCTACAAGGTCACCACTACAAGGTCACCACTACAAGGTCACCATTACAAGGTCACCGCAACAAGTTCACCACTAAAAGGTTACCATTACATGGTCACCAATACATGGTCACTGTTACATGGTCACCGATGTAAGCCTACTGTTAAAGGTTACCACGGAAGGCTACCGTTGGAAGGTTACAGTTGGAGATCGCTGGTGTGCACCTGCTGTTGAAGCTACCGATATAAAGACTATTGTTACCAGTCTACTAATTCTTATCCTTCCATACGCTTCCAATTTCACAATATAATTATATCGGTCATATTTGATAAATTAAATTCGTCTCATATTAATTAATGCTAATTGTAAAAGTTTTAGGAGATAATAACGTGAATAATATGAGGTACAAGAAAGCAAGAACGTGATCTACTCATTCCCATTGTCGGACCTCAAATACGAAAGAAAAAGACTGAAGAAAATGTATATATATATAGAGGCACAAAGAAAAATGGAATAAGGCTCTATAGAAAATAATGAAGTGTGAACCATACACATAAAAACGATTGGTGGCATACCAAGTGCAACGGAGCTTACTTTGCTAGAACAAATGAGAATCCTCTAGCAATAATACTCTGAACCCAAAAGTTTCACGAAGATAATTCTGGGACAAACACACTTCTGACATTTGTGCCTCATAAACTCTGGATCAACATCAGAAGCAAAACACTGAAAGCTAGAACCTGGAGTTTCGACGCTCTATTTTGAAGACAACTTCCACAGCTAGTCTCAAGCTTCAATTTCTTCAAGGAGTAAAGAGATGAACTAAAAACCCATAGAGTCTTCTAAACTCTATCGCATCATAATTTCTATATTGTGTTTCTTTCATTATTTTACTTTTCTGAGCAGTCTATGTTTGTTACACACACACTGTCTCCAGTTCTTTAACCAGGTGATAATGAAAATCTCCACTCAAAACTATCTCACTATTGTTCCCACATAAACTATGGAAGAGACCATGTTTTGTCTGTGTTATTTGTCTTTCCAAGAAAGAATATTGGTAGAGGGTGTGAACACTGGAGAGTTTGAGAAAAATGTTATAAAGACTGATACAAGTTGTGTATCATTTTTATTGCTAATATAAACTACTTGGTTGTAGGTGATCAGCAAGTGGATAGGATTATGTCTCGGCTTAAGACTGAACCACTTGTTTACATTGTTGTGCTAATCCTCATATCCTCTATTTTATTTTATCCACTTCTTATATTTTTCAAAAATAGAAAATTGTTTTTACATTCACTCTGATAGTTAGTTTTGGTTAGTGTGTATATATGCTTAATTTAGTAAACCTATTTCAAAAGTTGAATTAGTGATTGAATTGATTCAACTGATGACTAATAAACCTTAGAGAAACTTTTTGAGAAATTAAATATTTATATCAATACTTCCTTAATTGATTAGTCTGTTTCGAAAAGGGGGGTTTTTATCATAACGTTTTTTTAACAGAAATTTTAATTGGAACTAAATTCACCCCCCCCCCCCTTGAGTATCCACTCTGACCAACATTTGGTATCAGAGGATCTTATTTTAAAGTGTTCAAATTATTTTTAGCTATGATTTTAGTTTTATCTTAAAGAGATTAATTTTTTTTCATATCTAAATTTTCAGTTCTTTAAATTTTAAGTGACTATGGAAACTAGAGTTGATGGTGCTGCTAGTAACAGGCCACCTTTATTTAATTGTAATAACAATGCACAGTGGAAATTAAAAATGAAAATGTATCTAGAGATCTTCGGACCTGAAATCTGGGACACAATTGAATAACAACATGTACTTCCTGATACTGCTAGAGACACATGGTATCAGTTTAAAAAAGCATCATATAATAGTAACTGTAAAGTAATGAATGCATTGTACTGTTCTCTAGGTGATGATGAATTCAATAGAATATCTTCTTGTAAAACTACATATAAAATTTGCGATACTTTAGCCATCTCTAATGAGGGAACAAAAAATGTAAAATAAATGAGATTAAATACCTATACTATTAAATATGATAATTTTAAAATGAATTCTAATGAACCTATCTCTGAAATGTATCTCAAGTTCAATGAAATAGTGAACACCATGAGTATTCTTGGAAAACCAGTAGATAACAAGGACTAGATTATGAGACTGCTTTTATGCTTACCTTACAGATGGATAGGAACATATGTTTCTATCAGAGAATCTTGGGAAATAAGAAAACTACAAGTGAAGGAACTAATTGGAAAGAAAATTATGTATAAAGAAGAACATAAATTGAATCAAGAAGTAGATGAAAAACCAAGGAAGAAATCTATATCATTAAATACTACTACCTCAATGAACAGAGAAAATGAAAAAGTTCATGCTCCTGTAGGCAGTTCAACAAGTGAAGACTCAGACTTCGACAGTGATGAGGAGATGGCTCATCTAGCTAGAAGATTCAAAAAGTTCTATCGAAATATGAAATTCTTTAGGAAGACAAACTATAAGGGAAATTATGATAGTAGAGGACAATGGAAGAAATAAAGAAAATGGAATGACAAGTCAAATGAAATAATCTACAATGTGTGAAAATGAAAAGTTCATGTGAAGGTAGACTGCCCCAAGATGAAATTTAAGAAGAAATATGAAGATAAGGGAAAGCGTTATAAAAAGGATTTGAAAGCTACTTTGAGTTCTTCAAAAGACAGCTCTAGTGGATCTGATGCTTCTGCTAATGAAAAGAACAATCATGCCAACTTATGTTTCATGACAAAAACATCTGAGGTAACACTTAATTCTCATGTACATAATGCCTATTACTCTAAGAAGAAGAGTGAGTCACATAATGATGAAGATATGACTAAGGATGAATTATTTGAATTCTGTGAAATGCATGAGGATACCTTTAGTGATCTCATGGAAAAATATAAATCATTAAAAATACAACATGATCTAAATGCAAATTATAAGTCTAATTTGGATATTAAAAAAGAAAAATGCTCCCATTTGATAAAAGATAATACTGAATTGAAATTATTAAATGAGAAATTAAAGAGATATCTTGAGAAGTTTACTACCGGTTGAGATACCTTGACTCGGTTTCTAGGAAAATATATTTTCCCAAAATATACAACTAGTCTAGGATATCAACCAGAACAGAAAAGGATCATTAAAAATAAATTTATTCCAAAATCTGGAAAATTCACAGGTAGTTCATGTTCTGTATCATTTCTTGAAAAACAATTCTCTAAATGACCAAACAAAGTGTTTATGTCTCAAAATATATTTTTTGATTATTAGAAATCTTTGAGACAAGTTTGGGTTCCCAAAGTTTTACTTGCTAACCTCTCAGGACCCAAGGAAATCTGGGTACCAAAGTTACCCCATGCCTAATCTGTTTTGCAGGGATGTTGCCTTTAGAGTTCTTCTAAGACCTTGTGATACTTGGATAGTGGATGTTCAATACATATGAGAGGAGACTACTCATGCTCCAGGAGCCTAATCAATGTTTATGGTGGACATGTAACTTTTGGTGATAATGCTAAAGGGAATATTGTTAGCTTAAGCTAGATTGGTAACCCTAATGTGGTATTAATTTCAGATGTACTTTTTTTGATGGGTTAAAATACAATCTTATGATTATCTCTCAATTGTGTGATGATGGTATTAATTTCCTGTTTGAAAATGATTCATGTAATGTTTTTAATTATAAAAATGATTTAATATTTACTGCTCTTATAAATGAGAATATATATGCTGTTGATACAGATTCTTTAGCTAAGAAAAAAATTTCTTGTTTAAATGTGTTTCATAAGGAATCCTGGATGTGGCACAAAAGACTAGGACACTGGAATGTAAAATAACTTTGGACACTGACTATGAAATGTTTAGTTAGAGACCTACATAAATTGGATTTTCTTCTAAACAAAGTATTTATCACTTGTCCAAATGGAAATAAACACAATGTTTCTTTCTAACCAAAGAAAAAAGTTTCTACTTCTCAACCACTTGAGTTGGTTCACATGGACTTGTTTGGACCATCAAGAGTTTCAAGTTTAAATGGGAAGCACTATTTTTATGTTCTTGTAGATGATTTTTCTAGGTACACTTGGGTATACTTTCTAGCTCAAAAAATTGAAGCTTGTTCTTATTTTATGAAATACTCCAAGTCTGTAGAAAATCATAGTGGACTTAGAATTAAGACCTTGAGGAGTGATCATGGATGTGAGATTGAAAATCATGAGTTTGAATCTTATTGCTCACACAATTGATATAGTCCTAGTTTCATTGCTCCTAGAACAACTCAACAAAATGGAGTCATAGAAAGAAGAAATATGAAACTTTAAGATATTTCCCAAACTATGCTTAGTGAGTATAATCCACCAATTTACATTTCGACTAAAGCTGTATATACATCTTGTAATACCATTAATAGAGTCTTATTTGGACCTGTTCTTAAGATGACCCCTTATGAAATTTGGAACAATATGAAGCCCAAGGGTAACTACTTCATAGTTTTTGGATGCAAAGTAATTATTCTTAACACTAAGGAAAATCTTGAAAAGTTTTCTTCCAAAAGTGATGAAGGAATTTTCCTAGGTTACTAAATCAGGAGTTAAGCATATAGATTATTCAATAAGAAAAAAAATATGTGGAAGTTTTAGTTAATGTAAAATTTGATGAGACTAATCCACATGAACCCAAAATTTCTCTTTAATATCTTGAGGAAGATATGACAATTTTGTACCTTAATGATAATGATAGTGAACACCCTATAAAAGTAACCAGTTCTTGGAATCTTCCAGAATCTGCACGAGTTGATTCTGAACCTATAAAAAACCTTGAGTAGTCTAGTTCAACTCATTCTATAGGTATTAGAACACTCAAGAATCATCCTTTAGATCTTTTAGTAGGTTATTTAAATAGAGGGACACAAACTAGAGCTTCTCCAAGAAACCAGGTTGAACATCAAGCATTTCTTTCACAGCTTGAACCCAAAAATATTAATGATGCTATAAATGATGAATTTGGGGTGATGTCTATGCAAGAATAATTAAATCATTTTTAAAGAAACAAAGTCTGGGAACAAGTTGAAAGCTAAGGACACTTTAACAATAGGCACTAAATTGGTTTTTAGGAACAAAGTTGATAAGTTTGGAAATGTAGTTAGAAACAAATCTACGTTAGTTGCATAAGGATATAGTCAAGAGGAAGGAATAGACTATGAGGAGACCTTCGCACCTATAGCTATGTTAGAGGCCATTAGGATACTACTTGCTTATGCAGCTCATTTGAATTTAAAACTTTATCAAATGGATGTTAAAAGTGCTGTTCTAAATTGGTACATATTTGAGGATGTGTTTGTTGAACAACCCCCTAGTTTTACAAATCCCCATTTTCCAAATCATGTTTTTAAACTTTCATAATATTTATACAGTTTAATGAAATCTCCAAGAGCTCGGTATGATAGGCTCAGCTCTTTTCTTATTTAAAAAAAGTATTACTAAAGGAATAGATGATTATACTATCTTCATTAAAAGAATTTCCAAAGATGTTTTGATAGTACAAATTTATTTACATGATATAATTTTTTAATCTTCCAAAAATTATTTATGCACTTATTTTTCAAATATAAGGCAAAATGAATTTGAAATGAATTTAATGGGAGAACTTAAATTTTTCCTTGGATTTCATATTATTCAAAATAAAGATGGTATTGTTTTAAATCTAAGTAAATATGTTAAGGATATTTTAAAAAGTTTTGTTTTGGATGGTAGTAAAGGTTGTGATACACCTATTAGTACCACTTTCAAGTTGGATGCTGATGAAAATGGTGAATCAGTGGATCAAACCAACTAAACAGGTATGATAGGGAGTCTACCCTACCTTACTGCTTGTAGACCTAACATTATGTTCAGTGTATGCATGTGTGCTCGCTCTCAAGCTAATCCCAAATAATCTCATTTAAATGTTGTTAAAAGGATTTTTAAATATCTCAAGTATACTATAAAATTAGGACTATTTTATCCAAGAGGAAAACCATTTGATTTAATAATTTATTCAGATGCTGACTTTGCTGGTTGTGAGTTAGACAGAAAAGGCATCTTTGGAACATGTCACATTTTAGGCAAGTCACTAGTATCATGGTGTAGTAAAAAAAAGAATTTTGTTGCATTATCTACTGCCAAAGGAGAATATATAGATTCTAGTAGTTGTTGTGCTTAAATTTTGGGGATGAAACACACTTTACTATACTATGGATATCAATTCAAACATGTCTATATAAACTGTGACAACCCAAGTGCTATTAACATTTCTAAGAATCCAGTATCTCATGCTAGGACAAAGCATATTGATGTATGCCATCACTTATTGAGAGATCATTATCAAAGAGGAGATATCACCCTCAAATTCATTGGTACTGAACACCAATTGGAGGATATATTCACAATGGTTTTTAATTCTGAGAAATTAAATTACATAAAACATGATTTAGGTATGATAAATTGTTAGCCGACAGGACCTCACCATTAGACCTTACCGATAGGACCTCACCGTTATACCTTACTGATAGGACCTCACCATTATACCATAGCAATAGGACCTCACTATTAGACTTTACCGATAGGACCTCACCATTAGACCTTACCTATAGGACCTCACCATTAGACCATACCGATAGTACCTCACCATTAGACCTTACTGATACCTCCTTACTGATAGATGGCTCGAATCTGGGACTTTACATTTTTTGTGCTCTCAGCCAGAATCTAAAAAGTTTTTTTCATATTACTTATTCATTTTATCTGTTTAAATTTTTAATCCCTAAATGATAAAATTAAAAAATGGATCACTTCTCAATCCACATAAAAACCTCTCCCGAAACATTTCCTCCCTAATCTTAGAACCTAAACCTCTACTAAAACCTTGAACCTCTGCAGATCGATGGCAAGAGTCAAAAGGTCATCGGTTGCTGATGAAGGAGATGCGCCTGATCCTAAGAGACCTAGATCTGAATTGAGTAGTAGAAGTGAGATAGTGGAAAGGTTGATGAACCCTCATTTATCCAGGAGGGAAATAGTAGTTGAGAAGGGGTTAAGTTCAGAGTGGCTTTTTTCGAGCTGGTCATTAGTAATTAAGGTACTGGAAGATCAAGGATTGGTTGAATGTTTTTCAAACAATAATGGACCCTATTACCCGATGTTTGTGAAGGAATTTTATGAGTACTTCAAGATCGAGCAATCTTAGGTTGAGCACCGACTAATTTCCATTGTGAATAGAGTAAGTGTGAGCTTCTCCTCTACTGAATGGGATTAACTATTGAGGGTTCTACATGAAGGGATTTTTGATTTTTACTCAAAAGTGGTGCATTCCATTAGTGAGTTCTTCTACTAAGAAGGATAATTAGCTAAACTGACACTACTGGAAATCAGATCTTTCCCAACACTTATATACACCCTTTCCCAACGGTTCTCCCAAACCGTTGGGAAAGGGGGGTCTTTCCCAACGGTTTGGGAGAACCGTTGGGAAAGGGGCCTCAAAACACCCCTTTCCCAACGGTTTGGGAGAACCGTTGGGAAAGGGGGGGGTCTTTCCCAACGGTTTGGGAGAACCGTTGGGAAAGACCCCCTTTCCCACCCCTTTCCCAACGGTTCTCCCAAACCGTTGGGAAAGACCCCCCCCCCCCCCCTTTCCCAACGGTTTGGGAGAACCGTTGGGAAAGACCCTACTTTCCCACCCCTTTCCCAAAGGTTCTTGAGAACCGTTGGGAAAGGTCACTCTTTCCCAACGGTTCTCAAGAACCGTTGGGAAAAAGCATCAAAAAATTCAACCTTCAGCCAACTAAATTACACCCAACCAGAAACTATCCCAACGGTTTTCAAAACCGTTGGGATAGTTTCTTTACTTTTTCTAGATCCACTAACCGAGAACATTATATAAATGAAAATTTAATATAATTATTATAATACATATATATATTTATGAAATTATGTTTACAAAAGTGATGTTAGCTTAGTGGTTAAGTCGTTCGATTATAAACGAGGGGTCCTGGGATCAAATCCCAGCGGATGTTTTATTTTTGGAATTTATATACCAACGGTTCCATTACCGTTGGTATAGATTTCATATTACCTATACCAACGGTTCCCAAAACCGTTGGTATAGGTCTATACCAACGGTTTTTGGAAAACCGTTGGTATAGACCTATCCCAACGGCTTACTTGGCTACGGTTCTCCAAACCGTTGGTATAGGCTATACCAACGGTTTGGAGGCCTATACCAACGGTTCCAAACCGTTGGTAAAGGTTAGTTTTCCAGTAGTGTGACAGGGAATGAAATTACTTGAAAATTCATTACTGCTAAAATGGTAGGAGAAGATCAGCTGCTTTTCAAGTTTATTCAACAAGTTTTAAGTCCAAGGAGAAGGGACTTTTCATCTTTAAAGTATCAGGATGTCTTTCTCTTTCATCTGTTAAATCATGAACAGAAGATCTACTTATGTAGGTTGTTGATGATTCAACTAGAAGATATGACCAAGAATAGTTCCAAATACAATTCCCTATTCCATTTTAAGCTGATATCCCTTATGCTGAAAGTGAAAGTAGTTTCTAGAGATAAGGAGGAAACTATTGTTGTAAAAGATATCCATTGCATCACCAAAGTGATCTATAAGCTGATGAATATTAAATAGAATCCATGGCTGAATAGATGGGTGAATGATGAGGCTAAGGTGTATAAAGATTTTAATCCTATGACTCATCCTACTAGGCCTAAGAATAAGAGAGACCTCATTCATAAGCCTGATGAAGTACAGCCTTCTTATTCATATGAAGAAGGAGAATAAGTTTCTGTTGTGGAAGAAAGAGAGTATTTGATTATAGATGATAAGAGTGACCCTGACCTTACCTACAATCCTCATGAAAATACTATATCCTTTGGTGAGCATAGCCCACCAATGAGATTTCTTATAAGGGAGTTTGTCCTAAGGGACATTGATAAGGAAACTAGTGAAGAAGAAGGGGCTGAAATTGTCATAAGAGAGGTTAGAGATACCTCGTATGAGGATGACGACTCTAAATCAAGTCCTTATTACTTTGAGACAATTGCTGCTGAAAATTAAGAGGAATGTCTAAGTCATGGTTCTTTAATAGGAAATACAGAAAGCGTAGAAAATAGAGATGAAGAAGTTGCTGATTCAGTCGAAGCTAGACTTGTTCTGGAAGTTGTTGAAGATTATGTGGAGGAAGTGGCAGTGAACCTTCCTGATGATTAAGTAGATCAAGGAGTTCAGATAGAGATAGACATGATTGTTCAGGAGAATGCTCCAAGTGAGGGGGAGGAACCTGTTGCTATAGGATCAGTTGTTGTTGCTCATGAGATAGAGGACAGGACAAAAGCTCCTGGCATAGTGGTTTTAGGCCTAGATTATGGAGACTTTGAAGATGACCATCTTATCAGAATCCCTCCAGTTCCCACTGTCTCATAAACAACTATTGTGCAGCTAGTGGTTTTGTTACCTCGAGACTATGTAAAGAAGGATGAATTAGATTCTTTGAAATCTGAACTGAAGAGCTCTATTGATGAGAAAAACACTGACATAGTGAGAATAATAGCTCACAATCAAGAACTCATGACATCTGCATTGGAAAAGATAGTATATACCTCTCACTTAGTTATGTTACATGAGGTCAAGGAATCTCAGAATCAGGTATGAAATTTGGCAGAGTCTATGGAATCAATGAAACAGTATATTGCCATCGTAGATGCATATATGGCTTCAAGAGCTTAGGTGGATAGAGACCTTAGATATGTTAAAAGTGTGGTTCAGAAAATGGTCACTGTGTATGAGGATTTTAAGAAGTCTATGGAAACAAATGTGAAAGGAGAAGATGATGTTGTAAAAAGGCTGATCATTGGGTTGGACATATCATTTGAGGAGATTGTGTCTTTCTTTATGGAACCTCTGGGTGCATCTGCTTCTAGTTCAGCTTCTCCTCTAGTTGACTTTGAAGCTTTCAGGACCGTTCTTAAAGAAGATGTGGAAAAGTTCTCTAGTGAAAATTCCTCTGACTCTCGGGTAATTTCCATCACCAGGGAAATTGAAAACCTTGTTGGAAATTATTTAAGGGAAGCTGCTCAAGATCGGAAGGCCTTCAAGGATCAAGTTGACTTCTATTACAAATAGTTTTACACTAAGCATCATATGGATGGACACTTCAAGTTTCTGTTGGAGAACTTGAGCATTCCACCCGTCAATCAGGCTTTTAAGTTTCAAGTGATCAAGTTTCAGGAGATGACTCCTATGGAAAAATTCATGGAGAATAAGGAAGATTTTATTTCTGCTATGGAAAGAGGGGGAAGCATCATTATGGAATTCAGGAATCTTCTCTTCCCTTTCCTCCATGTGGACTGAACTCCCATCATTGTTCCTCCTGCTTTTCCTGGTTCTTCAGCTGCCTCAGGTTCTACCAGTACTGCCCCTTTGATGTCTCCTTCCCAAGCCATCAGAAGTTTGACCCCAATGATTCCTCAGAGATATACTCACTATAGGTCTATTGATGCCTCAATGGATGGTCCTCCTACACTAATTACATCCATCTCTCGGCCTATACCTCTACCTTCAGAACCTACCTCCCCAGCTTCCAAGTCCAAATCTCCAATGGACATCTTTGATGTGGATTGAGTGTGGACTCTCTTAGTTGATAGGGATTGGTGTATTTCTTTTTGTATATTTTACTCATGTTTTATTAATAAAAACCTTCTCTTTTGACTATTTTTTTTGTTCTCTATGCTTTTTGTTAATCACAAAGAAGGCGATGATATTCAAGGGGGGAATATTCAGATCATAAATCATTTATTCTCTCAGAGAAATAAGTCCTTATATATGTTTATGTATGTACTGACCTAAATTTAGTGTTCTCCATAATGTTTGTGTATGATCACATCATTGATGACATTATCATATGTGTTTATCCTTGATTCAAAAATCATAAAACTAAATATTCAATGATATATTTTGTGATTATCAAAAGGGGGAGATTTGTTGGACTCACCTGTTTTGATAATCCCAAATCATGTTTTTATAATCACAAATCTTGTTTTCATTTAAGTGAGAACCATGTTTCCATTATATACAAATTATGTTTCATTAATGTTTCCTGTTTCTATAGAATAATATTAATATACTCTCAGTCTCACTACTTGATTGGTTAAGCTTACAGTGCCGAATTTATATAACTACAAGGTCACTAATACAAGGTCACCACTACGAGGTCACTTTTATAAGGTCACTGCTACAAGGTCACCAGTACAAGGTCACCGCTACAAGGTCACTATTACAAGGTCACCCCTACAAGGTCACCGGTAAAAGGTCACCATTACTAGGTCAACACTACAAGGTCACCTCTACAAGGTCACTATTACAAGGTCACCGCTACAGGGTGACTGCAACATAGTCACCAATACAATATCACCATTACATGGTCACCGATGTAATCCTACACTTAAAGTTTACCACTGAAGTCTACCATTGGAAGGTTATAGTTGAAGATTGTCGATGTTCACCTACTGTGAAGCTACGGATATAAAGGCTACCATTACTAGTCTACCGACACTTATCCTTCCATACTCTGTCAGTTTTTCAATATCATTCTAACAGTTGTATTTGATAAATTAAATGCTTCTGAAATTAATTAATGCTGATTGTAAACGTTTCAGGAGACAATATCGTGGACAACATGAGGTACAAGAAAGCATGCACGTGATCTACTCATTCCCATTGTCGGACCTCAAATATGAAATAAAAATACTAAAGAAAATGAAGATATATATAGAGGCATGGAGAAAAACGAAATAAGGTTGTCCAGAAATAAAGAAGTGTGACATATACAAGCAAAAATTAAGGGTGGCATACGAAGTGTGACAGAGCTTACTCGCTAGATCAAATGAGAATCATCCATAACAAATACTCAAAACCCATAGGTTATACAAAGATAATTCTGGGAAAAACTCACTTCAATATTTTGTGCCTCGTCATCTCTTGATCAACATCAAAAGAAGAACACTAAAATCTAGAACCAGGAGTTGTGACACTCTGTTTTGAAGATAACTTAAAGAGATAGACTCAAGCTTTAATTTCTTCAAGGAGTCAAGATCTGCACTCCAAACACATTGATCCTTATAAACAATATCGTATCATAATTACTCTATTATATTTCTTTGTTTCCTTTACTTTTCTGAGTAGTGTGTGTTTGTTAGACACACATTTTCTACTATTCATTAATTGTGGGATACTGAAAATCTCAACTCAAAACTCTCTCTCTTTTGTTCCCACATAATATTGTGGAAGAGACCAAGTGTGGTATGTGTTATTTGTCTTTCCCACAAAGAACAGTGGTTAGAGGGTGTGAACCCTGGACAGTTTGGGAAAACTATTGTAAATCCAGATACAGGATTTGTATCAAGTTTATTGCTAATATAAACTGCTTGGTGACAGGTGATCACCAAGTGGATAGGATTAGGTCTCAGGTTGAGATTGAACCTCTTTTTTAAATTCTTGTGATAATCCTCATATACTCTATTTTATGTTATCCACTACTTATATTTTACAAAAATAGAAATATGTTTTTACATTCACTCTGATAGTTAGTTTTTGGTTAGTGTCTATATATGCTTAATTTAGTAAACCTCTATGAAAAATTGAATTAGTGATTACATTGATCCAACTGAGGACTAATCAACCTTAGATAAACTTGTCGAGAAATTAAATATTTATATCTCTACTGCCTTAATTGACTGGGATGTTTTGAAAAGAGGGATTTTTATCATAACGTTTTTGAAATAGAATGATTAATTGGAACTCAATTCCCCCCCCCCTCTTGAGTATCCACTCCAACCAACAGAAAGGATATATGGTTGTCCAAGCTTGATTAATTGGTGTCATGGATTTTCTATCTAAAACTCCAAGGCTCCACTCTTGAGATTCCAAGTGATGTTGTGAAAAAAAAAATTAAATTTTGATTAATTTATCCTTCCATTTGAGTTAGGCTACGTACCATGAACATTCACTATATTTTATAGAGTGACATGAATTTTTATATCAATTTTCATTTCATTTAATTGAACATTTGATAGATATAAGGATCCTGATAAATAGTTTCCTCACCATATGACAATATCTTTTCAAGGGAATATGATCCTAGAGAGATAGAGGAATGGGTGGAGAAAATTCAGAAGATCATTGACACCCTCAAAATTTCTCCATCCATTAAGACGAAATGTGATTCCTTAATGCATGTGTGTCCTTCCCAATGATTATGTGAGATGATTTCCTATGTTATCTGAAATTAAAATATAAGATGTAAATACAACATTTGGGAAGGCTTTCATTCCTTCAAACCTTAAAATATCTCATCTAGATATTCCAATTAAATATTCTGATTATGTTGAGAGAGAAATCACATTTAAAGATCGCTAATTGCATCAAATTTCTACCACCAGCTAATATATCATATCTAAGAGGAGGCCTCGTATGGGGCATCCCAAGGCTTGTTTCATTTAAATATCTAATTTATTTTTTTGATTATTATAAATATCCTCATTCAAACTAGTAAACAATACCAACCAATTTTATCTCATCATCATAAAACATCTCAACCTATATTTTTTAAGTCAATATTTAAATGTCTTATTATCTAAAATAATTTTTTCCATTCCTTATCAATTTTTAATTGAAACTATAATTTTGAGATTTTTCAAATATTTGATATACCATTAATATTAAATATAATAATATCTTAGGTTGTTATATCACATACTCCCAAAACTAGAGGGGAAGTTATCATATTATATATTTTTTGGAATAATTATTATAAATTATTTTTATGAATTCATCATTTTAGGTCTAAAAGTGTTGGTTTGACTCCTATGAATATTTAATTACCATCCATGTATATGAAATAACTATTTTTTTTAATATATTTTATTAATACCTATTTATATATTCTAGTTGATTGAATGAGAGTTTATTGTTCTTATTTACCATATTTGGGTTTCTTATTACTCCATAATTTCCTCTATTATGTTTTAATTTTTTAGGTAAGTTAGGAAATACATAATGTTTCATTTTTATAGATGTGGGACTATTCTTAGATAGAATTTTAGAAGTATTAAAATTGATATTTCTCTTATAAATATATAATTCATAGAGGCCCCAAAGAATCATATATAACTATATCCCGCTTCCTGGACCCCTTGAATCATATACAAGAATTTTTTTCCCCCAAAATCTCACTTCTAGTAGGCTATGAGCTAAAAACTAGTGCCAATGATGTAATTCTCACAAATGGGAGCCAGTACCCCTTTTAGAGAATACAATGTGGTAAATCTTTAATCCTTATAAACTTCATATACTAAATTGTTATTTCAATTTTATTCTTGAGAGTCATCACCCATATATTTTATGTTCACTGTACTACTCTGAGTAGTAGTCATCCCCTGGATTCCTACGGTTTATAATATTTTAAGAAAAATTTGTGCATTACCACAAGAGATGGAGGATGTGTGTCTAACAACAATATGCAATGATAAATATCTAGGATATGAGGTGATGAGGATGATAGTGGTCTATAACTTTCACATTTGAATGACTTTTGGGGATAACACCTACCTTAATGGAGTATTTATTTTATTAAATTATATTACCCATTTCCATAAAAGAAAATTGAAATGATTTGAAACATTTAAATATTTATTTTACCTTATTATAATTATCTATAACTTTTTCTTTTGATAAAGAATATTTTATGAACCCAATAGGGTGGATATGAATCGAAAATGGAAGGACACCAATTTTTTGACAGAATGTTATAATGATGGAGTTAAAGAGTTCATAAATTTTGAAATAAATCATGAATACAACCCTTATGAAATATATTTTTCTTTTTAACATTATTGTTATTCAACAAAAATTAGTCCAAAAGTGTTGGAAGAATAATTGATTTTTTCAACGAAGATCATAGATATAAATTTTAGACTAAAAATTGGGGAAAACATAACATGAGCATTGACTGGGGTGATACTATGGTTTATGAATCATTTGATATGAATACCAATGTAAATGATGATGGAGATCGAATGGATGAAATGAAAATGAAAATTGAATCTGACCACCATGATTGCCTATAGTTATTTCAAAAGTTAAAAAGTCTTGGTAAGAGGCTACTATATACTGGTTTTACTAAATACACAAAATTGTCACCTATATTGAAGTTATATAATTTGAAACATTACAATATATGGAGTGACACCATATTTGAAGAACCTCTTGATCTCCTAAAGGATATGATACCCAAAAAACCTGACCTACCATGTCAAAAATATGATGCAAAAATAGTTCTATGTTCAATGTGAATGATCACTAAAAAATACATGATTTTCCAACTGATTGCATATTATTTATCAAGGATTGTGAATCACTTATATAATTCCCTATGTGTGGAGTGGATCAATAAATGAAAAATGATTCAATCCTATCAAAATATGCATGCTAAATTCCTATAATTCCATGGTTCAGAAGACTTTATGGATGTTAGGAAATCGTGATACAATTTATAGGGCATGCGTATACAAGAATTGAATATGGTAACCTACATTATCTAGTAGATTCTCCTTAGGATAAGAAAATTGATTATGAGTACCTTGAATTTGGTAGTGCATTGAGAAAAAAATCATCTTGTGTAATCTATAAATGGAATTAATTTTTTTGATGGACATAGTAAAACTCACAGTACATGGCATGTCATGTTGGTTAATTATAATTTTCCGCCATGGATATGAATGATGCCCAAATACATTATGTTTTCCCTACTTATATCTCGACTAGAGTAACCCGGTAATGATATTGACGTCTATTTGGATCCATTGATAAAAGATCTAAAATTGATGTAGGATACATGTGTTACAATGTATGATGTTCATAGAAGTGGGGAATTCACATGGAGGTCCATGTAGTATGGGACAGTAAATTACATCCCTTCTTATGGAAATTTATCAAGCAGTAGAATTAAAATAATTCTAGGTTGTTCGAATCATTTAAAATGTACACACTTAGTTCATCTGAATCATTCCTCGATGACTTGGTTTTTAGTACATCATAAATTCTAACCATGATAACATAAATACTGATCTTAGATGAAAAAATTAGATGAGAATATCAAAAAACGTACAACACCTTCTCCGATAAAAAGTGATAAACAATTCAATAAAGTAAATGATATTGACACTTTTTATAGTAAACCATTTTTAAAAAACCTTATAAAATATGGTTAGAATTTGAGATCAATTTTCTTTTAATAACAGTAATTGTATTGTTTGTATGTTAGACATTTTTTTGATGTAATACATATAGAAGAAAGTGTATTTTTTAGTTTTATTGGAATGTTACTAACTATTAGTAGAAAAATGAAACATTGAATTAAGGACAGTTATGACATGATTGACATAGGGATAAGGGAAGAGTTGACATTGGTGAAGGGTAAAGGGTGAAGTTTTCTTCCACCAATAGATTACACTATATCAAAGATAGGAAAATTCTAATTTTTTCTTTTCATAATAGTGTAAAATTTATATAGGGGTATTCATTAAATATTATAAATTTCATGTTAATGAATAATTTGATGTGATATGTACTAAAGTCATTGGATTGTTAGGTATTGATGAAATTTTTTATTCTTGTTTATTTTCATATCACTTTGCCTCAAAATTTAGAAAATATATTAACCAAACTCTAATTATTTTTTAAATCCATGTACAGTAATGTTATAGACCTGATGAAGTTTCCAATCATAAATAAGAATTTTGAAGTCATATTATGTGAATTATAAATTTCATTATCACCATAATTCTTTGATATGATGGTCCACCTAATTGTTAACTTAGTTAGGTAGGTTCAACTATGTGGTATTGTCCATTATAGATGGATGTACCCCATCGAACGATATATGAAATTTTTGAAATGGTATGTTAAGAATTGATGTCTTCCAGAAGGTTTTATTGAATAATGATATATTGTTGGAGAATATATTGAATTCAAAATAGATTACCTATTATATGTTAATAACATTGGTCTCCCAAAATATTTTCATAGTGGACACCCTATGGGAAAGTGATTTTCAGAAGAGATGTCGTTACAATTACCTTGATCGACTAGTAACAAACACACCTTTACCTTTTACATAATATTAATGATTATGATCCTTACATTGAGTCTGAAAAATTAATTATTTTATATTTAAATCCATCAATGGTTGAAAGATGTATATCAAATACACATAATCACTATTTTATTGAATGGTTCTGAGATCAAATTTAAAAGAACTTATCTAAAAATATTAATTCAATTTCTAAATGACATCAATGGATAGTGAGGGGACTGAGTTAAAATGCTATATCTTACGTTGGTTTTCTAATTAATGATTATACATTCTATACAAAAAAAGAAAATGGCAATAGTATGATTCAAAATAGTGAAGTTACGCTTATGGATGAAGTGATTCACATATCTAGTTCCAATTATAGAAATACAATTTATGAAAATATATCATATTTTGGAATTATCAAATAGATATAAAAGTTGGATTATAAAACATTTCACATGATGGTTTTCTCATGAAATTTGGTAGATAATATGAGTGTCGTGAAAGTTGATGAAATAGGCTTCAGCAGGTGAATTTCAGTGTGGAAAGTGGAAAAGAT
This sequence comes from Viscum album, assembly GCA_963277665.1. NCBI lineage: Eukaryota > Viridiplantae > Streptophyta > Magnoliopsida > Santalales > Viscaceae > Viscum > Viscum album. The sequence continues at coordinate 1,713,102,313 of OY728122.1, forward strand.
GAGTCATTCAAAGTGAAATCACAAGTAGTGTAAGTATTTTATGTCTCAAATCCATAAAACAAGAATTGTTCGATTGTCCTACTGGCAACAAACACAAATTTCAAGTCATATGAAAATTCAATCAAGGATGACCCTTTAATTGGGAGATCAAAATCAGTTCATGATAGTCCAAATGTAGACAATGTCATTTAAGTTGCAGGGGGCTAAAAAGTGTGCATTTTTATTATAGATAGATGAACCAAATCCTAAAAACCATTAACAAAAAGAAAATGAGCTCAATGATAATGAAAAAAATAACATACTATTTTTCATCATAATATTATATATTCTCTACTTTATTAACATAATCAAAATTAATTGTTTGACAACTCATGCAGACAATGTATTTTCTAATGATGAGGTTACCAATCCCTCGAAAGAACAATCTATAATGAAGGAAACCATTTGGTATTATATAAATTTTATGTTATTATATACATTTTTTATTTACTAAAAAATTATATAATGAAACGTTTACTTAAGATTAATTATTCCTTATAGAGTTCATTTATTTTAGAATATTTTTATCCATATTTCATATCATTATTCACCGAAAAGTCCATAGACATATTCTCCTACAAAACATTTAAACCCCAATAGTGTTGCACTTATAAAATTACTTTATATTCCCTCCGCTGCATTTTCATGAAGAGAAACAATGTTTCCTTTTCTCAAGAACAATGGTAATCTTGATGTATTCATAGTAACATTGTTGTCCATAAAATTAATGTATTTTTTAATATTTATGTTTAAAGTACATATTTTTAGTATCACTCACATAATAATTGTTTCCTTATATAGGAGGATTCTTTTTTTCATGTTGGGGTGGAATGTCCATCCTTCATGCCTTTCTGCACTAAAACATTCACTGACTTATTCTCCCTCAAAATATTTTCACCCTATAGTTTTGTAATTTATAACGTTCCTTCATGTTACCTATACTACTCAATAATAGAGGAAATATTGATTTTTTCATAGTAAAATCATTGTACATATATTAAATGTTTTTTTTTCTAATTTATGTTTTTTTTATATTTTAGTATTACACATAATATAATTATTTTCTTATACTGGTGGAATCTTTTGTTCGAGTTGGGGTGGTTAGTTCGAAGCTACTCATGATCCTAATAAATTGGACTTCATGCATGAAAATGAGAAAATTACATCAATAAAATGTGTCTATAATGCATAAAACCATCATGAAAAGGTGAATTCTAACAATATATTTAATTATTTTTTTATCATTTTATATACACTTTCTAAGTAAATTTTTATAAGATTTTTATCTAATACAAATTCAATTTTTTCATAGTAATTTTGGGAAGTCATATTTTTCTTTATACTATCTATAAAAAGACACAAAAAGAGATAAAATGATTCTTTCTCTCAATTTTTTCATGATTTCCATTTCCATTATCTTTAATTGTTGAACTACAAACACTACATATCGACTCGATGTTCATAGACTTAAAACATTTTTCATTGTTGAAATATAAAAGATTAGGGGAAGATCATGTTCCCATTGAGGTGAATTATCATCATATAATGGTCACATGAGCTTCATTTTATATTCTAACTTTCAAAAATAAGAAATTATTTTCAGTTAAGAACATCAATTAAATATGTAGTGTTTGCAGTTCAACAACGAAAAGCATCATAAATCACATTAACATTGGAAGTTAATAGTTTTTTTGAGACTTCGGGATGTGTAGGAATCTGCCTAACCTCAATATGACACATGGTGTAACTGGTATGAATCTAATTGCTTATTTTTATTTCAAATTGACATAAATTTAGTAAAAAAAAGACAACAAGAATTCTCAAAACCAAGAAAACATATACCAGTTGTTTTGATACTATAAGACAATAATCCAAATTTCATCTTGGACGAGTTGGAATCATCCTCATCTCAGTTAGATACCAAATGTTCCTAATATTACTAAAAGTTTCCATTATCAGTTTCAAATTGATATTTTATTTCAAAAAGTGTCACTCGTTCAAAATCTACAAAACACACTCATTTTTTCTTGATAATTTAGAACATAAATTCATAAATAATTTTAGATTTTCTGGAATCTGTATCATGTCAAACTGATACATGATGTGACTGGTATGAGTATAAGAGCATGGTTTTAGTTTAATGTGACATTTAACTAATATAGAAAAGTGAAAAACTCAAAACTAAGTAAATTTATTAGAATTATTTAGATACATAAGGAAAGTGATCTATATGTTATTTTAGATGTGTAGGAAAAAGAGACACATCAGTATGACATATGGTGTGACCGATATGACCCCTTTAGTGATTTTTTATTTAAAATTTAAATCAATTTTAGTAAAATGGGAAACTGAACTACTCAAAACTGATAAAAAACATTTGGATTTTTTAAAAACAACATTAGGAAAATGATTTATAAGTAATTCTTGACATGTAAAAATCATCCCTACATTAGTATGACCCATAATGTTCCCAATATGACCCAATTTATCTATTATCAGTTCGAAATTGACATTTTAGATCAAAAAATGTCACTTACTAAAAACTGGGAAAACACTCACATATTTTATTGATAATTTAGGCTATATATTCATAAGAATTTTTTGATTTATAAGAATTAGTCTAACTTAAAATTGGGATACTTTGTGATTGGTATTAGTTGAAGTTTGTGTTTCCTACTAAAAAATCATTTTAATAAAAAAGACAAGTGATGTACTCAAAACCATTGAAATGGATTAGGAATGTTTTCATACTTTAGTAAAGTGAACCATATGTCATTTGAGATGTGTATCAATTTTTTTCACCTCAATCTGATGCATTGTGTGATAGATATGACTCCAACTGAGTATTTTTATTTAAAATTGACATCATTTTTAGTAAAAAGTAAAATTGACCTACTCCAAACTGAGAAAAATCATTCAGATTGTTTTTATACTTTAGTAAAACTATAAATAATTCATTTTTTATTTATATTAATCATTTTTACCTCAATATAAAACAAGATGTGCCCGATATGACTCAATGTGTCCGTTATCAAATTAAAATTGACATTTTATTTCAAAAAGTGCCACTCAATAAAAACCACGAAAACACACTCTAACATTCTTTGTAATTTAATAAATTGTTTCATAAGTAATTTCATATGTATAGTAAATAATCTCACATCAAACCAATATATGATGTGATCAGTATGAGTCAAAGTGTGTGTATCTTGTTTAAAATAACATTTTAGTAAAAAAGATAAGTGGTATACTCAAAATTAAGTAAATGCATTTGGATTGTTTTGATACATTAATAAAACAATCAATATATAATTTGAGACATGTTGGAATCATCTACACATCATTCTATGATGTGGTGTGACCATAATGACTCCATGTGCATCTTTTCATTTTAAATTGACATCAATATTAGTAAAAATGTAAACTGACCTACTTAAAACCATGAAAATTCACTTGGATTGTTTTTATACTTTACGAAAACAATCCATAAGACATTTTTTATATGTAGGGATCAACCTAACCTCAATTTCATACACGATGTTCTTGGTATGACTCAATGTGTCCATTTTCAATTTAAAATTGATATTTTTGTTCCAAAAGTGTCACTCGCTAAAAACAGAGCAAATATGCTAGGATTTTCTTAGTAATTTAGTAAATTTTTTAATAAGACATTTTTTATGGGTAGTAATTAGTCTCACATAAAACTAAGACATGATGTGAATGGTATGATTTAGAGTGTGTGTTTCTAGTTTATAATTACATTTTAGTAAAAAATGCATGTGGTGTACTTAAACCCAAGTAAATTCTACCATATTTTTTTGATACATTAGGAAAGAGATCCATATGTCATTTGAGACAAGAATAAATTGTCCGAACCTTAATCTAATGCACTATGTGACCTTTATGACTCTAAGTATATCTTTTGAATTAAAATTGACTTTAGTTTTAGTAAAAAGGGCAACTAACATACTCAAAACTAGGAAAAAACATTTGGATTTTCTGGATACATTTGGAAAAAAATAAATATGTAATTTTTGACTTATATGAATAACCTCCACCTGAATCAGATACACGAGGCACCCGATACAATTCAATTAGTTTATTATTAGTATAAAATCAAAACATTTGTTCAAAAAGTGTCACTCACTAATAACCAAGAAAAATGATCTAATTTCCTTAATAATTTATAAAATTTAATTATAAGTCATTTATGATATATAAGAATGATTCTCATATAAAACTGATATATGATGTAATCAGTATGAGTCAAAGTGTGTGTTTCCAGTTTAAAATGAAATTTTTGTAAAAAGGACTGTTGACATACTCAAAACCAAGTAAATGTATTTTTATTATTCTGATACTTTATTATAATGATCCATAGGTAATTTGAGAAGTGTATTAATTGGTATCACCTCAATCCAATGCAGGGTGTGGGTAGTATCACTCCTTTTCCATATTTTTTTAAATTGATATCAATTTTTTTAAAAGGATAACTGGCCTACTCAAAACTAAAAAAATACATTCGGATTGTTTTGATACATTATTAAAATGCAACACAATTCTATTTTGATTTATAGTAATAAACCACACCTCAATTTAAAACACTATGTACCCTATAGGATCCCACACATCATAGAGGTAAGTCCTTGACTAAGTTTTGGTTTAAATCCCTTATGATAGGATAATTTAATGTTTACCGGGTGTATTAGGATTCCTGGGGGACTTCTAGGGGTTTCTCTCATGAGATAAAAGGGGAAAAGGGGTATTCTAGGGCATGTTTCATTGTTAGTGTATGGTTAGATATTGTTTCCACCAAAACCGTGATAGGGGGAGGCCAAACTATGTGGTCTTTGATAGAGGCATTCTGCATTATTGGCACATGATTTTTCAAACTGTGAGGAATCTTCAAGAAACTATGTGATTTGGTCCCCTCTTGGATAGAGGTGGGCCACAGTTAGAGCATGGTTTGGAAATCATGTGTCCAAAATGTGCACCTCATTAATAAGTGAGAAATTATGAAACTCCCTCTTGAGATTTAAAGTTTCTCTTCTAATTTATTCCTCATTTCCACTATTATCAATCGTAATGATGATCTGTTTTGATCCAAGAATCCAAGGGACCATTCTCCTTCGATTCTAGGCCATCTAAATCACCTTTTGGTGAATATCAAAGCTACGAGTAAGTTTAACGCTCATATTTCTTCTCTTTTTTGGATATGGGCTTTTAGCTTGGGTTATCATCTTCAAAATCCCCAAAAACCTTTTTTAAGATGATTCATGGTTAAGGCTTAAATGGGTGATTTAATCTAGATATAATTCTATGGTTCAAGGTGTGTTCATATTCAAATTAATTTTAGGTGGTCTTGAAGTGATATCCCATTGTTTTTAAGACAGTTTGTGTACGCGTAGTCATTTGGTGGTTTATCTCTTGTTGTGAAATTGATGGTTTTAGTATGATTTGGTAAAATATTTTTCAAACTAGTTATTTGAATTCTTTAGAATCTCTATGGGATGTGTTGAGGTTTACATTACTCATTTAGGGCCACTCACAGGGTGTTCCAAAGTTACTGAGAATGGAAAATTGAAATGCCGATCAAGAACTTGACTTGTGATAATGTAGACCCCATGATGAACAAGTTATAATTTTTTTGAGTTTAAAATGGGAAAATTAATTGTTATTTCTATACATTTAATAGATTAAGGGATATTTTTTTGAATGGTATCAAAATTAACAATATGGATTAATGTGAATATATCAAATGGAACATGGATTTGTAATGGAAATGCATGAATGGATCAAGGCATCTGAATTGTTGAGATATGTTAAATGGGATAATGTATGGGGATTCATGATTATTAAGAATGGGTTTAGTCATGAGGTTTGAAAATGGGTTGAATAGGCTATCCAATATTAATGGTATCTGTGCTAATGGTTTAATGGTTAATGATGCTCTACATGTGGAATTATTTTTTAATTGTGAATCTTATGCTTATTAATTTTGTATGTTTTGGGATAAGGTATATGTGCTAAATTAATGGATAATAATGTGAAAATGACTTAGTGTTATGGGATAAATGACAGAGGCTCCTCCCACTGGTCGGGTTGGACTGATGCTCAGACCCACCCCTAGAATGCACAGGATAGGGTGCTAGGATGATGCTCTAGAACCTAATGATTGAATTGGATGAAATTACATGGACTGGTTCTCTATGGTAAGTGTGATTTAAATGGTTGTGAAATGGAATTACCTAGTGAGATAAGGAACTTTAATTATTCTTTATTCTTTGTAAATGATAGGTCTGGGTTATTTTGTAAATGTGGTAAATGCTTAACCCATGAAACAAATGATGAAATTAGCTAAAGTAAATATTTTTAGCTAATGGAACTCGAGTAGTCTTCTATTTCTCATGTGATTTATTTATTAATTTCCTACATTAACTATTTTTTTCTGGATATTTTTTAGACACTATTGATAGTGTAAAAATTATTTGTACCCACACTATGCTCGAGGTTCCATTGGGTACTCGAGAAGATGTCATGGTTGCAAGTCCGGAAAAGGGCCTAGGACATATTCTAGGGAATTGAGTTGGGATTGGGACAAGCAGGGATGAGGATTCGGACATGGAGTCAGGACCCATTTGGGAGTCCAGATGTTTTTCTTGGTTTTTATTTTTTTTCACCTTGGCACTATTAGCATGACATGAAATATTCACTTTTCTTGTTATGTCTTTTACCATATTTTGAGAATGGTTATTAATGCATGTTCTGGTTTATTGTTTATTTTTTCATTATTTTATATATTATCTAGTATGTAATACTCTAGTGAAGAGGGTATCATTTCCCCACATGATCCATTATACCCTCACTATTTTTTGGCAAGATACGACATATGGGGAGGCATGCTTGATGTCATGTGGTGACACGGTACGGACCACCGGTTTAGTGGATTCCAAGTTGGGGATATTACAATGTGGTATTAGAGCTAGTGTCTTTTCTATGTCCTAGTGAGAATGTTGGGGCCTTATAGAGGAGGATTATGGCAATACCACATTAAAGGAGAAGGATCAGGAATAACCCTTATATATGGTGGTGAGGAATCTTATCCCATCATGAGGAATTTTCTTGGGGGACGCCTAAGGGGTGAATCCTAGGGAATGAAAATCTTGGTGTGCTAGGCCCGACGTGGACAATTTCACAATAGTGGGCTGGATTGGACCATTAAAATGTGGTATCCTAGTAGGTATTTTTTGGATCATACTTTTTGGTAATGTTTGATATAAGATTAATATGTGTCCGGGTCTTAGGAATGAGCTCTTGCATGGGAGTAGCTAACCCATGTACAGGGTAAAACCCAAGTACCCAGGGCAGGAATTGTTGTTCTTGATATGTGTTGTTATAGTTTAATGATATTTCTCCATTGAGTGATACAATTTTAGTGTGGTGTGACTATCTTATGATATTTTTCTCATGGTCGAAATAGTATGAGTTCGTGCATTCATGCATCATTTTAGGTACCTATGGATATGAGTGGAATTCATCTTGATAAGTGTTGAAAGTGGGTGCCCTAGACCCAACCTTTATTGTATTTGATTACTCTTACATGTATTCAGTTTGTTTTTATACATGTGTTTATCTTTCCATGATAGTGTAGATACTTCTGCATCCACTTTGTTTATGGAAATGTCCTTAGATTACCTTTCGCCTCAAATTGTTATAGCAGGTCCCAGTCTATAATGAGAACCCTGAGATGCCACAATAGTAATCTTAAAGTAACGTCCTATGGTTCAGTTACATCATTCTGAAAGGACACAGATGATGAGTGACCATCAGGTGATGGGGGCTCATAAGCATTGAGACTTCTTCTCATGATGTTCTCATTTGATGATATCTCGCTTTTGAGATAATGAGGATAGACCTGCTTAATATGAACACCACATGTTTCTGGTGTCATTGGTCATTCCTATCTACGGACATGTGTAATGGTCTCCTAACTTGATATCATTATCAATGAATTTAATTTAATTATGTACATTTGATATAAGACAAAAACCATGGAGACAAAGTTGTGGTGAGGTAGTTTGTATCGGGTATGTCATTAATGGCATGGCATTGATTTAATGATCAAGAAAGGAATGGTCACTTCTGAGTTCAGGAAGAGATATCTCGGGCCTGATTGATTAGGATAGTTGCACCTTCAATAAATCCATGGACATGGTAGTCGAAGGTAAGACCTTCCAGACAAATCAACAAACCAAATAAATCAAATAAATGATGATGACACTAGTATGCATTCTTCCTTATTGAGATATCAATGATGAAGAGGTTATATTACACAGACCGTGTTCGTAGGAAGCCAGTCGTTGCTTTGACTTTGCCTTATCTCTGTAGGGGTCTTGATGGGTTGCTAGACCCCACTCTAGGTCGGTGGTATTATTCACTACTATTGAGATAAGGGCCTAGAGGGTCACACACAATAGCGCTCTGAGAATCTTCCCTATTCTGGGAATTGGAATTTAGAACATGGAGGGCCTCGCCAAAGGGTCTGAGCACTATCCATGTTCTATGGGTCACCAAAGAATAAATAAATTCATTAATAATTCATGTTTAGAATAATTCGTTGAATTTATTTATAACATGTATTTACAAGTTATATAGTAAATACAAGTATTAATATTATTCGAACAGATTTAAATATCCTTGGCTCGTTTAATATTAGAATGAGGAATGAGTTGAGTTAAAGACTCAAATTTATCACGTAATATATTTATATATTACATGTAAGTGATAAATTGTAAATATTATTTATGGCACAATTTTATTTCTCATAAATAATCATTTATATCACTTATATAGTGGGTTTCTATTACATGGGGGCTGGGAACCTACACCGCATGTTTTAAACACTACCTATATAAGTGAGAGAGATGCTCTCCCATTATCACTATTCATGTGTCAATATTGAGAGTTTCTCTCTCCTCCTGGAATCTAGAGAGGGAGTCTCTCAATCAAAGAAGGATCTTCAAGATCATCCATCTCGGATTGAAGCTCCCCCCTTTGCGGTGATCATCAATGCGCTGAAGTGAGTGTCGAATATCCATTCTAGCACTCGGATCTTGACGAACGGTGCGCGAGCAGATTCGCGTGGCGTATGTGGACGATCTAGAGGGATTCGACGTCGGAGTCTTCGAGAAACAATCACCGGCATCCTGCGGCATACTTGCACACGTCAATTCTGAAAAAGGTAAATGTTCAGTTTAATTTTTCATCCTCTTTGTAAAACTTGCGAGATCCTCAGACCATGTCGGGACAACATCACTAGAGTAGACACATATATGTCACACAGGTGAAGCAAAAATTTTAAAATCTCGACCCACCAGATTCCATTGTGCAGTCCCGGTACCCAACAGTGGTATCAGAGGGATATCAAGGTTTTTCTGAGTCAAGAAGATTAAAATTCATTAGATTTAATTTTGGGGTGTTAAAATGGTTCATTCGTATTCGACCGTGCATCGTTTCATTTTCGAATGATCATGTAATGGACATTTAAATTTTTAAACGGATCGACGTCGTAAGTTTTTTTTTCATTTGATGTTAATCTCAATTTTATTGAGATAAAAATTAAATGTTATATTTTATTATTGTAAAATATAATGTAATATTTTGTAATAAAATATTATTTTAAAGACTTGGGTCAGGTCAAGTGTAGTTTTAATTTTATTTAAAAAAAGGGGAAAAAGACCCCAAAATGGGGTCTTCTCTCTTTGTTTAAAAAAAGGGGGGCTGGACTTATTTGTCTAAAGGAAAAATTAAAATAAATAACTAAAAAAGAAGGAAGACCCCCTTTGGGGTCTCCTCTCACGTGGCGTGCACGGGGGGTGAAAACCCTAGCCGCCTGGGTTTTTCACCCCCTTTGTCGTACCTCCTCCGCACTGAGCCCCTCCGGACAGACGCCACAGCCCGCGCCGGCCTCCCCTCCACCAGACCTCCTCCAGGCCGAGAACCTCCACCCCGACGCCGTGGCCCGCGCATGCCTCCCCTCCGTCAGACCTCCTCTGTGCTGAGCCCCTCTGGCCAGACACCGTGTCCTGCGCCGGCCTCTCCTACACGGGACCTCCTCCCGCTAAACCGGCATGCTGTGCCGCTTCGGACCCCGGCCCTACACCGGCCTCCTCCTCTGCATCGGACACGCTCTGCACCGGACCGTCTCCGGTCAACCGCTGCCAGCCACGCCGACCACCCCTCTACCAGACCGCCTCCAGCCGGTCGCCCCTAGCTCACTGGACGGGTCGCGCCGCACCATCTAGGCTCGTTCCGGACTAGACAGCCACCTCACCGGCTCGCCGGAGCAGTGGGTTGTCGGCCATGTGGCTAGCCGGCCTCTTTCCTAGCCACCTTCTGCTCCCCTCGGACCACGGCAGGAGATGCAGCCTCCAAAAGAGTCGTTAGACACCGCAGTCATTCCGTGTTCAAACCGCATTACTCGTTCCAAGATGACATGCCGCGGTGGTACGCAGTCTTTCCGAACTCCTCCCCGGCTAGAGGTTACCCTGCATTAAATTAATTTTAATTAATTTAGTTATTTAAACTAAATTAATTGGAATTAATTTAGGGGTTTAAATTATTTTAATCTGAAATATTAATTTAGTTTATGTTTAGAATTAAATTAATGGTTTAATTTAATTTTTGAAATAAAAATTAAATTAAATAAATGGAACTGATAAAATAAATTATTTAAATTTAATCAAATTCATTTAATTTATTAGAACACCCTTGCATAATCAAAATTTATTTCAATTTTATTTTATTGAGATTTTACCCCGATAGGTCTTGAGAAAGTGACCAACTTGTGTATGTATGGAATTTATTTATTTATATAATTATTTATTCAATGTGTGTGATGATTGTAATATTTAATTAGATAAATGACGGTCTGAGAATTGTCTTTTAATTCAAATATTTATAAGGGCATGCACGCCCATTGCACTATTTTAATTTTTTACTCCAGACCCCCTCACCTGCGTGCATGTATATTTGTAATTATAAGGTGATGATCCAAGATGCAGACCCTGCCATGTTGAGGTGGTAGTCCAGACATGATTTGGGCACTCTACACTGGGGCCAGCAGCGACACGAGTCATGTATTGACTCAAGTATGGATACCCCTAGGTGATTATTGATCAGTTATCGATCGATCATTAGAGAATTCTCAAGACCAGTCGGAATGCATGATTTACTTTACGTATAGTTTATTATTTTATGTGTCTGCATGATTATTGCATGATCACATAGGATAGTAAACAAGATAAAATGCATAAAGTTGTGATGAATAATATTCTATTGACTGTTCAGTTGTGAGCACGACAACCCAGTTTGAACATAATAAATAGTAAGGATTATATTCATCAATTAATATTAAAAATCCTTCAAATATATATTAAGTCTATATGCCTTCCATTTCTCACATCCAAACAAAACCGGCTGTTTGGGTGCTCATCAGCCTTAGTTGAGAGTTCCTCTTACTACCGGGGCATTTCAATGAGAGAAATGGGTCGACTTAACTAATGTGACTAGTCAAGGATTAGACTTTGCTAACTTCCTATCACTTTAGTGGAAAAAGTTTGAGGGAATCAAGTTCAGATTCCAAAATTTGGGACTTTACACAACTACACAAGGAACCATGAGAACATGTGGTTGGCCAGTATACCGCCTACCTTGAAACCCCCCAAGTAGTGTCGTAGCCCTAGCTTGTATAATACGAGGGAGGTTTTGATGATCCTCACCACTAGAATGCTCAAGCGATGGAGTATTCCGAATCTAATAGTGAGGTATATTAAGGGTCGTTAAAATAGTGGGAGACATTAAATGATATAATAATTTATTAATCATAAAATGTCAAAAGGTAATAAAGACAATGTACTAACTGATAAATGTTTATCTGATGTAGATTCAAAATGGAAATCACCTACACCACAAGTACTTTATCACTGTGATTGATCTTGGATAAAGAAAATATTTGGACCGGAAATAACTTCCAAGAGTGGTACAAGCACTTGTGTATAGTAATACGCCATGAAAGGAAGTTATATGTCATGGAATCCCTAATTCCTGGTGAGCCTCCTCAGGTAGCAAGAAAGACGGAAAAAGATAAATGGATAAATCATGTAGACAATGCGCTTGATGTACAATGCATCATTTTGTCATCCATATCCAGGAAATTGCCTAAAAGTCATGAGGAAGAGGATTCATACAAGATGCTTTCACATCTCCAAGAACTATATGAGGAGAGGGCTAGGAAATAAAGGTATGAGATCTCAAGTGCACTTTATAAGTGCAGGCTAGCAGAAGGGCACCAAGCTAGTCCTCACGTACTCAAGATGATTGGGTATATTGAGAGGATTGAAGCCCTTGGGTTCAAACTGAACCAAGAACTAGTAGTGGATCTCATTCTTACCTCTTTACCGTCAGGCTTCTTGAATTTCATTTTCAATTATAATATGAGTGATATGACAGAGTCTCTCCCGGATCTTTTGGATTTAGTTTTCCAAGATGATAAGGACATGAAAAACACTAATTCAAATGTCCTTGTGGTGAACAAGAAAAACAAGGGAAAGGAAAAGGGGTCTAAGGACAAGTCAAGGCCAAAGCCACAAATGCATCATCCTGCAAAGAAGCCAGAGATTCAAAGGCAAAGTAATGAACAGGAAGCTGTCTGCTTTGGATGTGGCCAGAAAGGCCACAGGAAGAAGAATTGAAGAGCTTTGAAGAAGAAGCAATATGATGCTTCTACTTCATGTATTTTTGTCATTGAATGCAATCTATCATTCTCTACAAGTTGGGTATTGGATACAGCATGTGGTTCACCCATTTGTATTCATATACAGGAACCATGTTGGTTCAAGAAGATTGCAAAAGGTCAATTGGATATCCGAGTTGCCAATGGTGCAAGTCTGGTGGCCTTGGCAGTGGGAGAATATCACTTGAATTTACCAACTGGTTTGGTTATTGTTTTAAACAATTGCTATTATGTACCGTCTGTTACATGGAACATTATCTCTATGATGAGTTTAGACACTATGGGTTTTTATTTCATGTTTGGAAATAAAAGTTGTCTCTTTTATAGGGATAACATAGTTATGTTATGGCACATCTTAACAATGGTTTATATATTCTTGAACTAGAAAACTCAGTAATGGAAATCAATGACAAAAACAACCAACATGACTTAAATAATACCCGCCTATGGAACTTCAGGCTTGGTCATGTAAAAGAGAAGTGATTATGAAGATTACATCAATAAGGGTATCTATACGTGGTACAGTTAGAACCCTTATATGTATGTCAAGCTTGTTTATAAGGAAATATAACCAAAGCAACTTTCTCGGGAAAGGGAGAAAGAGCAAATGCAGTGCTGGAATTAATACATACCGATGTATGTGGTCCATTTCCAGTAGAGGAAAGGGGTGGTTTTCTATAATTCATTACTTTTACTGATGATTAAAGTAGGTATGGATATATCAACTTAATGTGGTATAATTCATATTCCTTTCATTTCTTTAACTAATACCAAAATGAAGTAGAAAACCAACTTGGTATGAAGATAAAATAACTTCACTTAGATCAAGGTAGAGAATATCATAACCAAGCTTTCATTGATCACTTGAAGGAGTGTGGGATAGTATTCCAACTCACTACTACTTAAACATGAAAATTGAATGGTGTTAGTGAAAGTATGAATAGGACCTTTCTTGACATGGTCAGATCAATGATGAGTCATACTGCTCTTCCATTATCCTTTTGGGGATACGCCTTGCAGTCAGCAGTATATACCCTTAACTGAGTTCCAACTAAAGCTGCAGATGTGATTCCATATCAGTTATGGTATGGAATGAAACCCAATCTGACACACATGCATGTGTGGGGGTGTGAGGAATTTTTCAAGACATTACCAAGTGACAAATTTGCATCCAGAAGCACTAAGTGCATCTTTATAGGTTTTCTTAAGGAAACTAGAGGATACTACCTATATAACCCTTTAGATAGAAAAATCATTGTGGAAGGATACTCCACATATCTAGAAAGGGATCACATTTCTATTGAAAATATTGGTAGAAATATTGACATTGATGAAGTTAATGTTTCAGATGCACAAGAGTTGGTAGAGGAACAATCTCTACAAGAGCAAGTGAAGAAGAAATTTTTCCTGACACATAGATACTGCATAGGTCTACACGAGAGGTTAGAGAACCAGAGCATTATGGTTTTCTTTTCATCGAGTCAGTTGACACAATACTCCTTGAGGATGATGAACCTATAACCTACAAGGAAGCAGTAGAAGGCAAAGAAGCTGCTAAATGGCAAGAATCTATGAATTCTGAGATGGAGTTCATGTACCAAAATCAAGTTTGGATTTTGGTAGACCCTCCAGCTAATGTAAAGGCCATTGGATGCAAATGGGTATTCAAGAAGAAGATGGACACGGATGGTAAGGTTAATACCTTTAAATTGTGAACTGGTTTCAATGGGTTTCTAACAACATCAAGGCATTGACTATGATGAAACCTTCTCACTAGTGGAAATGCTTAAATCCATCAAAATAGTATTTGCAATAGCAGCCTTTCATGATTATGAAATTTGGAAAATGGATGTCAAAACTTATTTTCTAAATGGGAAGTTAGATGAAGACATCTATATGACTCAACCCGAAGGTTCTGTTAAGTCAAATAATGCCAATAAAGTATGAAAGTTGCAGAGATCCATTTATGGATTGAAGCAGGAATCATGATCTTGGAATGTTCGCTTTGATGAGGCCATAAGATATTTTGGTTTTGTCAAAAAATAAAGTGAGCCTTGTGTCTATAAATAAGTTTAAGTGAATGCTATAGTTTTCTTAGTTTTATATGTTGATGACATATTAATCATGGGAAACGATGTGCAATTCTTACAGTTAGTTAAGACTTGTTTAAATGATTGCTTCTCCCTGAAAGACATAGATGAACCAGCCTACATTCTAGGGATCAAAATCTATCGAGATAGATCTGAAAGGATACTTGGACTACGTCTAAGTACATATATTGACAAGGTACTCAAAATGTACAATATGGAACACTCTAAGAGAGGATTGTTACGTATGTCACATAGTGTAAATCTCTCCAAGAAAATGTGTCCACAATCACAGGAGGAGATTGAAATAATTAGTGAAGTCCCTTATTCTTTGGTAGTGGGTTCTATCTGTATGCCAAGCTATGTACTAGGTTTGATGTTGCCTTTGCTTTAAGCATAGAGGGTAGATATCAAGCCAATCCAGGAGAGCTGCACTGGACAGCTGTTAAAACTATCCTAAAGTAATTAAGGCGTACTAAGGATATGTTCTCAGTGTATGGAGGAGATGAGGAACTAGTTGTTAGGGGAATCACTGATGCTAGTTTCCAGACAGATCATGATGATATGAAATCCTAGTCAGGCTATATATTTTGCCAGAATGGTGGTGCAGTGAGCTGGAGAAGCTCAAAGAAAGTTGTGGTTGCTGATTCTACAGCAGAGTCTGAATATATTGCAGCTTCTAATGCAGCAAAGGAAGTAGTCTGGATACATAGCTTTATCTCAGACATTGGTGTTGTACCTAGCAGTGCAGACCCTGTTCCAGTATATTGTGATTATACTGCTGCAGTGGTACATGCCAAGGAGATTAGGTCTCACCAAAGGACAATTCATGTTCTTCGGAAGTTTCATCTCTTGAGGGATTTTACTCAAAGAGGTGAAGTGATAGTTAGTAGAGTAGCCACATAGGACGACGTGGAAGACCCCCTGACTAAATCCATTTCTCAGTAGAAGCATGATTCACATGTGAGATCTAGCGGATTGAAACCAGTTAGCAGTTGGCTCTAGTGCAAGTGGGAGTGTTGAAAGTGGGTTCCCTAGACCCAACGTGTATTGTACTTTGATTACGGTTGAATGTATTCAGTTTGTTTATACATCTTTTTATCTATCCATGATAGTGTAGATACTTCTGCATCCACTTTATTTTTGGAAATGTCCTTAGATTACCTGTCGCATCAAATGGTTATAGAAAGTCCTAGGATATAATGAGAACCCTGAGACGCCATGACAGTAATATTAATGTAACGTCCTATGGTCCAGTTACATCATTCTGAAAGGACACAGATGATGTGTGACCATCATGTGTTGGGGGATCATAATCATTGAGACTTCTTCTCATGAAGTTCACACTTGATGATCTCTAGCTATTGAGATCATGAGGACAGACCCGCTTAATAGGAACACCACATGTTTCTGGTGTCATTGGTCATTCCTATCTACGGACATGTGTAATGGTCTCCTGACATGATATCATTATCAATGAATGTCATTTAATTACGTAAATTTGATATAAGGTGAAAACCATGGAGAAAAAGTCATGGTGAGGTAGTTTGTATCGGGTACATCATTAATGGCATGGCATTGATTGAATGATCGAGAAAAGATTTATCGCTTTTGAGTTTAGGAAGATATATCTCTGGCCTGGTTGATTATGATGGTTGCACCTTCAATAAATCCATGGCCATGGTAGTCTAAGGTAAGACCATCCGGACAAATCAATAATCAAAATAAAGAAAATAAAGAATGATGACACTAGTATGCATTTTGCTTTATTGAGATATGTATGACAAAGATATTATAATACACAGACCGTGTTCGTAGGAATTCAATCGTTGCTTTGACTTTTCATTATCTCTATAGGGGCCTCGATGGGTTGCTAGACCCCACTCTAGGTCGGTGGTATTATTCACTGCTATTGAGATAAGGGTCTAGATGGTCACACACAATAGCGCCTTGAGAATCATCCCTATTTCGGGAATAGGAATTTAGAACATGGTGGGCCCCGTCAAAGGTTCCGAGCATTATCCAAGTTCTATGGATCACCAAAGAATAAATAAATTCATTGAGTTTAGAATAATTTGTTGAAATTATTTATAACATGTATTTACAAGTTATATAGTAAATACAAGTATTAATATTATTCGAATGGATTTAAATATCAAAGGTTTGTTTAATATTAGTAGGAGGAATGAGTCAAGTTAAAGACTCAAATTTATCACGTAATATATTTATATATTACAGGTAAGTGATAAATTGTAAATATTATTTATGGAATTATTTTAATGGTCATAAATAATTATTTATATCACTTATATAGTGGGCATCTATTACACGGGGGCCAAGAACCTACACTGCATGTTTTAAATACTCCCTATATAATTGAGAGAGAGGCTCTCCGATTATCACTATTCATGTGTCACTATTGAGAGCTTATCTCTCCTCCTGGAATCAAGAGAGAGTGTATCTCAAGTAAAGAAGGATCTTCAAGATCATCCATCTTGGATTGAAGCTCCTCCCATTGCGGTGATCATCACTGTGCTGAAGTGAGCGTCAAAGATTTGCGCTAGCACCCGGATCTGGACAAATGGTGCACGAGCAGATTCACAAGGCATGTGTCGATGATCTAGAGGGCTTCAACGTCAGAGTCTTTGATAAATGATCGTCAGCGTCCTGCGTCAGACTTGCACACGTCAATTCTGAACAAGGTAAATGTTCAGTTTAATTTTACGTGCTCTTTATAAACCTTGCGAGATCCTCGGAAAAATCCGGGAAAACATCACCGAAGTAGACAGGGATATGTCACACTGGTGAAGCAAAAATTTTAAAATGTCAGCCCACCAGCTTTCGTTGCACAGTCCTGGTACCCAATAATAAGAACACACAGGATGGGTGTGTGGGACATGAAGTGTATAATGCATTTCACTTCCTTGAAAATTTTATGAAAATGGTTTCTAATAAAGATGATGCATGTTCTTAAATGAAGATAAATTTAAAGGGTGGTTAAATATGTGTGCTAAATGAAAGGGTGTAAATGAGTTAGATTGTGGGTTTTAACAAGTTGTGAAATGGGAAACGTTCCTAAGGGGAAAGATTTTGGTTGTGACTAAGGAATTGCTTTAAAGAGGTTTCTGACTGTCCTTGGTATAGTGTATGTCGAATAGGTGGTTTATGTATAGTGGAGAGACCGATTTTTTGTTAACTATGAATGATTTACGTATGCATTATGAGGTTCATGTTTTGAATTCTAGTAGGATTCCATCATGACATCGTGTGTTGGTTGGATGATAGGAAGACATCACTAGGAATGATCCTCCAGAAATGGGGCAAGGAAAATTGGTGATCCAAGGTCACCATGGGAAATAGAAGTTCCATAATAACATCACTTATTTTATTTAGATTTTGGAAAGGGGTCCAGGGAGGGTTGTGTTGAGTTTTTTTGAGCAAACTATGCATTTTCAGCTACAACATCCTTTGAATTTTGTAAGAGAGGGTGGATCTGATGCAACAGGATTTTGGATATAGTCTATTAAGATGATTATTGATCACATAGAGAATACTCATGAGGAGAGATTCAAGCTAGAATCCTACATACTATTGGGCTAAGAAATGTTTTGGTGGGATGTTTTGGTCCAGACGTTGTAGGATGATGGTATGTCATGGAATAATTTCTGGTAAAATATTCTGGAACATTTCTATCTGAAACATTGAGATAGGATAATGTTGTGGAATTTATGAAGATGACCCAAGGATCTATGATAGTGATGGATTTTGATGTCCATTTCACTAACTTTTATTTCTTTATTCTAGAATTGGTAGGTGATAAGGAAACCACTGTAAGGCATTTCTAGGATGGAATCCTACATGACATCAAGTCATAGGTGAATATATTCTATTTAAAGAGAGTTCTTGAGGTAGTGGATAATGATCTCTAATTATAGAAGGTAATCTAATGGAGGATTTTTGTTATGTGAATGTAGTTCTATTAGGGAAATATAGTGATGCATCTTATGATGGTTAGAAGAACCACTTTTAGAGCCTCCACTTGGGCGGTGGTGGATAGGGTAATTAGATGAAGCAAGTAGTCTCTTATGGTAGTGACTGAGATTACTACTACTAGTGTGGAAGGTCAGGGAATATTCAAGGTTAGTGTCCATAAACACTGGTTTATTGTAGAGTGTGAGGAAGAATTTGGAATGTGTAGAGGTTATATAAGAACCCATGAAAGTTTCTCACTGATGGAGGGTAATGGTAGATGTTGAGTGTAGGAAGGGGGTTGGTTTCCCCATATCTGACAGGAAGCTAGAACATGACTGGTAATACTGATCATGGTGGTGGATGTGGAACTCTAGGGAAAGTGCACCCATATTATTATAACAGTGAAGCACCAATAAATCATAATTGGACCCAGGGAAAAGGGGAAAGTCAACATCATGTAGTTCAGCCTACACCTAGAGGTGGAGAACCTGGACCATTGACTTTTTTAGGTATGGTCCTTGTAACTTCAACACATTCTAGTGATCTATTCGATATAGGTGCATTGAATTATTTTATTTACTCTCAGTTTGGGTTTTTCTCGGATTAGTAGTGGAGCGTATGTGTGGGTTTATGTCGATTGATTCACTATTAGGGGTGTGAGGAGAAAATATCAAGCAGTGTAATGGGTGTGCTCTCATAGTTGGTGGGTACTATTTCCTATGGGATTTGTTAATTCTTGAGATTTCATGTTTTGATTATATTTTGGGAAGAGACTGGTAAGACTTGTACCAAGACCTCGTTGGATATTACCATCATAGGGTAATATTCATGTCTCTTGAGGGAGACACTTATATCCTTCATGGTGAATAGGATGTTCTAGCAGGCTATGTAAGGCCATATTTTCAATAGTGGGGTAAAATCACAGAAAAATGGTCTTGTATTATTCTTAATTATGGGGGAATATAGTATAATTTCCTTCCACCTATGGAGGATTCATTCCAGGATGTATTCCCTAAATACTTGTTGGGGCTGCCGCTCGAGAGAGATGTTGAGTTTAGAATATAGTTGGTGTTGTAGATAGAACCTGTCTCCATTCGGCCATATATAATGGCACCAATAGAACATCAGAAGATCAAAACTCATTTTTAAGAACATTATAACAATGCTTTTATTCATCCTAGTGTTTCACCTTAGGTATCATGAGTGTTGTTTTCCCAAGAATGATGGCATATCATTATGAGTACGTGTTGATTATAGGAAGTAGAGTTAGATAACAATCCAGAATAGATACACTCTTACTTGAATCAATGAACTATTTCACCATCTAAGAGGTGGTTCAATTTTTTAAAAGTGTGATTTAAGGTTCCTGTATCACCAGCTTAGGGTATGGATTTTTGATGTAACACAAACTGCCTTCAGGATCAAGTACGAGATGTATGAGTTTATCATGATACTGATGATGTTGACGAATACACCGATAGAATTTATGGCCTTGATGAATCAAATATTTCATCAATATTTATACTAGTTCATATTTGTCATTATTTTTGATATATTTCTTTTACTTTAGTACTCATGATGATCATGAAAAACATCATGAAATCATCCTGGTTATGCTAAGAGAGAATAAGCTATACACAAAGCTATCCAAATTTAATTTGTGGATTTATAAGGATCATTTCATGGGTAACATTATCATAGAGGAAAGAATGATAGTGGATCCAGAGAAATTGCAGGTAGTTGTGTCTTTGGAGAAACATAGGAATGTTTTTGATTTTTGAAGTTTTCTAGGTTTGGCCAGTTATTAAAGACTTTTCATCAGAGACTTTTCCATTTTGGTAGAACCACTCTTAAGAATTACCAAGAATGGAATCAATTATCAATGGACCAAGGCATGTGATAATTCCTTCCAAGATATAAATAATTAGTTGAAGATCAAACCAATTATGATATTACCTGAGTCAATAAATGTGTATATCAAGTTTTATGATGCATCCTGTGTAGGGATTAGGGTATTTTTGATGTTTGATGATCACGTTGTGGAATTTGGGACATGGAATTTGAGGTCGAATGAAAAAAAATTACCCTAATCCTGATCATGAATTTGTCTTAGTGGTTTATTCCATGGAGGGTTTGTAGTATTAATTATTTGGAGAATAGATTATAGCATACATAGATCATAAAATCCTAAAATAAATCTTATTTTAGAATCATTTGAATATTATTCAGTAAATATGGGTTGAGTACATGTAGTCCTTTGCTTTTGAGCTGGTTTACATCCTGGGAAATGGAAACAATTTTATATTTTCATTGAGCTGAAAAACTCAAAAACTGGATGTTCAAGTATCCAATTCTCAATGGAAGATGGTGTTTTGGTTCACTACGGCACACAATGAGGTGAAATATGGACAAGGGAAGATGAAACATGCATCCATGTTAGTTGAGTATGTTCTTCTGATCTAGATCAAAGAGATTCATCATGAGGATTCATAATGTTTGGATATAAGGGAATGTTTTAATGGTGGGGATTAACCTTCTAGTAGGACCATAGTTAATGAATGGGTTTTTTATTTTTTCATGTATTATGGTGATAACATGTTTTTGGGAAGATTAGATATTTTAGTTTCATTCATCAAAGTAGTAAGTTCATCTTTGATTGAAGAAAATGTATCATGGTCTGCACAGGCGGTATTAGGGTCTAGGGATAAAGAAAGAGGTAGTTGGTTTTGTGGCATGATACCTTACCTATCAGCACATTATGTTTGAGAATCAGTGGACAAGTGGTTTTCTACAACAATTAATCATTAAATAATGGTAATTTAATGATGTGATGATGGATTTTTTGGTGGTTATCTTGAGGACTCCTTAGAAGAATTATTTTATTTGGGTAATTTTGGATCGGTTGACTAAGGTGGCTCACTTCCAACTGATTTGAGAAACATCCACCGTGGACTAGTTGGATGAGATTTATGACAGAGATATAGTTTATTTTCATGGAGTTCCATGAACTATAGTTTTGGATCATGATCCATATTTTACTTCACACTTCTGGTGGAGATTACATAAGTTTCTTAGTACCACTTGGTTTTTTAGTAGGACTTTTCACCCATAGATGGACGGGCAGTCAGAATGGATTATTCATGTTCTAGAAGACTTTTTGAGGGCATGTGTCGTATATTTTGGTGGATCGTGGGAAACAATTATCACTTATTGTGTTATAAAATATCAATAGTTACCAGAATGTGATTTAGATGGAACCATTTTGGGTTCTCTATAGTAAACTGTGTAGATCTCAATTCTGCCAATTAGATCCTGGGGAATCATAGTTGTTAGGACCAATTATTGAGGCCGAGATGTCAAAACAGGTTCAGTTTATTTAGAAACATTTGGAGTGACCCAATGTTGGTATAATCCATATGAATATTTGCGCTATTGACCTCTTGATTTTGGGGTGGGTGATCATGTGTTTTATTGGTTGTCACCAAGGATAGGTCACTATCAGATTAAGAAATAGTGTATGTCGGTGTCAGTTATATGGGGTAATTTCATATTATATAGAGGATAAAATTTTTGGCACACCAATTTTCTCATCCACAATAGTATAGTGGCATGTATAATGTTTTTCATGTTTCAGAACAACGATAATATCAACCTGACCCATCTCATGTGATTGATGTTGAGGATGTTTAACTTGAGGTTGATTTGTCCTTTTAGGGGAATCTGGTTTGTATTGTGGATCATATTGAGAATGAATTTTAGGGAAATACTATGACTTTAGTTTTAGTTTTATGCAAGCATGAGAATTTTTAGGAAGAAACATGGGAGAGTGTGTCGTATATGAGGGCCTAGTGTCCAATTCTCATCCCCTCAAAAGATCTATGATGCATAGAAGAGTGGCTTGAGGATGATACATTATATGGTGGGCAGTTTATAATATCTCTCACTTCATGATGGTATTTAATTGTTCAAATTTTGGTTATAATCCATTAATTTTGGATAATTAATTTCTTACCTGGTGTATGGGGAGACTCTGGGGTGTTCAGGGAGATCGAGACATGTGAGAAAAGGGAAAATGGGTCATTAAATTGCATGTTTCACAATTTTTTCATGGTCAGTGATAATTGTGGGAACAAAAAATGCTATCTAGGAGGATGGGGTGAATGGTTAAGCAACCCATGGATGGGGGGTGCTAAACTATGCAGTCTTGGATAGAGGAATTTTGTATGGTTAGCGAACAATTTTTCAAACCATGCAGAATCCTCAGGTAACTATGTGACTTGAACCCCTCTTGGATAGAGGGAGGCATAGGGTTGGTCTGTGACTTGGAAAACCATACTGCGAAACCATCCGCCTCATTAAAAATTAACAAATTACACAACTACTCCTCAATATTTTAAGTTTCTCACCCGATTTCTTCCCTATTTCATCTCCTCTCAAACTTTTTGATGAACCATTTCCACCCAGGCATCCAAGGGATCATTCTCCTTCTATTCTAGGCAGTTTTTATAATAATTTTTTTGAGGATTAATGATTTAGGTACATCTAACTCTTTTATTTATTCTTTTTGTAGATTAGGGCTTCTATCTTGGGTTATCTTCTTCTGAAGAACTAACCCACACCCCCTTCTAGTGGTTTCTAGGTGGGGGATAAATGAGGTGCTTGAATCTGCATCTACCATTTAGGTTAAGGGTGTGTTAATATTTAGATTTGATGTAGGTGGTCTAAAAGTTATATCCCATACTATTTAAGTCGATATATGAATGTGTGTTTTTTCTATAGTTTCTACCTTGTTGTGAAATTGGTGGTTTTAGTAGGATTTGGTAAAATGGTTGTCTAAATGGTAATTTAAATCCCTCACACTCCCCATGGGATGTGTGGAACTTGACTTGACTAATTTAGGGCCACCAATTGGGTGTGTCAAAGTTCCCGAGCATGGAAAATTGAAATGTCAAGTAGGAACATGACTTGTAATAATGTAGAGACCATGATGAACATGTTAAACTATTGGTATGAGTTAAAAAAGGGAAAATGAATGGTTATGTATATACCATTAATGGATTAAGGTAATTTTTGGAATTTCTAAAAATGAGAAAAATCTACTAATGTGAATTTTTCAAATGCATTGTGGATTTTTAATGAAAATATGTGAATGGATTAAAAAATTTGAATTATTTAGTTAGGATAAAAGGGATAATGTATGGGAATTTTTTGTTATTTTTAATGGGATAAGAATTGAGGAAGGAAAATGTGATAAATATACTATTCACTATAAATGGTCTGTGTGATAATTGTTTAATACTTAATAATTATCTACATGTTGAATTATTATTGAAATGTGAATGTTTTTTTATTGATTATGTAAGTTTTGGGATATGGTATATATCGTAAATGAATAGATAAGCATGTACACATGGCTTGGTGGTCTGGGATAATGGAATGAGGCTCCTAACACAGGCTGGGTTGGACTAATGCTTTAACCAAAACCATAGAATTCATTGGTTTGGTACTGGACAAATGCTCTAGGACCAAATGATTACATTGGATGAAAATAACTAGATAGATGCTCTGAGGTAAGTATGATGTAAATGGTTTTGAAATGGCCTTCCCTAGTGAGATAAGGAACTATATTTATTCCTAATACTTGTTAAAAAATTGGATTCAGATATTGTGTAAAAGAGGTAAATGATTAACCCATGAAACAAATGATAAAATTGGCTAATGTGAGAATTGATACCTAATAGAACATGGGATGTCTTATTTTTCATATCATTATTTAGTACATTCATGCACTATATATTTATATTAGATATTATTTATACACTCTTGGTGGTGGCCTACTGATTTGTACTCACACCCTCCTTGGTCCGTCAATGGATACTCAAGAAGGTTTAATGGTTTTAGGTCAGGATAAGAGAAAAGGCTATATGCTAGGGAATTGTGTTGCGATTCGGACATGCATGGATGAACATGCAAACATGGAGTCAAGACCTTTTTGGGAGTTTAGTTGGTTGTCTGTGTTTTTTGTTTTTTGTCTTGTTGGAACTATTTTCATGACATGGAATATTTACTTGTCCAGTTTTGGCATGTACCCTTCTTGGAAAATGGTTAGTAATGCCTGTTCTTATTTATTGTTTTTTTATTTAATTCATTTGTTATCTATTGTGGAATACTCTGGTAAAGTTTTTATTGTCTCAAAAGGTTATCCATTAGACCCTCACTACTAGTTTTGAATCTTTGGTGTATGGGGATGCATGTTTCATTAATGTGGAGACCTAACATAGAGCACTGTGTTAGTGGATTCAGGGTTGGGGATGTTACACACTCGGTATGACTCCATGCATCCTTTATCAGTTTAAAATTTGTATTTTAGTTCAAAAAGTGTCTCTCACTGATAACGAACCAAACATGATCAAATTTTATTGATAATTTATTTCAAAGATTTGTAAGTGTTTTTTGACCTCTAAGAATCGGTATCACATCAAAACAACACACAATTTGATTGATATTAGTCAATTTTTATGTTTCCTGTTTAAAATGAATTTTACTACAAAAAGGCATGTGACTTACATAAAACCTTGTAAATTATTTATGATTTTCTTGATACTTTTTGAAAAAGATCCATAAGTCATTTGAGTTGCGTAGTAATCGTCCACACCTCCATCTGATGTATAGTGTGAATGGTATGACTCGAATTGTGTCTTTTCAGTCAATAAGTTTCATTTTAGTTCAAAACATGCATCACATCACCAAAACTATGAAAACAATCATTGATTTTTTTCTCATCATTCAATCTAATATTACATAATTAATTTCCTTATATTTTTTTATCTTAAACATTTTTAGTTAATTTTCATATAGATAATTCATGGAAATTTCCATGAAATTTTTTTACATACAAGAATCGACAGTAACATAATCTTACACACAATTTTCTTGGTATTACTCAATGTTTATTTTAAAATTAGAAGTTTATGCTAATTTATTTCTTTATATTACTACTAACATAAGATTTTTCTCATATAGAGGTTATTTTTTTCCAAATTGGGGGTTAGGATCATAGAAAAAAGAACATTTATGTTTTTTAATGTATGTAATATTTTGTAATTATGTAATTGTATAAACCAATGTTTTAAATGTCTATAATATTGTGTTTTTTTAATTATGAGGTCAATTCTATTAAATTTAAATTCTATATTAGTATATGATTTGTTCAAATTTAGTTTTGGTTTTTCGAAAGCGGTATTATATTACAGCACACTGCATTGGTGTTGTAACAACAGACTATAAAATGCCCCTTTACACTCACCATTAGAAGCGCTGATAAAGGGTCTTTTATCATTTCTTTCTTAAACACTGATATAGATTACTTTATCAGTGCTTTCATAATTTCTGATAAATATAACCATTATTATAACTTTTAAAAGAAACAATAAAGGTATAATTAATTAGATCTTAACAAATAACTGATAAAGGACCCCTTTATTTTCACTTCTAACAACACTCATAAAAGATGGGTGCTTTTAATATTACTCTTTTAGTTAGTGATTCTCTAGAACTATTAAAAGCCTATTTTATTGTAGTCTTAAGGCATAGTAGGTGGGAACCATATTATGTTACTTGATTCCACTACATAAAAATTCATATTAATCCTATACCTAACACATTATAGAAAATATCATAGCCCAAAATGGGTTTTAGAAAAATTAAAATTGGAGTCAAAGTTAGTATAAACTTCTATTCTTTTAATGATCTTGGAAACTTATCATTCTAACAAAACATAACACTATTTTTGGTTGAATCTTTCATTGGAGATGAATTCTTATATATATCATGAATAAGACAAATTTTATAATTGGTTATTCCTAAGAAAATATAAATCTCAAACACATTTTGGGTAACTCTCAAGAAACCACTACTTGAATCATTTCTGGATTCACTGGGATTCCCCTATCAGACATGACATGACCTAAAATCTTTTTTTCTTAGATCCAGAAATAACATTTTGAATCCTATCATATAGATGATTTTTCTTTATAGTTATGATAACGATATTCAGATAATCCTTGTGTTCCACCTAAAACATGGAATACACCAAAATGTAATCCATTATAATATTGTTGACAGAGTCTAAGAACTAGTAAAATACATGATTCAGAAAATCTATAAAAAACATTGGATAATTAGTAAGATTAAATGTAATAAAAATACACATAACGGTCATAATAACTCCTGATCGTCATATTAGCAATGTAATCCTCTCATAACTATAACTGATGGCACTGAAATTGATGGCCGGTTTTAGAAAAAAAACCTGGGTCCCCTTACTTGATCAAAAAGTTCATCAATCCTTGGAAAAGTATAATAGTTCATAAATGCCGCCTGAATAAGATTAATGTAATCAATACAAATGTATAGGATTCAATCTACCTTTTCTATAATCAGTATGGGTGAAGCACATGGTGACACACTCCAGTTAATAAATCCATTTTCCTCATGATACTCAAGAGGAACATTAATCTCCTTAAAATATATCGGTTCCATAGGATTTTTTGGTAGATAAATGGGAATCATCTTATCGTAAAATTTCATAGAAAAATAAAATTTCTTTTGGGTGTCAATATAGAAAAATAATCCCCATAAACATTTTAATTGTCATCCACCACAACAGAAAGAAGAACACTTAAATATTTTACAATGGTGTCAAGAAACATCTCTGACAATTTCCAAGAGATCTTTCTAGCCTTAGGATCAACATATCTATCACTCTCGGATTTTTGATGTCACGCACCCTGAAGGATGTGAAAAACCCCATCAGGATATAGAAACTAAATTTAATGATGGTAGAAGTCTTTATGGGGTATCAATATAACCATATAATCCATTCGAATAATGAGTTTGATGAAAAAAAGATCAAAAAGTAATAAATCCCACAAGATGATGATGTGAACATTTAAAACTGTGTTCCTTCTATCTTCAAATAGGAGTGGAAATATCCCTCATGAATGATATATGCTCCAAGAATAATACAATAAATTTAATCAACAAATGTGATATGAAAAAATGATATACACTAGTATAAAATAAATATATAACTATGGAGGAAGAAATAAACACTGTACCAATCACAGTATCCTATAAAACATCAAATTCCTCTAGTCTATATTCCACTATATATAGATGTTCAACATTAACTCCTCTCTAGGATTTCTTCACTTCATGTGTGTATCCTCTTACATGGTAATGATATACACCACCCTTTTCCCCATTATAATGAACATGAGACCCTTTGGTATGAATAAATGAATTTATAACCCCCTAAGATACTCTTCTATGAAAATGATTGAGATAAATAGATTATCCATAATGATAGAAAGACTTAGGTTCTATCAAACAGTTTTTCTTGGCCTGATTTTTTTCCCACAATTGAAAAAAATCACTTGGTTATGACCAAAAAAATCCCTTAAAACTACCCTTGAAATAATCTAAGCACCCTGATTGTTCTTCTTTTCATTTTAAAATGAAACACTCAGGAAACACCTTGTTGTAATAAAATGTCCACCTAAACCCATATTTCGTTCTATGTTTTCCTATGACATTATTATTTTATAAACATCCTAAAAAAATCAGCAAGAATAAGAGAATCACCATCAACAGAATGTCATCTCTTAAATCTAGCTTGAACTTGTAGTCTTTAAATAAATCATTATATATAAGAATCAGTGATAATTTCACAAACCTGGTGTAATAGGTAGTGTAGTCTATAACTAAATGTTATCCTTACTCTGAGGTCTCAAATTCAAGTGTCTTGGACAACCACAACATTTTAGGACAAAATTACTAATTCATGACCTTCTTGAAAATAGTCCTAGTAAGAACCTCATGAAAATATCTTTCAGGATGGACTCCCATCATTTCTCACTTAGTCATTTAATCATAAATGTTAGAAAACCCACATTTTATTGTAATGGAGTTCAAATAAGTGGGAAAAAATCAATTTATTTGATCCACTCATCGGGTTATTGGGGTAAATTTTCATAATTGAAGATAGATTGATTTTTAATGGTGAATTATAAAGCATATTCCACCACCTTTTCCTAGTTTCCAGCACATATATAACCTAGAGAATGTATTACCTAAATAACTGATTCCACTAATTAAGATTCGACTATATGATTCCAGTCTATGGATTTTCTTTTAAATTACACTACTAGATTCAGAAGAGATATTTTATGAGTCATTTTCAATTAATCATAGGAGATGACGCACAATTAGATTATGAAAACATATCTAAAATGAATGATAACTTCAAGAATCTATTAATAATCCCATAATCATTTGTAACTTAAGGCACCAATAGATTCGATTGATATTAGATGGATTCATTTAAAACTAACATCATATAATACACGGTTTTAAAATAAATACCAAATCTAGGTCATTATTGATGAAAAATCCCTAACCACCCATGGTAACTCAATATTAGATAAGAAAGTAAACTAGATGGGAACACTTCTACACTTACTACCTTTGTTATGACAGTATATTCTAGACTACCAAAATCCTGAAAAAAACTATTTTCTTTGATACCATTTTGTAATGAACCAACTCCAGTCAACCTAACACATCACCTAATTTTCCCCACCAAAAGGCCTAAAGCTTGTTCTTGATCCCCACAGGCTAGGGAAAGCCACCTAGACATCAACATATAAAACCATGGTAATGATTTCACCTTGAAAAATAACACAACATGCCTCATGTATAAAAAAATGAAAAAACAAGCGTACAATGTACAAGAAACGATTTACATCCATGATACATAAAAAAATCCCAAATTCAAATTGTCGTGTCATAACAAACCAAGGATAAAGCCAAGTCTCGATGTCATCATTTTTCAAAACCAACCCAACTAACTATATATATGACATTTTCCTATAGAAATTGGTTTACAACATATTTCAATTCCCTTTACATGTATCCAAAAAAACCATTTATTCATACACCCAAAGGCATATATAGTGTGTAAGGAAAATTCCCAGTTGGATATAACCATGAATCTACAAAACATATTTTACCATAAAACAATTATTTTTAGCTTTAAAAAAATTTCATTAAGTAATTTCTATTGATTTTATTAAATAAATAAATAATTTATTTTCCATTATGAACAACCCATGTAACACCCAAAAAATTTAGAAAACAATGCTTTATAGCTTGCATAACAGACAACACTGATAAGTAAGATAACTTCGAGTCACTATAAGAATAATATTATTTAAATTTTATTAATATTAGCCAGACACTAAATTGGAATTTATGAATAGTAATAAAAACTTTAAAAATAAATTTATAATGGTGGAACGACCCAGTCTAGCCCATGATCATGATATTATCTTCTTTGGACCTAGCCCGCATAGTTTTCTTTCCTGGGGCTCTGGCCCTCATTCATCCACCAAGAAAAGGCCTCATGATGGGGGGGGGGGTATCTACAAAACTATATAAAGGGGTTATTATTGCTCCTCCTCATTAAATGTGGGATTTCCATAATCCACCCCTAACCCTAGAGGGGCCCAACATCCTCACTAGAACATCAAAAGGACAGTAGATCTGATACCATTTATAATGGCCTAGTTTATCACAATATCACGATATGGTACACTTTGATTCACTACCATAATGGTTTGTTTTTCAGAAGGTCTCAAAACCCACAAGGGTGGCTTACTACCAACCTTCTTCTAAAACAACATTGGGATGGGAGGTTTATGGCTGATATATGATTCCTAGCTCCCTGTTGTCTCTAATGTGGGATAGGGTCCTTGAACTAAGAAAAATTGACCCACCAGGATACAATGCATTCATTTTTTATTCCAAAAATATCTTCCCTAGTGTTTTACATATGATTAAAGGCTCTCCTTCACAAGACCTATGATAATAGGCTTTCCATCCTTTCTCTTATAACTTTTTTGATACCTAGTCTATCCTTAGATCATTATATTGTCTGCTTTGGGACTAGCCCACATGGTTTTTCATTCATTGGCTTTATCCCTTGGGAATCCACCATGAAATGGTCTGAGGATGGTAGAGGTATCCACACCACCTTATGATTGGGTTCTCCATGATCATTGTCCTTCAATGTGGTATTACCATAATCCACCACCTCCCCCCCCCCTAGAAGAGCCTAGTTTCCTCACCAGAACATCAATTAGACATTGGATTGGGTATCATTTATGATAGCATAGTCCAACCCATGGTCATGATATTGTCCTCTTTGGGCCTAGCCCGCCCGATTTTCTTTTCCCTGGGATCTGGACCCTAGGAATCCCCTAGGAAAAGTCCCCGCCAGGGATGATGTATCCACACCACCTTATTAAAGTGTGCTTTATGAACCTCCCCCTTTGATGTGGTATTTCCACAATCCACAACCATAGAAGGGTCAAATGACCTCGCTGGCACAACAAAGGGACTTTGGCTCTAATTCAACTTATGATGGCCCAATCCATCCCACAATCATGATATTTTCTACTTTACATCTAGCCCGTATGGTTTTTTTCCCAAGTCTCTGGCCCTCATAATTCCCCTAGGAAAAGTCCTAATGATGGGAGAGGTGTCCACACCACCTTATAAAGGGGTGCTTTGTGCTCCTCCTCCTTTGATGTTGGATTTCCATAATCTACCACCTAGAGGGAAACAATATCTTCACTGGAACATCAAATGGAAACTGGCTATGATATCATTTGTGATGGCCCATTCCAGCCCATGATCGTGATATACAACACTGAGGTCTAGAGCCCAGGGAAATCCAAACCATGTGGGCTAGGCCCGAAGCAGAAAATATAATTATGGTGGGAGGGATTAGGCCGTCCCAAATAGTATAAGAGCCAGAGTCCATTTTGTCTTCTTGGGAGGACACAGGGCCCTTCTAGGGGTAGTGGATTATGGAAATCCCACATTGAAGGTGGATGAGCATGAAGCATCCCTTTATAAGGTGGTGTAGACACCTATCACATCATGAGGCCTTTTCCTAGTGGATTCCTAAGGGTGAGAGTCAAGGGAAAGTAAAATTGT
The DNA here is from genome assembly GCA_963277665.1 of Viscum album. Classification (NCBI taxonomy): domain Eukaryota; kingdom Viridiplantae; phylum Streptophyta; class Magnoliopsida; order Santalales; family Viscaceae; genus Viscum; species Viscum album. The sequence goes on from OY728122.1 coordinate 1,713,134,266, forward strand.
GCGGGCTATGCCCAATGTAGACAATACCATGATCATGGGATTGACTTGTCCATCTCAAATTGTTTTATATAATGATAATATAATTATTGATAAAAAAATTTATAAGTATTAAATTTTAAGTAAAGTCGTTTTATTCATCAAAAATATATTTTCCCTCGAAAATTATTTTTATTACTTTTTCTTTGAAAATAATATAAATAAATTATAATTCTTAATGATAATTTAATTGAAAAATGTGATATATGTTTTTTAAATCATCTTTTAAAAACTATCATCGAATAATTTTTTTATAATTTTTAAAAATGATTTATTTTTCAATGAATAGTAAATATAAAATTATTTAATAAAAGTTTTTTTTTGAATTTAAATGGTTAAAATTTTTATAAAATTTATTTTGAAGTAAAATATTTCAGTTATAGTATTATTAAAACAATTATGGTTAACTGAATCAGTTTTATTCTTGATTTTTTTTATAAAAAACTTTTTATACATAAAAAAGACATTTTTTTTCTAAAAAACCACTTTTCGTCACATTTTTATAGTCTATTTTAAACATAAATTATTCCCTGTAATGAATATAATATGATAAAATGTGTAAAATATTTTGAATGAAAATATTTAATATTATTTAATAAATTCAACTTATTTCTTTCATAATGAATAGTAAAATAGTAAAAATCTATTACCATGGTGAAGGTTAAAATAGGATTATAAGGTGTTAAACTATTATGATGTAGGTTAAAATGACCTTTTTTTAAATGGTATTGTATAGATGTATTTATGAACTTATCACCTTTTTCTTGTAATTTATTTTCTTATGGGACTCTTTTCATTGAAAATTAATTAATATTATTTATTTATTTTTTTAAATACCAAGTTTGTCCTTTCCCACACCTATAAAAGGACACCAACTCTCCTCTCCTCTATACACTTCAAGAGAAATTTATTTCAAACAATACCTATAAAAATACCTTCCTAAAATACCTAACCACATCATAGAAGGATTAATTTTGGATGAATACCCACTTTAGAAGGATTAGGGTGTAATCCATAGGAGGTTATCCAAAGAAAAGGTATAAAATTTAACTGAATATTTTAGTTTATTTTTTTATTATACTGTATTCAAAACTCTTCCAATAATTGTGATATAATAACATATTTATATATCATATAAATAGATTTAATTATTTTTATGTAATATCCTTAATCCATATCCTTCTACATATAATGGGAAACGAAACCATCGTTCGTGTGGATGACGGGATGCCACTTCTTGAACTGCTTAAATACATTTTCAATCACAAACACTTATGTCTTATCAAAATTATGGATATAATTGATATAATATGATATATATATCTGTTTGTGTGATATAAATTCAATTATGTTATGTTAAAATAAATTTCTAATTCCTCTTTTTATAATCAAAATGAAAAATAAAAACATCACTCATGTGTTTGGAGGAATACAACCTTACAAGATGATGTATTTTATTTTCATTTATAAAATAAAATGGTTTGTTATTATGATATATATAATGCTTATATATTATATTTATGAAATAATTATTCTTCTATTATTATAATATCACATCTACCTTCTTACATTTCTATTCATGGGAAAATTATAATGTATCTCATGCGTACATGTAGAGTTCCACCTCCAGGAAGACATATGATTTGTTTTTAATTTTCATTATAAATGAAAGCTAATAAAGATAGATTTGATAAATATTAATGATATATGTGATATGAAAATTATTTTTTTAAGGGGAAATATTATTGACCTTTATTTTATTTCAATCATCAAAATGTGGAAACATCAGACATTCATATATACAAACTACCACTTCTGTGAAGTGATGCAATTAATTATTCATCCCTTATTTATATGAATAAATATAAGATTGTATATGATGAGAAAATATTATAATTATTTAATGATTAATATTATGTATATGATGAAACCATGACCAATATAATGTACCACAATCATCATATCAAAACACACATGAAAAAAAATCAGTTTTCACCAAGAATAGTTATTTCAATAACGAATTATTAATAAATGGGTGATAAAAAGTTATAGTTAGGTCATATTTTTAATCTATATATGAATATGGATCTAAAATATATTTTTTTAAAAATATATATTTATTACACAGGATATTTTAACATGTATGAAGTAAGATGAAACATACGGTAAGGGATTATCATCTCAAATTATCATCTTTGGGACATGTGTTATGTTTTAAACTTATATTCATTTCTAAATTGTATATCAAGAAACATTTAAATTTAATATAATTATTATATTTATTTTCATTATACTAAAATTTTTATTATAATTTTTTCATTTATGGGGCCTGTTATTCAAAATATACCAGAAGAATAAGGGATTTATGTTTCAATCTAATTTTTAAACAGGATTATTTATACTTGAGTTTCCATTAAAGAACATATATGATCCTTATCATAAAACCCACTTTAGTTTTTATTAAAATATGGTTATAATGTGATTATCATGTTATACTACCATTTTCCACCCTTTGGTACATAAATTGAATATGAAATAATTTTTATGAAAATAGATTTTATTTCATCTTTAGTCTGAAATATTTTTCCTCCATATCCATTTTCTCTAAAATATTTTCATGAATGTTTTTACCATAAACCAATGATAATTTAATGTCATTTTCCCCAATTTTAATTCTTAAAAAAGTTTTAAAGGAATATTTTTTTTCATTTTCAGAACATGGGACACTTTGACAAAGGTGTGAGAAAAATATTTGATTTAAATGATTAAGGAATAAATATAATTTCACACTATCACAACCATTAAATATTTTGAATATTATATTTAAATTTTATATTTTTCTTTTAAAATAAAATTTTTTCCATAAAATTTTTGTAAAATTGAGGTTTTGTATAAGTGATTTAAAAAAAACATATTTTCCTCAACAAATATTACATTGATCTTTTAATGGATTTTTTTATCTATGATAAAATACATTGATGATAATTATGATTTAATGGTTATATTATCCAATCATACCATCTTTATTATTTTTCTTGATGGTTTAATATTTTCAGTATGGGATGTTTTCAAAACCCATTTTTTATGGGTCATTTTATGATGTTATGGTGAGTTTTTATGATCTTTTGGCATACATATAAAAATATTATGATTAAGTTATATTTGGTATAATTATATCCTGACAATACAATTATAAAAGTAATATTTATATCTCATGACACGATGATCATAATCTTGTAAATAAAAATGAATGTTTTTTTTTCTCATTTTGATGTATGAGTATGATTGATTATCGAAATACACACTGGAATGTTCTTGGACATGATTGTGAATATCTTTGTTCAAATTTTTATGTGTGTGTATGATTACTTATAGTAATTCTCATAATATTATATGTGGGAATAATTTTTAATTAAATTGCTCGCATTTTTATTCATAGATATGATTATACATTTTTTCTCAATATTATTATTTCTTATGCTTATAATTCTATATACCTATATTATAACTTTTAGATGATTATTACTACCTTTACACCCTTATTGATCATGAATATAGATATTCATTTATTTTAGAAGTTATGATCTATGATTTTTTTGGGATGAATATTTTATGTTGAGAACATGAACTTGATTATGTTATCATAGCCTCATGATTATCTTATTCTTTATTGTGATTGATATCTCTCATGTTTACCATTATAGAGAATATTAGTTCACCCTTTATTAGGTTTCCTTATCTTGGGATATGAAAATTTAAATTATGTATGATGTGTCTATGAATTGTTCTAGTTGTGTAAAATTAAGTGGGTGAAAAAGTATATTTTTATGAACTAGTTGTTTACATAATTAGGGTTTAAAAGAAATTAACATTTATGTATATTTAAGGTATTAGAATGATATATAAGGAACATTCATATGATAATATTTAATATTTATGTGTAAGGTTTTGGTTGATGTTGCTTGTATTAGAGAAAAGATTAGTTATATTTGTAAACTATGATGTGTAAAATTTAGTTAGAATAGTTGGGATAAGCATAAGTATAGAGAACATCCTATGTTTTGACAATGAAAGGAGTGTTCTTTTCTTACCAAATATATCCCTATTATGATACTAGAAATTGGTTATTTTCGTGGTCTAGATTCACCTATGGATAATAACTCCAAAGGGGTTGAATGAGTATTAATTTGATTGTTACTAGTACATAATGAGTGGGCCTAAGATTGAACAACTGAGTGGAATCTCATGAGGATATTCTTGGGTAAATATAGATTTTATATATGAACCATTATGAATAATTTGAATCAATAATGGTTAATTAATACCTAGGTTAAACTTTAGGAATAATAATGTAAAGTGAATGTGTCAGGATTTTGGCATCCTATGAATGATGTTTCAAGATTTTTGACACTGATTATTTAATCTAACATTGTGATTTTTGTTTTTAGTCAATGGATAGAACTAGAATTGATCATGTTAACATACAATGTGATGAAGAATAGAATTATTTCCCTCATAAGAAACCAAATGATATAGGATCTGGAATGTGAAACCTTGGGATTATCCCAAATCAGTTATCTCATTATATGATTAAAAATCCCAACTTGGAAGAGTTTCCTAAAACATATAATAATTAAAAATGGAGTTTTGTGAAGATTATGGAAGACAATAAAATCTTCTTACATATAAAGAATGTGTGTGTAATCTCTTAGGTAATTAATTCAATGGAACGAGAAGATATTTTCTATGTGAAAAAAGTAGGGTATTGATAAACTATTTGATGATGAAAAAGGAAGTGTTCAGTGGATGGATATGAATTTCGTCCTACACTACCATTTTTAGTAAAAAGTATTATGTGTAGGGAAAATGGTAGTTATCAATGTGAATTCCCCAACCCAAGGGATAATCCTTAGACCAAGGAAGGGATTATTCTATTATAATGATTAAAGTAAAATTATTGAAGTGTTTATGTATTTGGATCCAATAAATATGTTTTATATGTGTTTTTTCAATTTTATTATAGTTATAATAATAATGAAACATTATAGGATGGTTTTATAGTAGTTTTAATTTAAGGACTTGAAATAATATGTTGAATTGTACAAACAATATAAAAAATTTATTTTGTATTGAGGCATTATTTTATAGAAGACACATTGTTGAAGGACAGATAACCCTTAATATGTTCTTAAACTTGAGATAATAATATTAATCTTGGAAAAATAGATGATAGATATTGATAAATTAAAATAGATAATACTTATAAACTAGAATTTTATTAGTGAAAATGTTTTTAATGATATATTTATTGAAGTTTACATCATTTTTGGATTTAGGAAATATATTACATAGTTTTTATTTTATTAAAGGAATAAATATATACATAATTTAGGAATTATTTATGTTTTCATTGAGGTTTTTATGGCGGTTAATGCTATTTTAGTGAATGAATAACATTGTTTAAGAGAATATATGGACATGGTATTAATGTGTTTGGTGTGTGACATTATGAACTACTTTATGTTTTTTGGGGATTAAATTTAATTTTTTTTAGAAATTTAGTGATATTACTTCTGAATTTTTGGGTTATAGATTTGGAAAGAAATATTTTTTTATAATTTTAAGGTTAAAAATTTATGGAATGGATTGGGTGTTATTATTTATGTTTTAGATTATAATATATTATATTTACCCACATTAGACCACTGGTGCAAACCATTTTGGTTTTAGTGAAAACCCTATGGATATATCTAAATAAAGGAAAACATCCTAAAATATTAGTGATGTAAAGAGTGTGTAATTTATCTGTAATAGAATCCATATCATGATATTGTAAGTAGATAAATTATTTGGATCCATTTCACCTAGTGGTAATTAACCAGAAAATTTTATTTGAGTATTAGCATGATCTTTGCATGATGCACAACAAGCAGGCCTAACTGCACACCTTGTTTGATAGTAGTAGGGGATATGTTTTTGATGATTGACATTCTATTTATGAATAATTAGGAATTATTTGAGTACATTTTTATATTAATATTCGTGTATATTTTATGACTACCCTCATTTATTTTCATAGATAAGAGAAATTAAAATTACAAGGAATCTATTTAATTATGGTGGGAGAATGTAACACCCTATGATTTTATTATGAGTTTTCCATTATATAAAAACTATGTTTAATATATTATGTCATACAAAACACAAAAATCAAATGAACTGAAATATTTTTTATAATGAAAGAAAAACAATGATACATTATGAGAATAAAATGTGAAATATCATTAAGATAATTAAATGAAAATTAATCCTCAAGTAAATAAAAATATCATAAAAATGAATTATTTTACAAATTATTATTATTATAAAGAATAATTTTTTGTGTTTTAACACCAATAAATTGAATACATTTAATGGTTACAATATAAATATATAATTAGGTGTGATTCAAAACATTCAATGTTGAGAACACAAACTTTTCAATGAAATGTATTTTTCTATATATTCTATATTTTTATCTCAATAAATTAATTTGAGAATTTTTAATTTATGTTTAAGATAAAATGTGAAAATATAAAAAAATGAATTATCAGTCATTTAATTAGTAATTTATATTGAATAATATTAGGAACACTTAATGCATTAAAAGTCATTTTCCTATAACAACAATTTTTCATTATATTTTATGATTCCATTTAAAGTTAAATTCCAAAATTTTAGATTGTAATTTGTTAAAATGAATTTCATATTTTTATTGTTAATAAAAAATATTAGGTAAAAAATATTTTTTTAATCATAAGTTATAATAATAAGTTACAATAGTAAAAAGTTGTCACCACATTAAAAGATAAAATTAGGAAAAGGTGATATAAAAAGAGGTAAAATCTCAAAATATATTAAAAATAATCTCTAAATGGGTGTATGATAGATTTAATAAAAAATAACCATATTATCCTATATAATTTCCAATTTTAAATCCACTTTCTGTAAATATGATATATTTTTTAAATTAAGAAATTAATATTTACAAAAATTCCACCCCACCTCAAAATCTAATATTCCCCTACTTATATAATTATATTAGTATAATTTGTCTTGTAAAATGTTTTTTGATGATGGAATAACCATTATCTAACTCCCTGTCTTTGATTATAAAATGAAATTGTCTCCCATGTTATAGAAATATTACAACCTCCTTGAATAATGTATTCCACTTCTTGTCACCAACATATATGGATGGTTCTAAAAATTAATTCGATAAATAAATATGATATTTATGACATGAATGTGAATTTATAAAATAAATTACGAATTATTTTTATACTATTTAAAATAAATGACTATTTTATGTTTAGTAGCTTGAAATAAGCATATCAAGACATTTTTCTTATTATTAATCTATTCTTCAAAACCCATTAAATTGTGAAAATTTTCGTCTAATAAAATGATAAAGAACATTTAGATATACAATTATATATAATCTGAAACTATTTTATAACTCTATTGATCATTGTCGATGTATTGAATCATTTTAGAAGGAATTGACTAAACAACCACAGGTGGTTGATTAGAGAAAATACTATACAATAAATGAATGAAATAAAATAATAAATTAAACTTAAAAATTTAAATATACCTGAGAAGTTTTCTTGAGTATGTAGACACACACACCATCCTTGTTGAGACTTGAGGTAGCGATTCTTTTTCTCATTCTTAATTTCTTGATACATGTTTCTTATTATTTACCAATTTAATTTTATGTAGTATAAATAATACCCTATTGTATTATTATATCATAAATATATTTTTATTACAGTAATTTTCTTGAATTTAATTTAATCTCTCCATATTCATCTTTCTTTAATACATTACCTAATTCAAAAGGGTTTCTGTTAACTACATTTACTTTGTTGAATTTGTAACAATTAGTCTTGAAATTAATCTTTATAAATTTGGATTATTCAACCCTGTGATAGTATTATATTGTATTACCTATTTCTATTTTATGGTTTACAATTATCCTTAACATTTATACTTATTTCGGTTCACAATCCAATTAAATGGTTTCTTGTTTATGGAGTAGGCCTTATATATTCTTTGTATTTAGGAATCATTTTTATCCATTTCCAAATTAGTTATATTGTTATAATAATGAACATAAATCTACTTTAATGATTTCTTGACACCATTTTCTATTTCACTTTAGTTTATTTACCAAATTATAAAAATAATATTTTTACCATCTTCTACATGGGCTATTTTTTCCCATATTCGTAACCATTTTATAGAAAAATCCCAATACATTTTTTAATTTCATTCAATGAAATTATTATTCAAATTGTTCTATAAATTTTTCATTTTAAATATAATGTTTGATATTTTCTAAGAATAAAAAAATTATTTCATTTCAATGATGTATATCTTTATCTTCCACTCCACATTTCTTATTTTTACTTCATTTATTTCTATGGTTTGAAAATTTGGGATTCATTTTAAATCATATTTTTTTAATCTCCTATTTTCACCCCTAAGAATGGATTTTGGAATGTGAATTATGATTTTCTTTACAACCTTATCACAAACAAATTATTAAAAATAATTTTTTTATTTTATTTAAATTATATTGTCAAAATTAAAAAAAAAATTATCTCATTTGGTGGCATGTTTAAACTATTATACTATACATTATCTTATTAATTAATTATTAATCACTCTTCCTATTCATAATAGTTACATTCTATTACAATCTTCATCTCTCTCTTTTATTTTTTCTCATTTATGTCCATATTCATTAAATATATAGATATATTATATATCACTTCAACTCTTTATTTGTATTGTTCTCTAGTATTTACTTAACTATACACCCAATAATGTATATTGTTTTGTATTGAAGGATTCTCACCAAGAAATTAATTCCATTTATTGATTGGGGAATATATTCACATTTTATATACTTTTTATTTCAATAAAAATGTTTATTGATTACTTAAATAACTAGTTATGGGTGGATCCTAGGCTTATATTTCCCTTAAATTTATTGTTAGGTTATATTATAAAACTTACTTAGGTATTTGGTGTAAATCATACCAATTTATATATAATGTCTTAGAATGAGGACTTGATGATATGTTTATGACATCAGTTATTATGAATTCTATCACTATGAAATTATTTATTGTTTCCTTATGATTAATTAAAATTTTAAATTATCCATGGATATATTACATGCTCATGGTATCAGTTATATGGAATAATTTAGTTATTATTTATTCTTACCATATTTTTACTTTCTTGTTTATTTAATGATAACTTCTATTCTACGATACCCTATACTAATAATTTTTTCTCACCAATCTTATATTTAAATTTTATTAGGTTGTTATGTAGTTTAGTTCATATCAAATATATATTCGTATCATTTTTGTATAATTATTTAGATTTTTTTGAAGACTTATTGTAAAATAAATCGGTCTTGTTTTAATTGTAAATAATCTCATTTGATGGATAAGATATGGGTTTTGTTAATTAGATTTTTTTCCTTGATATTAAAAACTATAATCCTAAAAGGTATTGGGTGTGTAAGTGATAGAATAATGTTTTTTTATATAGTAAATATATTTTGAAATGTTTTGGTTTATTAAAATATTTTTAAAACTTGTATGAAAAGAATATGTTTTCGCACCAGATCTTGGAGAATGTGTTTGGGGTGTAATAAAATTATTTGTTACATTTATCTAAAATATTATAATAATATGAGAAAATATTTTTCTTATACATAGACAGATCCCTAAAAATTAAATTCACATTGAGATCAATATTTAGATAACTAAATATTAATATAAGATTTTTTTCTCTAATACCATTTTATGATTTATTACTAAAAAACTTTATAAAATACATATGTTAGAGAAACCCCTTATTAAGTGAAATATTGTTGAATATGTTCAAAATTTGAATATAGATGCTTATAATAGTTATATAATGATTCTGGAAAATCCAAATGACTACATTATTACCTTCCCATAGACTCAATATGAGTGTGTTATTGACTGTGTGATAATAATATTTTCTATCTATCTTGTTATGAACTCCATTTAGGTTTGATCAATAAAATTTTCACCAAAACATTAATGAATTTAGAATAATTTACCCTATTTCTTAAAAAAATTTATTATAGATTAATTAGACATGTGATTTATTGGTTCTCGTGTTGTATAAAAAATGCAAGTGGGTAAATGTTCAAACTAAAACAATTAATTCTAGTTTTATATCCCAAGTATGTTAATTATAATATCCATCCAATTTCATTGAAACCTATTGTATTTTTTAAGGGAAGGGAATGTTACATGTGATGGAATTATTTAGCATAACTGAAGGTGCTTAAGAAACTCCATGGAAATTCCATGTAAAATATTGATGTTACATAAATAAATTCATCAATTTTGAAGATTATATAATTCTAAATGTATACTTTTTAAATGTTGTAAATATACAAGAATTAAAAATAAAATAAATAGTTTATGGAGCTTGTAATTTGAATTTTAAACATGTGGAAAAGGGTTGTTTAATCATAGTTTGAATAAACTATATATATATATATATATACATATATATATATATATCAATCATATATTTATCAAAATTAAGGATGGGTACAGTTATCTCATCTCGCTAAAATGACAATAGAAGTTGTTTATTAACAGAGAGTTATTAGTAAAAAATTTAGATGAATGATATAAACATGGTTATAATTATATCCAGGTATGTAATTTTTCTAAGATGAATATTGGATAAAAAATACTTAATATGAATGAGTTCGTCAAAGATATTCAATATATTTGAAAAATTAAATTCTATCAGCCATTAGTGGAATATTTTAATGAAAAAAATACACTTTTCAGAATGTTTATCCAAATATATAAAATACCATCGGTGATAAGGATATAATAATTTCTTGGACAATTATTCCCAAAATTGGAAATATGTTTTATTTATTTAAAAAAAAATTATTTGTTGTATCATATAGTTATATTATAAAGAGAATATAGTTTATAAGAAACTAGTGAGAGCATCTTTAGACTTAATGAAGTTAAAAGATTACAAAATAAATTATGTCAATTAGTATTGAAATTTAATATTACTCAATATCCTAAAAGTGTTTAAGTCATATTTGTAAAGGTAAATTGTAGGAAATACATTTAGTTACCTTAAATAGAGTAATGTCACTTTATATTCTAAGGAAGATTTTTATGACATTGTGAATATATAATATAAAGAGTAAAATTTGTTACCAATGTAATCTCCAGGTAAAAGTATGATTGAAATTTTCCAAGAATGATGATGATTATGTTATTATAACGATATTATGTAGACAATATATGTTATCAGCATCATAAAATTTTATGTTGTGAAAAAAATGTTTTTGAATACTACATTCAAGATTTTATACCTTAGGAATTTGATTCCTATGTCTTTCTATTATTAAAACCATATTACTTCATAGATTTTTCTCATTAAAAGAGTTTACTGGGTTGATTTTATCAAATTTTTACATAGATCTATGGTAGTGATTATATATAGATAAAATGAATTAAAGAAAACACAAAGTGTAGTGAACTTAAGGGAGATATGGTGGTCTATCATATGGGATATGATTAAATGGTTTCTAATATATTGTTTGGTTAATGTTCTTAAAATATTATTAGATTATAAAATGTATCATATTGGTAAAAAATAATTTATTTATTTTTCATGTTTTTCACAAATATTATATTAATTAACCTCTCAATGTCTGACTTGGAGTTATCACTAATTGATGTTTATTATAGAGTATTTCAGTTGTTGGTGAAATATTAAGGTTAAAATGAGTATAATTCTTAAATAAATGTAGGTAATATACTCATGAGACACAAATATTGGTTTTTGTATTTTATAACCCACTATGTATATACCACATGTGTTTTACACACTATGATGTTAGAATATGAAGGGGAATGTTTCATATTTTATCCCCATACCTTTGGTTGAAAAGAATCATATAACATTAATCTTAATACATTTATGAAATTATTATAAAATCCTTGAGGATTATCGAATCATTGGTGATTGGGTATATTGTTGATAATGTTGTTGGTTCGATCTAAAATGATATTTTATTTTTCCTCTCATATGATTAGTATTAAATGTTGGCCGCTGATTGAGATATAATGAGAAACTATTTTTTAAAACATAGATAATACATGTTATATGAATATTTATTAGATAAGGGAAATGTAATGTTATCATCCATAAGAGATAATGAAATGTCATTTACTCATTGAATTGGTCAGTATATACGCATAAAATCGAGAATATATGTGTAGTTTTATGGGATTTACATTATCCATGTCTCTGGGTTTCATGATGTATTAGAAAAAATTGAATCATATGAAAAATTTATAATTTCATATGGTTTAGTTGGTGGATAGAGGTATAGATATAAATTTGTTTGTTGTATATCACACCAAATAAATTTTTATCTTGATTAGAAATAATTCTTCTCTTGAGGAATCACCATTCTTAAATTTATGTTTTCAAGAATACATTTGTAGCATGATTAGAAATAATTATTTTCCAGAGGAATCACATTTCATCAATTTTGGTATTTTAGACTTCATGATTTTTTTAACAATAAAATGGCCCATGGGGTCCCAATTTTCATTCATATTTAAGATGATCATGTTTTGGAAACTTTTAGAGCTACCCTGAATGTGTTTTGGTGGATGTCCAGAAGAATTTCTAGATGAAAATTCATTGGGTAATTCATATGATGTATCACATGGAGAATTTATGATAGCTTATCCAAAAGTATTTTTTTATATAGTTTCATATTTGTTTCAAATATTTTTATATAATGTGAATGTGAAATATTACTATAATTATTTAGTATAACTGAGAGATTGATGAATTTGTGCATTAAAGAAACTACTACGACATCATGGTTTAGAAGACATCATGGTATTTACCCAAGTTCATCATGGAATAGTGTACTGAACTGTGTAGTTTTGATTCTTCCAAAGGATTAAAAAAAATTTCAATGTCATTGGAATCAACATGAATCATATATATGTTTCGTCATATTAATTTTTTTTATTATAAGATGATGTTTTTTGAGGATTTAAATTTCAAAACAAGAAACTTTAAACATTAAATATTCATTATGATGATTAAATAGAATGATTAAATAGATTCTAAATATTGGATTTTTTTATGAAAACATAAAATCAATATATTTATAATTTTTTGATTCATGGGGGCCCATATAAATAGTTTGAATCCTCAAGAATGTGGGTTATGATCGATAACACAGAAACTTTCTAGGTTGAAACTATTTATCTATAGCATCACTATTGCCTTTAAACTCAATGATCTAGATGACCATGGAATGGTAGAGGTCTAACTAGATCATTGATTTTTTCCAACAATCCATGGATACATTTGTAGTAAGGAGTCAATCATATTCTTCTTAGTGATCCCAATGAAACTCTTCTGTAAATTGTTTACAAGTTGAATTTATATGGTGAAAGTTAAAACAATTATTTGTTTTATCATTAATGCTAATAATATATTATGATTATAGGATTAATAGTGTATTGGAGTAATTGATAAATTTAATTTAGGATGATATACATTACCCTAGAACCCATCACCAAAAACAACAACCACCTATTCTTTGGTACACTCATCCCATATAAACAGGAACCTTGCTTTTACTGAGGTTATTAAAAATACGTTGACACGCATTCCAAGGTGAACACATGTAGGTTATAAGTACATTTTACCACATGGATATAACTTCTAAACCTCCTCCAAAAATTCATAATGAAAAATGTACAAAGCATTAATATATTGGGGATGGTCAGAAGGTGCCGTCAATAATCTATCAATATGGAATTAGCTATACAAGTAGATGTATTAGACAAGTAAAAAAAATATTAATTAAATTAAAAATAATGGTTATTCTTCAATAGTACTTCAATAAAATTTAGTCATATTAATTAAACCTTGTTTGATCCATGGTTGAACTCTAAATAGGGTACCTTTCCTATATAAGGGAATTTTATGATGGAGATGTTTGATCAAATATATCTCTTATAGAGGGAATTATGTGTGTCTGTGTTTTTTTCCTATGTGTGTAATAATATTTCTAGGGAAGAAGTGCATTTAAATCACTATAAAATGGGATTTCAATTGTCTCATATTGGGTAGATATCATTTATAAATTATCTCCACCTAGGATTCTAATATTCTCAATAGAAGGAATGTGTATATGTATAACTATAATCATATACATATACACAATACTTCCTCTATATGAGGCCCATATCCTATTAGGGAGTAACATATCATATGTATATATATAATTTCCATGTGAAATAGGGAAACATGTCTTATGCTATGAATGATAAAATAAATCTCAGAACCTACATATGAAATACACAACAAACAGTGTTGTACATATGGACTATCAATAAGATGTCCCTAATAATTTTGGTCATTCATGAACTATTACATCAAGAATGATCGTATCATTATCAAATGAATCATTTAACCAATAATATCCAAGGGTTTAATTCAAGAAAAATCATGTCAAATATAACCTTTTATTCCCATTAAAGAACACTAAAATTCATATTAGTTTAATTAATCCCTAAACATGTATCATTATTACTGAGTTTTTACTTTAAAAGAATAAATAATTTCTATATTATACAAGGTATATAGGGAATACCATATTCATGCTTTATTTCTCATCAATATTTATATAAATTTTCAAATTTTTTAATACAAAATAATTGATTCCCATGAGCTACAGGGACATGTTTTAGTGTAATAGGGCATGCTAACACTTAATTATATCATAAAAAGAGGTTATATTTTAGAAACCCTTAAAAATATATAAATTGGAAAAATTAATTTAAGGAAACTCATAACTTGTTTTATTTATCTATAATATACTTTGGTTGTTCTATAGAATCACAACCAAACCATTGGTTTGATAAAAACATATGGGATAACAATTTTTTCTCATATCCTATGAAAACCCCATGTTTATTAAAGTGTTTATTTAAACATTAATTCAGTTATCCCTCACTCTACCCTATTCCTTTGTAATAACCACATTTTGAAAGTATGAGATAAATAATAGGGGATCTCAAACATAATATTAGGGAGATGAAAATACTTATGCTTTAAAGGATTATTATTACACCATGAACTAATTAAAGAAATCCAGGTTAGGTAAAAATGGATTTTGGTAACTTCTCGAACCAAAAATCACTAACCTGGCATGAATGGGTGTGGCCCTACCACAAGATCATTGATTTCACCATCCTACTACCCCTAATAGGAATATCAAAAAACATATATGAATATTGTGTTAGATAATACATGAACATATTATACCTATAATAGAAAAAAGGAAGAGAGGGGATACACTACATTATCTTGACAAAAGAAGGACTCTGATAGAAATTTAGTGATGTATACTGATGAGGATTCAAAACTATGTTTAATGTGATTTTATGGAACCCATGTAAGATATATCATAGGATAACGATATTTATAATAAAATTAAAATACTAATTTTTGGGTTTAAATGATCATGTTTTTAGTTTTAATTTAATAAATTAATAATTTTTTCACGTTGAAGACATGAAAGAACCCACAAGAACTCTGATGGACACTGTAAAAAATATAAAAAAAGATCTAAAAGCCTCTATCTTGTGAATTGGAGGTTTAATTTCCATCCACCTTAATTTTAGTGGGAGGTCGGGTCATTAGCATACTTCCACTCCTTGATCCCTTCTCTCAAAACATAGTCACCAGCCATCCCCAACTATATTAACCATCAAGATCTACCAAAATACACCATAAAATATATACATATAATGTATTGAAATGGAATTAAGCTACTTATATGGAGATATCATGTTCTTTATAGCCTCTCCATCATTAGTTTCCCATCCATAAGAAGATTTACCTAGATTTTGGTGATAATAGTTTTGTTTATTGAGATCAAACAACTGTATAATGTTCCAAATCCTTTTCTATGTGATGAACCTGATTCCATTATACTCATAAAAAAAGGAATAACCATTATTTAAAATTTAATCACTTTATGAAATGATTTAAATAGGTTATAACATGAATGATCCATGAAAATCAAATTATATTTCATCATAAAAAACTAAAAGAATAACTTTGTACCCATACTTTTTCAATTTTGAGTCATGGAAAATGTTTAATACTCTAACTGATGTGTATAAAATTTTTATATCCTAGAATATAGTAAGAGATTACATAATTTGTCTAATGATTTCATATTTATCTTTAATATTAAAGAGTAGCATCAATTTCTAGTAGTATAGCTATATATATACTTCCTATTCCAAAATTTAGTTTGGATAAAATCACCATAGAATTTAATGATGATATTATCTTCCTTCTTAAAAATAAGGGATCCAATATGGGTGGTGTTGAATCATTAGAAAAATATAATTTGTTTTCATCCCATTAGTTGGTAATCCATGGTTTATATGTTTGGAAATCTATATATTATTAATAATGTGAACATCATGGGGTTCCAACCACCATTCTATCTTACTGGTACATGAGGTTCATATCACCTTTTTTGGGAGTATTGTTAAAATCTTTGTGGTCATTAGTGAAGATATGTACAATTTATCACTTTCATATGGATTTTTAATCTAATAGGACCATTATTATTCTGGATGATATGGTATGGGATTGTATCCTAGATTTTGTTGGTTAATTTGAGATTCATTACTCACTTTTATAGTTTTTTTTATAGTAATATTTATCAATCATTTATTCCAAATGGACCATTTTGAAGCACTCTACAATAGGTTATTCCATTCATCATTATTCTAAGAGGAGAGTGGGAAATCATTAAAATTTATCACTAATATATTTCAGTAGAAAAATAAATGGTTGAAGTTATTCTGAAGGTGAATATATATTTCCAAAAGTCTCCATAAATATTTTACTATTAGGAGGGGATGAACCATTGAATAATAATTTATGTCATTAAAATTTTTATCACTGAATCTTCATAGATCTTGTGTATGGTATAGATAGTAGATGTGATATAATATTATTGTGGATCATGAAGTAACCTAAAAATATCTCTATAAAACATAATTATTGTATAATCTTGAAATACCAAGTGTAGTTAATATTCCATTTTAACCTATTTATTTGTTCTATAATTTTCATTATGATTTTTATCCATCGTGATTTGGTAGTAATGGGTCAGAAAAAATAATATGACATGAAGTATTTTTTGATTTCCTATACTTGAATACCTTATTATTAGAATTATTAGAATTTTTATATTATCTAAAGAAAAATTAACAAATAAATATTGTATTCTTATTTATTTATTGGTTATGAGTAGTTTAGCATACTCATTTAATCATTTCGATTAATTTAAAACATTTCTACTAGGATTTATATTATTTCCTTTAATGTTCTGTTTATTTTATTTAAAATAATATTTCAAAATAAAAAACCATTAATAAATAATACTTATGATGGAGGGGATGGGTAATGATATGATTGTCATTGTGTATATATAGACGATAAATTTCGCACATCATGAAATGGTATTTAATGTATTTTTATTCATCAACATAGACTACGTGACCATGAGGGTATCTAAATGATCCACATGATGTGGATGATGAACATACTCCACTTTTTAGGCCTCTCATTGATCCATAATTACTCAATGGTTTAGATCAAGTACATCATGTGGGGGGGCGGGGCAGATTGTGAAATAATGATACCCTCATATTATGATATTATGTTGGATTTCTAATTATATCGCCCTCATATTTCCCATAGTGAAGTATCCCCTCAATAAGTACATGAGTTTCAATAACATCAATCAAATATTTTAGATTATTGAAACACTATAACAATATAAAATTCATCTATCCACCTCAATTTATGACATTTTTTAACGTAAATAGAGGTACATGATGATTGAGGCAAAAAAAGATCAAAGGATTAATTTCATGGATTTACTATAATTATTTTGAAAGAATTTTTAATAGGATAAACAGAAATGTGTGAAATATTTGAATTCATAGAGTTTAATCAGTGATTTATAACCATGATAGAGTATAGTTAAAAAATTTCTGACCTACTCTGATTTACTCACAATATGAGTGGTGTTGAGGAGTTAAAATTTGGATGGTTTGAGATGGGATTGAGGAAGCCATTGAAAACTCAAGTGCTGATATTTAACCTCTTGATCATCTATAAATTAGTGAATAATGATTTTTTGTCTCATATTAGTTCCCATGGTGAAATTAGAGTTGGTCTCTCTTTTAGGTGGTCAGATGGATCATTAAGAGGAGGTGGTTCTAGGTGGGTCCATGTAGGTAAATAAATTTAGGGGTGATTTCACTCCTTGGTCTAGGGAATCTATGATTTGATGGTTCCAATGTGGATAATTAGGGAATATTTGATTTTACTATCTAGTTGATCCATATAAGTTCCACTAGTGTGGTATGGGGGGTCATCTTAAGTGGTTTTTTAGGTCTACCTCATTGTAGAGTATTATATAGTGACCCTAGTAGAGTTAGGATTCATATGTTTATATAAGTGGGTATGATTCAATGGGAAACATAAACCTATTGGATATTCTAGATATGGTAACATTGGAGTAGGGTAGAATAATTAGTCAGTATCACTTTTTTTAGTATAGGGATCCAGTCTATAGGATTGCGTCAATGTCTAGGTAAGGGTCCTCATAGCTAAGAAGTCTGAGGAAGGTACTTCAATATTTTGAGTTACTATTCTAGTATCCTCTCTCTTCATCTATGATTTATTTTATGAGGAATATCATTCCTTTACTTATTATACTTTTTTACCTCTGTTATGCTTATAAATGGAATCATATTTGTTTATAATTAGTATTAATACCTCATGGGTTATGTGGTTGGAACGAAACATGAAATTTATCTCTTGTCCCCTTATGATGGGATTATTCATAAATTTTTGGGAATTTTCCACTAGAGATATTAAAATGTTTTTTCTTATTCAATGTAATTATTTTTTAACATAGTTCAAAGGAATTTATTAATTTTAGAAGAGGGGATATTAAATAACTTCTCTTTATGGGAACAAATTTACAATTTTTTTGGAAATTGATAAAACTAAGTGGGTGGAGCATGGTTGGATCTGAAAAAAGGTATAGATCGTACCTCTCAAATAGAATGTATGGTTCTTGTAAATGATAAAACTAAGAGATCAAAATATTTTCACCTAGTAATATATTTTTTCCAGGATATGTTTCCTATATTTTTATTTGGTTGAATGGTAAACATGAGGTGTTTTTATCGATCATGTTAGTACTAGAAATGGAGAAGATTTTGCGTTTTTATAACCATATGGTATCGAAAAATTTGATAGATTTGGAATATCAGCTAGAGGTTCTAGATTACTTGGGTTTTATATACATTAGTAACTCTCCTTGGGGTTCTTTATTTCTTATTTATAAAAAGTCTTATGGGATTCGATATCTTTTCATGAACTATCAGAACTTGAACCTGATAACTATAAAGAACCAAAAAGAATTTCCTCAAATAAAAAATTTGATTGACCAATTTAAATGGATGAAATGGTTTAAATAGATTTTCTTATATTTGGTTATCATCCGTTTTGGGTTCGACCTAAGGATATCTTATATATTTCATTCTAAGTTTTTTATGGGAAATAGTAATAATTGATATGCCTTTTGTCATGATGAGTTTACTTGCAGCTATGATGGATTTGAGGAATAGGATATTTAAACCATATTTACCCTTTTTTCATTTTATTCATTGTAGATTAAATCCTAGATTACATGAAAACTAGAGGAAAATGAAATAGGAAAATTTATATAATTTTTTTAATGATAAGGGTCTATAATAATTTTTAAAGATTTCCAATTACTCATTGAGGATTCATGAAGCTATTTTTTTGTAATCTAGTATCACAAGCTAACGTCATTATTTACCCTAAGAAAATATAAGTGGTTATGTCTCAGGAAGTACGTATGAATATCTTTATGGTTCATAATTTTCTAGGACTTAATGGGTATTACCATCGTCTCCTTCAAGATTTTCCCATACAGTCTCTTTTATAACTACACAAATAATTATGGGAGTGAATTTAATTTGATCAAAGTGGTGTGATATATTTTTTATGAGTAGATGAAGTGGATTAAAAAAACACCAATTCTATATTTTGATATTTATATTAAGAATATTTTTAATATAATGACTAATTTTTGGGCCTTGGGTGTGTATTGATATAGGACTTTCATGTAGTGTTCTATGATTCTAGGAAGTTATGGCTAAATGAGAGTAATTAAATAACCCATGATCTATAACTAGCCACTACGTTACACAATTTTAAATTATGTTGAAATTACTTTTTCGACATGAAATTTATAGTACATGTTGACCACTAGAACCTCACGAATATATTTTCATAGAGAAATCATAATTTGGCATATTTTCATTGGGTCGAAAATTAAAAATCCTTCAATTATAATATTATTTAAAATATTTTTAAATGAAATATTTTGGTTAACACTCATAATAGGAATTCTAATCCAAAAAATGTGTGGGATGATAAATATTAATGGAGGCTTATGTTTGTGCTCACTGTCCTCCATCAAGATATTATTAGAGAATTTGGTGGTGTATATTTTTACCCATTTGATCATGAATCCTAGGTTATGGAACAAATAAAGGATTATTATTTCTCCAACTAGGATTATTAAATCATTTGAGATAGAATCAATGGCATAGATATCCTAGAGGGTAATCTCAAGATCTTACAACTTTCTTTGATGTAAATAAAAAATTTGAGACTCCTACCAATATATTGGAAGAGGTAATAAAATAGTATCAATCATCTCATTGGGATATGTATGTAATAATTTTAAAGATGTACCATCAAATGCATAGGAAATTCTAGTGTCTTGGCATGATGTTGGAGACTATAATACTTTTTTTCATGATGTGTTAGTTATATGAAAGTTTAGGCAGAACATTGGATACTATCAACAGAGTTTCAACTACTTCATATAATAAAATGGAAATGGGGTTAAATAACCATATATTTCATTATGTTCTTTCCTCTCTCCATAAAAAAAATTGTCTTGTATGGGTTGTGGTGGATCGCCTAACCAAGACCACTCATTTTATACCTATCTGAGTGGTATCCTCATTCGATGAGATTTGAAACCTCTATTTCATAAATATCCTGAAACTTCATGGGATTATGACTAGTATTGTATCTTAATGGAACATAAGATTCATATCACATTTTTTGCGAGGATTATAAAAATATATTGGTTCATAGGTGATTTTTAGTATCAATTATCACTCTTAGATGGATAGTCAATATAAGGGTACATGTAACATTTTGGGAGTTGTGTTATGGGATTTTATCCATTATTTTTGGTTTCATAAGAGATTCATTTACCACTTTTATTTTTTTGCTATAATAAAAAATCTCAGGTGTTTATTTAGATGGCCTTTTTTGTGACACTCTATGGTATGTCATGACATTATCAGTTATAATTGGATAATATTAGGTAATCATCACTAATTTTCCATATCATAGATTAAGAGATAATTGAATTGGCTATGTTTATCTTGATGTGGTTATAAACTATAAATCTTATCCAAAAACATATCTTGATTTAAGGATAGGACCATTGGAATTTTATCTATGGTCATTACATGAGTCGGGTTCAGATATGGACGACCTAAAAAAATGGTAACCCGTGGATTTTATTTTTACTTAAACAAATATTGATGTATACAGTTCAAGGATAAATCACTCACAGGGGTCATGAGTCTTTTTAAATTTGTCATTTTAAGGTTATAGAGGCTATTTCGGTGGAATAGAAGTGCTTATCCAGGGTATTATATCAGATAAATGGTTGTGCCTAGGGTATTCCATGAGGGATTGAAAAAACTGATACTTTGAGGGATATACTTTGGAGAAAGTTTTCCACCAATTTCATTGTTTATATTATAGTCAAATGGTGAAAATTCACTCTATAAGGTGAACTGTGTAAGTGGGGAACCTAGATAAGCCCTTGAGGGTAGGGAACAACATCCTTTTAAGATATATACTTGGGCCCTTATATATATTTTTTATTCTTTCTTATATAATATCCTTAAAAAATTTCATTTTCCTTAGACTATGTGAAGGATAGGGTGATAGTTATTTAACAAGGTTTCTAAGTATAATACCCTAGATGACCTGAATATATCTCGCTTCCAATTTTCCCATTTATGTTGGCCTAAAAATCACCTGAGGGAGAGGTTTAGAAAGAGTAGGTACATAGGATAAGGTTCTATTATATCAAGATCTTAAGGTCTTTGACTATGTTCAAGTTAGAGGTTGAGTTTATTTCTATATGAAATGGAACCATGGGAACCCATCCATTGGATTAACCTCTTTAGGTACCCATATTGGTCTTCTGGTGTGTGCTCATGGAAGATGGAAGTCATGTGTGTTCTTATTAGATAGATCACACATAACCACTCAATGGTGTGAACACATGAATTTGAAGGGGTTTGTATATGAGGTTTCTTTAGGGTTTGTTCCCATGGTTCAATATTAGGATTCATACATGAGTTTTTCCTAGTGAACCCCTATGGGGTTCCTCCCAAGTGTGAAAATAAGATTTGTCGTGGTACATGTATGAGTTATGGAATGGTTTATGTACAACCTTCATCTGGTCAGTTAATAATAAAAAATTGATAAAATTACATCATAAGAAAACCTAATTAAAATGTCCTGTCATTTTATTTGGGTATCTATTTTATCTCAATGATCGATCAAATCAACAAAATCAAAATAATTTAACCATAGCTATAGGATAAATCTGTAGCATGAGTTTTTCATGGACAAAATACATCCATAAGACCATTAAAATGTATCTAAATATTTAAGAAAACATTTTCTTTAAAAAGCAATTGGATTCATTCCCTACTCAGGATAAGAGTTTCTCAATACCACATTAACTTGTTGGGAAATATTTTTAAAGGATCTATATATAGAATCCCATAGAATCCTAATAGGGTAGGGGTGAATTAGGATGTCAAATTTTTCATCTAAAGTGATGTATCATGTTCCCACATTGGTAAGAACTTGTTCAACATGTCATTTGGAGTAGTTCAATAATAAAATAGTCACATTAAAAGGAAGAACACAATAGCATTAATTGGTTCACCACTAAGGTCTAGTCTAAGTAGAATATGCCGACAGTGTGTTGGTGATACCTAAATCCACTAATATTCACAAGTTGTGGAATAGATAATTTCGGTAATAGTCACTCTAGGATAGGTACACTACCTTTTAAATATTTTTGGGATATGTCACAACATCCCTTGGAACACTTCAATTGAATCCCCCTAGCTCACTACCATGAGATAATTCTCACTCAGTTTATCAACTTGAAGGTCACTTGATTTGATTGGCATTAAAGCCTTTCTCCCTCTCTGATCATGATACTCGTCTTTCATAGATTACATAAGTTTATTATTTTTAAAGTCCTATCCACTTAAACCTGATGTTCAATACTACCTATATTGAATATCCTTCTTGAATCTCATTAAATTCTCAAATCCTACTGCCTTTGTAGAACAAACTACCATCGTGAAACTCACTTTCATTACGGAACAAACTACCTTCACAAAGCTCCCTAAGTCAATATAGAAGACCTCATCATCAAAAAAGAACCCTTTAATAAAAATTATTGGAATCTATCAAGAATAATAGTATTTTTGGGATTCTTATACTTTCATAGAAATCTAGATTCACAAAGATAACTTAACTTCATTAAATCAGAGTGTTTCCAGATTTTCTTTTAAAAACATTGTACCAAGTGAAGGGGGATAACCTCATATTTATAGGTACATTCATTCGTGATGCTCCACCACCTCTTCATGGATTTTCTGGAACTTTTAAAAACAACTTCACATAGCTCCTTCCATCACAAATATCAATGTAAATTCCTTGTTTGGGATTCTCATCACAAGCATAGAGCTTTCCATTAAAACCCTTCACAGGAATCACCGCAATCGTTGAGATTTCAATCACCGAAAATGAAACTTCAATTCTTAATCATTCACATTGCTTGTTGATGTCATGTAGATCAATGTCAACAATATTTTCTCCTTTGAGAAGCACAATTTTCTAAGACCATCATTGTGACACTCATTGAATTTCATTATTTTCATGAGGCCTTCAAGAAAAACCACTTTTCATGATGAAATCTATCCTCAAAATATTGGACCCATATTTTTTTCAAACACTGGGAAATGAAACCATCTTCAATATTGTTTAAATCTTGAACTATAAGATCCCTTTTATTTCAAACTACTTGATCTTCCATGTAATCTTTGATCATCCATGTGTAATATTGATAACAAATACAAACGATACTCTATTTCTAGTAATGAACATCCTTGGTTCCAACACTATATCCCTTAGTGAATGAAGAGTCTACAAAACATGGAGACTCTATTAGTATCTTCTTAATAGTGTGAGGTACTCCTTCATAATCATGTTATCTAATTTTTTATCATAACATTATCTTCATGGAAATGTGTTCAGTTCATTTTTTGGTTCCTATATCCTTCTAACACAGTGTTCTTTAAAAATGTAATTTTTAATAAGAACAGCCCAGATGATTTTTCCACTAATACAATAATAGAATATCATAGTGTAGTAATACAGTGTAAGATTAAAAAAATATCTCATAATAATCAAAATTTATATGAGTTTTATGGAAGGGTAACATTAACATGTTTTGTTGATTGGGTATCGAGTATCAACATTATTCATTTTCTAGTTTTCAATGAATTGGTAATAGGAGAGTTTAGAACCATGATAATTGAATTAGAACCTATAAACAGATCCATCACATAACCAATATGAGTAATTTAAGACCTCGTACTGATAATTAGGAAATTGATACTACTTAAATATTTCATAGTTCTTTATATAGAATATAATAACGTAATTTATGTCATCTTTGAAAGATATTTCTTAGCCATAATAGGAGCTAAAAAAAGATTCCTTATTTAATTTCACATTTAAAGTGTTATAGGATAAAGATATTCACAATGTGTTTATAGAAATAAAATATCCACATGTGTTGGATGTTTGTTTTTCAGTTGATTTCAGTTATAAAAAAGTTTATTGTAAAATGAATAATCATTTTCATGTAGATTTTTCATAGAAAAATAAAACCACTAATATAATTACTCAGATTTTATTTGTATTAGTTTTTGATTTTATATAGAATATTTTAGAGAATGGGTGTTGAGATAGCATGTGATTCCAAGGTCTGATGATCCTAGAAGAAATATTTGAAATAAATTGAATATTTTAATATCACCCATGTGTAATTTTCCTTAAAATTTTGTAATAACTCACAAACAGGGGCCTGGATCAGAAATCATAGGTCGTTGTTGTGTTTAGAAGATGGGTTTTACCATAGGTGCGACCTAGACTTTTTCTAAAAATGGAATTGTGTGAAAAAAATTGGGAAAAATTGATTAAAATAAAAAAAATATATATATATTTATTTTATTTTTTGTTTTTTGAAGAGGCGGTTGATCTCTCCTATAAATATATAGTTATATAAATGTCTCAAGGTTGGGAACATAACCTTGCGGACCTAGAGAGACTATTTTAGAGCATTCTTGGTAGGGGGTGGAGGATCAAGGAACAATGTGCCAACAGAATGTGAGGATCCTTCCAATGAAAGGGTTGTGGGACTATTCCTCTTCAACGATTGATCTAATCTCTAGGTTAGATGTTTGATTTCTGAATTTACATCAAATTTAATTTTCCTGGAAAAACGTGGATCAATTCCATGAAAATAACTAATTTTCACATTGATGGTAGATTAATTTGATGGAATTGTATTTTTCATTTATTTTATCTCTCGTTTTTTATATGTTTCATTGAAAATGGATCGAGGGTAAACAAAGGTAAATATTCATTCCTCACAACTTTTTCCTAATGTATTTCTCCCTTGTTTCTTCACTTTTTAATTGTGGGTATTTATTTTGTCCAGTGTTATGACTATTAAATATTATTTTATTATTGTGTGATCATTATTTATTAAAACATATCAATACACTGGGTATGACTTGTGATGGAGGTTTTGATTTGAGGATCAATGATGGTAGTGGATGATTCGAGGGGGAATAAGATAAGATTGAACCACAAATTTTGTTCCTATCAGTTTAGCTATAAGGCGGTGGGGTTTTTGCTTGATGGATCACTTTTGGTGTAAATTAAGGGACCATATTCAATGAGTGGGTGATAGAAATGTTGGGTGACCTTATATCCATGGGTTTAGTTGAGGTTGGCTTCTCTAGCAGTGTATAGAACAATAAGGAAGAGATCACAACAGATGTAGAAAATCTCAGTTTACACAGCATGTAATCTGGAATTACACACCTTATGGGACCCCCTTGTATTGTATTAGAGTTTCCACATAGTGTTAAATATCAAAAGACTTGTGGCACATATTCGGCAGATAGATGTGTATCTCAAAGGATACAAGCGAATTGGTGGACCAAGTACATGGGCATTGCCAGGTGTACAGAGGTTGGTAACAAGGCATGGCCAGTAGTACATGAGGATGGCCAGATAGTGTAGGAAAGGATTAAGGTGATATATACACATTGTATACTATTCCTATATGTTGTTAATGTATATAGTTACTTGTCAACTAATGCATAACAACACGATAAGGACAGGGGTTGGTTGGACACACTCTGTACAATTATTACACACTGTGTAGACACTTTAATGGTGTTTATAGCCCTTACTTTCTTCATTCTAGATGATTCATGGTTAATCATGTTACCTTGGTCCATTAACTCAATGGAACATTTTAGTATTACATCCTCATCTCAGGATTGAGACCCCCTCTAGAGGTTGAGTCTTAGAAAGAGTTTGTGGTGTCCCTCCATGAAACATGATTGTGATCCTCTATTTTCATTATATCCTATGTGGTGGTTTTGGTATCATCATGACTTCCTAGAGAAGGGAGTTGATCTTCAATCTATCTGGTTTTATAGGTATCATCCATGATATCATTATCATATGATCCCCTACATACACTACAAAAAAATGACTACATTAGAAGGGGTTATTTTTGACATTTGAAGGGGTTATAACCCCTTCGAAAGACAGTAGTGGCGGTTTGGAAAAATCCCTGCTAATGTTACCGCCTACTATCATTAGAGAGACAGTAGCAGTGGATATATTAGAAGGGGTTTAAAAATCCTCTAATATTGATTTAAATTTTTTGAAAATGCCTGCATTAGAGGCAGTTGTAGTTGACACCTCCCCTAATGAAGTAATATTAGCGGCAGTTTAAACTGCCTCTAATGTCTTTTACTTTAGGGGTGGTCCACTAATTTTTTTTCAATTATTTTTTCCCTACCCCATTCCACATTTCCCACACCCAAGAAACCCCGCCTTGTCCCACACCCTTACCCCCCCCCCCCCGTGTCATCCCCCTACCCTACCCAGGCCCCCATGCCCCTGCCTCGTCCCGCACCTCGCCCCCCACCTCGTCCCCATTCCTTATTCTCCCCCCATCGGTTCTCCACACCCTCCCCTCCTCCCACTCTACGAAGCCCCTCCAGTTCCCCGCACCCTCTTCTAATACCATTCTACCCAGGCCCCCATGCCCCCGACTCGTCCCGCACCATGCCCCCCCTTATCCCCCATTCCTCAGTCTCCCCCTCCGGTTCCCCGCACCCTGTCCTCCACCTATTCTGTGAAGCCCCTTCAGTTCCATGCACCCTCTCCTCCTCCCATTCTACCCAGGACCTCATGCCCCCGCCTCGTCCCACACCTTTCCCCCCAACCTCATCCCCCATTCCTCAGTCTCCCACCTCCATTTCCTCGCACCCTCTCCTCCCCCCATTCTGCGAAGCCCCTTCGGTTCCAGGTGCCCCTCTTGTTGCTTGTTCCCCAAACCCCCCCTCTAGTTCATTGATCCCCTCAGTCTCCCCCCTCTGGTTCCCCATACCCTCTCATCATCCCATTCTGTGAAGACCCTCCAGTTCCTCGCAACCTCCCCTCCTCCCATTCTACCCAGGCCCTCAAACCCTCGCCTCGTCCCACACCCTGCCCCCCGCATCGTCCCCCATTCCTCAGTCTCCCCCCTCTGGTTCCCCATACCCTCTCCTCCTCCCATTCTGTGAAGCCCCTCCAGTTCCCCGTACCCTCTCCTCCTCCCATTCTGTGAAGCCCCTCCGGTTCCAGGTGCCCCTCCTATTGCCCGTTCCCCAAACCCCCCCTCTGTTTCATGGCGCCCCTCAAGTTTTATGTTCCCCACATCCCTCTGCATAAAATAATTTGGTTGGCAATGAGATTAGAACTAGGGACCAGCCATACTCTCCCTCTCGAAATCCCTTACTTTCACCACTACGCCAATTCCTTTTTTGAAATATATTTACATATGTCTATATTTATATATAAATATGATTATCTATTTTAAAGAATATTATTCAGATAATATATTTCCATACATTTAAATAATAACCTATCTGTAAATTTATATAAACAATATATATGTTTTTATATTTATAAGTATTTTTATATGAATTATTTATATACTTAAATGCATATTTATATATTATATATGTGTTTTTTCATATAATATATATAAATGACTATATTTTCATATATAAATATATATTTATAAATACATTTATACTTCTCTATGTTTGTTTATGTATTTTTTTAATATTTACATATATAATATAATTATAATATATTTAATTAATTATTTTTATATACTTATATATACATGTCTGTGTGTGTGTATCATAATAATAATATTATTAATTATTATTGTTGTTATTAAAACTATTTTTTAAACTATAAAAATTATATATGGGTTTCATAAATATTATACATTTATTTTATGATTTATATCATAAATATATTATACTAAATAAATTTATATTATATACTTATATAAATTATTTATATACATAAAGACATATTTAAATATTATATATGTGTTTATTTAAAGAATATATATATATAAGTATTTAGTTAATATATTTATATAAGGTTCTTTAAAATATATTTATATATTGTATTTCAATTCATATATTTATTATTATTTACATTAATATATATTTATTTGTATAAATTGTTTAATATTATATACAATTAATATATAATTATTATTATATGAAATACAATTTATACAAATATTTATATTATATATAATTTATATTTTGTGAAATACGATTTATACAAATATTTATAAAATTTTATATGCAATAAAATTTAATATTATATATAATTAACATGTGTATTGTATATAATCAATGTTATAGGAAATATATTTATAGAAATTTATACTTAATATTATATGAAATACAATTTATAAAAATAAATAAACATTAATGTTCATAATATTATACATATTTTTGTATAAATATAAATATGATTAAATACAATCATATAAATATTTTATATAAATACATTTATATATTGTGTTTTAATTATATATATATATATGTAGATATATCTATATATATGTATATAGATATACATATATGTATATATATGTATATATATGTATATATATATGTATAGATATGTATATATATATGTATATGTATATGTATATATATATGTATATTTATATTATGGAAGTTTCTTTTCAAAAAAATAATGGGGGCTCCCAACTCCATGTGATAAATTAAATTAGAGGGGGTTTTGAACCCCCTATAATTTAATGACATTAGGAGGGGTTTTAAACCCCCTATAATTTAAGACATTAGATGGGGTTTTTAACCAACTCTAATTTAAGACATTATAGGGGGTTTTGAAACCCCTCCAATTTAAAAAATTAGAGAGGGATTTCGAACCCCCTCTAATTTAAGACATTAGAAGGGGTTTTCAACCCCCTAAAATTTAAGATATAATATGGGGTTTTGAAACCCCTCTAAAATCCAACTGGATATTAATAAAACAATGTTAAAAAATTTAGAGGGGTTGCAATTAGAGGGGGTCAGTAACCCCCTCCAAATTCAATTATTAGCAATGGTAGTAAATAATTCTCCATTTATTTTTTATTGAAAATTAATTTAGAGGGGGTTGTGTAGAACCCCCTATAATGTTACAAAAACTAAATTTATAGGGGGTTGTGCATAACCCCCTCTAAATAACCCCCACTAATGTACTGTTTTTTTGTAGTGATAGCTGGTTGATCAGGATTGGGTTCATGGTGCCCCCAACCGGTCATAGGCATGGACCTCTATTTTAATATCAGGATATTCTATGACTGGTGTGATTTATTGGGTTGGTCGCAATGATCATGACCTCCTCGATGTGTGTCTCGAGTTATAGCATGGATTATGGAGTGGGTTTTCTAGAATAAGCATTGATTCAATCAAAATCCTGCGGCTAGTAGTTGGTTGTGACTACCTAGTGGTACAATTTCTTTCTTGAGCATATCTGGGTTTTTTATATTATACATTTATTGATATTTAATTATTATGAGCTTCATATTTTTGATGATTCATGTTTAGTGTTTTTTTGGGTCCAACAAGGTACTGTTATACTCACCCCAGAATGGGATCTACCGACATTTTCCGGGCCTTATGTTGACGATAACCCATTTAATGATATTATGGATGTTTATGGAGTATATATATCATAAAATAAGATTGATAGACCAAGGTTTTTTAGGTTTCATTCTTCTTATCATATTCCTCTACCATAGAGCAGGTTTGACTCTCTAAAGTTTCTGATTGGGATTTTATTTGGCCCATTTTTTCTTTAAGTGCTTTACTTTTGTACTCTGTTTGTGGGATCATAGATGTATTCATGAATTTGGTTCTGTTGTTTATATTTTATAATTTTTTTTTGCTTGGATATGTGTTCATGTGTAAAGGTACTTTTGTATAATAATGCTCATTTGTGGGATATTCATACTCAGTGTTCGTCACCAGCCCATAGCTTATTGGAGGCGGTCTTGGGGTAGTCATGGTTAGACCCTAGTGGGTTGGGTTGTGAAAGGGTGGTATCATTGAAGGTTATACCATTGTATTTGGGTCTGTGATATTGTTTTAGGGAAATAGCAATAAGTATTTTGATTTCAACTTTCATGCATGGACACCAGTGTCAGTGCAGCGGCCGACGTATCCAAACACCAGGACTCTGATAACCTACCTTTTGATTGGTACATGTAGATATTAGTTGTAGGGAAAACATTGGTAGATACATCATAGAGGAAGAGTTCGTGCTTTCCATGTCCTTCATGAGCCTTTCCTAAGATATACTCTTTCTTCGTGGTATATCTGGTTTATTTCATGATGCCTCTGTGAAGGAAGCCTTCCATAATTCCACATTGTGATCACAAGGCTGATCCACCGAGTGATGAGGCTTCAGTATAAGGGAGTGTACCCAAAATAAAACCTCCAAGTGGTTTACCAGCTATACCACCACCTATTGAGCATTATCTAGCGTTAAAAAATATTGTAGGGGATATATATAGGTGGAGTGAATTACACACATTCCAAAGTCAGAAACCTCCCTATTTTCGTGGAGAGCTAGAACCCTAGGTGTTTAAGGACTCATTATAGGAAGTCACTCAAATTATATACCTTGTGAGGACACATGTAGATAATATGGTGGTCCTCATGGAGAGTCTTCATCAAGGATCTACTTTGTGATGGTGGAGCTAAGTGACTTAGTCACATAATGACATAGATCACTCTTACTTAGACTTTGAGCATCTCTTCATGAAGATGTTTTATCCTATCATGTTGCAATAAGTGCTAATTCAAGAGTTTCGGTATTTTCAGTATGGTGGTTTTACCAGGGTAGAGTAATTAGTGAGGTTTACTAATAGATTGAGATACTCCATGGATATAGTTGAGGATCCATTTTTTCAGAGCATGTACCATTGAGGATGGATTATTCTTGGATATCAGGGCATTAATTAATACTCTATGAATTCCAACCTATACTATAGAGATATATCAAGCCTTAGTGGTTCATAGCTTCCTAGAAATTCATGTTATAATAGTTAGTCCTGGTAGAGGGAAGCTAGGGGATAATACCTCGACATTAGGTAGCTTACGACCGACTCAGGGATCCAAGAATGTCAAATGCTTCATGATGTGATCCATGGAAATAGGTTATGTGGTGCATGAATCTTATGATGGCTCAAATTAGCTAAGGGATAGGAAGTGTTTCTCCTAAGATGGTCATGTATATCTACAATGATATTTTCCAACCTATTATATAGATGTTCGAGATACGTTCTAGGGACCTCCAAGGTACATTCATATGCAATTGAAGGGTCTTCCGAAAGGTGGAAGACATTACAGAGGGGATGGAAGAGCATGAGGAGTTATCCAATGGTTTGACCTATTTCAACCACCACCCCTAGGTGTTCCATGCCAGGTTCAGCGAGATAGTGGTTAGTGATGAGGCTAGCTATAGTCTATAGAGATCTATGACCCTGAGTCTCTAGATATGATACAAGGTATGATCTATGTATTTTCTACCTAATTATTAATTTTTATAGACATGGGTGTGATTAATTCCTTTTTACACCTCTTTGGATCAAGACATGTAGATTCTGGTTGGGACTTTTATTTGATTGTTTCCATTTTAGTCTTCGATAGGAGGTGACTCAGTGACTGTGCATATATTTTAATAGTGTGATCTAAAAATTTTGAGGTAAGACTCTCATATGGGGTCTCTTTATAACATTGATGAGTCCTTATGATGTCATCTTATTTATGGAATGTCTAACCACTAGTCATGACTAGATTGACTCCTTTTCGTAGATGATTCGATGTGTTCCATGTGATGGGAAGGTGTTTTCATTTTTAGGTGAGAATGAATTCTGGGAATTGTATGATGGTCTCGGGTATAGGATAGTGCAACCAACTACTCAGTAGTAGTCTATCATGATTCATGGGTATTGGATGCTATGGGATACCAGTTTCTATTGGTGGTGGTGGAGTATATGAATATCATTCCTAAGGATGTTTCAAGATTACCTCCCTACCGAGAGATAGACTTTTTCATTGACTTAAATCCCAAGATGACCCCGAAATATGAATCCAAACATTCAATGGATGTCTCAAAGCATTGTGATTTTAGGGTGAAGTTATAGTACATGGAGGAGAAGTGATTTATGGGAAATAGTGTTTACACCTAGGCATTACCATTAGTGTTCTCCAAGATTAAAGATGTGAGAAAGACAATATGTGTGGACAACCATTTCATAAACCTGGTGACTATAAAGAATAAGTATCCACTATTGAGGATCGATTACCACTTAGACCTGTTGAGAGGGGTGAT
This sequence comes from Viscum album, assembly GCA_963277665.1. NCBI lineage: Eukaryota > Viridiplantae > Streptophyta > Magnoliopsida > Santalales > Viscaceae > Viscum > Viscum album. The sequence goes on from OY728122.1 coordinate 1,713,167,764, forward strand.
ATTGTTCATGAAAATTGACCTCGGATCAAGCTGTCACCGTCTGTATGTATGGGACTATGATATACTGAAGACAACATTCATTTGTCTCTCTGATAACTATACGTACTCTGTGATTCCCCTCAATGTGATGAACACCCCAATAGTGTTTGTATGACTCATAAACATGATCTTTCATCCTTCTATAGACTGTTTTAGGATGGTCTTAAATGATGATATACAAGTGTACTTTGAATACAAGTAGGATCATTTGATATACTTGAGAATGGTCATGGACACACTCTTATATCACTAACTTTATGTGAAGCTCTCAAAGTGTCGGTTTGGTATTAAGGAGTTCACTTCTTGGGACACATCATCTCAGAGGAAGGAGTGGATGTGGACCTGATGAAGTTTGAGGTAATTCATTCTTAGGATCCACCGAAGAGTGTTACCAAGGTGATGAGTTTCCTTGGGTAGGAAAGGTATTTTTGGAGGTCTGTACATGATTTCTCTAAAATTTAAGCACCCTTTATATATTTTACTTGAAAGGGTAAGCCATTTGTGTGGATGAAAATGAGACATTAGTGGTTTTAGGAGCTGAGGTAGAGGTTGACAAGTTCTCCCATCTTGATATAGTCAAAGGATGGAGTTTTGTACAAAGTGTCCAATGATACATCAAGAACTGGGATTGGTTATTTTTTGATGTAGTGACAGGTGGTGATTTTATGTGGCTCAAATTAGTTGAGACCACATGAGAATATATATTTGATGCAAAATCTGTAATTATAAGTGGTAGTCTTCACACTAAAGATATGGAAACACTACCTGATGAGCAATCAGTTTATCATCTACTCTGACCAAAAGAGTCTCAAGTATGTCTTCTCTTATAAGGATCATAACCTGAGATAGAGGATATGGAAAGATTTCCTCTATGACTATGAATTCTAGATATTTTATATTCATGGTATGGGTAAGGTGGTAGAAGATTCTCTCAACATGATATCATGTTCCCTATTTTTGGCTAAAGCGGAAGAGCAGTTAGCCTCATTGTAGTTTCCCTTTGTAGACTAGTATGGTTCTACATATCAATATTCAATGGTTATTACACCACCTTTTTTATAGCGTGTAATGGATGATCGTAATATAGATACAGACTAAGAGAGCATACATAATCAAATATCCACTGGACATGTGCCTGATGGATATTTTAAAGGTGGAGATAAAACATTCTTTTTCAAAAGATGGATGATTTTACCTTTAATGTTGCACAAGGTGGGGATGTGATAGTTTCATAAATCTTATTTAGCGGTACATCCAGGTGTGTAAAAGAAGTAATAGGACCTCTATCATTGGTTTTCATGTACAAAAATGATGCATTGTATTGTAGAGAGTCTCTCTCTATGCCACAATAATTAGAAAGTGATGGATGGGAACTAGGTTCCAGTTGGTTTAGCTCATCCCCTGGAGGTTATAGAGTGAATGTGGTATGGGATATACATGGATTTAATGAGGATTTACAATGTATATATAGGGTAAAGGATTCCATTTGGGTGATCGTAGACCAACTCACCATGTCATCCCACTTCCAAGTCATTCAAGAGAAGAGTTCAGTAGAGAGATTTCGATGCCTCTAATTGTAAGAGATAGTCAAACTATATGGAGTTCCCTTAATGGTCATTTTATATTGTGATTCTCACTTCACATAACAATTTTGGAGAGGATTGTAGGAGGCCATTGGGATTCTGTTTATCTTGAGCACAATGTTTCACCCCTAGACTGATGGCTATAATAAGCAGACCATTCAAGTCTTGTAGGATATTCTATAGGGTTTCATGATGGAAATTTCTTGTAGTTTGAAAGATCATTTACCTTTGGTGGAGATTTCGTACAATAATAGTTACCATTCCATATTTTGTATGGATCCATTCAAGGCCTTGTTTGTCAGACTCTGCAGGTCACTAATTTGTTGGACTAATCGCATTAAGTCAGCACTCATGGGACTAGAGTTTGTGAGAGCTATCATAGAGAAGGTGTAGATCATACAGGATTAGATGAGGGCTACACATAACCATCATAAGTCTCATGATGACTGATTATAGAGACCTATAGAGTTTGAGGAGGGAAACCATGTGTTCCTAAGAGTCTCAACTTGATGTAGATTATACAGATTTGGCTGAGGTGGAAATATTTCTCTAATATTTCTCAAGACTTTCATGATATTGTATAGAGTTGAAGAGGTGGACTACTTATTATTTCAACTTACATAGTTAGATCTAGTACAAAACTCATTCCATGTGTCGTAGATGAGAAGGTATGTGCATGATCTGTCACATGTTATCGACTTGGGTGGGGTGGACAATGATGATGGGGATACCTTTAATAAGTACCCAGTGGAGATTGATGATTGATAGGAGAGGATCCCTTTTGGCTGATTTATTCCCCTAGTCTATGTCATGTTATTGGAGAGGAATTTTCAGGAAAGAACCTGGGATCCGGAGACCGAGATTCGAGTGGAGTACCATCATCTTTTTTAGAATCTTTTTCTCTTTTTGAGAAGAAAATCCCTAAGTTTTGGAAAATTTAATGACTCGTATTTATTTAGTATTATTTTGGATATTATATAAAATATTTCTAAGATAATACGGTAAGATTTTTTTTGATTCCAATCCCCGGTGATCTTGGAATAAATATTTTAAAAATATTAAATATGTTCACATTAAGTTTGTGTAGTTTTTCTAAAAGGTAAAATTACACCTGAATGTTGGCTTAAATATTAAATATGATGGCGCCATTAAGATTCAAATGTGGGTTCTACACTAGGTGTGACATAAAAATTTTCAATATGAGCCATTTTTAAAAAAATTCCACAGGCACAAATGAATATAATTAAATATATATATATATATATATTATTTTTTATTTGGAGATAGATATATCTAAAAAACATGTGGTTATAGAAACATATTGGGGTTGTCAGATAATCACTGGAAACATAGAGAAGCCATTTGAGAGTGTTCATGGAACAAGATGTTGGATAAGAAACAGATAAAGGACCGGTGAGCCAACGGAATGAGTGGATCTTAGAAACGATAGTGACACAATACCACTCTTCATCAACAATCGATCCAAAAACCAAGTTGGATTCTTGATTTTTGAATTTCCATATCATTATTTTATCATGATATAATATTTATCAATTACACAAATATAATTTATTTATTCATTGGTGGTATATTAAATTGTTGGTATGTTTTTTCATTGATTTTATCTCTCTTTTTTTATCTATTTCTTCGAAAATGGATTGAGGTCGAATGAAAAAAATCCCAAGTTTATTCCTAAAATCTTCTAGAATATGGTATTCTCCCTAGGTTCATCACTTATTTATTGTGGGTATTTTATTTTCCCATGGTTCGATGATTAACTAGTATTTTTTCTTTGTGCATCTGTTCTTCAGTGCAACAGATCAATACTGTGGGTATGAATTATGATTGAGGTTTCGATTTAAGAATAAGAAATGATGGTGGGTGATTTTAGTTGGAATGATATGGGATTGGACTATGGGTTACGTTCTTCTTAATTTAGTTCTACATTATATATTATTTGGATCGATTGATCTCTTTCTGAGAATATTAAGGGTTGAAATCCGGTGAACGGGTGATGAAAAGGCTAGGAGACATTAGATACATGGTTTCAGGAAAGGTAAGTGGCTCCAAATATGCATAGAATGGTGCAGATGAGATCCCAATGGATCTAGAAAATCTGGGTTAACTGAAGTGCATCTGATTGTCACCTATCAACCGATCAAGTGTTTGGTGGTCTACTATTTTTTATAGTGGAACTCGGGTCGAATCCTCGGCGAAGGTACATTTTTTATAGTCAGTTTTTTTATTGGTTGTATTTTGATAGGGGTTTTGTTGTCAAATATTATATAAAATTACTTATTAATGAATATTTATTTAACAATTTAATAATTATTAGGGTGAGTTTATAATTTTGGATTCAATATTGTGATATCCTTGAGCTTTTCATTATATTTCATTAAATTAACACCCACTTTACAAGATGACTTTGATTGAATTCCTAAGAGTTAAAGATTTAATCTAAGACTTACCTTAACTTAGGGTTATAATCTCAATAAAAACATGTTCATATTAGTCTATTTATGATTCAAATAGTCCATGGAAACCAATCATTAAGAAAAACATGTCATTAATTCATGACATTTTATGTTCAACATACACAATATTAATTTAAATAATATTCATCGAGAAAGAGCTCTCAACCTCTTAAAATAGAGAGATTATAACTCACCCCAATTATATATTTACATATCCATTGATATTTATATTAATCCGGATATATTTTTTTGGTGATTAATTATAAATATTTTGAAAATAATGGGATAAGAAAAGAGTTGTGCACCAAAAACACACACGAACGGTGAGGAAACTAAAAATTCACTTTTTATTGAATGAGAAATAAAAAGGGGAATGATATTTTAACATGATTTAAAATGTTTTAAGATAGATAACATTACACAATAGAGGGTTGGTGAAAATAATAGGTGATTAAGAATAAACATGCATTAAAATAAAATTACAACACAAACACTTAAGAGAATAAAAAATAAAGAAGAATGAAAAAGTAAATAAAAATAATCATGGATAAATGGGATATCAATTAGAAACATGAATATAGAAGATCATACCATGAATTTTTAAAATCCTTGGTCATTCTAAACTATCCTACATTTATCTGAAATTTCATCTCCTTGCAAGTAGATGTGGGGGATGTAATTATAGCCCAAGGAGTTGGATTGTTTGCATTCCAAATCTACCCTCCACCTGACTCGAAGATTGGACCATCCAGATATCATAATAATGAGATATTATATTATTAAAATTTATATATATGTATTTGTTCAGTATACTCTGAAAATTTGGCTTCCATTGGATTTTTTTACCATTGTTCTAGCTATTTTACTAAACAATGTGTAGCTGTCCATTTTTAACAACACTTTTTTAGAGGCCGAAATGTGAATGGGTTTTTCAATAAGTACATCCCCTTAAATCAAAACCATTTATATAAAAAATAATCCATATATATCCTTTATTTCACAATACAAAATATTAGATCAATTGTATGTCTATATCAGAAGAATAGTCAATTAATGTTTTCTAATTTTAATTCCAAGACAGAATGTTTGGAAGGAATTAAAAGAATCATTTGGTCCCCTTCTTTATCAATTTGGCCAATGAAATTTTTTCCCAAGATTAATATTTATTTCCCACCACGTTTGGTGGAGAATAAAAGAATTTGGTAACCTATATTGATCCCAATAATTATATCTTCCTGGCTCATCCAGTTTCTTCACAGATTCTTTGGACCTTCTTGTGTGGACTATATGACCCTTAAAATGGCATAATTAGACAATTTTTTCTTATAATAATATGTTTTTAATTGGATAAGGAACCAAGAAAAGAAATAATCATACAATTTTGATAATTATGGTGATATTTATAATTAAAATAGTAAACTATCTCAATTAGATTAATTCAAATAATTCTCAAAAATTATATTTAGTAGTAAAACATTTTTATTTCACACCAATTATTCACTTTTACCTAAAAATTACTAATGAGTGTCGAAAAAAAGTTATCAATAAATTAATAACATCAACATCCCAACACTTATTCTTTTGAATTTCCTCCTGTGAAAAAAATATAAAAACATCAAAAAATGATTCTCACTCGCCAACAAATATAAAAATTTTGTTTTCCCTAATCAGGGGAGGTTTTGAACATTTTACTCATCCATGTTGAATTACACAACAAATTGTTATAGAAAAAATGATCCAAAAACTATTCATTTTTCTTCCTCCAAATAAGAAATGGAAAATTTCGGCACTTCAAATGCACTCCTCTCAAGATGATACAAAAATTTTGGATATTTACTCATTCACCTACCAAAAGTAAAAATATTAGAGTATTAAAGAGATAGTAGATTCCATTACCTATATGAGGGCCTAGTGTCCAATTCTCATCCCCTCAAAAGATCTATGATGCATAGAAGAGTGTCTTGAGGATGATACATTATATGGTGGGCAGTTTATAATATCTCTCACTTCATGATGGTATTTAATTGTTCAAATTTTGGTTATAATCCATTAATTTTGGATAATTAATTTCTTACCTGGTGTATGGGGAGACTCTGGGGTGTTCAGGGAGATCGAGACATGTGAGAAAAGGGAAAATGGGTCATTAAATTGCATGTTTCACAATTTTTTCTTGGTCAGTGATAATTGTGGGAACAAAAAATGCTATCTAGGAGGATGGGGTGAATGGTTAAGCAACCCATGGATGGGGGGTGCTAAACTATGCAGTCTTTGATAGAGGAATTTTGTATGGTTAGCGAACAATTTTTCAAACCATGCAGAATCCTCAGGTAACTATGTGACTTGAACCCCTCTTGGATAGAGGGAGGCATAGGGTTGGTCTGTGACTTGGAAAACCATACTGCGAAACCATCCGCCTCATTAAAAATTAACAAATTACACAACTACTCCTCAATATTTTATGTTTCTCACCCGATTTCTTCCCTATTTCATCTCCTCTCAAACTTTTTGATGAACCATTTCCACCCAGGCATCCAAGGGATCATTCTCCTTCTATTCTAGGCAGTTTTTATAATATTTTTTTGAGGATTAATGATTTAGGTACATCTAACTCTTTTATTTATTCTTTTTGTAGATTAGGGCTTTTATCTTGGGTTATCTTCTTCTGAAGAACTAACCCCCACCCCCTTCTAGTGGTTTCTAGGTGGGGGATAAATGAGGTGCTTGAATCTGCATCTACCATTTAGGTTAAGGGTGTGTTAATATTTAGATTTGATGTAGGTGGTCTAAAAGTTATATCCCATACTATTTAAGTCGATATATGAATGTGTGTTTTTTCTATAGATTCTACCTTGTTGTGAAATTGGTGGTTTTAGTAGGATTTGGTAAAATGGTTGTCTAAATGGTAATTTCAATCCCTCACACTCCCCATGGGATGTGTGGAACTTGACTTGACTAATTTAGGGCCACCAATTGGGTGTGTCAAAGTTCCCGAGCATGGAAAATTGAAATGTCAAGTAGGAACATGACTTGTAATAATGTAGAGACCATGATGAACATGTTAAACTATTGGTATGAGTTAAAAAAGGGAAAATGAATGGTTATGTATATACCATTAATGGATTAAGGTAATTTTTGGAATTTCTAAAAATGAGAAAAATCTACTAATGTGAATTTTTCAAATGCATTGTGGATTTTTAATGAAAATATGTGAATGGATTAAAAAATATGAATTATTTAGTTAGGATAAAAGGGATAATGTATGGGAATTTTTTGTTATTTTTAATGGGATAAGAATTGAGGAAGGAAAATGTGATAAATATACTATTCACTATAAATGGTCTGTGTGATAATTGTTTAATACTTAATAATTATCTACATGTTGAATTATTATTGAAATGTGAATGTTTTTTTATTGATTATGTAAGTTTTGGGATATGGTATATATCGTAAATGAATAGATAATCATGTACACATGGCTTGGTGGTCTGGGATAATGGAATGAGGCTCCTAACACAGGCTGGGTTGGACTAATGCTTTAACCAAAACCATAGAATTCATTGGTTTGGTACTGGACAAATGCTCTAGGACCAAATGATTACATTGGATGAAAATAACTAGATAGATGCTCTGAGGTAAGTATGATGTAAATGGTTTTGAAATGGCCTTCCCTAGTGAGATAAGGAACTATATTTATTCCTAATACTTGTTAAAAAATTGGATTCAGATATTGTGTAAAAGAGGTAAATGATTAACCCATGAAACAAATGATAAAATTGGCTAATGTGAGAATTGATACCTAATAGAACATGGGATGTCTTATTTTTCATATCATTATTTAGTACATTCATGCACTATATATTTATATTAGATATTATTTATACACTCTTGGTGGTGGCCTACTGATTTGTACTCACACCCTCCTTGGTCCGTCAATGGATACTCAAGAAGGTTTAATGGTTTTAGGTCAGGATAAGAGAAAAGGCTATATGCTAGGGAATTGTGTTGCGATTCGGACATGCATGGATGAACATGCAAACCTGGAGTCAAGACCTTTTTGGGAGTTTAGTTGGTTGTCTGTGTTTTTTGTTTTTTGTCTTGTTGGAACTATTTTCATGACATGGAATATTTACTTGTCCAGTTTTGGCATGTACCCTTCTTGGAAAATGGTTAGTAATGCCTGTTCTTATTTATTGTTTTTTTATTTAATTCATTTGTTATCTATTGTGGAATACTCTGGTAAAGTTTTTATTGTCTCAAAAGGTTATCCATTAGACCCTCACTGCTAGTTTTGAATCTTTGGTGTATGGGGATGCATGTTTCATTAATGTGGAGACCTAACATAGAGCACTGTGTTAGTGGATTCAGGGTTGGGGATGTTACACACTCGGTATGACTCCATGCATCCTTTATCAGTTTAAAATTTGTATTTTAGTTCAAAAAGTGTCTCTCACTGATAACGAACCAAACATGATCAAATTTTATTGATAATTTATTTCAAAGATTTGTAAGTGTTTATTGACCTCTAAGAATCGGTATCACATCAAAACAACACACAATTTGATTGATATTAGTCAATTTTTATGTTTCCTGTTTAAAATGAATTTTACTACAAAAAGGCATGTGACTTACATAAAACCTTGTAAATTATTTATGATTTTCTTGATACTTTTTGAAAAAGATCCATAAGTCATTTGAGTTGCGTAGTAATCATCCACACCTCCATCTGATGTATAGTGTGAATGGTATGACTCGAATTGTGTCTTTTCAGTCAATAAGTTTCATTTTAGTTCAAAACATGCATCACATCACCAAAACTATGAAAACAATCATTGATTTTTTTCTCATCATTCAATCTAATATTACATAATTAATTTCCTTATATTTTTTTATCTTAAACATTTTTAGTTAATTTTCATATAGATAATTCATGGAAATTTCCATGAAATTTTTTTACATACAAGAATCGACAGTAACATAATCTTACACACAATTTTCTTGGTATTACTCAATGTTTATTTTAAAATTAGAAGTTTATGCTAATTTATTTCTTTATATTACTACTAACATAAGATTTTTCTCATATAGAGGTTATTTTTTTCCAAATTGGGGGTTAGGATCATAGAAAAAAGAACATTTATGTTTTTTAATGTATGTAATATTTTGTAATTATGTAATTGTATAAACCAATGTTTTAAATGTCTATAATATTGTGTTTTTTTAATTATGAGGTCAATTCTATTAAATTTAAATTCTATATTAGTATATGATTTGTTCAAATTTAGTTTTGGTTTTTCGAAAGAGGTATTATATTACAGCACACTGCATTGGTGTTGTAACAACAGACTATAAAATTCCCCTTTACTCTCACCATTAGAAGCGCTGATAAAGGGTCTTTTATCATTTCTTTCTTAAACACTGATATAGATTACTTTATCAGTGCTTTCATAATTTCTGATAAATATAACCATTATTATAACTTTTAAAAGAAACAATAAATGTATAATTAATTAGATCTTAACAAATAACTGATAAAGGACCCCTTTATTTTCACTTCTAACAACACTCATAAAAGATGGGTGCTTTTAATATTACTCTTTTAGTTAGTGATTCTCTAGAACTATTAAAAGCCTATTTTATTGTAGTCTTAAGGCATAGTAGGTGGGAACCATATTATGTTACTTGATTCCACTACATAAAAATTCATATTAATCCTATACCTAACACATTATAGAAAATATCATAGCCCAAAATGGGTTTTAGAAAAATTAAAATTGGAGTCAAAGTTAGTATAAACTTCTATTCTTTTAATGATCTTGGAAACTTATCATTCTAACAAAACATAACACTATTTTTGGTTGAATCTTTCATTGGAGATGAATTCTTATATATATCATGAATAAGACAAATTTTATAATTGGTTATTCCTAAGAAAATATAAATCTCAAACACATTTTGGGTAACTCTCAAGAAACCACTACTTGAATCATTTCTGGATTCACTGGGATTCCCCTATCAGACATGACATGACCTAAAATCTTTTTTTCTTAGATCCAGAAATAACATTTTGAATCCTATCATATAGATGATTTTTCTTTATAGTTATGATAACGATATTCAGATAATCCTTGTGTTCCACCTAAAACATGGAATACACCAAAATGTAATCCATTATAATATTGTTGACAGAGTCTAAGAACTAGTAAAATACATGATTCAGAAAATCTATAAAAAACATTGGATAATTAGTAAGATTAAATGTAATAAAAATACACATAACGGTCATAATAACTCCTGATCGTCATATTAGCAATGTAATCCTCTCATAACTATAACTGATGGCACTGAAATTGATGGCCGGTTTTAGAAAAAAAACCTGGGTCCCCTTACTTGATCAAAAAGTTCATCAATCCTTGGAAAAGTATAATATTTCATAAATGCCGCCTGAATAAGATTAATGTAATCAATACAAATGTATAGGATTCAATCTACCTTTTCTATAATCAGTATGGGTGAAGCACATGGTGACACACTCCAGTTAATAAATCCATTTTCCTCATGATACTCAAGAGGAACATTAATCTCCTTAAAATATATGGGTTCCATAGGATTTTTTGGTAGATAAATGGGAATCATCTTATCGTAAAATTTCATAGAAAAATAAAATTTCTTTTGGGTGTCAATATAGAAAAATAATCCCCATAAACATTTTAATTGTCATCCACCACAACAGAAAGAAGAACACTTAAATATTGTACAATGGTGTCAAGAAACATCTCTGACAATTTCCAAGAGATCTTTCTAGCCTTAGGATCAACATATCTATCACTCTCGGATTTTTGATGTCACGCACCCTGAAGGATGTGAAAAACCCCATCAGGATATAGAAACTAAATTTAATGATGGTAGAAGTCTTTATGGGGTATCAATATAACCATATAATCCATTCGAATAATGAGTTTGATGAAAAAAAGATCAAAAAGTAATAAATCCCACAAGATGATGATGTGAACATTTAAAACTGTGTTCCTTCTATCTTCAAATAGGAGTGGAAATATCCCTCATGAATGATATATGCTCCAAGAATAATACAATAAATTTAATCAACATATGTGATATGAAAAAATGATATACACTAGTATAAAATAAATATATAACTATGGAGGAAGAAATAAACACTGTACCAATCACAGTATCCTATAAAACATCAAATTCCTCTAGTCTATATTCCACTATATATAGATGTTCAACATTAACTCCTCTCTAGGATTTCTTCACTTCATGAGTGTATCCTCTTACATGGTAATGATATACACCACCCTTTTCCCCATTATAATGAACATGAGACCCTTTGGTATGAATAAATGAATTTATAACCCCCTAAGATACTCTTCTATGAAAATGATTGAGATAAATAGATTATCCATAATGATAGAAAGACTTAGGTTCTATCAAACAGTTTTTCTTGGCCTGATTTTTTTCCCACAATTGAAAAAAATCACTTGGTTATGACCAAAAAAATCCCTTAAAACTACCCTTGAAATAATCTAAGCACCCTGATTGTTCTTCTTTTCATTTTAAAATGAAACACTCAGGAAACACCTTGTTGTAATAAAATGTCCACCTAAACCCATATTTCGTTCTATGTTTTCCTATGACATTATTATTTTATAAACATCCTTAAAAAATCAGCAAGAATAAGAGAATCACCATCAACAGAATGTCATCTCTTAAATCTAGCTTGAACTTGTAGTCTTTAAATAAATCATTATAAATAAGAATCAGTGATAATTTCACAAACCTGGTGTAATAGGTAGTGTAGTCTATAACTAAATGTTATCCTTACTCTGAGGTCTCAAATTCAAGTGTCTTGGACAACCACAACATTTTAGGACAAAATTACTAATTCATGACCTTCTTGAAAATAGTCCTAGTAAGAACCTCATGAAAATATCTTTCAGGATGGACTCCCATCATTTCTCACTTAGTCATTTAATCATAAATGTTAGAAAACCCACATTTTATTGTAATGGAGTTCAAATAAGTGGGAAAAAATCAATTTATTTGATCCACTCATCGGGTTATTGGGGTAAATTTTCATAATTGAAGATAGATTGATTTTTAATGGTGAATTATAAAGCATATTCCACCACCTTTTCCTAGTTTCCAGCACATATATAACCTAGAGAATGTATTACCTAAATAACTGATTCCACTAATTAAGATTTGACTATATGATTCCAGTCTACGGATTTTCTTTTAAATTACACTACTAGATTCAGAAGAGATATTTTAGGAGTCATTTTCAATTAATCATAGGAGATGACGCACAATTAGATTATGAAAACATATCTAAAATGAATGATAACTTCAAGAATCTATTAATAATCCCATAATCATTTGTAACTTAAGGCACCAATAGATTCGATTGATATTAGATGGATTCATTTAAAACTAACATCATATAATACACGGTTTTAAAATAAATACCAAATCTAGGTCATTATTGATGAAAAATCCCTAACCACCCATGGTAACTCAATATTAGATAAGAAAGTAAACTAGATGGGAACACTTCTACACTTACTACCTTTGTTATGACAGTATATTCTAGACTACCAAAATCCTGAAAAAAACTATTTTCTTTGATACCATTTTGTAATGAACCAACTCCAGTCAACCTAACACATCACCTAATTTTCCCCACCAAAAGGCCTAAAGCTTGTTCTTGATCCCCACAGGCTAGGGAAAGCCACCTAGACATCAACATATAAAACCATGGTAATGATTTCACCTTGAAAAATAACACAACATGCCTCATGTATAAAAAAATGAAAAAACAAGCGTACAATGTACAAGAAACGATTTACATCCATGATACATAAAAAAATCCCAAATTCAAATTGTCGTGTCATAACAAACCAAGGATAAAGCCAAGTCTCGATGTCATCATTTTTCAAAACCAACCCAACTAACTATATATATGACATTTTCCTATAGAAATTGGTTTACAACATATTTCAATTCCCTTTACATGTATCCAAAAAAACCATTTATTCATACACCCAAAGGCATATATAGTGTGTAAGGAAAATTCCCAGTTGGATATAACCATGAATCTACAAAACATATTTTACCATAAAACAATTATTTTTAGCTTTAAAAAAATTTCATTAAGTAATTTCTATTGATTTTATTAAATAAATAAATAATTTATTTTCCATTATGAACAACCCATGTAACACCCAAAAAATTTAGAAAACAATGCTTTATAGCTTGCATAACAGACAACACTGATAAGTAAGATAACTTCGAGTCACTATAAGAATAATATTATTTAAATTTTATTAATATTAGCCAGACACTAAATTGGAATTTATGAATAGTAATAAAAACTTTAAAAATAAATTTATAATGGTGGAACGACCCAGTCTAGCCCATGATCATGATATTATCTTCTTTGGACCTAGCCCGCATAGTTTTCTTTCCTGGGGCTCTGGCCCTCATTCATCCACCAAGAAAAGGCCTCATGATGGGGGGGGTATCTACAAAACTATATAAAGGGGTTATTATTGCTCCTCCTCATTAAATGTGGGATTTCCATAATCCACCCCTAACCCTAGAGGGGCCCAACATCCTCACTAGAACATCAAAAGGACAGTAGATCTGATACCATTTATAATGGCCTAGTTTATCACAATATCACGATATGGTACACTTTGATTCACTACCATAATGGTTTGTTTTTCAGAAGGTCTCAAAACCCACAAGGGTGGCTTACTACCAACCTTCTTCTAAAACAACATTGGGATGGGAGGTTTATGGCTGATATATGATTTCTAGCTCCCTGTTGTCTCTAATGTGGGATAGGGTCCTTGAACTAAGAAAAATTGACCCACCAGGATACAATGCATTCATTTTTTATTCCAAAAATATCTTCCCTAGTGTTTTACATATGATTAAAGGCTCTCCTTCACAAGACCTATGATAATAGGCTTTCCATCCTTTCTCTTATAACTTTTTTGATACCTAGTCTATCCTTAGATCATTATATTGTCTACTTTGGGACTAGCCCACATGGTTTTTCATTCATTGGCTTTATCCCTTGGGAATCCACCATGAAATGGTCTCAGGATGGTAGAGGTATCCACACCACCTTATGATTGGGTTCTCCATGATCATTGTCCTTCAATGTGGTATTACCATAATCCACCACCTCCCCCCCCCCCTAGAAGAGCCTAGTTTCCTCACCAGAACATCAATTAGACATTGGATTGGGTATCATTTATGATAGCATAGTCCAACCCATGGTCATGATATTGTCCGCTTTGGGCCTAGCCCGCCCGATTTTCCTTTCCCTGGGATCTGGACCCTAGGAATCCCCTAGGAAAAGTCCCCGCCAGGGATGATGTATCCACACCACCTTATTAAAGTGTGCTTTATGAACCTCCCCCTTTGATGTGGTATTTCCACAATCCACAACCATAGAAGGGTCAAATGACCTCGCTGGCACAACAAAGGGACTTTGGCTCTAATTCAACTTATGATGGCCCAATCCATCCCACAATCATGATATTTTCTACTTTACATCTAGCCCGTATGGTTTTTTTCCCAAGTCTCTGGCCCTCATAATTCCCCTAGGAAAAGTCCTAATGATGGGAGAGGTGTCCACACCACCTTATAAAGGGGTGCTTTGTGCTCCTCCTCCTTTGATGTTGGATTTCCATAATCTACCACCTAGAGGGAAACAATATCTTCACTAGAACATCAAATGGAAACTGGCTATGATATCATTTGTGATGGCCCATTCCAGCCCATGATCGTGATATACAACACTGAGGTCTAGAGCCCAGGGAAATCCAAACCATGTGGGCTAGGCCCGAAGCAGAAAATATAATTATGGTGGGAGGGATTAGGTCGTCCCAAATAGTATAAGAGCCAGAGTCCATTTTGTCTTCTTGGGAGGACACAGGGCCCTTCTAGGGGTAGTGGATTATGGAAATCCCACATTGAAGGTGGATGAGCATGAAGCATCCCTTTATAAGGTGGTGTAGACACCTATCACATCATGAGGCCTTTTCCTAGTGGATTCCTAAGGGTGAGAGTCAAGGGAAAGTAAAATTGTGCGGGCTATGCCCAATGTAGACAATACCATGATCATGGGATTGACTTGTCCATCTCAAATTGTTTTATATAATGATAATATAATTATTGATAAAAAAATTTATAAGTACTAAATTTTAAGTAAAGTCGTTTTATTCATCAAAAATATATTTTCCCTCGAAAATTATTTTTATTACTTTTTCTTTGAAAATAATATAAATAAATTATAATTCTTAATGATAATTTAATTGAAAAATGTGATATATGTTTTTTAAATCATCTTTTAAAAACTATCATCGAATAATTTTTTTATAATTTTTAAAAATGATTTATTTTTCAATGAATAGTAAATATAAAATTATTTAATAAAAGTTTTTTTTTTTGAATTTAAATGGTTAAAATTTTTATAAAATTTATTTTGAAGTAAAATATTTCAGTTATAGTATTATTAAAACAATTATGGTTAACTGAATCAGTTTTATTCTTGATTTTTTTTATAAAAAACTTTTTATACATAAAAAAGACATTTTTTTTCTAAAAAACCACTTTTCGTCACATTTTTATAGTCTATTTTAAACATAAATTATTCCCTGTAATGAATATAATATGATAAAATGTGTAAAATATTTTGAATGAAAATATTTAATATTATTTAATAAATTCAACTTATTTCTTTCATAATGAATAGTAAAATAGTAAAAATCTATTACCATGGTGAAGGTTAAAATAGGATTATAAGGTGTTAAACTATTATGATGTAGGTTAAAATGACCTTTTTTTAAATGGTATTGTATAGATGTATTTATGAACTTATCACCTTTTTCTTGTAATTTATTTTCTTATGGGACTCTTTTCATTGAAAATTAATTAATATTATTTATTTATTTTTTTAAATACCAAGTTTGTCCTTTCCCACACCTATAAAAGGACACCCACTCTCCTCTCCTCTATACACTTCAAGAGAAATTTATTTCAAACAATACCTATAAAAATACCTTCCTAAAATACCTAACCACATCATAGAAGGATTAATTTTGGATGAATACCCACTTTAGAAGGATTAGGGTGTAATCCATAGGAGGTTATCCAAAGAAAAGGTATAAAATTTAACTGAATATTTTAGTTTATTTTTTTATTATACTGTATTCAAAACTCTTCCAATAATTGTGATATAATAACATATTTATATATCATATAAATAGATTTAATTATTTTTATGTAATATCCTTAATCCATATCCTTCTACATATAATGGGAAACGAAACCATCGTTCGTGTGGATGACGGGATGCCACTTCTTGAACTGCTTAAATACATTTTCAATCACAAACACTTATGTCTTATCAAAATTATGGATATAATTGATATAATATGATATATATATCTGTTTGTGTGATATAAATTCAATTATGTTATGTTAAAATAAATTTCTAATTCCATTTTTGATAATCAAAATGAAAAATAAAAACATCACTCATGTGTTTGGAGGAATACAACCTTACAAGATGATGTATTTTATTTTCATTTATAAAATAAAATGGTTTGTTATTATGATATATATAATGCTTATATATTATATTTATGAAATAATTATTCTTCTATTATTATAATATCACATCTACCTTCTTACATTTCTATTCATGGGAAAATTATAATGTATCTCATGCGTACATGTAGAGTTCCACCTCCAGGAAGACATATGATTTGTTTTTAATTTTCATTATAAATAAAAGCTAATAAAGATAGATTTGATAAATATTAATGATATATGTGATATGAAAATTATTTTTTTAAGGGGAAATATTATTTACCTTTATTTTATTTCAATCATCAAAATGTGGAAACATCAGACATTCATATATACAAACTACCACTTCTGTGAAGTGATGCAATTAATTATTCATCCCTTATTTATATGAATAAATATAAGATTGTATATGATGAGAAAATATTATAATTATTTAATGATTAATATTATGTATATGATGAAACCATGACCAATATAATGTACCACAATCATCATATCAAAACACACATGAAAAAAAATCAGTTTTCACCAAGAATAGTTATTTCAATAACGAATTATTAATAAATGGGTGATAAAAAGTTATAGTTAGGTCATATTTTTAATCTATATATGAATATGGATCTGAAATATATTTTTTTAAAAATATATATTTATTACACAGGATATTTTAACATGTATGAAGTAAGATGAAACATACGGTAAGGGATTATCATCTCAAATTATCATCTTTGGGACATGTGTTATGTTTTAAACTTATATTCATTTCTAAATTGTATATCAAGAAACATTTAAATTTAATATAATTATTATATTTATTTTCATTATACTAAAATTTTTATTATAATTTTTTCATTTATGGGGCCTGTTATTCAAAATATACCAGAAGAATAAGGGATTTATGTTTCAATCTAATTTTTAAACAGGATTATTTATACTTGAGTTTCCATTAAAGAACATATATGATCCTTATCATAAAACCCACTTTAGTTTTTATTAAAATATGGTTATAATGTGATTATCATGTTATACTACCATTTTCCACCCTTTGGTACATAAATTGAATATGAAATAATTTTTATGAAAATAGATTTTATTTCATCTTTAGTCTGAAATATTTTTCCTCCATATCCATTTTCTCTAAAATATTTTCATGAATGTTTTTACCATAAACCAATGATAATTTAATGTCATTTTCCCCAATTTTAATTCTTAAAAAAGTTTTAAAGGAATATTTTTTTTCATTTTCAGAACATGGGACACTTTGACAAAGGTGTGAGAAAAATATTTGATTTAAATGATTAAGGAATAAATATAATTTCACACTATCACAACCATTAAATATTTTGAATATTATATTTAAATTTTATATTTTTCTTTTAAAATAAAATTTTTTCCATAAAATTTTTGTAAAATTGAGGTTTTGTATAAGTGATTTAAAAAAAACATATTTTCCTCAACAAATATTACATTGATCTTTTAATGGATTTTTTTATCTATGATAAAATACATTGATGATAATTATGATTTAATGGTTATATTATCCAATCATACCATCTTTATTATTTTTCTTGATGGTTTAATATTTTCAGTATGGGATGTTTTCAAAACCCATTTTTTATGGGTCATTTTATGATGTTATGGTGAGTTTTTATGATCTTTTGGCATACATATAAAAATATTATAATTAAGTTATATTTGGTATAATTATATCCTGACAATAAAATTATAAAAGTAATATTTATATCTCATGACACGATGATCATAATCTTGTAAATAAAAATGAATGTTTTTTTTCTCATTTTGATGTATGAGTATGATTGATTATCGAAATACACACTGGAATGTTCTTGGACATGATTGTGAATATCTTTGTTCAAATTTTTATGTGTGTGTATGATTACTTATAGTAATTCTCATAATATTATATGTGGGAATAATTTTTAATTAAATTGCTCGCATTTTTATTCATAGATATGATTATACATTTTTTCTCAATATTATTATTTCTTATGCTTATAATTCTATATACCTATATTATAACTTTTAGATGATTATTACTACCTTTACACCCTTATTGATCATGAATATAGATATTCATTTATTTTAGAAGTTATGATCTATGATTTTTTTGGGATGAATATTTTATGTTGAGAACATGAACTTGATTATGTTATCATAGCCTCATGATTATCTTATTCTTTATTGTGATTGATATCTCTCATGTTTACCATTATAGAGAATATTAGTTCACCCTTTATTAGGTTTCCTTATCTTGGGATATGAAAATTTAAATTATGTATGATGTGTCTATGAATTGTTCTAGTTGTGTAAAATTAAGTGGGTGAAAAAGTATATTTTTATGAACTAGTTGTTTACATAATTAGGGTTTAAAAGAAATTAACATTTATGTATATTTAAGGTATTAGAATGATATATAAGGAACATTCATATGATAATATTTAATATTTATGTGTAAGGTTTTGGTTGATGTTGCTTGTATTAGAGAAAAGATTAGTTATATTTGTAAACTATGATGTGTAAAATTTAGTTAGAATAGTTGGGATAAGCATAAGTATAGATAACATCCTATGTTTTGACAATGAAAGGAGTGTTCTTTTCTTACCAAATATATCCCTATTATGATACTAGAAATTGGTTATTTTCGTGGTCTAGATTCACCTATGGGTAATAACTCCAAAGGGGTTGAATGAGTATTAATTTGATTGTTACTAGTACATAATGAGTGGGCCTAAGATTGAACAACTGAGTGGAATCTCATGAGGATATTCTTGGGTAAATATAGATTTTATATATGAACCATTATGAATAATGTGAATCAATAATGGTTAATTAATACCTAGGTTAAACTTTAGGAATAATAATGTAAAGTGAATGTGTCAGGATTTTGGCATCCTATGAATGATTTTTCAAGATTTTTGACACTGATTATTTAATCTAACATTGTGATTTTTGTTTTTAGTCAATGGATAGAACTAGAATTGATCATGTTAACATACAATGTGATGAAGAATAGAATTATTTCCCTCATAAGAAACCAAATGATATAGGATCTGGAATGTGAAACCTTGGGATTATCCCAAATCAGTTATCTCATTATATGATTAAAAATCCCAACTTGGAAGAGTTTCCTAAAACATCTAATAATTAAAAATGGAGTTTTGTGAAGATTATGGAAGACAATAAAATCTTCTTACATATAAAGAATGTGTGTGTAATCTCTTAGGTAATTAATTCAATGGAACGAGAAGATATTTTCTATGTGAAAAAAGTAGGGTATTGATAAACTATATGATGATGAAAAAGGAAGTGTTCAGTGGATGGATATGAATTTCGTCCTACACTACCATTTTTAGTAAAAAGTATTATGTGTAGGGAAAATGGTAGTTATCAATGTGAATTCCCCAACCCAAGGGATAATCCTTAGACCAAGGAAGGGATTATTCTATTATAATGATTAAAGTAAAATTATTGAAGTGTTTATGTATTTGGATCCAATAAATATGTTTTATATGTGTTTTTTCAATTTTATTATAGTTATAATAATAATGAAACATTATAGGATGGTTTTATAGTAGTTTTAATTTAAGGACTTGAAATAATATGTTGAATTGTACAAACAATATAAAAAATTTATTTTGTATTGAGGCATTATTTTATAGAAGACACATTGTTGAAGGACAGATAACCCTTAATATGTTCTTAAACTTGAGATAATAATATTAATCTTGGAAAAATAGATGATAGATATTGATAAATTAAAATAGATAATACTTATAAACTAGGATTTTATTAGTGAAAATGTTTTTAATGATATATTTATTGAAGTTTACATCATTTTTGGATTTAGGAAATATATTACATAGTATTTATTTTATTAAAGGAATAAATATATACATAATTTCGGAATTATTTATGTTTTCATTGAGGTTTTTATGGCGGTTAATGCTATTTTAGTGAATGAATAACATTGTTTAAGAGAATATATGGACATGGTATTAATGTGTTTGGTGTGTGACATTATGAACTACTTTATGTTTTTTGGGGATTAAATTTAATTTTTTTTAGAAATTTAGTGATATTACTTCTGAATTTTTGGGTTATAGATTTGGAAAGAAATATTTTTTTATAATTTTAAGGTTAAAAATTTATGGAATGGATTGGGTGTTATTATTTATGTTTTAGATTATAATATATTATATTTACCCACATTAGACCACTGGTGCAAACCATTTTGGTTTTAGTGAAAACCCTATGGATATATCTAAATAAAGGAAAACATCCTAAAATATTAGTGATGTAAAGAGTGTGTAATTTATCTGTAATAGAATCCATATCATGATATTGTAAGTAGATAAGTTATTTGGATCCATTCCACCTAGTGGTAATTAACCAGAAAATTTTATTTGAGTATTAGCATGATCTTTGCATGATGCACAACAAGCAGGCCTAACTGCACACCTTGTTTGATAGTAGTTGGGGATATGTTTTTGATGATTGACATTCTATTTATGAATAATTAGGAATTATTTGAGTACATTTTTATATTAATATTCGTGTATATTTTATGACTACCCTCATTTATTTTCATAGATAAGAGAAATTAAAATTACAAGGAATCTATTTAATTATGGTGGGAGAATGTAACACCCTATGATTTTATTATGAGTTTTCCATTATATAAAAACTATGTTTAATATATTATGTCATACAAAACACAAAAATCAAATGAACTGAAATATTTTTTATAATGAAAGAAAAACAATGATACATTATGTGAATAAAATGTGAAATATCATTAAGATAATTAAATGAAAATTAATCCTCAAGTAAATAAAAATATCATAAAAATGAATTATTTTACAAATTATTATTATTATAAAGAATAATTTTTTGTGTTTTAACACCAATAAATTGAATACATTTAATGGTTACAATATAAATATATAATTAGGTGTGATTCAAAACATTCAATGTTGAGAACACAAACTTTTCAATGAAATGTATTTTTCTATATATTCTATATTTTTATCTCAATAAATTAATTTGAGAATTTTTAATTTATGTTTAAGATAAAATGTGAAAATATAAAAAAATGAATTATCAGTCATTTAATTAGTAATTTATATTGAATAATATTAGGAACACTTAATGCATTAAAAGTCATTTTCCTATAACAACAATTTTTCATTATATTTTATGCTTCCATTTAAAGTTAAATTCCAAAATTTTAGATTGTAATTTGTTAAAATGAATTTCATATTTTTATTGTTAATAAAAAATATTAGGTAAAAAATATTTTTTTAATCATAAGTTATAATAATAAGTTACAATGGTAAAAAGTTGTCACCACATTAAAAGATAAAATTAGGAAAAGGTGATATAAAAAGAGGTAAAATCTCAAAATATATTAAAAATAATCTCTAAATGGGTGTATGATAGATTTAATAAAAAATAACCATATTATCCTATATAATTTCCAATTTTAAATCCACTTTCTGTTAATATGATATATTTTTTAAATTAAGAAATTAATATTTACAAAAATTCCACCCCACCTCAAAATCTAATATACCCCTACTTATATAATTATATTAGTATAATTTGTCTTGTAAAATGTTTTTTGATGATGGAATAACCATTATCTAACTCCCTGTCTTTGATTATAAAATGAAATTGTCTCCCATGTTATGGAAATATTACAACCTCCTTGAATAATGTATTCCACTTCTTGTCACCAACATATATGGATGGTTCTAAAAATTAATTCGATAAATAAATATGATATTTATGACATGAATGTGAATTTATAAAATAAATTACGAATTATTTTTATACTATTTAAAATAAATGACTATTTTATGTTTAGTAGCTTAAAATAAGCATATCAAGACATTTTTCTTATTATTAATCTATTCTTCAAAACCCATTAAATTGTGAAAATTTTCGTCTAATAAAATGATAAAGAACATTTAGATATACAATTATATATAATCTGAAACTATTTTATAACTCTATTGATCATTGTCGATGTATTGAATCATTTTAGAAGGAATTGACTAAACAACCACAGGTGGTTGATTAGAGAAAATACTATACAATAAATGAATGAAATAAAATAATAAATTAAACTTAAAAATTTAAATATACCTGAGAAGTTTTCTTGAGTATGTAGACACACACACCATCCTTGTTGAGACTTGAGGTAGCGATTCTTTTTCTCATTCTTAATTTCTTGATACATGTTTCTTATTATTTACCAATTTAATTTTATGTAGTATAAATAATACCCTATTGTATTATTATATCATAAATATATTTTTATTACAGTAATTTTCTTGAATTTAATTTAATCTCTCCATATTCATCTTTCTTTAATACATTACCTAATTCAAAAGGGTTTCTGTTAACTACATTTACTTTGTTGAATTTGTAACAATTAGTCTTGAAATTAATCTTTATAAATTTGGTTTATTCAACCCTGTGATTGTATTATATTGTATTACCTATTTCTATTTTATGGTTTACAATTATCCTTAACATTTATACTTATTTCGGTTCACAATCCAATTAAATGGTTTCCTGTTTATGGAGTAGGCCTTATATATTCTTTGTATTTAGGAATCATTTTTATCCATTTCCAAATTAGTTATATTGTTATAATAATGAACATAAATCTACTTTAATGATTTCTTGACACCATTTTCTATTTCACTTTAGTTTATTTACCAAATTATAAAAATAATATTTTTACCATCTTCTACATGGGCTATTTTTTCCCATATTCGTAACCATTTTATAAAAAAATCCCAATACATTTTTTAATTTCATTCAATGAAATTATTATTCAAATTGTTCTATAAATTTTTCATTTTAAATATAATGTTTGATATTTTCTAAGAATAAAAAAATTATTTCATTTCAATGATGTATATCTTTATCTTCCACTCCACATTTCTTATTTTTACTTCATTTATTTCTATGGTTTGAAAATTTGGGATTCATTTTAAATCATATTTTTTTAATCTCCTATTTTCACCCCTAAGAATGGATTTTGGAATGTGAATTATGATTTTCTTTACAACCTTATCACAAACAAATTATTAAAAATAATTTTTTTATTTTATTTAAATTATATTGTCAAAATTAAAAAAAAAATTATCTCATTTGGTGGCATGTTTAAACTATTATACTATACATTATCTTATTAATTAATTATTAATCACTCTTCCTATTCATAATAGTTACATTCTATTACAATCTTCATCTCTCTCTTTTATTTTTTCTCATTTATGTCCATATTCATTAAATATATAGATATATTATATATCACTTCAACTCTTTATTTGTATTGTTCTCTAGTATTTACTTAACTATACACCCAATAATGTATATTGTTTTGTATTGAAGGATTCTCACCAAGAAATTAATTCCATTTATTGATTGGGGAATATATTCACATTTTATATACTTTTTATTTCAATAAAAATGTTTATTGATTACTTAAATAACTAGTTATGGGTGGATCCTAGGCTTATATTTCCCTTAAATTTATTGTTAGGTTATATTATAAAACTTACTTAGGTATTTGGTGTAAATCATACCAATTTATATATAATGTCTTAGAATGAGGACTTGATGATATGTTTATGACATCAGTTATTATGAATTCTATCACTATGAAATTATTTATTGTTTCCTTATGATTAATTAAAATTTTAAATTATCCATGGATATATTACATGCTCGTGGTATCAGTTATATGGAATAATTTAGTTATTATTTATTCTTACCATATTTTTACTTTCTTGTTTATTTAATGATAACTTCTATTCTACGATACCCTATACTAATAATTTTTTCTCACCAATCTTATATTTAAATTTTATTAGGTTGTTATGTAGTTTAGTTCATATCAAATATATATTCGTATCATTTGTGTATAATTATTTAGATTTTTTTGAAGACTTATTGTAAAATAAATCGGTCTTGTTTTAATTGTAAATAATCTCATTTGATGGATAAGATATGGGTTTTGTTAATTAGATTTTTTTCCTTGATATTAAAAACTATAATCCTAAAAGGTATTGGGTGTGTAAGTGATAGAATAATGTTTTTTTATATAGTAAATATATTTTGAAATGTTTTGGTTTATTAAAATATTTTTAAAACTTGTATGAAAAGAATATGTTTTCGCACCAGATCTTGGAGAATGTGTTTGGGGTGTAATAAAATTCTTTGTTACATTTATCTAAAATATTATAATAATATGAGAAAATATTTTTCTTATACATAGACAGATCCCTAAAAATTAAATTCACATTGAGATCAATATTTAGATAACTAAATATTAATATAAGATTTTTTTCTCTAATACCATTTTATGATTTATTACTAAAAAACTTTATAAAATACATATGTTAGAGAAACCCCTTATTAAGTGAAATATTGTTGAATATGTTCAAAATTTGAATATAGATGCTTATAATAGTTATATAATGATTCTGGAAAATCCAAATGACTACATTATTACCTTCCCATAGACTCAATATGAGTGTGTTATTGACTGTGTGATAATAATATTTTCTATCTATCTTGTTATGAACTCCATTTAGGTTTGATCAATAAAATTTTCACCAAAACATTAATGAATTTAGAATAATTTACCCTATTTCTTAAAAAAATTTATTATAGATTAATTAGACATGTGATTTATTGGTTCTCGTGTTGTATAAAAAATGCAAGTGGGTAAATGTTCAAACTAAAACAATTAATTCTAGTTTTATATCCCAAGTATGTTAATTATAATATCCATCCAATTTCATTTAAACCTATTGTATTTTTTAAGGGAAGGGAATGTTACATGTGATGGAATTATTTAGCATAACTGAAGGTGCTTAAGAAACTCCATGGAAATTCCATGTAAAATATTGATGTTACATAAATAAATTCATCAATTTTGAAGATTATATAATTCTAAATGTATACTTTTTAAATGTTGTAAATATACAAGAATTAAAAATAAAATAAATAGTTTATGGAGCTTGTAATTTGAATTTTAAACATGTGGAAAAGGGTTGTTTAATCATAGTTTGAATAAACTATATATATATATACATATATATATATATATCAATCATATATTTATCAAAATTAAGGATGGGTACAGTTATCTCATCTCGCTAAAATGACAATAGAAGTTGTTTATTAACAGAGAGTTATTAGTAAAAAATTTAGATGAATGATATAAACATGGTTATAATTATATCCAGGTATGTAATTTTTCTAAGATGAATATTGGATAAAAAATACTTAATATGAATGAGTTCGTCAAAGATATTCAATATATTTGAAAAATTAAATTCTATCAGCCATTAGTGGAATATTTTAATGAAAAAAATACACTTTTCAGAATGTTTATCCAAATATATAAAATACCATCGGTGATAAGGATATAATAATTTATTGGACAATTATTCCCAAAATTGGAAGTATGTTTTATTTATTTAAAAAAAAATTATTTGTTGTATCATATAGTTATATTATAAAGAGAATATAGTTTATAAGAAACTAGTGAGAGCATCTTTAGACTTAATGAAGTTAAAAGATTACAAAATAAATTATGTCAATTAGTATTGAAATTTAATATTACTCAATATCCTAAAAGTGTTTAAGTCATATTTGTAAAGGTAAATTATAGGAAATACATTTAGTTACCTTAAATAGAGTAATGTCACTTTATATTCTAAGGAAGATTTTTATGACATTGTGAATATATAATATAAAGAGTAAAATTTGTTACCAATGTAATCTCCAGGTAAAAGTATGATTGAAATTTTCCAAGAATGATGATGATTATGTTATTATAACGATATTATGTAGACAATATATGTTATCAGCATCATAAAATTTTATGTTGTGAAAAAAATGTTTTTGAATACTACATTCAAGATTTTATACCTTAGGAATTTGATTCCTATGTCTTTCTATTATTAAAACCATATTACTTCATAGATTTTTCTCATTAAAAGAGTTTACTGGGTTGATTTTATCAAATTTTTACATAGATCTATGGTAGGGATTATATATAGATAAAATGAATTAAAGAAAACACAAAGTGTAGTGAACTTAAGGGAGATATGGTGGTCTATCATATGGGATATGATTAAATGGTTTCTAATATATTGTTTGGTTAATGTTCTTAAAATATTATTAGATTATAAAATGTATCATATTGGTAAAAAATAATTTATTTATTTTTCATGTTTTTCACAAATATTATATTAATTAACCTCTCAATGTCTGACTTGGAGTTATCACTAATTGATGTTTATTATAGAGTATTTCAGTTGTTGGTGAAATATTAAGGTTAAAATGAGTATAATTCTTAAATAAATGTAGGTAATATACTCATGAGACACAAATATTGGTTTTTGTATTTTATAACCCACTATGTATATACCACATGTGTTTTACACACTATGATGTTAGAATATGAAGGGGAATGTTTCATATTTTATCCCCATACCTTTGGTTGAAAAGAATCATATAACATTAATCTTAATACATTTATGAAATTATTATAAAATCCTTGAGGATTATCGAATCATTGGTGATTGGGTATATTGTTGATAATGTTGTTGGTTCGATCTAAAATGATATTTTATTTTTCCTCTCATATGATTAGTATTAAATGTTGGCCGCTGATTGAGATATAATGAGAAACTATTTTTTAAAACATAGATAATACATGTTATATGAATATTTATTAGATAAGGGAAATGTAATGTTATCATCCATAAGAGATAATGAAATGTCATTTACTCATTGAATTGGTCAGTATATACGCATAAAATCGAGAATATATGTGTAGTTTTATGGGATTTACATTATCCATGTCTCTGGGTTTCATGATGTATTAGAAAAAATTGAATCATATGAAAAATTTATAATTTCATATGGTTTAGTTGGTGGATAGAGGTATAGATATAAATTTGTTTTTTGTATATCACACCAAATAAATTTTTATCTTGATTAGAAATAATTCTTCTCTTGAGGAATCACCATTCTTAAATTTATGTTTTCAAGAATACATTTGTAGCATGATTAGAAATAATTATTTTCCAGAGGAATCACATTTCATCAATTTTGGTATTTTAGACTTCATGATTTTTTTAACAATAAAATGGCCCATGGGGTCCCAATTTTCATTCATATTTAAGATGATCATGTTTTGGAAACTTTTAGAGCTACCCTGAATGTGTTTTGGTGGATGTCCAGAAGAATTTCTAGATGAAAATTCATTGGGTAATTCATATGATGTATCACATGGAGAATTTATGATAGCTTATCCAAAAGTATTTTTTTATATAGTTTCATATTTGTTTCAAATATTTTTATATAATGTGAATGTGAAATATTACTATAATTATTTAGTATAACTGAGAGATTGATGAATTTGTGCATTAAAGAAACTACTACGACATCATGGTTTAGAAGACATCATGGTATTTACCCAAGTTCATCATGAAATAGTGTACTGAACTGTGTAGTTTTGATTCTTCCAAAGGATTAAAAAAAATTTCAATGTCATTGGAATCAACATGAATCATATATATGTTTCGTCATATTAATTTTTTTTATTATAAGATGATGTTTTTTGAGGATTTAAATTTCAAAACAAGAAACTTTAAACATTAAATATTCATTATGATGATTAAATAGAATGATTAAATAGATTCTAAATATTGGATTTTTTTATGAAAACATAAAATCAATATATTTATAATTTTTTGATTCATGGGGGCCCATATAAATAGTTTGAATCCTCAAGAATGTGGGTTATGATCGATAACACAGAAACTTTCTAGGTTGAAACTATTTATCTATAGCATCACTATTGCCTTTAAACTCAATGATCTAGCTGACCATGGAATGGTAGAGGTCTAACTAGATCATTGATTGTTTCCAACAATCCATGGATACATTTGTAGTAAGGAGTCAATCATATTCTTCTTAGTGATCCCAATGAAACTCTTCTGTAAATTGTTTACAAGTTGAATTTATATGGTGAAAGTTAAAACAATTATTTGTTTTATCATTAATGCTAATAATATATTATGATTATAGGATTAATAGTGTATTGGAGTAATTGATAAATTTAATTTAGGATGATATACATTACCCTAGAACCCATCACCAAAAACAACAACCACCTATTCTTTGGTACACTCATCCCATATAAACAGGAACCTTGATTTTACTGAGGTTATGAAAAATACGTTGACACGCATTCCAAGGTGAACACATGTAGGTTATAAGTACATTTTACCACATGGATATAACTTCTAAACCTCCTCCAAAAATTCATAATGAAAAATGTACAAAGCATTAATATATTGGTGATGGTCAGAAGGTGCCGTCAATAATCTATCAATATGGAATTAGCTATACAAGTAGATGTATTAGACAAGTAAAAAAAATATTAATTAAATTAAAAATAATGGTTATTCTTCAATAGTACTTCAATAAAATTTAGTCATATTAATTAAACCTTGTTTGATCCATGGTTGAACTCTAAATAGGGTACCTTTCCGATATAAGGGAATTTTATGATGGAGATGTTTGATCAAATATATCTCTTATAGAGGGAATTA
Organism: Viscum album; assembly: GCA_963277665.1. NCBI lineage: Eukaryota > Viridiplantae > Streptophyta > Magnoliopsida > Santalales > Viscaceae > Viscum > Viscum album. The sequence goes on from OY728122.1 coordinate 1,713,197,161, forward strand.
TGTGTGTCTGTGTTTTTTTCCTATGTGTGTAATAATATTTCTAGGGAAGAAGTGCATTTAAATCACTATAAAATGGGATTTCAATTGTCTCATATTGGGTAGATATCATTTATAAATTATCTCCACCTAGGATTCTAATATTCTCAATAGAAGTAATGTGTATATGTATAACTATAATCATATACATATACACAATACTTCCTCTATATGAGGCCCATATCCTATTAGGGAGTAACATATCATATGTATATATATAATTTCCATGTGAAATAGGGAAACATGTCTTATGCTATGAATGATAAAATAAATCTCAGAACCTACATATGAAATACACAACAAACAGTGTTGTACATATGTACTATCAATAAGAAGTCCCTAATAATTTTGGTCATTCATGAACTATTACATCAAGAATGATCGTATCATTATCAAATGAATCATTTAACCAATAATATCCAAGTGTTTAATTCAAGAAAAATCATGTCAAATATAACCTTTTATTCCCATTAAAGAACACTAAAATTCATATTAGTTTAATTAATCCCTAAACATGTATCATTATTACTGAGTTTTTACTTTAAAAGAATAAATAATTTCTATATTATACAAGGTATATAGGGAATACCATATTCATGCTTTATTTCTCATCAATATTTATATTAATTTTCAAATTTTTTAATACAAAATAATTGATTCCCATGAGCTACAGGGACATGTTTTAGTGTAATAGGGCATGCTAACACTTAATTATATCATAAAAAGAGGTTATATTTTAGAAACCCTTAAAAATATATAAATTGGAAAAATTAATTTAAGGAAACTCATAACTTGTTTTATTTATCTATAATATACTTTGGTTGTTCTATAGAATCACAACCAAACCATTGGTTTGATAAAAACATATGGGATAACAATTTTTTCTCATATCCTATGAAAACCCCATGTTTATTAAAGTGTTTATTTAAACATTAATTCAGTTATCCCTCACTCTACCCTATTCCTTTGTAATAACCACATTTTGAAAGTATGAGATAAATAATAGGGGATCTCAAACATAATATTAGGTAGATGAAAATACTTATGCTTTAAAGGATTATTATTACACCATGAACTAATTAAAGAAATCCAGGTTAGGTAAAAATGGATTTTGGTAACTTCTCGAACCAAAAATCACTAACCTGGCATGAATGGGTGTGGCCCTACCACAAGATCATTGATTTCACCATCCTACTACCCCTAATAGGAATATCAAAAAACATATATGAATATTGTGTTAGATAATACATGAACATATTATACCTATAATAGAAAAAAGGAAGAGAGGGGATACACTACATTATCTTGACAAAAGAAGGACTCTGATAGAAATTTAGTGATGTATACTGATGAGGATTCAAAACTATGTTTAATGTGATTTTATGGAACCCATGTAAGATATATCATAGGATAACGATATTTATAATAAAATTAAAATACTAATTTTTGGGTTTAAATGATCATGTTTTTAGTTTTAATTTAATAAATTAATAATTTTTTCACGTTGAAGACATGAAAGAACCCACAAGAACTCTGATGGACACTGTAAAAAATATAAAAAAAGATCTAAAAGCCTCTATCTTGTGAATTGGAGGTTTAATTTCCATCCACCTTAATTTTAGTGGGAGGTCGGGTCATTAGCATACTTCCACTCCTTGATCCCTTCTCTCAAAACATAGTCACCAGCCATCCCCAACTATATTAACCATCAAGATCTACCAAAATACACCATAAAATATATACATATAATGTATTGAAATGGAATTAAGCTACTTATATGGAGATATCATGTTCTTTATAGCCTCTCCATCATTAGTTTCCCATCCATAAGAAGATTTACCTAGATTTTGGTGATAATAGTTTTGTTTATTGAGATCAAACAACTGTATAATGTTCCAAATCCTTTTCTATGTGATGAACCTGATTCCATTATACTCATAAAAAAAGGAATAACCATTATTTAAAATTTAATCACTTTATGAAATGATTTAAATAGGTTATAACATGAATGATCCATGAAAATCAAATTATATTTCATCATAAAAAACTAAAAGAATAACTTTGTACCCATACTTTTTCAATTTTGAGTCATGGAAAATGTTTAATACTCTAACTGATGTGTATAAAATTTTTATATCCTAGAATATAGTAAGAGATTACATAATTTGTCTAATGATTTCATATTTATCTTTAATATTAAAGAGTAGCATCAATTTCTAGTAGTATAGCTATATATATACTTCCTATTCCAAAATTTAGTTTGGATAAAATCACCATAGAATTTAATGATGATATTATCTTCCTTCTTAAAAATAAGGGATCCAATATGGGTGGTGTTGAATCATTAGAAAAATATAATTTGTTTTCATCCCATTAGTTGGTAATCCATGGTTTATATGTTTGGAAATCTATATATTATTAATAATGTGAACATCATGGGGTTCCAACCACCATTCTATCTTACTGGTACATGAGGTTCATATCACCTTTTTTGGGAGTATTGTTAAAATCTTTGTGGTCATTAGTGAAGATATGTACAATTTATCACTTTCATATGGATTTTTAATCTAATAGGACCATTATTATTCTGGATGATATGGTATGGGATTGTATCCTAGATTTTGTTGGTTAATTTGAGATTCATTACTCACTTTTATAGTTTTTTTTATAGTAATATTTATCAATCATTTATTCCAAATGGACCATTTTGAAGCACTCTACAATAGGTTATTCCATTCATCATTATTCTAAGAGGAGAGTGGGAAATCATTAAAATTTATCACTAATATATTTCAGTAGAAAAATAAATGGTTGAAGTTATTCTGAAGGTGAATATATATTTCCAAAAGTCTCCATAAATATTTTACTATTAGGAGGGGATGAACCATTGAATAATAATTTATGTCATTAAAATTTTTATCACTGAATCTTCATAGATCTTGTGTATGGTATAGATAGTAGATGTGATATAATATTATTGTGGATCATGAAGTAACCTAAAAATATCTCTATAAAACATAATTATTGTATAATCTTGAAATACCAAGTGTAGTTAATATTCCATTTTAACCTATTTATTTGTTCTATAATTTTCATTATGATTTTTATCCATCGTGATTTGGTAGTAATGGGTCAGAAAAAATAATATGACATGAAGTATTTTTTGATTTCCTATACTTGAATACCTTATTATTAGAATTATTAGAATTTTTATATTATCTAAAGAAACACTAACAAATAAATATTGTATTCTTATTTATTTATTGGTTATGAGTAGTTTAGCATACTCATTTAATCATTTCGATTAATTTAAAACATTTCTACTAGGATTTATATTATTTCCTTTAATGTTCTGTTTATTTTATTTAAAATAATATTTCAAAATAAAAAACCATTAATAAATAATACTTATGATGGAGGGGATGGGTAATGATATGATTGTCATTGTGTATATATAGACGATAAATTTCGCACATCATGAAATGGTATTTAATGTATTTTTATTCATCAACATAGACTACGTGACCATGAGGGTATCTAAATGATCCACATGATGTGGATGATGAACATACTCCACTTTTTAGGCCTCTCATTGATCCATAATTACTCAATGGTTTAGATCAAGTACATCATGTGGGGGGGCGGGGCAGATTGTGAAATAATGATACCCTCATATTATGATATTATGTTGGATTTCTAATTATATCGCCCTCATATTTCCCATAGTGAAGTATCACCTCAATAAGTACATGAGTTTCAATAACATCAATCAAATATTTTAGATTATTGAAACACTATAACAATATAAAATTCATCTATCCACCTCAATTTATGACATTTTTTAACGTAAATAGAGGTACATGATGATTGAGGCAAAAAAAGATCAAAGGATTGATTTCATGGATTTACTATAATTATTTTGAAAGAATTTTTAATAGGATAAACAGAAATGTGTGAAATATTTGAATTCATAGAGTTTAATCAGTGATTTATAACCATGATAGAGTATAGTTAAAAAATTTCTGACCTACTCTGATTTACTCACAATATGAGTGGTGTTGAGGAGTTAAAATTTGGATGGTTTGAGATGGGATTGAGGAAGCCATTGAAAACTCAAGTGCTGATATTTAACCTCTTGATCATCTATAAATTAGTGAATAATGATTTTTTGTCTCATATTAGTTCCCATGGTGAAATTAGAGTTGGTCTCTCTTTTAGGTGGTCAGATGGATCATTAAGAGGAGGTGGTTCTAGGTGGGTCCATGTAGGTAAATAAATTTAGGGGTGATTTCACTCCTTGGTCTAGGGAATCTATGATTTGATGGTTCCAATGTGGATAATTAGGGAATATTTGATTTTACTATCTAGTTGATCCATATAAGTTCCACTAGTGTGGTATGTGGGGTCATCTTAAGTGGTTTTTTAGGTCTACCTCATTGTAGAGTATTATATAGTGACCCTAGTAGAGTTAGGATTCATATGTTTATATAAGTGGGTATGATTCAATGGGAAACATAAACCTATTGGATATTCTAGATATGGTAACTTTGGAGTAGGGTAGAATAATTAGTCAGTATCACTTTTTTTAGTATAGGGATCCAGTCTATAGGATTGCGTCAATGTCTAGGTAAGGGTCCTCATAGCTAAGAAGTCTGAGGAAGGTACTTCAATATTTTGAGTTACTATTCTAGTATCCTCTCTCTTCATCTATGATTTATTTTATGAGGAATATCATTCCTTTACTTATTATACTTTTTTACCTCTGTTATGCTTATAAATGGAATCATATTTGTTTATAATTAGTATTAATACCTCATGGGTTATGTGGTTGGAACGGAAACATGAAATTTATCTCTTGTCCCCTTATGATGGGATTATTCATAAATTTTTCGGAATTTTCCACTAGAGATATTAAAATGTTTTTTCTTATTCAATGTAATTATTTTTTAACATAGTTCAAAGGAATTTTTTAATTTTAGAAGAGGGGATATTAAATAACTTCTCTTTATGGGAACAAATTTACAATTTTTTTGGAAATTGATAAAACTAAGTGGGTAGAGCATGGTTGGATCTGAAAAAAGGTATAGATCTTACCTCTCAAATAGAATGTATGGTTCTTGTAAATGATAAAACTAAGAGATCAAAATATTTTCACCTAGTAATATATTTTTTCCAGGATATGTTTCCTATATTTTTATTTGGTTGAATGGTAAACATGAGGTGTTTTTATCGATCATGTTAGTACTAGAAATGGAGAAGATTTTGCGTTTTTATAACCATATGGTATCGAAAAAGTTGATAGATTTGGAATATCAGCTAGAGGTTCTAGATTACTTGGGTTTTATATACATTAGTAACTCTCCTTGGGGTTCTTTATTTCTTATTTATAAAAAGTCTTATGGGATTCGATATCTTTTCATGAACTATCAGAACTTGAACCTGATAACTATAAAGAACCAAAAAGAATTTCCTCAAATAAAAAATTTGATTGACCAATTTAAATGGATGAAATGGTTTAAATAGATTTTCTTATATTTGGTTATCATCCGTTTTGGGTTCGACCTAAGGATATCTTATATATTTCATTCTAAGTTTTTTATGGGAAATAGTAATAATTGATATGCCTTTTGTCATGATGAGTTTACTTGCAGCTATGATGGATTTGAGGAATAGGATATTTAAACCATATTTACCCTTTTTTCATTTTATTCATTGTAGATTAAATCCTAGATTACATGAAAACTAGAGGAAAATGAAATAGGAAAATTTATATAATTTTTTTAATGATAAGGGTCTATAATAATTTTTAAAGATTTCCAATTACTCATTGAGGATTCATGAAGCTATTTTTTTGTAATCTAGTATCACAAGCTAACGTCATTATTTACCCTAAGAAAATATAAGTGGTTATGTCTCAGGAAGTACGTATGAATATCTTTATGGTTCATAATTTTCTAGGACTTAATGGGTATTACCATCGTCTCCTTCAAGATTTTCCCATACAGTCTCTTTTATAACTACACAAATAATTATGGGAGTGAATTTAATTTGATCAAAGTGGTGTGATATATTTTTTATGAGTAGATGAAGTGGATTAAAAAAACACCAATTCTATATTTTGATATTTATATTAAGAATATTTTTAATATAATGACTAATTTTTGGGCCTTGGGTGTGTATTGATATAGGACTTTCATGTAGTGTTCTATGATTCTAGGAAGTTATGGCTAAATGAGAGTAATTAAATAACCCATGATCTATAACTAGCCACTACGTTACACAATTTTAAATTATGTTGAAATTACTTTTTCGACATGAAATTTATAGTACATGTTGACCACTAGAACCTCACGAATATATTTTCATAGAGAAATCATAATTTGGCATATTTTCATTGGGTCGAAAATTAAAAATCCTTCAATTATAATATTATTTAAAATATTTTTAAATGAAATATTTTGGTTAACACTCATAATAGGAATTCTAATCCAAAAAATGTGTGGGATGATAAATATTAATGGAGGCTTATGTTTGTGCTCACTTTCCTCCATCAAGATATTATTAGAGAATTTGGTGGTGTATATTTTTACCCATTTGATCATGAATCCTAGGTTATGGAACAAATAAAGGATTATTATTTCTCCAACTAGGATTATTAAATCATTTGAGATAGAATCAATGGCATAGATATCCTAGAGGGTAATCTCAAGATCTTACAACTTTCTTTGATGTAAATAAAAAATTTGAGACTCCTACCAATATATTAGAAGAGGTAATAAAATAGTATCAATCATCTCATTGGGATATGTATGTAATAATTTTAAAGATGTACCATCAAATGCATAGGAAATTCTAGTGTCTTGGCATGATGTTGGATACTATAATACTTTTTTTCATGATGTGTTAGTTATATGAAAGTTTAGGCAGAACATTGGATACTATCAACAGAGTTTCAACTACTTCATATAATAAAATGGAAATGGGGTTAAATAACCATATATTTCATTATGTTCTTTCCTCTCTCCATAAAAAAAATTGTCCTGTATGGGTTGTGGTGGATCGCCTAACCAAGACCACTCATTTTATACCTATCTGAGTGGTATCCTCATTCGATGAGATTTGAAACCTCTATTTCATAAATATCATGAAACTTCATGGGATTATGACTAGTATTGTATCTTAATGGAACATAAGATTCATATCACATTTTTTGCGAGGATTATAAAAATATATTGGTTCATAGGTGATTTTTAGTATCAATTATCACTCTTAGATGGATAGTCAATATAAGGGTACATGTAACATTTTGGGAGTTGTGTTATGGGATTTTATCCATTATTTTTGGTTTCATAAGAGATTCATTTACCACTTTTATTTTTTTGCTATAATAAAAAATCTCAGGTGTTTATTTAGATGGCCTTTTTTGTGACACTCTATGGTATGTCATGACATTATCAGTTATAATTGGATAATATTAGGTAATCATCACTAATTTTCCATATCATAGATTAAGAGATAATTGAATTGGCTATGTTTATCTTGATGTGGTTATAAACTATAAATCTTATCCAAAAACATATCTTGATTTAAGGATAGGACCATTGGAATTTTATCTATGGTCATTACATGAGTCGGGTTCAGATATGGACGACCTAAAAAAATGGTAACCCGTGGATTTTATTTTTACTTAAACAAATATTGATGTATACAGTTCAAGGATAAATCACTCACAGGGGTCATGAGTCTTTTTAAATTTGTCATTTTAAGGTTATAGAGGCTATTTCGGTGGAATAGAAGTGCTTATCCAGGGTATTATATCAGATAAATGGTTGTGCCTAGGGCATTCCATGAGGGATTGAAAAAACTGATACTTTGAGGGATATACTTTGGAGAAAGTTTTCCACCAATTTCATTGTTTATATTATAGTCAAATGGTGAAAATTCACTCTATAAGGTGAACTGTGTAAGTGGGGAACCTAGATAAGCCCTTGAGGGTAGGGGACAACATCCTTTTAAGATATATACTTGGGCCCTTATATATATTTTTTATTCTTTCTTATATAATATCCTTAAAAAATTTCATTTTCCTTAGACTATGTGAAGGATAGGGTGATAGTTATTTAACAAGGTTTCTAAGTATAATACCCTAGATGACCTGAATATATCTCGCTTCCAATTTTCCCATTTATGTTGGCCTAAAAATCACCTGAGGGATAGGTTTAGAAAGAGTAGGTACATAGGATAAGGTTCTATTATATCAAGATCTTAAGGTCTTTGACTATGTTCAAGTTAGAGGTTGAGTTTATTTCTATATGAAATGGAACCATGGGAACCCATCCATTGGATTAACCTCTTTAGGTACCCATATTGGTCTTCTGGTGTGTGCTCATGGAAGATGGAAGTCATGTGTGTTCTTATTAGATAGATCACACATAACCACTCAATGGTGTGAACACATGAATTTGAAGGGGTTTGTATATGAGGTTTCTTTAGGGTTTGTTCCCATGGTTCAATATTAGGATTCATACATGAGTTTTTTCTAGTGAACCCCTATGGGGTTCCTCCCAAGTGTGAAAATAAGATTTGTCGTGGTACATGTATGAGTTATGGAATGGTTTATGTACAACCTTCATCTGGTCAGTTAATAATAAAAAATTGATAAAATTACATCATAAGAAAACCTAATTAAAATGTCCTGTCATTTTATTTGGGTATCTATTTTATCTCAACGATCGATAAAATCAAGAAAATCAAAATAATTTAACCATAGCTATAGGATAAATCTGTAGCATGAGTTTTTCATGGACAAAATACATCCATAAGACCATTAAAATGTATCTAAATATTTAAGAAAACATTTTCTTTAAAAAGCAATTGGATTCATTCCCTACTCAGGATAAGAGTTTCTCAATACCACATTAACTTGTTGGGAAATATTTTTAAAGGATCTATATATAGAATCCCATAAAATCCTAATAGGGTAGGGGTGAATTAGGATGTCAAATTTTTCATCTAAAGTGATGTATCATGTTCCCACATTGGTAAGAACTTGTTCAACATGTCATTTGGAGTAGTTCAATAATAAAATAGTCACATTAAAAGGAAGAACACAATAGCATTAATTGGTTCACCACTAAGGTCTAGTCTAAGTAGAATATGCCGACAGTGTGTTGGTGATACCTAAATCCACTAATATTCACAAGTTGTGGAATAGATAATTTCGGTAATAGTCACTCTAGGATAGGTACACTACCTTTTAAATATTTTTGGGATATGTCACAACATCCCTTGGAACACTTCAATTGAATCCCCCTAGCTCACTACCATGAGATAATTCTCACTCAGTTTATCAACTTGAAGGTCACTTGATTTGATTGGCATTAAAGCCTTTCTCCCTCTCTGATCATGATACTCGTCTTTCATAGATTACATAAGTTTATTATTTTTAAAGTCCTATCCACTTAAACCTGATGTTCAATACTACCTATATTGAATATCCTTCTTGAATCTCATTAAATTCTCAAAGCCTACTGCCTTTGTAGAACAAACTACCATCGTGAAACTCACTTTCATTACGGAACAAACTACCTTCACAAAGCTCCCTAAGTCAATATAGAAGACCTCATCATCAAAAAAGAACCCTTTAATAAAAATTATTGGAATCTATCAAGAATAATAGTATTTTTGGGATGCTTATACTTTCATAGAAATCTGGATTCACAAAGATAACTTAACTTCATTAAATCAGAGTGTTTCCAGATTTTCTTTTAAAAACATTGTACCAAGTGAAGGGGGATAACCTCATATTTATAGGTACATTCATTCGTGATGCTCCACCACCTCTTCATGGATTTTCTGGAACTTTTAAAAACAACTTCACATAGCTCCTTCCATCACAAATATCAATGTAAATTCCTTGTTTGGGATTCTCATCACAAGTATAGAGCTTTCCATTAAAACCCTTCACAGGAATCACCGCAATCGTTGAGATTTCAATCACCGAAAATTTAACTTCAATTCTTAATCATTCACATTGCTTGTTGATGTCATGTAGATCAATGTCAACAATATTTTCTCCTTTGAGAAGCACAATTTTCTAAGACCATCATTGTGACACTCATTGAATTTCATTATTTTCATGAGGCCTTCAAGAAAAACCACTTTTCATGATGAAATCTATCCTCAAAATATTGGACCCATATTTTTTTCAAACACTGGGAAATGAAACCATCTTCAATATTGTTTAAATCTTGAACTATAAGATCCCTTTTATTTCAAACTACTTGATCTTCCATGTAATCTTTGATCATCCATGTGTAATATTGATAACAAATACAAACGATACTCTATTTCTAGTAATGAACATCCTTGGTTCCAACACTATATCCCTTAGTGAATGAAGAGTCTACAAAACATGGAGACTCTATTAGTATCTTCTTAATAGTGTGAGGTACTCCTTCATAATCATGTTATCTAATTTTTTATCATAACATTATCTTCATGGAAATGTGTTCAGTTCATTTTTTGGTTCCTATATCCTTCTAACACAGTGTTCTTTAAAAATGTAATTTTTAATAAGAACAGCCCAGATGATTTTTCCACTAATACAATAATAGAATAGCATAGTGTAGTAATACAGTGTAAGATTAAAAAAATATCTCATAATAATCAAAATTTATATGAGTTTTATGGAAGGGTAACATTAACATGTTTTGTTGATTGGGTATCGAGTATCAACATTATTCATTTTCTAGTTTTCAATGAATTGGTAATAGGAGAGTTTAGAACCATGATAATTGAATTAGAACCTATAAACAGATCCATCACATAACCAATATGAGTAATTTAAGACCTCGTACTGATAATTAGGAAATTGATACTACTTAAATATTTCATAGTTCTTTATATAGAATATAATAACGTAATTTATGTCATCTTTGAAAGATATTTCTTAGCCATAATAGGAGCTAAAAAAAGATTCCTTATTTAATTTCACATTTCAAGTGTTATAGGATAAAGATATTCACAATGTATTTATAGAAATAAAATATCCACATGTGTTGGATGTTTGTTTTTCAGTTGATTTCAGTTATATAAAAGTTTATTGTAAAATGAATAATCATTTTCATGTAGATTTTTCATAGAAAAATAAAACCACTAATATAATTACTCAGATTTTATTTGTATTAGTTTTTGATTTTATATAGAATATTTTAGAGAATGGGTGTTGAGATAGCATGTGATTCCAAGGTCTGATGATCCTAGAAGAAATATTTGAAATAAATTGAATATTTTAATATCACCCATGTGTAATTTTCCTTAAAATTTTGTAATAACTCACAAACAGGGGCCTGGATCAGAAATCATAGGTCGTTGTTGTGTTTAGAAGATGGGTTTTACCATAGGTGCGACCTAGACTTTTTCTAAAAATGGAATTGTGTGAAAAAAATTGGGAAAAATTGATTAAAATAAAAAAAATATATATATTTATTTTATTTTTTGTTTTTTGAAGAGGCGTTTGATCTCTCCTATAAATATATAGTTATATAAATGTCTCAAGGTTGGGAACATAACCTTGCGGACCTAGAGAGACTATTTTAGAGCATTCTTGGTAGGGGGTGGAGGATCAAGGAACAATGTGCCAACAGAATGTGAGGATCCTTCCAATGAAAGGGTTGTGGGACTATTCCTCTTCAACGATTGATCTAATCTCTAGGTTAGATGTTTGATTTCTGAATTTACATCAAATTTAATTTTCCTGGAAAAAAGTGGATCAATTCCATGAAAATAACTAATTTTCACATTGATGGTAGATTAATTTGATGGAATTGTATTTTTCATTTATTTTATCTCTCGTTTTTTATATGTTTCATTGAAAATGGATCGAGGGTAAACAAAGGTAAATATTCATTCCTCACAACTTTTTCCTAATGTATTTCTCCCTTGTTTCTTCACTTTTTAATTGTGGGTATTTATTTTGTCCAGTGTTATGACTATTAAATATTATTTTATTATTGTGTGATCATTATTTATTAAAACATATCAATACACTGGGTATGACTTGTGATGGAGGTTTTGATTTGAGGATCAATGATGGTAGTGGATGATTCGAGGGGGAATAAGATAAGATTGAACCACAAATTTTGTTCCTATCAGTTTAGCTGTAAGGCGGTGGGGTTTTTGCTTGATGGATCACTTTTGGTGTAAATTAAGGGACCATATTCAATGAGTGGGTGATAGAAATGTTGGGTGACCTTATATCCATGGGTTTAGTTGAGGTTGGCTTCTCAAGCAGTGTATAGAACAATAAGGAAGAGATCACAACAGATGTAGAAAATCTCAGTTTACACAGCATGTAATCTGGAATTACACACCTTATGGGACCCCCTTGTATTGTATTAGAGTTTCCACATAGTGTTAAATATCAAAAGACTTGTGGCACATATTCGGCAGATAGATGTGTATCTCAAAGGATACAAGCGAATTGGTGGACCAAGTACATGGGCATTGCCAGGTGTACAGAGGTTGGTAACAAGGCATGGCCAGTAGTACATGAGGATGGCCAGATAGTGTAGGAAAGGATTAAGGTGATATTTACACATTGTATACTATTCCTATATGTTGTTAATGTATATAGATACTTTTCAACTAATGCATAACAACACGATAAGGACAGGGGTTGGTTGGACACACTCTGTACAATTATTACACACTGTGTAGACACTTTAATGGTGTTTATAGCCCTTACTTTCTTCATTCTAGATGATTCATGGTTAATCATGTTACCTTGGTCCATTAACTCAATGGAACATTTTAGTATTACATCCTCATCTCAGGATTGAGACCCCCTCTAGAGGTTGAGTCTTAGAAAGAGTTTGTGGTGTCCCTCCATGAAACATTATTGTGATCCTCTATTTTCATTATATCCTATGTGGTGGTTTTGGTATCATCATGACTTCCTAGAGAAGGGAGTTGATCTTCAATCTATCTGGTTTTATAGGTATCATCCATGATATCATTATCATATGATCCCCTACATACACTACAAAAAAATGACTACATTAGAAGGGGTTATTTTTGACATTTGAAGGGGTTATAACCCCTTCGAAAGACAGTAGTGGCGGTTTGGAAAAATCCCTGCTAATGTTACCGCCTACTATCATTAGAGAGACAGTAGCAGTGGATATATTAGAAGGGGTTTAAAAATCCTCTAATATTGATTTAAATTTTTTGAAAATGCCTGCATTAGAGGCAGTTGTAGTTGACACCTCCCCTAATGAAGTAATATTAGCGGCGGTTTAAACTGCCTCTAATGTCTTTTACTTTAGGGGTGGTCCACTAATTTTTTTCAATTATTTTTTCCCTACCCCATTCCACATTTCCCACACCCAAGAAACCCCGCCTTGTCCCACACCCTTACCCCCCCCCCCCCCCCGTGTCATCCCCCTACCCTACCCAGGCCCCCATGCCCCCGCCTCGTCCCGCACCTCGCCCCCCACCTCGTCCCCATTCCTTATTCTCCCCCCATCGGTTCTCCACACCCTCCCCTCCTCCCACTCTACGAAGCCCCTCCAGTTCCCCGCACCCTCTTCTAATACCATTCTACCCAGGCCCCCATGCCCCCGACTCGTCCCGCACCATGCCCCCCCCCCCCTCATCCCCCATTCCTCAGTCTCCCCCTCCGGTTCCCCGCACCCTGTCCTCCACCTATTCTGTGAATCCCCTTCAGTTCCATGCACCCTCTCCTCCTCCCATTCTACCCAGGACCCCATGCCCCCGCCTCGTCCCACACCTTTCCCCCCAACCTCATCCCCCATTCCTCAGTCTCCCACCTCCGTTTCCTCGCACCCTCTCCTCCCCCCATTCTGCGAAGCCCCTTCGGTTCCAGGTGCCCCTCTTGTTGCTTGTTCCCCAAACCCCCCCTCTAGTTCATTGATCCCCTCAGTCTCCCCCCTCTGGTTCCCCATACCCTCTCATCATCCCATTCTGTGAAGACCCTCCAGTTCCTCGCAACCTCCCCTCCTCCCATTCTACCCAGGCCCTCAAACCCTCTCCTCGTCCCACACCCTGCCCCCCGCATCGTCCCCCATTCCTCAGTCTCCCCCCTCTGGTTCCCCATACCCTCTCCTCCTCCCATTCTGTGAAGCCCCTCCAGTTCCCCGTACCCTCTCCTCCTCCCATTCTGTGAAGCCCCTCCGGTTCCAGGTGCCCCTCCTATTGCCCGTTCCCCAAACCCCCCCTCTGTTTCATGGCGCCCCTCATGTTTGATGTTCCCCACATCCCTCTGCATAAAATAATTTGGTTGGCAATGAGATTAGAACTAGGGACCAGCCATACTCTCCCTCTCGAAATCCCTTACTTTCACCACTACGCCAATTCCTTTTTTGAAATATATTTACATATGTCTATATTTATATATAAATATGATTATCTATTTTAAAGAATATTATTCAGATAATATATTTCCATACATTTAAATAATAACCTATTTGTAAATTTATATAAACAATATATATGTTTTTATATTTATAAGTATTTTTATATGAATTATTTATATACTTAAATGCATATTTATATATTATATATATGTTTTTTCATATAATATATATAAATGACTATATTTACATATATAAATATATATTTATAAATACATTTATACTTCTCTATGTTTGTTTATGTATTTTTTTAATATTTACATATATAATATAATTATAATATATTTAATTAATTATTTTTATATACTTATATATACATGTCTGTGTGTGTGTATCATAATAATAATATTATTAATTATTATTGTTGTTATTACAACTATTTTTTAAACTATAAAAAATATATATGGGTTTCATAAATATTATACATTTATTTTATGATTTATATCATAAATATATTATACTAAATAAATTTATATTATATACTTATATAAATTATTTATATACATAAAGACATATTTAAATATTATATATGTGTTTATTTAAAGAATATATATATATAAGTATTTAGTTAATATATTTATATAAGGTTCTTTAAAATATATTTATATATTGTATTTCAATTCATATATTTATTATTATTTACATTAATATATATTTATTTGTATATATTGTTTAATATTATATACAATTAATATATAATTATTATTATATGAAATACAATTTATACAAATATTTATATTATATATAATTTATATTTTGTGAAATACGATTTATACAAATATTTATAAAATTTTATATGCAATAAAATTTAATATTATATATAATTAACATGTGTATTGTATATAATCAATGTTATAGGAAATATATTTATAGAAATTTATACTTAATATTATATGAAATACAATTTATAAAAATAAATAAACATTAATGTTCATAATATTATACATATTTTTGTATAAATATAAATATGATTAAATACAATCATATAAATATTTTATATAAATACATTTATATATTGTGTTTTAATTATATATATATATATGTAGATATATCTATATATATGTATATATATATACATATATGTATATATATGTATATATATGTATATATATATGTATAGATATGTATGTATATATATATATATGTATATGTATATATATATGTATATTTATATTATGGAAGTTTCTTTTCAAAAAAATAATGGGGGCTCCCAACTCCATGTGATAAATTAAATTAGAGGGGGTTTTGAACCCCCTATAATTTAATGACATTAGGAGGGGTTTTAAACCCCCTATAATTTAAGACATTAGATGGGGTTTTTAACCAACTCTAATTTAAGACATTATAGGGGGTTTTGAAACCCCTCCAATTTAAAAAATTAGAGAGGGATTTCGAACCCCCTCTAATTTAAGACATTAGAAGGGGTTTTCAACCCCCTAAAATTTAAGATATAATATGGGGTTTTGAAACCCCTCTAAAATCCAACTGGATATTAATAAAACAATGTTAAAAAATTTAGAGGGGTTGCAATTAGAGGGGGTCAGTAACCCCCTCCAAATTCAATTATTAGCAATGGTAGTAAATAATTCTCCATTTATTTTTTATTGAAAATTAATTTAGAGGGGGTTGTGTAGAACCCCCTATAATGTTACAAAAACTAAATTTATAGGGGGTTGTGCATAACCCCCTCTAAATAACCCCCACTAATGTACTGTTTTTTTGTAGTGATAGTTGGTTGATCAGGATTGGGTTCATGGTGCCCCCAACCGGTCATAGGCATGGACCTCTATTTTAATATCAGGATATTCTATGACTGGTGTGATTTATTGGGTTGGTCGCAATGATCATGACCTCCTCGATGTGTGTCTCGAGTTATAGCATGGGTTATGGAGTGGGTTTTCTAGAATAAGCATTGATTCAATCAAAATCCTGCGGCTAGTAGTTGGTTGTGACTACCTAGTGGTACAATTTCTTTCTTGAGCATATCTGGGTTTTTTATATTATACATTTATTGATATTTAATTATTATGAGCTTCATATTTTTGATGATTCATGTTTAGTGTTTTTTTGGGTCCAACAAGGTACTGTTATACTCACCCCAGAATGGGATCTACCGACATTTTCCGGGCCTTATGTTGACGATAACCCATTTAATGATATTATGGATGTTTATGGAGTATATATATCATAAAATAAGATTGATAGACCAAGGTTTTTTAGGTTTCATTCTTATTATCATATTCCTCTACCATAGAGCAGGTTTGACTCTCTAAAGTTTCTGATTGGGATTTTATTTGGCCCATTTTTTCTTTAAGTGCTTTACTTTTGTACTCTGTTTGTGGGATCATAGATGTATTCATGAATTTGGTTCTGTTGTTTATATTTTATAATTTTTTTTTGCTTGGATATGTGTTCATGTGTAAAGGTACTTTTGTATAATAATGCTCATTTGTGGGATATTCATACTCAGTGTTCGTCACCAGCCCATAGCTTATTGGAGGCGGTCTTGGGGTAGTCATGGTTAGACCCTAGTGGGTTGGGTTGTGAAAGGGTGGTATCATTGAAGGTTATACCATTGTATTTGGGTCTGTGATATTGTTTTAGGGAAATAGCAATAAGTATTTTGATTTCAACTTTCATGCATGGACACCAGTGTCAGTGCAGCGGCCGACGTATCCAAACACCAGGACTCTGATAACCTACCTTTTGATTGGTACATGTAGATATTAGTTGTAGGGAAAACATTGGTAGATGCATCATAGAGGAAGAGTTCGTGCTTTCCATGTCCTTCATGAGCCTTTCCTAAGATATACTCTTTCTTCGTGGTATATCTGGTTTATTTCATGATGCCTCTGTGAAGGAAGCCTTCCATAATTCCACATTGTGATCACAAGGCTGATCCACCGAGTGATGAGGCTTCAGTATAAGGGAGTGTACCCAAAATAAAACCTCCAAGTGGTTTACCAGCTATACCACCACCTATTGAGCATTATCTAGCGTTAAAAAATATTGTAGGGGATATATATAGGTGGAGTGAATTACACACATTCCAAAGTCAGAAACCTCCCTATTTTCGTGGAGAGCTAGAACCCTAGGTGTTTAAGGACTCATTATAGGAAGTCACTCAAATTATATACCTTGTGAGGACACATGTAGATAATATGGTGGTCCTCATGGAGAGTCTTCATCAAGGATCTACTTTGTGATGGTGGAGCTAAGTGACTTAGTCACATAATGACATAGATCACTCTTACTTAGACTTTGAGCATCTCTTCATGAAGATGTTTTATCCTATCATGTTGCAATAAGTGCTAATTCAAGAGTTTCGGTATTTTCAGTATGGTGGTTTTACCATGGTAGAGTAATTAGTGAGGTTTACTAATAGATTGAGATACTCCATGGATATAGTTGAGGATCCATTTTTTCAGAGCATGTACCATTGAGGATGGATTATTCTTGGATATCAGGGCATTAATTAATACTCTATGAATTCCAACCTATACTATAGAGATATATCAAGCCTTAGTGGTTCATAGCTTCCTAGAAATTCATGTTATAATAGTTAGTCCGGGTAGAGGGAAGCTAGGGGATAATACCTCGACATTAGGTAGCTTACGACCGACTCAGGGATCCAAGAATGTCAAATGCTTCATGATGTGATCCATGGAAATAGGTTATGTGGTGCATGAATCTTATGATGGCTCAAATTAGCTAAGGGATAGGAAGTGTTTCTCCTAAGATGGTCATGTATATCTACAATGATATTTTCCAACCTATTATATAGATGTTCGAGATACGTTCTAGGGACCTCCAAGGTACATTCATATGCAATTGAAGGGTCTTCCGAAAGGTGGAAGACATTACAGAGGGGATGGAAGAGCATGAGGAGTTATCCAATGGTTTGACCTATTTCAACCACCACCCCTAGGTGTTCCATGCCAGGTTCAGCGAGATAGTGGTTAGTGATGAGGCTAGCTATAGTCTATAGAGATCTATGACCCTGAGTCTCTAGATATGATACAAGGTATGATCTATGTATTTTCTACCTAATTATTAGTTTTTATAGACATGGGTGTGATTAATTCCTTTCTACACCTCTTTGGATCAAGACATGTAGATTCTGGTTGGGACTTTTCTTTGATTGTTTCCATTTTAGTCTTCGATAGGAGGTGACTCAGTGACTGTGCATATATTTTAATAGTGTGATCTAAAAATTTTGAGGTAAGACTCTCATATGGGGTCTCTTTATAACATTGATGAGTCCTTATGATGTCATCTTATTTATGGAATGTCTAACCACTAGTCATGACTAGATTGACTCCTTTTCGTAGATGATTTGATGTGTTCCATGTGATGGGAAGGTGTTTTCATTTTTAGGTGAGAATGAATTCTGGGAATTGTATGATGGTCTCGGGTATAGGATAGTGCAACCAACTACTCAGTAGTAGTCTATCATGATTCATGGGTATTGGATGCTATGGGATACCAGTTTCTATTGGTGGTGGTGGAGTATATGAATATCATTCCTAAGGATGTTTCAAGATTACCTCCCTACCGAGAGATAGACTTTTTCATTGACTTAAATCCCAAGATGACCCCGAAATATGAATCCAAACATTCAATGGATGTCTCAAAGCATTGTGATTTTAGGGTGAAGTTATAGTACATGGAGGAGAAGTGATTTATGGGAAATAGTGTTTACACCTAGGCATTACCATTAGTGTTCTCCAAGATTAAAGATGTGAGAAAGACAATATGTGTGGACAACCATTTCATAAACCTGGTGACTATAAAGAATAAGTATCCACTAATGAGGATCGATTACCACTTAGACCTGTTGAGAGGGGTGATATTGTTCATGAAAATTGACCTCGGATCAAGCTGTCACCGTCTGTATGTATGGGACTATGATATACTGAAGACAACATTCATTTGTCTCTCTGATAACTATACGTACTCTGTGATTCCCCTCAATGTGATGAACACCCCAATAGTGTTTGTATGACTCATAAACATGATCTTTCATCCTTCTATAGACTGTTTTAGGATGGTCTTAAATGATGATATACAAGTGTACTTTGAATACAAGTAGGATCATTTGATATACTTGAGAATGGTCATGGACACACTCTTATATCACTAACTTTATGTGAAGCTCTCAAAGTGTCGGTTTGGTATTAAGGAGTTCACTTCTTGGGACACATCATCTCAGAGGAAGGAGTGGATGTGGACCTGATGAAGTTTGAGGTAATTCATTCTTAGGATCCACCGAAGAGTGTTACCAAGGTGATGAGTTTCCTTGGGTAGGAAAGGTATTTTTGGAGGTCTGTACATGATTTCTCTAAAATTTAAGCACCCTTTATATATTTTACTTGAAAGGGTAAGCCATTTGTGTGGATGAAAATGAGACATTAGTGGTTTTAGGAGCTGAGGTAGAGGTTGACAAGTTCTCCCATCTTGATATAGTCAAAGGATGGAGTTTTGTACAAAGTGTCCTATGATACATCAAGAACTGGGATTGGTTATTTTTTGATGTAGTGACAGGTGGTGATTTTATGTGGCTCAAATTAGTTGAGACCACATGAGAATATATATTTGATGCAAAATCTGTAATTATAAGTGGTAGTCTTCACACTAAAGATATGGAAACACTACCTGATGAGCAATCAGTTTATCATCTACTCTGACCAAAAGAGTCTCAAGTATGTCTTCTCTTATAAGGATCATAACCTGAGATAGAGGATATGGAAAGATTTCCTCTATGACTATGAATTCTAGATATTTTATATTCATGGTATGGGTAAGGTGGTAGAAGATTCTCTCAACATGATATCATGTTCCCTATTTTTGGCTAAAGCGGAAGAGCAGTTAGCCTCATTGTAGTTTCCCTTTGTAGACTAGTATGGTTCTACATATCAATATTCAATGGTTATTACACCACCTTTTTTATAGCGTGTAATGGATGATCGTAATATAGATACAGACTAAGAGAGCATACATAATCAAATATCCACTGGACATGTGCCTGATGGATATTTTAAAGGTGGAGATAAAACATTCTTTTTCAAAAGATGGATGATTTTACCTTTAATGTTGCACAAGGTGGGGATGTGATAGTTTCATAAATCTTATTTAGCGGTACATCCAGGTGTGTAAAAGAAGTAATAGGACCTCTATCATTGGTTTTCATGTACAAAAATGATGCATTGTATTGTAGAGTGTCTCTCTCTATGCCACACTAATTAGAAAGTGATGGATGGGAACTAGGTTCCAGTTGGTTTAGCTCATCCCCTAGAGGTTATAGAGTGAATGTGGTATGGGATATACATGGATTTAATGAGGATTTACAATGTATATATAGGGTAAAGGATTCCATTTGGGTGATCGTAGACCAACTCACCATGTCATCCCACTTCCAAGTCATTCAAGAGAAGAGTTCAGTAGAGAGATTTCGATGCCTCTAATTGTAAGAGATAGTCAAACTATATGGAGTTCCCTTAATGGTCATTTTATATTGTGATTCTCACTTCACATAACAATTTTGGAGAGGATTGTAGGAGGCCATTGGGATTCTGTTTATCTTGAGCACAATGTTTCACCCCTAGACTGATGGCTATAATAAGCAGACCATTCAAGTCTTGTAGGATATTCTATAGGGTTTCATGATGGAAATTTCTTAT
Source organism: Viscum album (assembly GCA_963277665.1). Lineage (NCBI taxonomy): Eukaryota > Viridiplantae > Streptophyta > Magnoliopsida > Santalales > Viscaceae > Viscum > Viscum album. The sequence goes on from OY728122.1 coordinate 1,713,218,312, forward strand.
AGTTTGAAAGATCATTTACCTTTGGTGGAGATTTCGTACAATAATAGTTACCATTCCATATTTTGTATGGATCCATTCAAGGCCTTGTTTGTCATACTCTGCAGGTCACTAATTTGTTGGACTAATCGCATTGAGTCAGCACTCATGGGACTAGAGTTTGTGAGAGCTATCATAGAGAAGGTGTAGATCATACAGGATTAGATGAGGGCTACACATAACCATCATAAGTCTCATGATGACTGATTATAGAGACCTATAGAGTTTGAGGAGGGAAACCATGTGTTCCTAAGAGTCTCAACTTGATGTAGATTATACAGATTTGGCTGAGGTGGAAATATTTCTCTAATATTTCTCAAGACTTTCATGATATTGTATAGAGTTGAATAGGTGGACTACTTATTATTTCAACTTACATAGTTAGATCTAGTACAAAACTCATTCCATGTGTCGTAGATGAGAAGGTATGTGCATGATCTGTCACATGTTATCGACTTGGGTGGGGTGGACAATGATGATGGGGATACCTTTAATAAGTACCCAGTGGATATTGATGATTGATAGGAGAGGATCCCTTTTGGCTGATTGATTCCCCTAGTCTATGTCATGTTATTGGAGAGGAATTTTCAGGAAAGAACCTGGGATCCGGAGACCGAGATTCGAGTGGAGTACCATCATCTTTTTTAGAATCTTTTTCTCTTTTTGAGAAGAAAATCCCTAAGTTTTGGAAAATTTAATGACTCGTATTTATTTAGTATTATTTTGGATATTATATAAAATATTTTTAAGATAATACGGTAAGATATTTTTTGATTCCAATCCCCGGTGATCTTGGAATAAATATTTTAAAAATATTAAATATGTTCACATTAAGTTTGTGTAGTTTTTCTAAAAGGTAAAATTACACCTGAATGTTGGCTTAAATATTAAATATGATGGTGCCATTAAGATTCAAATGTGGGTTATACACTAGGTGTGACATAAAAATTTTCAATATGAGCCATTTTTTAAAAAAATTCCACAGGCACAAATGAATATAATTAAATATATATATATATATATATTATTTTTTATTTGGAGATAGATATATCTAAAAAACATGTGGTTATAGAAACATATTGGGGTTGTCAGATAATCACTGGAAACATAGAGAAGCCATTTGAGAGTGTTCATGGCACAAGATGTTGGATAAGAAACAGATAAAGGACCGGTGAGCCAACGGAATGAGTGGATCTTAGAAACGATAGTGACACAATACCACTCTTCATCAACAATCGATCCAAAAACCAAGTTGGATTCTTGATTTTTGAATTTCCATATCATTATTTTATCATGATATAATATTTATCAATTACACAAATATAATTTATTTATTCATTGGTGGTATATTAAATTGTTGGTATGTTTTTTCATTGATTTTATCTCTCTTTTTTTATCTATTTCTTCGAAAATGGATTGAGGTCGAATGAAAAAAATCCCAAGTTTATTCCTAAAATCTTCTAGAATATGGTATTCTCCCTAGGTTCATCACTTATTTATTGTGGGTATTTTATTTTCCCATGGTTCGATGATTAACTAGTATTTTTTCTTTGTGCATCTGTTCTTCAGTGCAACAGATCAATACTGTGGGTATGAATTATGATTGAGGTTTCGATTTAAGAATAAGAAATGATGGTGGGTGATTTTAGTTGGAATGATATGGGATTGGACTATGGGTTACGTTCTTCTTAATTTAGTTCTACATTATATATTATTTGGATCGATTGATCTCTTTCTGAGAATATTAAGGGTTGAAATCCGGTGAACGGGTGATGAAAAGGCTAGGAGACATTAGATACATGGTTTCAGGAAAGGTAAGTGGCTCCAAATATGCATAGAATGGTGCAGATGAGATCCTAATGGATCTAGAAAATCTGGGTTAACTGAAGTGCATCTGATTGTCACCTATCAACCGATCAAGTGTTTGGTGGTCTACTATTTTTTATAGTGGAACTCGGGTCGAATCCTCGGCGAAGGTACATTTTTTATAGTCAGTTTTTTTATTGGTTGTATTTTGATAGGGGTTTTGTTGTCAAATATTATATAAAATTACTTATTAATGAATATTTATTTAACAATTTAATAATTATTAGGGTGAGTTTATAATTTTGGATTCAATATTGTGATATCCTTGAGCTTTTCATTATATTTCATTAAATTAACACCCACTTTACAAGATGACTTTGATTGAATTCCTAAGAGTTAAATATTTAATCTAAGACTTACCTTAACTTAGGGTTATAATCTCAATAAAAACATGTTCATATTAGTCTATTTATGATTCAAATAGTCCATGGAAACCAATCATTAAGAAAAACATGTCATTAATTCATGACATTTTATGTTCAACATACACAATATTAATTTAAATAATATTCATCGAGAAAGATCTCTCAACCTCTTAAAATAGAGAGATTATAACTCACCCCAATTATATATTTACATATCCATTGATATTTATATTAATCCGGATATATTTTTTTTGGTGATTAATTATAAATATTTTGAAAATAATGGGATAAGAAAAGAGTTGTGCACCAAAAACACACACGAACGGTGAGGAAACTAAAAATTCACTTTTTATTGAATGAGAAATAAAAAGGGGAATGATATTTTAACATGATTTAAAATGTTTTAAGATAGATAACATTACACAATAGAGGGTTGGTGAAAATAATAGGTGATTAAGAATAAACATGCATTAAAATAAAATTACAACACAAACACTTAAGAGAATAAAAAATAAAGAAGAATGAAAAAGTAAATAAAAATAATCATGGATAAATGGGATATCAATTAGAAACATGACTATAGAAGATCATACCATGAATTTTTAAAATCCTTGGTCATTCTAAACTATCCTACATTTATCTGAAATTTCATCTCCTTGCAAGTAGATGTGGGGGATGTAATTATAGCCCAAGGAGTTGGATTGTTTGCATTCCAAATCTACCCTCCACCTGACTCGAAGATTGGACCATCCAGATATCATAATAATGAGATATTATATTATTAAAATTTATATATATGTATTTGTTCAGTATACTCTGAAAATTTGGCTTCCATTGGATTTTTTTACCATTGTTCTAGCTATTTTACTAAACAATGTGTAGCTGTCCATTTTTAACAACACTTTTTTAGAGGCCGAAATGTGAATGGGTTTTTCAATAAGTACATCCCCTTAAATCAAAACCATTTATATAAAAAATAATCCATATATATCCTTTATTTCGCAATACAAAATATTAGATCAATTGTATGTCTATATCAGAAGAATAGTCAATTAATGTTTTCTAATTTTAATTCCAAGACAGAATGTTTGGAAGGAATTAAAAGAATCATTTGGTCCCCTTCTTTATCAATTTGTCCAATGAAATTTTTTCCCAAGATTAATATTTATTTCCCACCACGTTTGGTGGAGAATAAAAGAATTTGGTAACCTATATTGATCCCAATAATTATATCTTCCTGGCTCATCCAGTTTCTTCACAGATTCTTTGGACCTTCTTGTGTGGACTATATGACCCTTAAAATGGCATAATTAGACAATTTTTTCTTATAATAATATGTTTTTAATTGGATAAGGAACCAAGAAAAGAAATAATCATACAATTTTGATAATTATGGTGATATTTATAATTAAAATAGTAAACTATCTCAATTAGATTAATTCAAATAATTCTCAAAAATTATATTTAGTAGTAAAACATTTTTATTTCACACCAATTATTCACTTTTACCTAAAAATTACTAATGAGTGTCGAAAAAAAGTTATCAATAAATTAATAACATCAACATCCCAACACTTATTCTTTTGAATTTCCTCCTGTGAAAAAAATATAAAAACATCAAAAAATGATTCTCACTCGCCAACAAATATAAAAATTTTGTTTTCCCTAATCAGGGGAGGTTTTGAACATTTTACTCATCCATGTAGAATTACACAACAAATTGTTATAGAAAAAATGATCCAAAAACTATTCATTTTTCTTCCTCCAAATAAGAAATGGAAAATTTCGGCACTTCAAATGCACTCCTCTAAAGATGATACAAAAATTTTGGATATTTACTCATTCACCTACCAAAAGTAAAAATATTAGAGTATTAAAGAGATAGTAGATTCCATTACCTATCCTAATTTGAATAATAATCAAGAGTAATTTTTAGTTTTTTTCTGTGGCTATGGAATGGTAAGAATTTAATGTCAAAAAGAGTGGAAAAGAGGGGTAAAAAACTAACATGGAAAGTGACATGAATAATTTGAAATAAGTTATTGATGGTTATGGAAAACATATTTATTTGGGGATGATTATGGGAAGGATTACACAAAATAGATTGATAAAATTTTTCGGGGTTGAAAAGGTGAAATATGTACAAAACAAATAAATTCTCACAATGACATAAATATTCTTTTTTTCTTCTTTTTGTACATTTTTATCAAAAGTTGAACTTGAAACATATATCACACTCATCTATAAACCCATGATTGATCACCTCATATAACTAATTATAATAGTTATAATATGATCAGATGTTTAAGAAGAGTGATTTTTGACCCACCCAAGACACAACCCTTTTTTTCTTTTTTTTCTTTTCTGTTCTAATTTTTTCAAATATTTTCAATAAAATTTGTACAAGATGTCATAAACATATATATATTCCCAAAAATGATGAAATGGAAACCTCTCCCCAACTCTAAAATGAATAGTTTCCCTTAATAAAATTATCACATACTGAAAACCAAAAAATTTATACCAAAAATGAAATACATTCCCCCCACACTTAAATTTCAATAAATTATGCAATATAATTCCCTGTACATGTTGGGTGGGAAACGGTATTGGGATAGTAATGTGGCTATTAAATAAATGGTTTTTATATGCTCTAAGGGGATTTCAAAAAGGGGATTAATGTAAGGTTAATGGGACGATATTTTGCTATTGTGATTCTCATGTGGTTTATAGAATGCCTCTCTCATATTAAAGAACATAAAAGTAGGAAAATAAACTCAATGGTCCAAAAACACAAGATTCCCTATCGGGGTTGAAAAACACACAAAATAAAAAGTCTTTTATAAGTGACCATGGCATGAAGCTAATTTTATTCCTCATTTTTTGGGAAGAATCATTTTCCAAATCAAAAATTGAGCATTCAATTTTTTTATGGATTTGACACAATATACCTTATCAAAATTTAGGATGAAAATATAGAGTTTTTTAGATGAAAACTTGTCTTTTGAATCCCCAAATATTTTGGAATATTTTTCAAAATTGAATGATGATAAATTATGAATCCTTTTTATTTTATTATTTTTTATTTGTCTAGTTTTTTATTGAGACATCTCTATTTGAAAGAGAAATAGTAAATAAAAATATTGACAAGGAATGTGATAATGTAAATTAAATTATGAGAATGAGTAAGGAAGAAGAGAGAGAGAAGTTAAAGGGAAAGTGGTTCCCCCTAGTTTGGATTCTGTGGGTCATCATCTCTATCCAATGGGGAGTCAGTGTTAGTTGATGTGGTTCCTAGGGAATGTGTCCTTTCTAGTGATACTTTATTAAATCAACATTACCTAAAAGAGAATAAAAAAATAATTATTAATTTAATGAAAAAGTAAAACTAAATTAAAATTACATAAAAGAAAAAGAATAATTGGGTTTCCTCCTAAGAAGTTCTGAATTTATTTTTTCGATAACTGGACAGTTGCAATTAACATTCCATATTCATATGGTGGCAACCATATTTTCTCAACTCTAGTGTTCTTCTAAATAAACTTCTCATTTGGGAGGCTATTTTTTTCATTTGATAATTTCTTCTCATTCTTGTTGATGTGATTATAATTCAATGGGTGTGGAAAGGGAATGTGGGGATCCTCTTTATGGTCTTCAACATGAGGAATGATTTTATCCACAAAATTCTGTTTTTTTATGCTTGAAAAATTTAGGAAGTGGTTTCAATTATGATGGTTTATTTATGTGTGGTTCAAAAAATATGAAAGTAGGGTACAAAATACTAGTTTTTTAAATTCATTTGTTTCATTAAATTCTAATGTTAATTATTAGGGATCAAAGAGTTCAAGATATTGAGTAGATTTTTCAAAACATTAATGTCAATGTGGTTTCCCAAAGAATGATCAATTTCAACCTCAATAGTGATAACTTTATTAATTGGGGAACAAATATCACAAACATCACTACAATTGGGATAAGATAAAAACATTGGATTGGGGTCACCCCATAAATAAGATAATTTTCAGAATCTTTGCTAGGAAATTATGAATGTTGGATAATATGATTTGAATCAACAAATTGGAATACTAGTTCATTTTCCTCATTATCATCCAAGTTGGAGAAGTGGAGATTAAAGGTGATGTGGGTTTCCATAGACATTTCAAGATCATTTAGATCAATGGAGTTTACATTTTAAATTTCAACATCAAATTCTCTATTTATGACTTGGTTATTGAGGATTTAGTATTCAAAAATTCCTCTATCATTAAAATAGGAAGAACATGATGGATTAGGGTTCAACACTCTCTCAGAAAGACTTTTGTTATCATAGATAGATAATACATAGTGATTCTATAATTAGTATCACATGGACAGAAAAATATTGAACTTGACCGGTTGGTCAACAAATTCCATGAATATGATATTGGAATGGACATCAATTTTAGTTCTAGATGTCATGAGGAACGTTATTTCTTGAATCAAAGGATATTGGGAAGAATTTGTGTCAGCTTCCATGTCAGGGATAGAAAAGTCAGCTACAAATATAACATCATTAACCCAAACATGGACATTATTGATTATTCCCTCAAGACTGGTTGTGCTTTGATTAGATAACTATATAAAAACAGTCATTGGTTGCAAGGGACCAAGGCCAAGGTTTTAAAAGATGGATTTGGGAATGACATTTATCGAGGCTCCAAGTTCTATGAGTGAATAATCAAATTTGGAACTCCCTATTAGGAATGGAACTATAAAGGTCCATGGATATTTTTTTACTTTATGTGAATGGACTACTAGATCGAAACATTTTAAATGTTCTTATGTTACATATTTTGGGTGAATAACTACTTAAAAAATATTGAATATATATATGAATTTTTTAATGGAATATAAGAGGGTAATGTTCACTTCAACTTGTCTAAACATGTCGATCATTTAAAGATGAGGTTCAAATGGTTTCATTATCTTGGAGACATATTAAGGAAAATTAATTATAGTCCATAGCGGTATGGAAGGATGTAAGGGAGTGTCTTTAGGTTCCTTTTTTGTTTTCTTTTTATTTTCTTTTTCTAGGTTAACCATTAAAGGGTTTTGAGAACACATCATGAGGAAGAGTGATTTTCTTTCCTAATCTATGTGAAATTGAACTTCCATTATCCTTGGGTTAGGTAATGGTTGATTTTTGGGTTGGGAAGAATTTGAGGTTTAATACTGGCTAAGGTGGGATTCAAGTTGACAAATATTTATTTTAATGTTTTTAGGATAGAACGGGTGAAGGAGGAAAGATGTTTCATTGGACTTTCCCATTATTTCTTGGAAGAAGAGGCTTGTCTCGAATTGGGATTTACTTGATTTTGGTTCTTGGTAAAGTGGTGGTATTTGGTTATAAATTCGAAAGGATCATTAGGATAGTGCAATCCAGGAGGGGCAAGAGGGGGATTGGTCCATTGAGGTTGAGAAACAAAAGAGTATAGTTTTTGTAAGTTCCCACCACCTTGACCATATTGGAATTGGTTGGGATTTTCAGGACGGAACTAAGGGGGATCAGAAATGGGATTACCATACCTAAATACTAGGTTAAAGGTAGAAGATAAGGGATTAAAGTGGGGTTGGTTTAAGTTTCAAAGAAACTGACCTGATTGTTGAGGGTTGGTGTTCCTCTGAGCATATTGTACATTGAGATCCACTAGAACAAATGAATTAGATAGATCCTATTAAGGTTGTGGAAATGTTTCAGTTGGATAATCCAATGAGCTATAGATTCCACAATTCTTGATAGGTCTAGGGAATAGAGATTTTGGAGTAGATGGTGTGGGGGCTTTGGAATCCACCGCTAGTTGTCACACAAGAACTATAAGATTACTTATCCACTTTTTCATCTTTCTGAACTCTATGGATTGATTCTACTGGACTTGTTTTACTGATGAATATGCTTGAGTATGGAATTGAAGCTTGTTTGTAGCCATGTTACTTATGAGATCTCATTCTCATACATGAGTTTTATCAACAAGCGCATCACCACATGTGACATCAATGAGTGTTCACTCCATTGAAAGTAACCCATCATAGAAGTATTGGATCAAGAGTTGGTTAGGTATTTGGTGATGTGGTTAGGTTTCCACAATATTTTTGAACCTCTCCCAGTACCCATGGTAGAGTCAGCAAAGAAGAAATGGAATGCTCAAATTTTAATTTTTTTCTTCAGAAACCCCTAGAGGCTTCATGATAGAGAACACCACTTGGAAATCTTTGAGAATAATATGTGAATCCTTGACAGCTAGTCTATGGAAATGAGCTAAAAGATGAATTAAACCCAATTTATGTTTGAAGTAAGCCTCAATGTTTATATATTAAATACTAAGGTTTTGGTTATTCATATTAGGAGAAGTGAGTTTTTATGGTTTTTCCCAAGTATTTTCTATATATTTTTCAATTGGATGGAAAAGGACTCGCTCTTGAGTGATTTAGTTATCCCTAATGTTCCTTCTATGATGGCGAAGAGTTCTCCCTATTTCAGAGGGAAAATAGATATGAGGAATTTTTTGGGAGGAAACAGGGCATTAAGAGATGTTTAGAATGGATGAGGAATGTGGATTTCTTGTGTGTTTGTTCGGTTTATGATTTTTATGAGAAGGTGGGTTTTTATTTGTGTAAATTTTTCTGATTTTTTTTGTTCATTTTTTTACATTATTTTTTTACAAAAAAAAAAAACAAAAACCACCAACTAATTAAGGAACCATCCCTGAAAACAAAACCATTTGAAGTGTGGCCTGTTGTCTCTTATCAACCATTCAAGGGTATGGTTCTCTACTAATGTGTATAGCGACGCTCAGGTTTAATCCTCAATGATGGTAATTATTTTATAATTGATTATTTTTTTGATTGATTGTCTTTTGATCGTGGGTTTTTTTGTAGATATTAGATTTAAGGATTTATTAATTAATACTGATTTATCAAATTAATAATGATTAGGGAGAGTTCATAAGTAGGTAGTTAATCTTGTCATATCCTTGAGCTTTGCTTTATATTGCATTAAATTAATACCCACTTTATAAGATGATTTTGATTGGAATTACTAAGTCAGTAGGCTTTAATCCAATCCTTAACATGGAATAGGGTTCTAATATCAATCCAAAATTGTTTATGGAAGTGATTTTAAGGATCCAATAATCCATGGAAACCACTCATTCAAAAAACAGGTCATTAATCCATGAAATTTTATGTTCAACATACACAATATTAATTTAAATAATATTCTTCGAGTAAGAGCTCTCAATCACATAAAATCCTCATATTATAACTCACCCCAAAGGTATATTTATGCATATATTGAGATTGATAGTAATCAGGATATATATTTTTTATGGTGATAACTTATAAATAGACTGAAAATAATGGGATAAGAAAATATTTGTGTGCCAAACACACACACGAATGGCGAGGAAACATAAAATTCACTTTTGATTAAATGAGAAATAAAAATTGGAATGGGGTTTTAAATATATTTAAACTATTTTAAAACCATTAATATTTAAAAAAATAGGGTGTATGAGAATAATTAGTGAGGAATAATAAATATGCATTAAAATAAAAGTAAGACTCAAACACTTATGATATTACAAATGAAGAAGAATACAAATGTAAATAAAACAAATCCTAGAGGAATTGTATCTCAAGTAGGAACATGAGTATGGAATATCCTATAAAGCCTTAAGAAAATAATTGGTCTTGAAAAACTATCATCATATTCTCTGAAATGCCAACTCCTTGCAGGGAGAGGAGGAGGATGAATTTACAGCCCAAAGCATTGGAATGTTTTCATTTAAAATATGCCATATCACTTGACTCGAATATTAGACCATCCAAAAATCTGAATCATGAGATATTTTATTCTTAAAAGTTGTATATATATATGTTTTCATTCTAATCTGAAATGTTTGAAGCCATTTTATTTTTTCTAACAAATTTTCAGTCAATTTTACTGAACAATATGCAGCTTTCCATGGTTATCAACACCTTTTTGATGTCCAAAATGTCAATGGTTTTTTTAATAGGATGATGCCCTCAAATCCAAACAATTTATTCTATAAATTAATTCATCTATATCATGTATTTCACATTGAAAAACAATAGATCAATTTGATGTCTATATTATGATAAAATTAAGTAATGTGTTCTTATTTTTATTCCCAGACAGAATGATGAGATGGAATTAAAAGAATAATTTGAGCCCCTTTTTTTTAATTTGGGCCTTGAAATTTTTATCCAATATGATTTGTATTTTCCCATGAATTTTGTGTATAATGATTGAATATGGAATTCGGGATGGATCCCCGAAATTATATCTTCATAGATGGTCTAGTTTCTTCACATATTCTTTGGGCCTTCTTGTGTGGAACATATGACCCTTAAATTGGCCAAATTGGACAACGATTCCTTCTAATGATATGTTTTAAATTGAATTAATAACCCTAAAAACAAGAATAATATAATTTGGATAAGTATGGTGAATATTATAATTAAAATAGTAAAATTAATTGATTAGATTAATTAAAATAATGTTCAGAAGATATATTTAATAGCAAAACATGGGTATTTTACACTAATTACGTACTTTTACATGAAAATTTATAAAGGGAGTAAAAAAAGTTATTAATAAATGAATAACATAAAAACACATCATTAAACACCATATGAGACCCCCCCCCCACCCATGTGCATCTTGGTTTTGGGAATACATTTAAAGACCACACGCCATGTGACAAAGTCACCTTCCATGAGACACGTGTTCAGTGGATCTGAATGTATCTTAGAGGATACGCAGACATAATCAAAAAAAGAATATAGGCATGATCAGGTGTACATGGGTTGGTACACTAGAATTTTCAGTGGTACATGAGAATAATGAGATGTCACGAGTAAGGTGTTGGGTGATCTCTACATGTCATGTACTATTCCAACATGCGGTGTATGTGGATATTTACATGTCGTGGGGATAAGAACCACATGTCCAGGGCAGGGGTTGGTTGGATACTCCATGTACCCTTAGCAGACATTGTGTACCCACTATATGGGTGTTTGTAGACATTTATTTCTTTAGTCTAGACCATTCAGGGTTGAGTGTGTTCCCTTGGTCCATTCCCTTGAGGGAATAGTGTGGTTTTACATCCAAATCTCAGTATTTTGATCCCCTCTAAAGGATGAGTCTTAGATTTAGTTCATGGATTCCCCCCATGGGACTAGAGCATGGACTCTATCATCTTTATACACAATGTGGGATTTTTTGAATTAGTGTAACCTCATGGAGCAAGATTTTTATTCTCCATCTAGCATGCCATATTTTTAGCGTTTAGGGTATCATTTTCATATGATCCCCTCTATAGTGTATTGATCCATATTGGGTTTGTGGTGTCCCCTAGTGGTCTTGGGAGTGACCCCCTGTCTGAGTATCTAGGTATTCTAGAACAAGGTAGATTTATTAGGTGGGTCCCAATGATGTTGACCTCTTTGATGAGTGTCTCTAGTGAGATCATTGTTTTTGGAGTGTATTATCCCAAAACGAGCATTTCTATAAGAAGATTCTTGTAGCTGGTAGTTGGTAGTGACCACGTGGTGGCACGGTGTCCTTCCTAAGTGGATATGGGTGTTTTCTATTATACATTTATTACTATATCATTATTATGAGATGACTATTCATGATGATTTGTGTATAGACTCTTCATGGTGTCCTATTGAGAAATTTTATGCTCACCACTACTTGGGATCTTCCTACATGTGTAATGTCTTATGCTGACGACAACCTATTAGATGGTGCACTACAAGAACATGGTGTAGGTGGAGCATAGCTTGAGCTTCATAGGCTTATGTTCTATTCATGTTTTTGTATTTTATTGTAGTATTAACCCTTTGATAACGGTGGAATCTATGTTGTTTTTGTTTGGTATTGTATTTGGACCCTTTTCACTTTTAGTACTTTACAATCATACTTTTTTTGTGGGATCATAGAGGAATGATTGCATTGGGTTCAGTTGTTTACATTTCATTGTTGTGTGGTCTTGGATTTGTGTTCATGTGTATTTTTAATTTAGTCTAATTCCTCCTATTTGTGGGATATTCCTACTATGAGATGGTCACCTACCCCTGGCCTGTTGGAGGTGGGTTAAGGGTACTCATGTGTCGGACCCCAGGTGGTGAGGTCATGATAATTGACAACATAACCATTCAACATGATATACTGGGAAAGAATGATGATTAAAATGAAGAGGACTATTAAATAAGTATATATGAGATACCAAATTAATGGTAGTGTGAAGATTAAAAAGTTATGAAATCACCTATTTAAGATACACTGGTACTATAGGTGAATAAATTTCCACTAAAACTAAGATATTCATACTTGGGATATATGAAGACAATATCTATGTATATTTCTATTAATTTAGAAAAGGAAAAGGAATAAATTTTGATTGGAGTGTGGAAGATGTATAAGAGTGTCATTTATTGGTCTTTTTTAGTTATAAAGAGTATAATTATATCATTTAGCATGAATAATATTTTAATAAAATGTGAAGTGAAATCCATAGAAGAGTTCCAAAGACTAATGAACTAGAATGGGAATGTGGTTCAAGAGTTCGAATACATAATGTTATGTGATGTAGGTATGACCAATCTTATTTATGAAAATGAATTGGTAAGTCATATACATGCTATACCTTATAAGTGTGGTATGATCTTTTTTAACAATGAGATGATTCAGAATATATCAACTAGAATAGTTATATGCTGGAGTGTGTGTGTAGACTACATGAATCTTAATATAGTAACAGGTAATGATCATTTCTTTCTTATTTTTACTGATTATATTCTAGAAATATTGCTTGTATACTTACACTTCTATTTTCTTAGTGGATATTCTGAATACAACCACATCCCAATTGAATTAGTAGATCAAGAGAATACAACTTTTACCTATATATAGAGAGATTTTGTATAGAAGATAATATCATTTGGATTTTTAGGTTCTCCTAAAATATTCTAAACGTTCAATAATTTAACATTCTATGATTTAGTGGAATGCGTATTTGAAATATTCATAGATTATTTTTCAGTGGTGGGAATGACATTCGAAGAATGCCTTGAAAAAATATGAAAACTATATTGAAGATTTGAAGTTACCAATATTTTACTGAATTGATAAAAATTTAACATTATTGTTAAATATGAAATTGTACTTAGGAATTGAATATTAGAAGATGGTATTAAAGTTAATAAATCAAATATTGAGGAAATATCTATAATACCAATCCCAACCATAGGGATGTTAGTGAGAAAAATTCTAGGATATGTAGGATTTTATTAAAATCACTAATTTTTTTCAGTGATTACTAATCCATTTTATACAATATTGGTGAAATATGTCAAATTTAAATTTATTCATGAGTGAAAATAATAATTTGATAGACTTAATTTGGATTTAATATTATCTACAATCATTACTATACTTGATTGAATTTCTCCATTTGAAATAATCTTTGATTATAATGACAATACAGGAGGAGTTATGCTAGGCCATAAAAGAAGAAGAATAACATATTCTCTATTATATGTGAAAATTTATAAATGAGGCTTATTTAGACTATGAAAAAATAAATAAAGGGATGTTGGTTGTGGTTTATGACATTGAGAAAATCATACCATATCTCAATGGAAGAAAGGGGAGGTATACATTGAACACTATGTATTAAAGAATGTATTTTCAAAAAAGTGTCTTAAACCATGGTAGATATGATGGGTGCTTCTATTAAAAGATATTCTCATGGAAATATTGGATAATAAGGGAGAAAAAAATAAATTTTTGGACCATTTCCCCATTTTTAGTGACTTATAGGAAAATCACTCTAATACAATCAAAGGAGAATTGTCACATGAAACGTTTTTTAATGTAAATACGAAAGGTATGCTATGGTATTCAAATATGGTAAATTATATTCCCATTGGTTTGATGTCGCGAGGACTATAATGCAATAAAAAAAAGGTTAAAGGCCAATTCATGATATAACTTATGGGATAAACCATTTTAGTAAAAATAATATATTGATGAAAATATCAAGAGATAACTATTAGAAGAATAGTTACTCCCAATTTTTGAATTATTTTTATTAACTGACATGTGGACAATAATATAAAATTTTTAAACATAGTTCCTAAGGTCTATCATGGTGGATTCTACTAGAAAAATATTTTCATGGATTCCAGAACTACAGGAAAAATAGATTTATACGGCATGTTATTTTTGATAGAATCAGATCTCATTGAGAATAATAAAAATAAATAAATTTATTTAGGATGATTATATTATCCCAACGCAAATAACTATATATTTTGTGGTATTTCTTTTGGGATCAAATATCCATCACAAATAATTTTGGCGCTACTACATTCTATATAACGGGAAGGCTTTAGTTGGATGAAATTATGATTTACCATGCTAATAAACTTATTTTTGATGAGATCATTGGCCAATTTAAATACTTGTATAAAAAATTAGATACTCTTTCATTACAAATAATATTATTTGTGACATAAATCCTAAATATTTCATAAATAATTTTTTGGCAGATTAAATAAATGATATTTATAGTGTGTAGCATTTCTCGAAGATTTGGTAGTCCATCACAAATTCTGTTTCGTTTTCCAATATACGTATTTTTGGTGGGAAAAATTTGCAGTGAAAACCATCACAAATACTATTATTTACGATTGTATTTCCACCACAACTAATTTATCCTATAAAATGCCTCTCATTATTTTTTTCCAACACAATTTCTAAGCTCCTTTTCAAGTTTCACTCAGATTAATCTCTACATAAATTTTATTTTTCAATGAATTTTTTACAAGGACGTTCTTCGGATCGCATCATCGTTTTTATTCTAGTAATGCGTCTTTTTTAATGTATTTATTTTAAAAAAAATTAAAAAATTATTTATTTACTTTATTATAATGAAAAAGATTTAGGAATAATATTTCTTAACTTCTAGTAATTAGTAGAATTTGGAAGTAATTGATACTAATTATAGTTAATTAATGATAATTAGTAATAAAAAGAAATTAATTAGTGATTATTATTAATAACTAATAATTATTATTAATAATAAATAATAATTACCATCATTTAGTAATAATTAGTAATAATTAGTAAATAATTATTAAATAATTACTAAATGATTAGTTAATGATTTGTAAATAATATGTAACAAGTAATGATAATTATCAATAATTAGTAAAAATTATTTAATGATTGGTAAAAATTAAAAAATAATAATGAATAAATAGTAATAACTAATAGTAATAAGTAATAATTTCCCATAATTTGTAACAGTTTCCAATAATTAGTAATAATTTCCAATAATTAGTAATAATTTATAATAACTAGTAATCAATACCGATAATTAGTAATATTTACAAATAATTAGTAATAATTATCAATAATTAGAAATAATTTGTAATAATTAACAATAAATATAATTAAGTATAAGTATCTATTAAAAATTAGTAATAAATAGTAATTCTTAGTAGTAATTAGTAGTAATTAGTAATAATTACAAATGACTAGCAATAATTAGAAATAATTACTAATAATTAACAATAATTACAAATAATTATCAATATTTAAAAATAATTAATAATAAGTATTAATAATATATAATAAAGAAAAATATTTAATAATAATTACAAATTACTAGTAATATTTGTATTAATTAGTATTAATTAGTAATAATTACAAAAAACTATTAATAATATAAAATGATTACTAATTATTGATAATAATTTATAATAATTAGTAATAATTAGAAATAATTTGTATTAATTACCGATAATTAGTAATAATTATCATTAATTAGTAATAATAATAAATAATTACAAATTATTATAAATAATTACCAATAATTACAAATAATTAACAATAATTAGAACTAATTTGTAATAATTAACAATAATTTGTTATAATTAACATTAATTACCAATAATTTGGAATAATTTTAAATAGTTAATCGTAATTTGGAAATAATAGAAGTAATTTTGAATAATTGGAAATAATTAGGAATAATTATAAGTAATTAGAAAAAATAGAAATAATTACCAGTTATTACAGATAATTATTAATAATTAGTATTAATTAGAAATATTTATCGATAATTTTTCATAATTACCCATAAGTAATAATAATTTTCGATAATTAAACATAACTATAGATACTTAGTAATAATTAATTATAATTAGTTATAATTACTAATAATTAGTAATTATTACTCATAATTCGTAATTATTACTAATAATTAATAGTATTTTTTAATAATTATTAATAATTGTTGATGATTACTAATGCATTCTAGTTAATAGTAAATAATTACTGATAATTACCAAAAATTACAGATAATTAGTAAATATTGATAAATTATAACAGTAAATATTTAGTATGAAGTCATTATATTCACTATTATTATATTAATTAGTAACATTTTCTGATATTTAGTTTTAATTAGTAATAATTATCTATAATTGGTAATAATTACAGTTAATTAGTAATTTTATGATTTTTTTCTCAGATCATCCCTTCCTTCTATCAGATTAATCATAAGAAATATTTATATTTTCTATGTTTAAGAAAACTATGTAACGAGGAAGTATAAAAAATTATTCCAAGAAAATGATTGGATAAGTCATAATTGAAATTTTAATGGTTATTTAATGAATCATATATATATTGAGGGTTTTAAAACTTTTTCATCATTTTCATCTTCCAAAATTGAATATTTTTTGAAGGGGTAGTTAGGATTCCATGTTAAAAAATGATATATGTGTAGATTTGAAACAGTTTATTGGGTTGAGGTTCATTTATTACATTTTGGTTTATAGAAAGATAATTTTTTTGGTATCAACATATTGAATGAAATTCAGTACAAGATTCAAATAATTTGGTTTCAGATCCCTAATGATTTCAAACATTAGTACACAAGGTTGTAGACCTATCTTTTCAAAAAAACTCAGAATAATAATTCAACTCGTGATTCATAACCATCCAAAATTTGTGAATTTATAAAGGAATTTGAGGATTCATTATATACAAGTTGTGAGATAAAGAAATTTGAAGCTGTTACTAAATTTATCGATGTTAAAATAGATAATGGAATGTAAAGTATTTATTTTTAATGAACATTTTCTTTGTTTAAATCAATGTTAACTGAGGGAAATGTGTTACCTATAAATTTATATGAAATAGATAGGTTGGTTCATAATTTGGTTCTTGGTTATCATAATATCCTTATATGTTCAAATAATTACATCATGTATTATGTTGAATATGAGCCATTTGTTAATTTTCCTATGTGTGGAAATTTGGGGTACAAAGAGGCAGAATAAGGAAAGTCTAGATATTTTCTCATTAAATAGTGGAGGTATTTCCTGATTAGAGATAAATTGAACCGTTTATTTATGCTAAAAAACATAATATCATTGATTACCTTGGTTGTAATTAGGGACATATTGATGATGAAATAAACCATCCATTATCATATTTTAATTATTATGAACATATATTTTGTGAAGTTCATGAAGGTTAGATTTCAGATATTGTGAAACGCATTGATCATACATATGTTCTGCTCAATTTGGATGAAATGACATGATTTTTACCATAATATAAACTATCACCTATTTTTTCTTTATTTCTAAATTAAATTAATATCAATTCATTTCTAGATTATATAATGAGCATATCATGAAAAATTCACACAAATTACAATATCTTCTCTTGAGGAACACTTAAAAATATATATTTCCTATTGTTTTCAAAGACTGGTAAAGTAATTTTTTTATAGTTGAATATATGAGATAAATATATTATTTATTATATTTATATTTTTTCAATTTTATATTAATCAAAAAATGTAGAAAATATTTACAATAAAATATGTGTATTGAGTAAACCATAATCCAATTTTTTAAAATCTCATAATACATATGTGGTTAATGTATTTCAATTACATACACATGCATATAGCGAATTAAAAAACATTGAATAATGTTGTTTACTTGAAAGGATATTATCCCAAACAAAGTGAAGTTGAATTTCAAGGCATGCTAGATGAAATAATTGAGTTATTTTATCTAGGATAAAATTATGTAACAATGATTAAATGTCATTGGTCTAATAATGATATAGTGTTGGGTGTTATCCATGATAAGGAATCTTTGACATTAAATATAAAATCCATCTTGTAGTAAAAAACCTTTTATTATGGATCATAAAGCACATAAAATTAATTAAGAAAATTATTGTATTACTTTAGGATATTTAATTTATTGGTGAAGCATAATAAAAATGAAATCTCAAGAAAATAAATTTATGCAATGTGAAAGTCATTATTTTGAAGAATAAGGAATTACAATTTTTTATGAGATGACACCAAATAAATATTTTACATGAAGAGATACAATATTGATGAAAAAACCCCTAGTTATGGGCTGATGGTGTTGGTAATGTTAATAATTTAACATATTAATTTGAAAAATAAATGAATGGTGATGCTAAAAATCCTATGAAAATTAAATATTGGAGAGGGAGGATAAGATATTTGTATAATAAAATATGAATATGAGGACGAAGATTAATAATGATGTGTTTATATGCTAGTTATAGTCATAATTAATATATAATGCCTACTTCCAATTATTCATAGACAACATTATATACATGTTTTTTATGGCTGGTGACGATATCTATGAGATATTACTTACCCTCATAGATGTTGTGATTCCTGGTGATTTTCTTGATGACTCATAATTTTACCTACATATTGTCGCCACTACATCACTAATTTTAAGGGGTTATGATCTAGCTAGATTGTGGATTATCAAACCTATTCTTGATCAATGTCCTCCTCTTGATTCAATCCATGCATACAGAGGTCTATTCAGTCATATATTTTAATTAATTTACATTAATTTTCATTAATTTATTTATAAACTAATTATTTGATTATTTTATATTTTTTGCCAAATGTTTTCACACATAGATTTTGGATAAAGAGTGCGATTCTATGGAATTATTTTCTTGAATCATGGGTGATGTGGTACCAAATTTCAATTGATGTCCATCATCACCAATTTTCTCATTAGATAGAATATAAATAGATAATTTTTAATATTAATTTTAATTAATTATTAATTTTTTATAATTAATTATTTTTATGTTTTATGGTGTCTCGTAAATGATATCATGAGAATGAAGATCTAGGAGTCATGATAGATCTTATGCATGAGTGTTGTCATCAGTTTCTACACAATGGGTGAATGAGATCCTTATAGAGAGATGGAGGTATAATTTTTATCAATATTTTTGTATCCATTGAACTAATTATAACTAATCCCATGTTTAAGATAGATTTTTCACCTAATATATAGGATATTTTTTTTAAATGGAAATAACCACTAGGGTAAAAGAACCATGAGATACAAAGACCATGTATATAGTCGGTATTCATACAATGAGTATTCATCAAAATCATATGGTAAGTTATTTTATTTAATATTATATATATATTTTAAATATTAAATTTTTATTTTATATTTATATAGGTAGTTGGGAATATCAATGTTATGGAGTTTCATGTTTTTAAGAAGGTATACACAGATCCTACCACCAGGGATTATTGGTGACTGATAGTGTCCATTTCTGTTCTGTATAATTTTTTCTTTAAGATAAATTGAAATCAATATTTTAATCAATTTAATTTCATATTTCATTTAGGGATGGCATATGAGGTCGTCACTTCTCACACACATGATGAGTGTCTAGATGAGAATAGTGGTGGGGACACCTGTTAGTTATGATTTTATTTGGTACGTTGGATGAATGTGGCAATGTATAGTATGAAGAATGGTCAATTGGTTAGTATCAGTTCTTGATTGAAATTTTTCAGTAATTATGGTACTTCTGTGTTGTAGTCTTGCTTATTTATTGGAGCTCGTGCAATTACATAATTATTATCTTCCAAGTACAAGGAGATTTTGTGGGCTCAAAATGATGTTATAGAGATATTGTATAGAGAGAAAGAGAATCTTCTTCAACACTAGTAAGATTTTTAGGATTAAAAACATTGATGGAAGGGGGAAAATATGATAAGATGATAGAGTATATGTGATGACTTTCATAAGTTATATAGATAGAGCTCCCTCCACCTGGTCGTCCAGATGATCCCCCGCCTCCATTATGATTGATGATATATTTTGTTTCCAAAAATATTATTATATGTTTTAGATTTAAATATTATCCATAAATGGATATTAATTCATATGTCTATAGTTTAAACATTTTTTTATATTTTATTGATTTTATTTTTTAATTTTTTATTATTCATTGTTTTGTTGTAAAATAGTATTTTCGTAATAATAGAATATTAGTGAAAGAATTATTTAATCATCTCTAAAGTCATGTTGTGGTTCAAATACTATTAAATATTGAATTATGATTTGTTCTATATGTTTCAACGATAAAAACTATTCATGAAGGAAAATTTTTCATTGAAAATAAATTATTTATCGACAGTCCATCGGTAAAAAGTTCTTCTGATTCCATTTTTTACCCTAAGTAAATCATGATGGACTATAATTATAATTAACTATTTTTGAAGATATCATTCAATGATTGGCCCATATAAAATACTTAATTTTTTAATTTAACATTTATTTTTCCACTCACCTTTTCAATGGAAAGTTTAATTATCCATTTTTACAATGTGGGTTTTTAACAAAGTTATTTTTAGATATTAAACATTTAATAACCAAGATAAAAGTAATGGTATATAATTTATTTATGGAGGGAGTTAACACTTTGAAAATTTATAATATAATTCTCGATAGATTTCTTAACATGTTGCGCTGAGCTTTAAGAAAGCTACGATATAGTATATAAATAATATTATTAAAATGTGATTGTTATAACATAACTATTAAATTGGAAATTATAAATAGAAATAATAAACTTATGAAATTTTTTTTAAATTTTTTATATAATTAAAATCTATTTATTTATTCATAATAAATATTTATTCAGTTTTTATTAAGGTCATTTTTGTGCTTTAAAAAATTTTCTCAAAATGGTTTTTATTGGTTTTTGTGAGAAAATAATATAATTATTTTATTCAATTTTTGATAATTTATTTGAAAAAATGAACTTCATTTTTGAAATAATCATGTCAAAATTATCTTCTAATGAATTTTTTTTAATTTTCTAAAAAAATTTATTTTTTGATGAATAGTGAAAACAAATTATTTTTTTTGAAAACTATCTTTTCATTTCATGAATATACAAAATGATTTTTTTTAGAATTATTTCCAAGTAAAAGTAGTTAATTTATATTATGAATAATCTAATTAAGTTAATTGGAAACAATTTTATGATTTATCTGGATAAAAAAACTTTTTATAATTAAGAAGAAATGTTTCTGGAAAGCTGTTTTTCATCGCATTTTACAGGTTTATTTTTAAATTAAATCGTACTAATTATGTGAATTTAATTTCATAAAATAGATTTAGTATTTTTAATAGTAATAATTAAAATTAATTAATATGGTCAAATTAATTTTTTCATAATTAATAGTAAATTTATTAAAAATTTGATACTGTAGTTAAGGTTTAAAATAGGTTTACCAAGGGTTAAACTATTGTGATATGGGTTAGAATGACCTATTAAATTGTCTAAATCCAATTTTATAGATTTATTACAACCCTTATCAGGTTATTCTTGGAAATTAATTATACATTTCATACCATTCCATCAAAATTAATTAATAATATTTAAATCTTTTCAAAGATACCCAAAGTGTCCTCCCCCACACCTATAAAATGATACCTCATATCCTCTCTTATACACACTTCAAGAGTCATTTTTCTCATCTAAAACCTGATTAAATACATTTATAACATCACTAAAGTTATCTTATAGGTATTATTTTGGATGAATACTAGCCTTATAGGGATGAATGTGTAAATCAAAGGAGGTTGTCTGGATAAGAGGTATAACTTTTAACCAAATAGTTCCATTTTATTTCATCATCTTCCTCCTTAAACAAATTTCAAACATTGTGATATAATAAAATCAATATATCCCATTTAAATATATGTTATTATGTAGATATATTAAACTTAATCCATATCATTATTCATTTAACAGGAAATAGAACTATTGTTCATGTATACAACAGACTACCCAACTTACGAACTAATGTAATTAATTTTCCATCATAGCCTCTTATGGATGGTAAAAATGATGAATATAAATGATAAAATCTAATATATATTATATAAATTCAATTATTTTAATGTAAAATTATTTTATTACTTCTTTTTTACAATCCAAAGGAAAACTAAATACATCATTCATGTGTACTACAGAATACCCCCTCACTTGGAATAGCCTGAAGGCCTTATTTATTATTTTATTATAGATAATCCACCTTTTAAGGGTTTAAGGGGAACCCGTACATGACCCATAGGCCCAAGGAACAAGGCCTGACATTACCTGTAATACATGATATGAAGGCCCAGAGGCATTCCATGCCCATACATGACCCATAGGCCCAACCCACTAGAACTTCCCCTCCCCTGCTTCTACATCATTGATCGCCTTTAGCTCCCCACCTGCATTTCCGATCGGCAAGTATTTCTCCAAATAAAACTGCATGGTGCCTATTTCTTATGGAAGTTTCCATACTATCTCATTCTTCCAATCCGGTTACCTCTACTTCTGGTGACTGCTAATGTTCCTCTGATCCTCTTATAGGGCCTACTTTGGGTGAACTAAGCTACTTCATGGTCATCAATGGCCTAAAGGCCCTGTGGCCTGAAGTCCTTTGATGACCCGAAGGCCCTTGAGACTCATAGGCCCATACCGGTGTCCTGAAAGTGCAAATCAGGTGAATAGTTCTGGTTGCTACAATGTCGAACAGTACCTGCTACAGTACTGCTAAATTACCCTAGAAATTAGCCTCCACCCAGTTTTAAACCTGGGTCTCTTGGATGCTAAGCAGGAGCCCTTACCACTCGGGTACGGGCTCATTGGCTAGAATACCCCCTCACTAGATAATGATTTTCTTTCATCACTACCTCACATGGTTGGTCATTATGATATATTAAATGCTAATATGTGATATTAATGAAATATATGTTATTATATTATTATATTATCATTTCTACCTTCTTGAATTTTGATATTTTGTAAAATGATAACGTCGCTCTTACATGAATGGGGACTACCACCTCAATGAAGTGATGTGATTCATTTTTCAATTTTTATTTACATTCATGGTAATAGTGACAAATTTAATGAATATTTTTGATATATATTATATGATAATTGTTCTATAAAAGTGAATTATTATTTACCAGGGATAACCGTCTTCATGAAATGATGTAATTCATTTTTCATCACTGATTTATATGCATAATTAGAAAATTATATATTATGAATAAAAATGATACTTATTTATTAATTAATATTATATATATTATTAAAACATGACCAATATTCATCTATTGTAACCATAGAATTGATACCTATGTGAAAGAAAGCAGTTATCACCAGAAAGACTGATTTTAATAATGAATTGATAATAAATTAGTGGTAAGATGTTATAACTAAATAATATTTGGTAAGATATGTATTAATATTATTTAAAAATAAATTTTTAATAAATATATATATATTATATAGGATATTTTAATATTTATGAAGAAATAAGAAACTTTAGTTAAGGGTTTATCACCTCAAATTAGCTTCTTTGGTAAAAATGTTATGTTGTGAAACTATATTATTTTTTGAGGCTTATATATAGTCCCTTTAAAATTTAATTTAATTAATAATATTATTTTAATTATATTTGAAGTTTCATTTTAATTTATTAATTCATGGATCTTATGATTTAAACGTTATGAAAGCAGTAATGGATTAATATTTCAATCCCATTTTTAATCGGGATTGTTTATACTTGAATTTACATTAAGGAAGTTAAATTATGTTTATCTGATTAACCAAATTTATTTTTATTCTCATCTACTTAATTATGAAATATTAAAATTACAGTACCATTATAAAACAATTTTTAAATAAATTTATCAAAAAAATATGTTTTTAGGAAAATCCAGCTTTATTTACCCTTTGTCCATGAATCATTTTCTTCTATATCCGTATTCAATAAAATGTTTTCTATAATTATTTTACCATGATAGAAGGATTGTTCAAAGTCAAATTTACACATTTTTTACTTTCCCTAAATTTTTTTTAAATGAATATTTTTTCATTTTGATAATAAGTTACAGCTTCCCAAAGTTGTGAAAGAAATATTTGTTTTTAACAATTATGACATGGATGGAATTTTCCGCCATCATAACCACTCATTGTAATAAAGATTATTTTTAAATCATAAATTTTTACTTTAGAAGAAAATTGTTTCTATGATATTTTGGAAATTTTTATTTAAAAAAAAGTGATTTCAAAATGAAAAGGATATTTTCCTCAAAAAATATTCTAATAATATTTTAAAGGAATATTTCATCTAAGATAATATCCTTTGATGATAGTTCTAATTTACTGGGGATATATCCAAATGATACCATAAATATTATTTCTATTTATT
Organism: Viscum album; assembly: GCA_963277665.1. Classification (NCBI taxonomy): domain Eukaryota; kingdom Viridiplantae; phylum Streptophyta; class Magnoliopsida; order Santalales; family Viscaceae; genus Viscum; species Viscum album. The sequence goes on from OY728122.1 coordinate 1,713,243,273, forward strand.
TTCTATTATTTCTATTATGTGATTTTTACAAAAATCCATTTGTGTTTCATCGGTTAGGTTATGATGATATAATGAATGTTGTGTGGTCTTATGGAACACATATGAATGTTTTGAGATTATGTGATGGTTAGATCCATTATATCCCACTAAGGTTTTTAAAAAAAGTGATATTTATTTCTCATGAAATGAAGATGATAAGTATGGATATAATTGTGTAAGGAATTTTTGACATTTTCATTCGTGATTATGATTTCTTCTAACTATTCTCACAGAAATATTCATGGACATCATTGAGAATTGATTTGTTCACATTTTTATGTATGATTATGATTTAATCTAAATATTCTAATAGTATTATGTGTGTAAATGATTTTGAGGATATTTTTTCACATTTTAATGTGAGGGAATTATGTCAAATATATTTTTTCAAGATATTATAATTTATTGTTATTATGATTACACATGCCTATATTATGACTCTTGGATAATGATTTCTACTTTGACACAATTATTGATCATGTATTCGGATATAAATTTATTTTAGAGCTTTTGATTTAACTTATTCTCTATATAAATCTTTTTTTTCGAGAACATGAACATTATTATGTTATCATACCCTTATTAATATATTTTTTAATATTATGATTGATATCTATCGTGTTTACCCTTGTTGAGATTCCGAGTTCACCCTTTTTTATATTTCCTTTTCCCTCAGATATTAGAAAATTCATTATGTATAATATATCTAAAAGGGTGATATTTTTATTAATAAGTGAAATAATAAGGATATTTTTATAATTAGTTGTTTATTTATCCATGATTCCAAAAACACTAAACCATTAAACTTAATTCATGGATCACAATGATATGTAATGAAAATTAATCTAACAAGATATAATATTTATGTATGTAAGTATTTTTTTCTATAATATATATCCAAATCCATAATAATATGTTTCTAAACATTAATTAAAAATAGTGTGTAGTAGTAAAAACATTCATATATCAAAAGATAAATATTTGCGTAATCAAAACATGTTACATTAAAGAATCTAAGAGTAGGACACACCAATGGGATCTATTATTTGGGAATACAAAACAGGGTAATTTAATAAATACTATGATAGGAGTAATTTGGATCATAATTATATTTATCACTCTAATACAATCAAAGGAGAATTGTCACATGAAAAGTTTTTTAATGTAAAGACGAAAGGTATGTTATGGTATTCAAATATGGTAAATTATATTCTCATTGGTTTGATGCCGCGAGGACTATAATGCAATAAAAAAGGTTAAAGGCCAATTCATGATATAACTTATGGGATAAACCATTTTAGTAAAAATAATATATTGATGAAAATATCAAGAGATAACTATTAGAAGAATAGTTACTCCCAATTTTTGAATTATTTTTATTAACTGACATGTGGACAATAATATAAAATTTTTAAACATAGTTCCTAAGGTCTATCATGGTGGATTCTACTAGAAAAATATTTTCATGGATTCCAGAACTACAGGAAAAAATAGATTTATACGGCATGTTATTTTTGATAGAATCAGATCTCATTGAGAATAATAAAAATAAATAAATTTATTTAGGGTGATTATATTATCCCAACGCAAATAACTATATATTTTGTAGAATTTTTTTTGGGATCAAATATCCATCACAAATAATTTTGGCGCTACTACATTCTATATCACAGGAAGGCTTTAGTTGGATGAAATTATGATTTACCATGCTAATAAACTTATTTTTGATGAGATCATTGGCCAATTTAAATACTTGTATAAAAAATTAGATACTCTTTCATTACAAATAATATTATTTGTGACATAAATCCTAAATCTTTCATAAATAATTTTTTGGCAGATTAAATAAATGATATTTATAGTGTGTAGCATTTCTTGAAGATTTGGTAGTCCATCACAAATTCTGTTTCGTTTTCCAATATACTTATTTTTGGTGGGAACAATTTGCAGTGAAAACCATCACAAATACTATTATTTACGATGGTATTTCCACCACAACTAATTTATCCTATAAAATGCCTCTCATTATTTTTTTCCAACACAATTTTTAAGCTCCTTTTCAAGTTTCACTCAGATTAATCTCTACATAAATTTTATTTTTCAATGAAATTTTTACAAGGACATTCTTCGGATCGCATCATCGTGTTTATTCATGTAATTCGTCTTTTTTAATGTATTTATTTTTAAAAAATTTAATAAATTATTTATTTACTTTATTATAATGAAAAAGATTTAGGAATAATATTTCTTAATTTCTAGTAATTAGTAGAATTTGGAAGTAATTGATACTAATTATAGTTAATTAATGAAAATTAGTAATAAAAAGAAATTAATTAGTGATTATTATTAATAACTAATAATTATTATTATTAATAAATAATAATTACCATCATTTAGTAATAATTAGTAATAATTAGTAAATAATTATTAAATAATTACTAAATGATTAGTTAATGATTTGTAAATAATAAGTAACAAGTAATAATAATTATCAATAATTAGTAAAAATTATTTAATGATTGGTAAAAATTAAAAAATAATAATGAATAAATAGTAATAACTAATAGTAATAAGTAATAATTTCCCATAATTTGTAACAGTTTCCAATAATTAGTAATAATTTCCAATAATTAGTAATAATTTCCAATAATTAGTAATAATTTCTAATAACTAGTAATCAATACTGATAATTAGTAATATTTACAAATAATTAGTAATAATTATCAATAATTAGAAATAATTTGTAATAATTAACAATAAATATAATTAAGTACAAGTATCTATTAAAAATTAGTAATAAATAGTAATTATTAGTAGTAATTAGTAGTAATTAGTAATAATTACAAATGATTATCAATAATTAGAAATAATTACTAATAACTAACAATAATTACAAATAATTATCAATATTTAAAAATAATTAATAATAAGTATTAATAATATATAACAAAGAAAAATAGTTAATAATAATTACAAATTACTAGTAATATTTGTATTAATTAGTATTAATTAGTAATAATTACAAAAAACTATTAATAATATAAAATGATTACTAATTAGTGATAATAATTTATAATAATTAGTAATAATTAGAAATAATTTGTATTAATTACCGATAATTAGTAATAATTATCATTAATTAGTAATAATTATAAATAATTAAAAATTATTATAAATAATTACCAATAATTACAAATAATTAACAATAATTAGAACTAATTTGTAATAATTAACAATAATTTGTTATAATTAACATTAATTACCAATAATTTGGAATAATTTTCAATAGTTAATCGTTATTTGGAAATAATAGAAGTAATTTTGAATAATTGGAAATAATTAGGAATAATTATAAGTAATTAGAAAAAAAATAGAAATAATTACTAGTTATTATAGATAATTATTAATAATTAGTATTAATTAGAAATATTTATCGATAATTTGTCATAATTACCCATAATTAATAATAATTTTCGATAATTAAACATAACTATAGATACTTAGTAATAATTAATTATAATTAGTTATAATTACTAATAATTAGTAATTATTACTCATAATTCGTAATTATTACTAATAATTAATAGTATTTTTTAATAATTAGTAATAATTGTTGATGATTACTAATGCATTCTAGTTAATAGTAAATAATTACTGATAATTACCAAAAATTACAGATAATTAGTAAATATTGATAAATTATAACAGTAAATATTTAGTATGAAGTCATTATATTCACTATTATTATATTAATTAGTAACATTTTCTGATATTTAGTTTTAATTAGTAATAATTATCTATAATTGGTAATAATTACAGTTAATTAGTAATTTTATGATTTTTTTCTCAGATCATCCCTTCCTTCTATCAGATTAATCATAAGAAATATTTATATTTTCTATGTTTAAGAAAACTATGTAATGAGGAAGTATAAAAAATTATTCCAAGAAAATGATTGGATAAGTCATAATTGAAATCTGAATGGTTATTTAATGAATCATATATATATTGAGGGTTTTAAAACTTTTTCATCATTTTCATCACCCAAAATTGAATATTTTTTGAAGGGGTAGTTAGGATTCCATGTTAAAAAATGATATATGTGAAGATTTGAAACAGTTTATTGGGTTGAGGTTCATTTATTACATTTTGGTTTATAGAAAGATAATTTTTTTGGTATCAACATATTGAATGAAATTCAGTACAAGATTCAAATAATTTGGTTTCAGATCCCTAATGATTTCAAACATTAGTACACAAGGTTGTAGACCGATCTTTTCAAAAAAAAATCAGAATAATAATTCAACTCATGATTCATAACCATCCAAAATTTGTGAATTTATAAAGGAATTTGAGGATTCATTATATACAAGTTGTGAGATAAAGAAATTTGAAGCTGTTACTAAATTTATCGATGTTAAAATAGATAATGGAATGTAAAATAGTTATTTTTAATGAACATTTTCTTTGTTTAAATCAATGTTAACTGAGGTAAATGTGTTACCTATAAATTTATATGAAATAGATAGGTTGGTTCATAATTTGGTTCTTGGTTATCATAATATCCTTATATGTTCAAATAATTACATCATGTATTATGTTGAATATGAGCCATTTGTTAATTTTCCTATGTGTGGAAATTTGGGGTACAAAGAGGAAGAATAAGGAAAGTCTAGATATTTTCTCATTAAATAGTGGAGGTATTTCTTGATTAGAGATAAATTGAACCGTTTATTTATGCTAAAAAACACAATACCATTGATTACCTTGGTTGTAATTAGGGACATATTGATGATGAAATAAACCATCCATTATCATATTTTAATTATTATGAACATAGATTTTGTGAAGTTCATGAAGGTTAGATTTCAGATATTGTGAAACGCATTGATCATACATATGTTCTGCTCAATTTGGATGAAATGACATGATTTTTACCATAATATAAACTATCACCTATTTTTTCTTTATTTCTAAATTAAATTAATATAAATTCATTTCTAGATTATATAATGAGCATATCATGAAAATTTCACACAAATTACAATATCTTCTCTTGAAGAACACTTAAAAATATATATTTCCTATTGTTTTCAAAGACTGGTAAAGTAATTTTTTTATGGTTGAATATATGAGATAAATATATTATTTATTATATTTATATTTTTCAATTTTATATTAATCAAAAAATGTAGAAAATATTTACAATAAAATATGTGTATTGAGTAAACCATAGTCCATTTTTTTAAAATCTCATAATACATATGTGGTTAATGTATTTCAATTACATACACATGCATATAGCGAATTAAAAAACATTGAATAATGTTGTTTACTTGAAAGGATATTATCCCAAACAAAGTGAAGTTGAATTTCAAGGCAAGCTAGATGAAATAATTGAGTTATTTTATCTAGGATAAAATTATGTAACAATGATTAAATGTCATTGCTCTAATAATGATATAGTTTTGGGTGTTATCCATGATAAGGAATCTTTGACATTAAATATAAAATCCATCTTGTAGTAAAAAACCTTTTATTATGGATCATAAAGCACATAAAATTAATTAAGAAAATTATTGTTTTACTTTAGGATATTTAATTTATTGGTGAAGCATAATAAAAATGAAATCTCAAGAAAATAAATTTATGCAATGTGAAAGTTGTTATTTTTAAGAATAAGGAATTACAATTTTTTATGAGATGACACCAAATAAATATTTTACATGAAGAGATACAATATTGATGAAAAAACCCCTAGTTATGGGCTGATGGTGTTGGGAATGTTAATAATTTAACATATTAATTTGAAAAATAAATGAATGGTGATTCTAAAAATCCTATGAAAATTAAATATTGGAGAGGGAGGATAAGATATTTCTATAATAAAATATGAATATGAGGACGAAGATTAATAATGATGTGTTTATATGCTAGTTATAGTCATAATTAATATATAATGCCTACTTCCAATTATTCATAGACAACATTATATACATGTTTTTTATGGCTGGTGACGATATCTATGAGATATTACTTACCCTCATAGATGTTGTGATTCCTGGTGATTTTCTTGATGACTCATAATTTGACCTACATATTGTCGCCACTACATCACTAATTTTAAGGGGTTATGATCTAGCTAGATTGTGGATTATCAAACCTATTCTTGATCAATGTCCTCCTCTTGATTCAATCCATGCATACAGAGGTCTATTCAGTCATATATTTTAATTAATTTACATTAATTTTCATTAATTTATTTATAAACTAATTATTTGATTATTTTATATTTTTCACCAAATGTTTTCACACATAGATTTTGGATAAAGTGTTCGATTCTACGGAATTATTTTCTTGAATCATGGGTGATGTGGTACCAAATTTCAGTTGATGTCCATCATCACCAATTTTCTCATTAGATAGAATATAAATAGATAATTTTTAATATTAATTTTAATTAATTATTAATTTGTTATAATTAATTATTTTTATGTTTTACGGTTTCTTGTAAATGATATCATGAGAATGACGATCTAGGAGTCATGATAGATCTTATGCATGAGTGTTGTCATCAGTTTCTACACAATGGGTGAATGAGATCCTTATAGAGAGATGGAGGTATAATTTTTATCAATATTTTTGTATCCATTGAACTAATTATAATTAATCCCATGTTTAGGATGGATTTTTCACCTAATATATAGGATTTTTTTTTTAAATGGAAATAACCACCAGGGTAAAAGAACCATGAGATACAAAGACCATGTATATAGTTGGTATTCATACCATGAGTATTCATCAAAATCATATGGTAAGTTATTTTATTTATTATTTTATATAAAATTTAAATATGAAATTTTTATTTTATATTTATATAGGTAGTTGGGAATATCAATGTTATGGAGTTTCATGTTTTTAAGAAGGTATACACAGATCCTACCACCAGGGATTATTGGTGACTGATAGTGTCCATTTCTGTTCTGTATAATTTTTTCTTTAAGATTAATTGAAATCAATATTTTAATCAATTTAATTTCATATTTCATTTAGCGATGGCATATGAGGTCGTCACTTCTCACACACATGATGAGAGTCTAGATGAGAATAGTGGTGGGGACACCTGTTAGTTATGATTTTATTTGGTACCTTGGATGCATGTGGCAATGTATAGTATGAAGAATGGTCAATTGTTTAGTATCAGTTCTTGATTGAAATTTTTCAGTAATTATGGTACTTCTGTGTTGTAGTCTTGCTTATTTATTGGAGCTCGTGCAATTCCATAATTATTATCTTCCAAGTACAAGGAGATTTTGTGGGCTGAAAATGATGTTATAGAGATATTGTATAGAGAGAAAGAGGATCTTCTTCAACACTAGTAAGATTTTTAGGAGTAAAAACATTGATGGAAGGGGGAAAATATGATAAGATGATAGAGTATATGTGATGACTTTCATAAGGTATATAGATAGAGCTCCCTCCACCTGGTCGTCCAGATGATCCCCCGCCTCTATTATGATTGATGATATATTTTGTTTCCAAAAATATTATGATATGTTTTAGATGTAAATATTATCCATAAATGGATATTAATTCATATGTCTATAGTTTATACATTTTTTTATATTTTATTGATTTTATTTTTTAATTTTTTATTATTCATTGTTTTGTTGTAAAATAGTATTTTCGTCATAATAGGATATTAGTGAAAGAATTATTTAATCATCTCTAAAGTCATGTTGTGGTTCAAATACTATTAAATATTGAATTATGATTTGTTCTATATGTTTCAACGATAAAAACTATTCATGAAGGAAAATTTTTAATTGAAAATAAATTATTTATCGACAGTCCATCGGTAAAAAAGTTCTTCTGATTCCATTTTTTACCCTAAGTCAATCGTGATGGACTATAATTATAATTAACTATTTTTGAAGATATCATTCAATGATTGGCCCATATAAAATACCTAATTTTTTAATTTAACATTTATTTTTCCACTCACCTTTTCAATGGAAAGTTTAATTATCCATTTTTACAATGTGGGTTTTTAACAAAGTTATTTTTAGATATTAAACATTTAATAACCAAGATAAAAGTAATGGTATATAATTTATTTATGGAGGGAGTTAACACTTTGAAAATTTATAATATAATTCTCGATAGATTTCTTAACATGTTGCGCTGAGCTTTAAGAAAGCTACGATATACTATATAAATAATATTATTAAAATGTGATTGTTATAACATAACTATTAAATTGGAAATTATAAATAGAAATAATAAACTTATGAATTTTTTTTAATTTTTTATATATTTAAAATCTATTTATTTATTCATAATAAATATTTATTTAGTTTTTATTAAGGTCATTTTTGTGCTTTAAAAAAATTTCTCAAAATGGTTTTTATTGGTTTTTGTGAGAAAATAATATAATTATTTTATTCAATTTTGGATAAAGTATTTGAAAAAATGAACTTCATTTTTGAAATAATCATGTAAAAATTATCTTCTAATGAATTTTTTCTAATTTTCTAAAAAAAATTATTTTTTGATGAATAGTGAAAACAAATTATTTTTTTTGAAAACTATCTTTTCATTATATGAATATACAAAATGATTTTTTTTTAAATTATTTCCAAGTAAAAGTAGTTAATTTATATTATGAATAATCTAATTAAGTTAATTGGAAACAATTTTATGATTTATCTGGATAAAAAAACTTTTTATAATTAAGAAGAAATGTTTCTGGAAAGCTGTTTTTCATCGCATTTTACAGGTTTATTTTTTAATTAAATCTTACTAATTATGTGAATTTAATTTCATAAAATAGATTTAGTATTTTTAATAGTAATAATTAAAATTAATTAATAAGGTCAAATTAATTTTTTCATAATTAATAGTAAATTTATTAAAAATTTGATACTGTAGTTAAGGTTTAAAATAGGTTTACCAAGGGTTAAACTATTGTGATATGGGTTAGAATGACCTATTAAATTGTCTAAATCCAATTTTATAGATTTATTACAACCCTTATCAGGTTATTCTTGGAAATTAATTATACATTTTATACCATTCCATCAAAATTAATTAATAATATTTAAATCTTTTCAAAGATACCCAAAGTGTCCTCCCCCACACCTATAAAATGATACCCCATATCCTCTCTTATACACACTTCAAGAGTCATTTTTCTCATCTAAAACCTGATTAAATACATTTATAACATCACTAAAGTTATCTTATAGGTATTATTTTGGAAGAATACTAGCCTTATAGGGATGAATGTGTAAATCAGAGGAGGTTGTCCGGATAAGAGGTATAACTTTTAACCAAATAGTTCCATTTTATTTCATCATCTTCCTCCTTAAACAAATTTCAAACATTGTGATATAATAAAATCAATATATCCCATTTAAATATATGTTATTATGTAGATATATGAAACTTAATCCATATCATTATTCATTTAATAAGAAATAGAACTATTGTTCATGTATACAACAGACTACCCAACTTACGAACTAATGTAATTAATTTTCCATCATAGCCTCTTATGGATGGTAAAAATGATGAATATAAATGATAAAATCTAATATATATTATATAAATTCAATTATTTTAATGTAAAATTATTTTATTACTTCTTTTTTACAATCCAAAGGAAAAATAAATACATCATTCATGTGTACTACAGAATACCCCCTCACTTGGAATAGCCCGAAGGCCTTATTTATTATTTTATTATAGATAATCCCCCTTTTAAGGGTTTAAGGGGAACCCGTACATGACCCATAGGCCCAAGGAACAAGGCCTGAAATTACCTGTAATACATGATATGAAGGCCCAGAGGTATACCATGCCCATACATGACTCATAGGCCCAACCCACTAGAACTGACCCTCCCCTGCTTCTACATCATTGATCGCCTTTAGCTCCCCACCTGCATTTCCGATCGGCAAGTATTTCCCCAAATAAAACTGCACGGTGCCTATTCCTGATGGAAGTTTCCATACTATCTCATTCTTCCAATTCGGTTACCTCTACTTCTGGTGACTGCTAATGTTCCTCTGATCCTCTTCTAGGGCCTACTCTGGGTGAACTAAGCTATTTCATGGCCATCAATGGCCTAAAGGCCCTGTGGCCTGAAGTCCTTTGATGACCCGAAAGCCCTTGAGACTCATAGGCCCATACCGGTGTCCTGAAAGCGCAAATCAGGTGAATAGTTCTGGTTGCTACAATGTCGAACAGTACCTGCTACAGTACTGCTAAATTACCCTGGAAATTCACCTCCACCCAGTTTTAAACCTGGGTCTCTTGGATGCTAAGCAGGAGCCCTTACCACTCGGGTACGGGCTCATTGGCTAGAATACCCCCTCACTAGATAATGATTTTCTTTCATCACTACCTCATATGGTTGGTCATTATGATATATTAAATGCTAATATGTGATATTAATGAAATATATATTATTATATTATTATATTATCATATCTACCTTCTTGAATTTTGATATTTTGTAAAATGATAATGTCGCTCTTACATGAATGGGGACTACCACCTCAATGAAGTGATGTGATTCATTTTTCAATTTTTATTTACATTCATGGTAATAGTGACAAATTTAATGAATATTTTTGATATATATTATATGATAATTGTTCTATAAAAGTGAATTATTATTTACCAGGGATAATCGTCTTCATGAAATGATGTAATTCATTTTTCATCACTGATTTATATGCATAATTAGAAAATTATATATTATGAATAAAAATGATACTTATTTATTAATTAATATTATATATATTATCAAAAGTTGACCAATATTCATCTATTGTAACCATAGAATTGATACATATGTGAAAGAAAGCAGTTATCACCAGAAAGACTGATTTTAATAATGAATTGATAATAAATTGGTGGTAAGATGTTATAACTAAATAATATTTGGTAAGATATGTATTAATATTATTTAAAAATAAATTTTTAATAAATATATATCTATTATATAGGATATTTTAATATTTATGAAGAAATAAGATACTTTAGTTAAGGGTTTATCACCTCAAATTAGCTTCTTTGGTAAAAATGTTATGTTGTGAAACTATATTATTTTTTGAGGCTTATATATAGTCCCTTTAAAATTTAATTTAATTAATAATATTATTTTAATTATTTTTGAAGTTTCATTTTCATTTATTAATTCATGGATCTTATGATTTAAACGTTATGAAAGCAGTAATGGATTAATATTTCAATCCCATTTTTAATCGGGATTGTTTATAGTTGAATTTACATTAAGGAAGTTTAATTATGTTTATCTGATTAAGCAAATTTATTTTTATTCTCATCTATTTAATTATGAAATATTAAAATTATAGTACCATTATAAAACCATTTTTAAATAAATTTATCAAAAAAATATGTTTTTAGGAAAATCCAGCTTTATTTACCCTTTGTCCATGAATCATTTTCTTCTATATCCTTATTCAATAAAATGTTTTCTATAATTATTTTACCATGATAGAAGGATTGTTCAAAGTCAAATTTACACATTTTTTACTTTCCCAACAATTTTTTTAAATGAATATTTTTTCATTTTGATAATAAGTAACAGCTTCCCAAAGTTGTGAAAGAAATATTTTTTTTTAACGATTATGACATGGATGGAATTTTCCGCCATCATAACCACTCATTGTAATAAATATTATTTTTAAATCATAAATTTTTACTTTAGAAGAAAATTGTTTCTGTGATATTTTGGAAATTTTTATTTAAAAAAAAGTGATATCAAAATGAAAAGGGTATTTTCCTGAAAAAATATTCTAATAATATTTTAAAGGAATATTTCATCTAAGATAACATCCTTTGATGATAGTTCTAATTTACTAGGGATATATCCCAATGATACCATAAATATTATTTCTATTTATTTTCTATTATTTCTATTATGTGATTTTTACAAAAATCCATTTGTGTTTCATGGGTTTGGTAATGATGATATAATGAATGTTGTGTGGTCTTATGGAACACATATGAATGTATTGAGATTATGTGATGGTTAGATCCATTATATCCCACTAAGGTTTTTAAAAAAAGTGATATTTATTTCTCATGAAATGAAGATGATAAGTATGGACATAATTGTGTAAGGATGTTTTGACATTTTCATTCGTGATTATGATTTCTTCTAACTATTCTCACAGAAATATTCATGGACATGATTGAGAATTGATTTGTTCACATTTTTATGTATGATTATGATTTAATATAAATATTCTAATAGTATTATGTGTGTAAATGATTTTGAGGATATTTTTTCACATTTTAATGTGAGGGAATTATGTCAAATATATTTTTTTCAAGATATTATAATTTATGATTATTATGATTACACATGCCTATATTATGACTCTTGGATAATGATTTCTACTTTGACACAATTATTGATCATGTATTCGGATATAAATTTATTTTAGAGATTATGATTTAACTTATTCTCTATATAAATCTTTTTTTTCGAGAACACGAACATTATTATGTTATCATACCCTTATTAATATATTTTTTAATATTATGATTGATATCTATCGTGTTTACCCTTGTTGAGATTCTGAGTTCACCCTTTTTTATATTTCCTTTTCCCTCGGATATTAGAAATTTTGTTATGTATAATATATCTAAAAGGGTGATATTTTTATTAATAAGTGAAATAATAAGGATATTTTTATAATTAGTTGTTTATTTATCCATGATTCCAAAAACACTAAACCATTAAACTTACTTCATGGATCACAATGATATGTAATGAAAATTAATCTAACAAGATATAATATTTATGTATGTAAATATTTTTTTCTATAATATATATCCAAATCCATAATAATATGTTTCTAAACATTAATTAAAAATAGTGTGTAGTAGTAAAAACATTCATATATCAAAAGATAAATATTTGCGTAATCAAAACATGTTACATTAAAGAAACTAAGAGTAGGACACACCAATGGGATCTATTATATGGGAATACAAAATAGGGTAATTTAATAAATACTATGATAGGAGTAATTTGGATCATAATTATATTTATCCCTACCACATTATGACAACATCACATCCATAATGTGGTAAAAAAATTTGTCTGAAGGAAATCCCTTTCAAAACATATTTACATTCCACCCAATATAAAATTTCATGAAATTATAATATCCCATTTCCAATAAATGAATCGTATAAACCAAACCAAATGAATTTAAAAGAATTTAAGTTAGATCAAGAGATGCGACCATTATATAGAAACACAAACCTCACCAGTAGAGAAAACATAGTCGCCTTTGAAAATGGATGATAAAATCGAATAGATTGGGTCCTTACAGGCCTAGATCTATAATAAATATCTTCAACTCCCTATAATACCCTATATATATATATATATAAATAACAGCCTAAGTGGGTTTTAATGAAACAATATGAATAGATATCTAGAATAGATCATGAGATAATAAAAGTAATATGGAGGAAATATGAACATACCTCAAAAAGATCAAGCCTAACCTATTGAGAATAACCAAGGAACTAAGTATATAACCCTCTAGAGCATAAAATATTGTCTAATTGGATTTAATGAGTAATTGTTAGGATATAGAGTTAAAAATTAAAACATTAATTGGGGTAATTTTCAAACATTAGGAAACCCATACATGGTGTATGATAAGTCTGCATGGTTAAACAGACCATGAACTAAAAATGTAGTGAATTTTTCCACATGAACGCTAAAATTAATGTTTACCTTGGAATATATAAAGTGTTGGAGAAATAATTTTCAAATCATGCACACAGACCCTACAAACAATATATCAATATTACAAGGTCACTGCATAGTTACTACTAATTATCTGCCTAAACCTTATGTATGGCCTATTTTTTCCCAATCTCTAAATTATCAAACCCTGACTCCTGAAAACCAATTTAACCTAAAAATGTAGTAAAATAATCACCAAATTAAAAATTACCATGAACAAAATTGAATAAAATCCACCATGAGGACTCTCTATGGAATTGTATTAGCCGTTTTGGACTTCTGAAGTCCTTTACAGATTTAGTCTTACATAGTATATATTTAATCACACATAATAAATATTAAATCTTTTATAGACCTAATATTTTATTTTTGAAACATTAATCTTAAATTTTATTAAAAATTTATGTCCAATGTGAATTTATTAAAGGTATGACCACGACACAAAATGGAAAGGTGTCTTTAAACAGCTTCCAAAATGGTTATAATAGATTTCATTTAATAGGACTAAAAATATATTCCTCTACATCATTGTGAAATTAATTTATGAATTATGAATTTCTACCCAATATGGTATCAATATTACATAATTCTTTGTGAAATCGGTCACATATTACGCGGTCTATTATTCATAACTCACAACTATCAAACAAACAATGTTAATCCTATATAGTCACCCAGTGTGTGGGATTATTGTTACGTGAGCTCCCTAATATAAAACAATTTACGAAATGTTTTTCGTATACATGTAGCATGAATTTCTTCCCTAGGTATGATCATGTTGTGTTGTAATATGTAATGGAAAAAATTATAAAAAAAATAGTATTTGTAAACATTTTTTATGACCTCAATGGGATCAGACACTTGGGGTCCATGTTGAATCGAAGGGGTGGTTGAAACCACACCAAAAAAGTTTTGGAAGATGTGATCATGGATAAAATTGTATTTACATAGTTGTATAAATTATAATGTGTTTATAAATCTAAATAAAGTAAAATATAAAAAAATTATTTTTATTTATAAACTATTTATAAATTTAAATATAAAATATTATGTTGAAGAATTATTTGAACATTTATTAATGTTATTCGGAAACGTGTTTTGGGTGATATGATAAATGGTTTAAAAAAAATATCATGTGTGATATTTAATTTTTTAAAATATTTTACATAAACAATTGTTTATTATTTTAGAAATGTTCACATAAAAATATCTCATATTATGGAATATGAAAGCATTTAT
Organism: Viscum album; assembly: GCA_963277665.1. Classification (NCBI taxonomy): domain Eukaryota; kingdom Viridiplantae; phylum Streptophyta; class Magnoliopsida; order Santalales; family Viscaceae; genus Viscum; species Viscum album. Next base: position 1,713,258,355 of record OY728122.1, read on the forward strand.
ATTAAAAACTTTTAAATGATAATATGAAGTGTTCACATTATATAAAATAAAATTTTTCATGTATTTATATCTCTAAATTATAAATTTTTAATAATTAATTTATGATTTTTTCATAATTTATTTTTTCATGATTAATATATGAATTATTAATTTATTAATCCATTCCCTAATTTATTCATGGATATAAATATTTTATTAAGAATTTTGATCTATTTTTTTTTAAGATAAACTACTTCTAAATAGGCACACATGTATCTAAGGATTTATAAGCTATAAATAATAATTGATTTGGTTTTATTCTACCTTGATTGTGGATTCTATTAGGTTATAATATTAAATTAAGGAGAAAATTATGATTTATACATATTTGATTTTAGAATTATAATGGGATTAGAATATCTCTTGAGAAAATTACAGCTAAGTAGAGGGAGCTTTGGTCTGAAAGCTCAATGTCCTATAAGATTATGTCTTTTCTAGGAATGTGAGAGTTAGCTGTCAATGGATCCAAGATTAATAATGTGGAGATTATAGGTTTAATATATTTATAGTCATTTACATGAATTATTTTCATTTACCCTATGCATAGAATGAATTTGGAGATATATGAATACAATTTACTTTGTATTTGAGTGAGTAACACAAGCCGTGATTTTAGTATAGGGATTCACATCAATATGGTTTGAACATATCGATTTATAGAAGGAATAGGATTCAAAACTAAATCACTGAGGCTTGAATAAATGTATAGATAATAACATGAGATGATATTATGATATTAAATCACATTAAAAATACTAATAATTATATTCCTTTTAAATCATAAATTATCAATACCATGATCATCAGACCGAGATGGGCATGCCAAAGTTGGGTGCCCGAAAAATTATCTTTTTAAAATAAATCAAGTAATGATTTAACTCTATCAATCCAGGGCCTCATTTTTAGAATTTTATATGGGTAACACATAGCTGAGAGACCCTAAATGTTTGGATACCATAGGAATATAGTTGACATGATTCATACGATGGATTAGGGAAAAGAGTTGTCTACAAACTATAAAAGATTCATATATGATATGATTCAATGATTGTTTTGCCAAAGATATTCACAGATTATTTAATTGATAATAAATGCAAGAAATGATGAAATATTGGCATTTTATACTAAAGGATATGATGAAATTTAAAGGCCCTATTGTTTTAGTGTGTGTATATTTAATAGAACATGTAACACTACAAGATTCTATTATGTGTTTTCCTTTAAATAATTAATATGTTGAATGGATTTAATAATATAAAATAACGAACTAAAATAAATAATAACAAATTTTACAATTCATGATTAAGTGAATAAAATTTAAAATATTATTATGAAAATTACAAGAATGATCAAACCTCAAATAAATAAAAACAAATTAAAATGATATATTTTTCATATTATTATTCATTTAAAGAACTCTTTGATTTGTTTTTTTACCATTTAATTGAAAAATATTAATTATTAAATTATGAATAATTAATGGGTTGTTATTAAATTCATATAGTGGTTTAAAAAAGGAATTTTTTTGAAGAATATTATTTTTCTATATATTATGTATGTTTATTTTAATAAATAAAATCCAAACCCAATAAAAGTATTATTCTAAAAAATAAAATATAAAAAATATATTAACACTCAATTAATTATTAATTTATAGAAAATAATATTTTTAACTCTTGATGTTTAAAAATTTTCTTTCGTATTAAAATTGGATTCAATTATATTTTATGTTTCCATTGAAAATTTAAATTCATAAATTTTACAATTTTAATTTAATAAAATTTATTTAATAGTAGGAATAATAATAATAATAATTATTGAGGAATAATTTAAATTTTATTTTAGGTCATAAAAATATGACACCAATTTAAAAATTAGTCACCACGATAAAGGTTAAAATGTGGTAAAAGTGTTAAATTAAGAGGACATGTTTTAAAATATCCTAGAATCTAATATCTAAATTGGTAGATGTGGTAGTTATGGAATATATATTATATTTTCCCCTTTAATTATAAATTTTCAATTCACTTTCCTTTAATATGACATGTCTTTTAATATTAAGATATTAAAATTTACAAAAATTCCACCCCTCTCACCTATAAAAGGACTCCTTCACCACCTTACATGTCCTCACACCTAAATTCACTTAATTAAGAAAACCAAAACACATAAAAAACTCTTTTCCATGTCCTATAGGTTCATCTCTCATGAAAAAAGGAATATAATATGACTTGAGGGGTAGTCTAAAATAGTATATTAAAGGAATAGGTGATGGTTTTAATCCAAATCTTTCAAGTTTACTTCTTCATTAAAATCCTACAAATTTATTATAACCATCATTATATAAGAAATTAATATCATTAGTATGATTATATTTTATTATATTTATGGAATAACAATTACATAACTTCCTACCATCCATTAGAAAATGAAAACATCATCTGTGTTATTGTCTGATTACTGCCTCCATGAATAATGTTTTTCATTTTTCATCACCACGTTACACATCTAGTTTTAAAATTGTATTTAATGACTAAATATGATATTTATGAAATTATTAAAATTATTTAAATATAATTTGGGTATTCTATTTATAATATTGAATATAAATCATCATGGTAAATTTGACCAAAAAAACAAACATAACGATTTTATTTTCATAATTCGAACATATTTTTGAATTATTAATAAAAGGTAACAATTTTGAGCTACTAAAATGACAAAAATAGATATTTATCAAATATATATATTATGAAACTATTTTATAACTCCTTTAAATATAGTCAACATATCCGAGAATATTTGGATGAATTGACCAAAAAACCTCTAGTGGATTATAAGAGAAAAAACAATATAATAAATGAATAAAATATGATAATAAATAGACCTTATGAATGATATATAAATTTAAATGGTTCTAAATAAGTTATTTAATAAGATTTATTATTTTTTCCGGATGTTATATACATGAACCAAGTGAGTCGGGACTTGAGGTAAGGGTCTGGTGTCTCAATTTAAATTGGTTATGACATATTAATTATTATACACAAATTTACATTAATATAGTTTAAATAAAGCCCTATTATATTATTATATATTAAATAACCTGTTATTTTTGGGATATTAACATTCATTTAATCTCTCTATATTTATTTTCTTTTGATTCATTACCTAAATCGTAAGGGTTGTGGACAACATAAATTTCATTCATTAAATTGTAACATTATTATTGATCATGATACTTTTATGTTTAGTTTATTCCACTCTATGATTGTATTCTATTTTATTCACTTTTTATTTTATGGGGACTAAAATTATTATTGACATTTCCCCTACCTTTGGTTCACAATTCAAAAAAAATATTTTTTTGTATGTGAACTTCTCTTTATCTCTTCTTTATGGTCAGGAATATACCACATCCATGCCCATATTTTTTATATTGTCACATGATTATGATTATTTACACTTAAATGACTTATTTATGACATTTTAAATTTAATTTAACATTTTTAAATGTTTTTAAATAATACTTTTATAATTTTCCATATGATTCATTTTTTACTTTCTTTAAAAATGTGTCAAAAGAATCTCATTTTTAACAGATAAAATATGTGTGTTATTCCCTAGTTTTCTAATGGTTCTTCTTAATAAATTTTCATATTAATGTTTCTATGGGATTTCCATGAATTTAATTTTCTTATTTTTCAATGAATTTTTCATTTTATAAAAATGGTTAGTTTTTTAGAAGAAGTAAAAGGATTTGATTCCACTTATCTATATTTTTAACTTCCACTACGCATTTCCTATTTTAAAATTCATTTCATTTCAATGTTTAAATAATCAAAATTATTTTTTTATTAATTTTTTCAATGTCCTATATTAACCTCTTGAAATGTTTTTTAAATGAAATAGGATTTTAGTTTTGTAATAATATCACAAAATCTTTTGGAAATTTATATATCATACCTCACCTTGTCCATAAGGGTTATGTTATATTTCACTCTACATCTCACTATTTACATTATTTTTATCCTTCGCATCTATATTATTTAGTTTCGTGGATATATTATATATCATTTACCTTATTTCTATTTCTTTTCTTGTATTATATTTTCCATATAACCAATACTATATACGGTGTCAGACTAAAGTGTACTTACTCATAATTTTATTCCATTTCATAAGTGGGGAAACAATTGACCTTATTTATTATTTTTATTTCAATGTGGATGGTTATTGGTTACTGACAAATTTTTGTTATGTATTTTATTTTTTATTTATTCATTCATATGATGAATGCATTTGACATAATTGGGGATGGGTGGGGAAAATAATTATATAGTCCATCAATACATCAGTAGGTCTCATGAGACAGACTAGAATAAGTGTTTGGTGTAAACATTACCCATTAAAAACATTGATGGAAGGGGGAAAATATGATAAGATGATAGAGTATATGTGATGACTTTCATAAGTTATATAGATAGAGCTCCCTCCACCTGGTCGTCCAGATGATCCCCCGCCTCCATTATGATTGATGATATATTTTGTTTCCAAAAATATTATTATATGTTTTAGATTTAAATATTATCCATAAATGGATATTAATTCATATGTCTATAGTTTATACATTTTTTTATATTTTATTGATTTTAATTTTTAATTTTTTATTATTCATTGTTTTGTTGTAAAATAGTATTTTCGTAATAATAGGATATTAGTGAAAGAATTATTTAATCATCTCTAAAGTCATGTTGTGGTTCAAATACTATTAAATATTGAATTATGATTTGTTCTATATGTTTCAACGATAAAAACTATTCATGAAGGAAAATTTTTCATTGAAAATAAATTATTTATCGACAGTCCATCGGTAAAAAGTTCTTCTGATTCCATTTTTTACCCTAAGTAAATCATGATGGACTATAATTATAATTAACTATTTTTGAAGATATCATTCAATGATTGGCCCATATAAAATACCTAATTTTTTAATTTAACATTTATTTTTCCACTCACCTTTTCAATGGAAAGTTTAATTATCCATTTTTACAATGTGGGTTTTTAACAAAGTTATTTTTAGATATTAAACATTTAATAACCAAGATAAAAGTAATGGTATATAATTTATTTATGGAGGGAGTTAACACTTTGAAAATTTATAATATAATTCTCGATAGATTTCTTAACATGTTGCGCTGAGCTTTAAGAAAGCTACGATATAGTATATAAAGAATATTATTAAAATGTGATTGTTATAACATAACTATTAAATTGGAAATTATAAATAGAAATAATAAACTTATGAAATTTTTTTTAAATTTTTTATATAATTAAAATCTATTTATTTATTCATAATAAATATTTATTCAGTTTTTATTAAGGTCATTTTTGTGCTTTAAAAAATTTTCTCAAAATGGTTTTTATTGGTTTTTGTGAGAAAATAATATAATTATTTTATTCAATTTTTGATAATTTATTTGAAAAAATGAACTTCATTTTTGAAATAATCATGTCAAAATTATCTTCTAATGAATTTTTTTTAATTTTCTAAAAAATTTTATTTTTTGATGAATAGTGAAAACAAATTATTTTTTTTGAAAACTATCTTTTCATTTCATGAATATACAAAATGATTTTTTTTAGAATTATTTCCAAGTAAAAGTAGTTAATTTATATTATGAATAATCTAATTAAGTTAATTGGAAATAATTTTATGATTTATCTGGATAAAAAAACTTTTTATAATTAAGAAGAAATGTTTCTGGAAAGCTGTTTTTCATCGCATTTTACAGGTTTATTTTTAAATTAAATCTTACTAATTATGTGAATTTAATTTCATAAAATAGATTTAGTATTTTTAATAGTAATAATTAAAATTAATTAATATGGTCAAATTAATTTTTTCATAATTAATAGTAAATTTATTAAAAATTTGATACTGTAGTTAAGGTTTAAAATAGGTTTACCAAGGGTTAAACTATTGTGATATGGGTTAGAATGACCTATTAAATTGTCTAAATCCAATTTTATAGATTTATTACAACCCTTATCAGGTTATTCTTGGAAATTAATTATACATTTCATACCATTCCATCAAAATTAATTAATAATATTTAAATCTTTTCAAAGATACCCAAAGTGTCCTCCCCCACACCTATAAAATGATACCTCATATCCTCTCTTATACACACTTCAAGAGTCATTTTTCTCATCTAAAACCTGATTAAATACATTTATAACATCACTAAAGTTATCTTATAGGTATTATTTTGGATGAATACTAGCCTTATAGGGATGAATGTGTAAATCAAAGGAGGTTGTCTGGATAAGAGGTATAACTTTTAACCAACTAGTTCCATTTTATTTCATCATCTTCCTCCTTAAACAAATTTCAAACATTGTGATATAATAAAATCAATATATCCCATTTAAATATATGTTATTATGTAGATATATTAAACTTAATCCATATCATTATTCATTTAACAGGAAATAGAACTATTGTTCATGTATACAACAGACTACCCAACTTACGAACTAATGTAATTAATTTTCAATCATAGCCTCTTATGGATGGTAAAAATGATGAATATAAATGATAAAATCTAATATATATTATATAAATTCAATTATTTTAATGTAAAATTATTTTATTACTTCTTTTTTACAATCCAAAGGAAAACTAAATACATCATTCATGTGTACTACAGAATACCCCCTCACTTGGAATAGCCTGAAGGCCTTATTTATTATTTTATTATAGATAATCCACCTTTTAAGGGTTTAAGGGGAACCCGTACATGACCCATAGGCCCAAGGAACAAGGCCTGACATTACCTGTAATACATGATATGAAGGCCCAGAGGCATTCCATGCCCATACATGACCCATAGGCCCAACCCACTAGAACTTCCCCTCCCCTGCTTCTACATCATTGATCGCCTTTAGCTCCCCACCTGCATTTCCGATCGGCAAGTATTTCTCCAAATAAAACTGCATGGTGCCTATTTCTTATGGAAGTTTCCATACTATCTCATTCTTCCAATCCGGTTACCTCTACTTCTGGTGACTGCTAATGTTCCTCTGATCCTCTTCTAGGTCCTACTTTGGGTGAACTAAGCTACTTCATGGTCATCAATGGCCTAAAGGCCCTGTGGCCTGAAGTCCTTTGATGACCCGAAGGCCCTTGAGACTCATAGGCCCATACCGGTGTCCTGAAAGTGCAAATCAGGTGAATAGTTCTGGTTGCTACAATGTCGAACAGTACCTGCTACAGTACTGCTAAATTACCCTAGAAATTAGCCTCCACCCAGTTTTAAACCTGGGTCTCTTGGATGCTAAGCAGGAGCCCTTACCACTCGGGTACGGGCTCATTGGCTAGAATACCCCCTCACTAGATAATGATTTTCTTTCATCACTACCTCACATGGTTGGTCATTATGATATATTAAATGCTAATATGTGATATTAATGAAATATATGTTATTATATTATTATATTATCATTTCTACCTTCTTGAATTTTGATATTTTGTAAAATGATAACGTCGCTCTTACATGAATGGGGACTACCACCTCAATGAAGTGATGTGATTCATTTTTCAATTTTTATTTACATTCATGGTAATAGTGACAAATTTAATGAATATTTTTGATATATATTATATGATAATTGTTCTATAAAAGTGAATTATTATTTACCAGGGATAACCGTCTTCATGAAATGATGTAATTCATTTTTCATCACTGATTTATATGCATAATTAGAAAATTATATATTATGAATAAAAATGATACTTATTTATTAATTAATATTATATATATTATTAAAACATGACCAATATTCATCTATTGTAACCATAGAATTGATACCTATGTGAAAGAAAGCAGTTATCACCAGAAAGACTGATTTTAATAATGAATTGATAATAAATTGGTGGTAAGATGTTATAACTAAATAATATTTGGTAAGATATGTATTAATATTATTTAAAAATAAATTTTTAATAAATATATATATATTATATAGGATATTTTAATATTTATGAAGAAATAAGAAACTTTAGTTAAGGGTTTATCACCTCAAATTAGCTTCTTTGGTAAAAATGTTATGTTGTGAAACTATATTATTTTTTGAGGCTTATATATAGTCCCTTTAAAATTTAATTTAATTAATAATATTATTTTAATTATATTTGAAGTTTCATTTTAATTTATTAATTCATGGATCTTATGATTTAAACGTTATGAAAGCAGTAATGGATTAATATTTCAATCCCATTTTTAATCGGGATTGTTTATACTTGAATTTACATTAAGGAAGTTAAATTATGTTTATCTGATTAACCAAATTTATTTTTATTCTCATCTATTTAATTATGAAATATTAAAATTACAGTACCATTATAAAACAATTTTTAAATAAATTTATCAAAAAAATATGTTTTTAGGAAAATCCAGCTTTATTTACCCTTTGTCCATGAATCATTTTCTTCTATATCCGTATTCAATAAAATGTTTTCTATAATTATTTTACCATGATAGAAGGATTGTTCAAAGTCAAATTTACACATTTTTTACTTTCCCTAAATTTTTTTTAAATGAATATTTTTTCATTTTGATAATAAGTTACAGCTTCCCAAAGTTGTGAAAGAAATATTTGTTTTTAACAATTATGACATGGATGGAATTTTCCGCCATCATAACCACTCATTGTAATAAAGATTATTTTTAAATCATAAATTTTTACTTTAGAAGAAAATTGTTTCTATGATATTTTGGAAATTTTTATTTAAAAAAAAGTGATTTCAAAATGAAAAGGGTATTTTCCTCAAAAAATATTCTAATAATATTTTAAAGGAATATTTCATCTAAGATAATATCCTTTGATGATAGTTCTAATTTACTGGGGATATATCCAAATGATACCATAAATATTATTTCTATTTATTTTCTATTATTTCTATTATGTGATTTTTACAAAAATCCATTTGTGTTTCATCGGTTAGGTTATGATGATATAATGAATGTTGTGTGGTCTTATGGAACACATATGAATGTTTTGAGATTATGTGATGGTTGGATCCATTATATCCCACTAAGGTTTTTAAAAAAAGTGATATTTATTTCTCATGAAATGAAGATGATAAGTATGGATATAATTGTGTAAGGAATTTTTGACATTTTCATTCGTGATTATGATTTCTTCTAACTATTCTCACAGAAATATTCATGGACATCATTGAGAATTGATTTGTTCACATTTTTATGTATGATTATGATTTAATCTAAATATTCTAATAGTATTATGTGTGTAAATGATTTTGAGGATATTTTTTCACATTTTAATGTGAGGGAATTATGTCAAATATATTTTTTCAAGATATTATAATTTATTATTATTATGATTACACATGCCTATATTATGACTCTTGGATAATGATTTCTACTTTGACACAATTATTGATCATGTATTCGGATATAAATTTATTTTAGAGCTTTTGATTTAACTTATTCTCTATATAAATCTTTTTTTTCGAGAACATGAACATTATTTTGTTATCATACCCTTATTAATATATTTTTTAATATTATGATTGATATCTATCGTGTTTACCCTTGTTGAGATTCCGAGTTCACCCTTTTTTATATTTCCTTTTCCCTCAGATATTAGAAAATTCATTATGTATAATATATCTAAAAGGGTGATATTTTTATTAATAAGTGAAATAATAAGGATATTTTTATAATTAGTTGTTTATTTATCCATGATTCCAAAAACACTAAACCATTAAACTTAATTCATGGATCACAATGATATGTAATGAAAATTAATCTAACAAGATATAATATTTATGTATGTAAGTATTTTTTTCTATAATATATATCCAAATCCATAATAATATGTTTCTAAACATTAATTAAAAATAGTGTGTAGTAGTAAAAACATTCATATATCAAAAGATAAATATTTGCGTAATCAAAACATGTTACATTAAAGAATCTAAGAGTAGGACACACCAATGGGATCTATTATTTGGGAATACAAAACAGGGTAATTTAATAAATACTATGATAGGAGTAATTTGGATCATAATTATATTTATCACTCTAATACAATCAAAGGAGAATTGTCACATGAAAAGTTTTTTAATGTAAAGACGAAAGGTATGTTATGGTATTCAAATATGGTAAATTATATTCTCATTGGTTTGATGCCGCGAGGACTATAATGCAATAAAAAAAGGTTAAAGGCCAATTCATGATATAACTTATGGGATAAACCATTTTAGTAAAAATAATATATTGATGAAAATATCAAGAGATAACTATTAGAAGAATAGTTACTCCCAATTTTTGAATTATTTTTATTAACTGACATGTGGACAATAATATAAAATTTTTAAACATAGTTCCTAAGGTCTATCATGGTGGATTCTACTAGAAAAATATTTTCATGGATTCCAGAACTACAGGAAAAAATAGATTTATACGGCATGTTATTTTTGATAGAATCAGATCTCATTGAGAATAATAAAAATAAATAAATTTATTTAGGGTGATTATATTATCCCAACGCAAATAACTATATATTTTGTAGTATTTTTTTTGGGATCAAATATCCATCACAAATAATTTTGGCGCTACTACATTCTATATCACGGGAAGGCTTTAGTTGGATGAAATTATGATTTACCATGCTAATAAACTTATTTTTGATGAGATCATTGGCCAATTTAAATACTTGTATAAAAAATTAGATACTCTTTCATTACAAATAATATTATTTGTGACATAAATCCTAAATCTTTCATAAATAATTTTTTGGCAGATTAAATAAATGATATTTATAGTGTGTAGCATTTCTTGAAGATTTGGTAGTCCATCACAAATTCTGTTTCGTTTTCCAATATACTTATTTTTGGTGGGAACAATTTGCAGTGAAAACCATCACAAATACTATTATTTACGATGGTATTTCCACCACAACTAATTTATCCTATAAAATGCCTCTCATTATTTTTTTCCAACACAATTTCTAAGCTCCTTTTCAAGTTTCACTCAGATTAATCTCTACATAAATTTTATTTTTCAATGAAATTTTTACAAGGACATTCTTCGGATCGCATCATCGTGTTTATTCTAGTAATGCGTCTTTTTTAATGTATTTATTTTTAAAAAATTTAATAAATTATTTATTTACTTTATTATAATGAAAAAGATTTAGGAATAATATTTCTTAATTTCTAGTAATTAGTAGAATTTGGAAGTAATTGATACTAATTATAGTTAATTAATGAAAATTAGTAATAAAAAGAAATTAATTAGTGATTATTATTAATAACTAATAATTATTATTATTAATAAATAATAATTACCATCATTTAGTAATAATTAGTAATAATTAGTAAATAATTATTAAATAATTACTAAATGATTAGTTAATGATTTGTAAATAATAAGTAACAAGTAATAATAATTATCAATAATTAGTAAAAATTATTTAATGATTGGTAAAAATTAAAAAATAATAATGAATAAATAGTAATAACTAATAGTAATAAGTAATAATTTCCCATAATTTGTAACAGTTTCCAATAATTAGTAATAATTTCCAATAATTAGTAATAATTTCCAATAATTAGTAATAATTTCTAATAACTAGTAATCAATACCGATAATTAGTAATATTTACAAATAATTAGTAATAATTATCAATAATTAGAAATAATTTGTAATAATTAACAATAAATATAATTAAGTACAAGTATCTATTAAAAATTAGTAATAAATAGTAATTATTAGTAGTAATTAGTAGTAATTAGTAATAATTACAAATGATTATCAATAATTAGAAATAATTACTAATAACTAACAATAATTACAAATAATTATCAATATTTAAAAATAATTAATAATAAGTATTAATAATATATAACAAAGAAAAATAGTTAATAATAATTACAAATTACTAGTAATATTTGTATTAATTAGTATTAATTAGTAATAATTACAAAAAACTATTAATAATATAAAATGATTACTAATTAGTGATAATAATTTATAATAATTAGTAATAATTAGAAATAATTTGTATTAATTACCGATAATTAGTAATAATTATCATTAATTAGTAATAATTATAAATAATTAAAAATTATTATAAATAATTACCAATAATTACAAATAATTAACAATAATTAGAACTAATTTGTAATAATTAACAATAATTTGTTATAATTAACATTAATTACCAATAATTTGGAATAATTTTCAATAGTTAATCGTTATTTGGAAATAATAGAAGTAATTTTGAATAATTGGAAATAATTAGGAATAATTATAAGTAATTAGAAAAAAATAGAAATAATTACTAGTTATTATAGATAATTATTAATAATTAGTATTAATTAGAAATATTTATCGATAATTTGTCATAATTACCCATAATTAATAATAATTTTCGATAATTAAACATAACTATAGATACTTAGTAATAATTAATTATAATTAGTTATAATTACTAATAATTAGTAATTATTACTCATAATTCGTAATTATTACTAATAATTAATAGTATTTTTTAATAATTAGTAATAATTGTTGATGATTACTAATGCATTCTAGTTAATAGTAAATAATTACTGATAATTACCAAAAATTACAGATAATTAGTAAATATTGATAAATTATAACAGTAAATATTTAGTATGAAGTCATTATATTCACTATTATTATATTAATTAGTAACATTTTCTGATATTTAGTTTTAATTAGTAATAATTATCTATAATTGGTAATAATTACAGTTAATTAGTAATTTTATGATTTTTTTCTCAGATCATCCCTTCCTTCTATCAGATTAATCATAAGAAATATTTATATTTTCTATGTTTAAGAAAACTATGTAATGAGGAAGTATAAAAAATTATTCCAAGAAAATGATTGGATAAGTCATAATTGAAATCTGAATGGTTATTTAATGAATCATATATATATTGAGGGTTTTAAAACTTTTTCATCATTTTCATCACCCAAAATTGAATATTTTTTGAAGGGGTAGTTAGGATTCCATGTTAAAAAATGATATATGTGAAGATTTGAAACAGTTTATTGGGTTGAGGTTCATTTATTACATTTTGGTTTATAGAAAGATAATTTTTTTGGTATCAACATATTGAATGAAATTCAGTACAAGATTCAAATAATTTGGTTTCAGATCCCTAATGATTTCAAACATTAGTACACAAGGTTGTAGACCTATCTTTTCAAAAAAAATCAGAATAATAATTCAACTCATGATTCATAACCATCCAAAATTTGTGAATTTATAAAGGAATTTGAGGATTCATTATATACAAGTTGTGAGATAAAGAAATTTGAAGCTGTTACTAAATTTATCGATGTTAAAATAGATAATGGAATGTAAAATAGTTATTTTTAATGAACATTTTCTTTGTTTAAATCAATGTTAACTGAGGGAAATGTGTTACCTATAAATTTATATGAAATAGATAGGTTGGTTCATAATTTGGTTCTTGGTTATCATAATATCCTTATATGTTCAAATAATTACATCATGTATTATGTTGAATATGAGCCATTTGTTAATTTTCCTATGTGTGGAAATTTGGGGTACAAAGAGGAAGAATAAGGAAAGTCTAGATATTTTCTCATTAAATAGTGGAGGTATTTCTTGATTAGAGATAAATTGAACCGTTTATTTATGCTAAAAAACATAATACCATTGATTACCTTGGTTGTAATTAGGGACATATTGATGATGAAATAAACCATCCATTATCATATTTTAATTATTATGAACATAGATTTTGTGAAGTTCATGAAGGTTAGATTTCAGATATTGTGAAACGCATTGATCATACATATGTTCTGCTCAATTTGGATGAAATGACATGATTTTTACCATAATATAAACTATCACCTATTTTTTCTTTATTTCTAAATTAAATTAATATAAATTCATTTCTAGATTATATAATGAGCATATCATGAAAATTTCACACAAATTACAATATCTTCTCTTGAAGAACACTTAAAAATATATATTTCCTATTGTTTTCAAAGACTGGTAAAGTAATTTTTTTATGGTTGAATATATGAGATAAATATATTATTTATTATATTTATATTTTTTCAATTTTATATTAATCAAAAAATGTAGAAAATATTTACAATAAAATATGTGTATTGAGTAAACCATAGTCCATTTTTTTAAAATCTCATAATACATATGTGGTTAATGTATTTCAATTACATACACATGCATATAGCGAATTAAAAAACATTGAATAATGTTGTTTACTTGAAAGGATATTATCCCAAACAAAGTGAAGTTGAATTTCAAGGCATGCTAGATGAAATAATTGAGTTATTTTATCTAGGATAAAATTATGTAACAATGATTAAATGTCATTGCTCTAATAATGATATAGTTTTGGGTGTTATCCATGATAAGGAATCTTTGACATTAAATATAAAATCCATCTTGTAGTAAAAAACCTTTTATTATGGATCATAAAGCACATAAAATTAATTAAGAAAATTATTGTTTTACTTTAGGATATTTAATTTATTGGTGAAGCATAATAAAAATGAAATCTCAAGAAAATAAATTTATGCAATGTGAAAGTTGTTATTTTTAAGAATAAGGAATTACAATTTTTTATGAGATGACACCAAATAAATATTTTACATGAAGAGATACAATATTGATGAAAAAACCCCTAGTTATGGGCTGATGGTGTTGGTAATGTTAATAATTTAACATATTAATTTGAAAAATAAATGAATGGTGATTCTAAAAATCCTATGAAAATTAAATATTGGAGAGGGAGGATAAGATATTTCTATAATAAAATATGAATATGAGGACGAAGATTAATAATGATGTGTTTATATGCTAGTTATAGTCATAATTAATATATAATGCCTACTTCCAATTATTCATAGACAACATTATATACATGTTTTTTATGGCTGGTGACGATATCTATGAGATATTACTTACCCTCATAGATGTTGTGATTCCTGGTGATTTTCTTGATGACTCATAATTTGACCTACATATTGTCGCCACTACATCACTAATTTTAAGGGGTTATGATCTAGCTAGATTGTGGATTATCAAACCTATTCTTGATCAATGTCCTCCTCTTGATTCAATCCATGCATACAGAGGTCTATTCAGTCATATATTTTAATTAATTTACATTAATTTTCATTAATTTATTTATAAACTAATTATTTGATTATTTTATATTTTTCACCAAATGTTTTCACACATAGATTTTGGATAAAGTGTTCGATTCTACGGAATTATTTTCTTGAATCATGGGTGATGTGGTACCAAATTTCAGTTGATGTCCATCATCACCAATTTTCTCATTAGATAGAATATAAATAGATAATTTTTAATATTAATTTTAATTAATTATTAATTTGTTATAATTAATTATTTTTATGTTTTACGGTTTCTTGTAAATGATATCATGAGAATGACGATCTAGGAGTCATGATAGATCTTATGCATGAGTGTTGTCATCAGTTTCTACACAATGGGTGAATGAGATCCTTATAGAGAGATGGAGGTATAATTTTTATCAATATTTTTGTATCCATTGAACTAATTATAATTAATCCCATGTTTAGGATGGATTTTTCACCTAATATATAGGATTTTTTTTAATGGAAATAACCACCAGGGTAAAAGAACCATGAGATACAAAGACCATGTATATAGTTGGTATTCATACCATGAGTATTCATCAAAATCATATGGTAAGTTATTTTATTTATTATTTTATATAAAATTTAAATATGAAATTTTTATTTTATATTTATATAGGTAGTTGGGAATATCAATGTTATGGAGTTTCATGTTTTTAAGAAGGTATACACAGATCCTACCACCAGGGATTATTGGTGACTGATAGTGTCCATTTCTGTTCTGTATAATTTTTTCTTTAAGATTAATTGAAATCAATATTTTAATCAATTTAATTTCATATTTCATTTAGCGATGGCATATGAGGTCGTCACTTCTCACACACATGATGAGAGTCTAGATGAGAATAGTGGTGGGGACACCTGTTAGTTATGATTTTATTTGGTACCTTGGATGCATGTGGCAATGTATAGTATGAAGAATGGTCAATTGTTTAGTATCAGTTCTTGATTGAAATTTTTCAGTAATTATGGTACTTCTGTGTTGTAGTCTTGCTTATTTATTGGAGCTCGTGCAATGCCATAATTATTATCTTCCAAGTACAAGGAGATTTTGTGGGCTGAAAATGATGTTATAGAGATATTGTATAGAGAGAAAGAGGATCTTCTTCAACACTAGTAAGATTTTTAGGAGTAAAAACATTGATGGAAGGGGGAAAATATGATAAGATGATAGAGTATATGTGATGACTTTCATAAGGTATATAGATAGAGCTCCCTCCACCTGGTCGTCCAGATGATCCCCCGCCTCTATTATGATTGATGATATATTTTGTTTCCAAAAATATTATGATATGTTTTAGATGTAAATATTATCCATAAATGGATATTAATTCATATGTCTATATTTTATACATTTTTTTATATTTTATTGATTTTATTTTTTAATTTTTTGTTATTCATTATTTTGTTGTAAAATAGTATTTTCGTCATAATAGGATATTAGTGAAAGAATTATTTAATCATCTCTAAAGTCATGTTGTGGTTCAAATACTATTAAATATTGAATTATGATTTGTTCTATATGTTTCAACGATAAAAACTATTCATGAAGGAAAATTTTTAATTGAAAATAAATTATTTATCGACAGTCCATCGGTAAAAAAGTTCTTCTGATTCCATTTTTTACCCTAAGTCAATCGTGATGGACTATAATTATAATTAACTATTTTTGAAGATATCATTCAATGATTGGCCCATATAAAATACCTAATTTTTTAATTTAACATTTATTTTTCCACTCACCTTTTCAATGGAAAGTTTAATTATCCATTTTTACAATGTGGGTTTTTAACAAAGTTATTTTTAGATATTAAACATTTAATAACCAAGATAAAAGTAATGGTATATAATTTATTTATGGAGGGAGTTAACACTTTGAAAATTTATAATATAATTCTCGATAGATTTCTTAACATGTTGCGCTGAGCTTTAAGAAAGCTACGATATACTATATAAATAATATTATTAAAATGTGATTGTTATAACATAACTATTAAATTGGAAATTATAAATAGAAATAATAAACTTATGAATTTTTTTTTTAATTTTTTATATAATTAAAATCTATTTATTTATTCATAATAAATATTTATTTAGTTTTTATTAAGGTCATTTTTGTGCTTTAAAAAAATTTCTCAAAATGGCTTTTATTGGTTTTTGTGAGAAAATAATATAATTATTTTATTCAATTTTGGATAAAGTATTTGAAAAAATGAACTTCATTTTTGAAATAATCATGTAAAAATTATCTTCTAATGAATTTTTTCTAATTTTCTAAAAAAATTTATTTTTTGATGAATAGTGAAAACAAATTATTTTTTTTGAAAACTATCTTTTCATTATATGAATATACAAAATGATTTTTTTTTAAATTATTTCCAAGTAAAAGTAGTTAATTTATATTATGAATAATCTAATTAAGTTAATTGGAAACAATTTTATGATTTATCTGGATAAAAAAACTTTTTATAATTAAGAAGAAATGTTTCTGGAAAGCTGTTTTTCATCGCATTTTACAGGTTTATTTTTTAATTAAATCTTACTAATTATGTGAATTTAATTTCATAAAATAGATTTAGTATTTTTAATAGTAATAATTAAAATTAATTAATAAGGTCAAATTAATTTTTTCATAATTAATAGTAAATTTATTAAAAATTTGATACTGTAGTTAAGGTTTAAAATAGGTTTACCAAGGGTTAAACTATTGTGATATGGGTTAGAATGACCTATTAAATTGTCTAAATCCAATTTTATAGATTTATTACAACCCTTATCAGGTTATTCTTGGAAATTAGTTATACATTTTATACCATTCCATCAAAATTAATTAATAATATTTAAATCTTTTCAAAGATACCCAAAGTGTCCTCCCCCACACCTATAAAATGATACCCCATATCCTCTCTTATACACACTTCAAGAGTCATTTTTCTCATCTAAAACCTGATTAAATACATTTATAACATCACTAAAGTTATCTTATAGGTATTATTTTGGAAGAATACTAGCCTTATAGGGATGAATGTGTAAATCAGAGGAGGTTGTCCGGATAAGAGGTATAACTTTTAACCAAATAGTTCCATTTTATTTCATCATCTTCCTCCTTAAACAAATTTCAAACATTGTGATATAATAAAATCAATATATCCCATTTAAATATATGTTATTATGTAGATATATGAAACTTAATCCATATCATTATTCATTTAATAAGAAATAGAACTATTGTTCATGTATACAACAGACTACCCAACTTACGAACTAATGTAATTAATTTTCCATCATAGCCTCTTATGGATGGTAAAAATGATGAATATAAATGATAAAATCTAATATATATTATATAAATTCAATTATTTTAATGTAAAATTATTTTATTACTTCTTTTTTACAATCCAAAGGAAAAATAAATACATCATTCATGTGTACTACAGAATACCCCCTCACTTGGAATAGCCCGAAGGCCTTATTTATTATTTTATTATAGATAATCCCCCTTTTAAGGGTTTAAGGGGAACCCGTACATGACCCATAGGCCCAAGGAACAAGGCCTGAAATTACCTGTAATACATGATATGAAGGCCCAGAGGTATACCATGCCCATACATGACTCATAGGCCCAACCCACTAGAACTGCCCCTCCCCTGCTTCTACATCATTGATCGCCTTTAGCTCCCCACCTGCATTTCCGATCGGCAAGTATTTCCCCAAATAAAACTGCACGGTGCCTATTCCTGATGGAAGTTTCCATACTATCTCATTCTTCCAATTCGGTTACCTCTACTTCTGGTGACTGCTAATGTTCCTCTGATCCTCTTCTAGGGCCTACTCTGGGTGAACTAAGCTATTTCATGGTCATCAATGGCCTAAAGGCCCTGTGGCCTGAAGTCCTTTGATGACCCGAAAGCCCTTGAGACTCATAGGCCCATACCGGTGTCCTGAAAGCGCAAATCAGGTGAATAGTTCTGGTTGCTACAATGTCGAACAGTACCTGCTACAGTACTGCTAAATTACCCTGGAAATTCACCTCCACCCAGTTTTAAACCTGGGTCTCTTGGATGCTAAGCAGGAGCCCTTACCACTCGGGTACGGGCTCATTGGCTAGAATACCCCCTCACTAGATAATGATTTTCTTTCATCACTACCTCATATGGTTGGTCATTATGATATATTAAATGCTAATATGTGATATTAATGAAATATATATTATTATATTATTATATTATCATATCTACCTTCTTGAATTTTGATATTTTGTAAAATGATAATGTCGCTCTTACATGAATGGGGACTACCACCTCAATGAAGTGATGTGATTCATTTTTCAATTTTTATTTACATTCATGGTAATAGTGACAAATTTAATGAATATTTTTGACATATATTATATGATAATTGTTCTATAAAAGTGAATTATTATTTACCAGGGATAATCGTCTTCATGAAATGATGTAATTCATTTTTCATCACTGATTTATATGCATAATTAGAAAATTATATATTATGAATAAAAATGATACTTATTTATTAATTAATATTATATATATTATCAAAAGTTGACCAATATTCATCTATTGTAACCATAGAATTGATACATATGTGAAAGAAAGCAGTTATCACCAGAAAGACTGATTTTAATAATAAATTGATAATAAATTGGTGGTAAGATGTTATAACTAAATAATATTTGGTAAGATATGTATTAATATTATTTAAAAATAAATTTTTAATAAATATATATCTATTATATAGGATATTTTAATATTTATGAAGAAATAAGATACTTTAGTTAAGGGTTTATCACCTCAAATTAGCTTCTTTGGTAAAAATGTTATGTTGTGAAACTATATTATTTTTTGAGGCTTATATATAGTCCCTTTAAAATTTAATTTAATTAATAATATTATTTTAATTATTTTTGAAGTTTCATTTTCATTTATTAATTCATGGATCTTATGATTTAAACGTTATGAAAGCAGTAATGGATTAATATTTCAATCCCATTTTTAATCGGGATTGTTTATAGTTGAATTTACATTAAGGAAGTTTAATTATGTTTATCTGATTAACCAAATTTATTTTTATTCTCATCTATTTAATTATGAAATATTAAAATTATAGTACCATTATAAAACCATTTTTAAATAAATTTATCAAAAAAATATGTTTTTAGGAAAATCCAGCTTTATTTACCCTTTGTCCATGAATCATTTTCTTCTATATCCTTATTCAATAAAATGTTTTCTATAATTATTTTACCATGATAGAAGGATTGTTCAAAGTCAAATTTACACATTTTTTACTTTCCCAAAATTTTTTTTAAATGAATATTTTTTCATTTTGATAATAAGTAACAGCTTCCCAAAGTTGTGAAAGAAATATTTTTTTTTAACGATTATGACATGGATGGAATTTTCCGCCATCATAACCACTCATTGTAATAAATATTATTTTTAAATCATAAATTTTTACTTTAGAAGAAAATTGTTTCTGTGATATTTTGGAAATTTTTATTTAAAAAAAAGTGATATCAAAATGAAAAGGGTATTTTCCTGAAAAAATATTCTAATAATATTTTAAAGGAATATTTCATCTAAGATAACATCCTTTGATGATAGTTCTAATTTACTAGGGATATATCCCAATGATACCATAAATATTATTTCTATTTATTTTCTATTATTTCTATTATGTGATTTTTACAAAAATCCATTTGTGTTTCATGGGTTAGGTAATGATGATATAATGAATGTTGTGTGGTCTTATGGAACACATATGAATGTATTGAGATTATGTGATGGTTAGATCCATTATATCCCACTAAGGTTTTTAAAAAAAGTGATATTTATTTCTCATGAAATGAAGATGATAAGTATGGACATAATTGTGTAAGGATGTTTTGACATTTTCATTCGTGATTATGATTTCTTCTAACTATTCTCACAGAAATATTCATGGACATGATTGAGAATTGATTTGTTCACATTTTTATGTATGATTATGATTTAATATAAATATTCTAATAGTATTATGTGTGTAAATGATTTTGAGGATATTTTTTCACATTTTAATGTGAGGGAATTATGTCAAATATATTTTTTTCAAGATATTATAATTTATGATTATTATGATTACACATGCCTATATTATGACTCTTGGATAATGATTTCTACTTTGACACAATTATTGATCATGTATTCGGATATAAATTTATTTTAGAGCTTATGATTTAACTTATTCTCTATATAAATCTTTTTTTTCGAGAACACGAACATTATTATGTTATCATACCCTTATTAATATATTTTTTAATATTATGATTGATATCTATCGTGTTTACCCTTGTTGAGATTCTGAGTTCACCCTTTTTTATATTTCCTTTTCCCTCGGATATTAGAAATTTTGTTATGTATAATATATCTAAAAGGGTGATATTTTTATTAATAAGTGAAATAATAAGGATATTTTTATAATTAGTTGTTTATTTATCCATGATTCCAAAAACACTAAACCATTAAACTTACTTCATGGATCACAATGATATGTAATGAAAATTAATCTAACAAGATATAATATTTATGTATGTAAATATTTTTTTCTATAATATATATCCAAATCCATAATAATATGTTTCTAAACATTAATTAAAAATAGTGTGTAGTAGTAAAAACATTCATATATCAAAAGATAAATATTTGCGTAATCAAAACATGTTACATTAAAGAAACTAAGAGTAGGACACACCAATGGGATCTATTATATGGGAATACAAAATAGGGTAATTTAATAAATACTATGATAGGAGTAATTTGGATCATAATTATATTTATCCCTACCACATTATGACAACATCACATCCATAATGTGGTAAAAAATTTTGTCTGAAGGAAATCCCTTTCAAAACATATTTACATTCCACCCAATATAAAATTTCATGAAATTATAATATCCCATTTCCAATAAATGAATCGTATAAACCAAACCAAATGAATTTAAAAGAAGTTAAGTTAGATCAAGAGATGCGACCATTATATAGAAACACAAACCTCACCAGTAGAGAAAACATAGTCGCCTTTGAAAATGGATGATAAAATCGAATAGATTGGGTCCTTACAGGCCTAGATCTATAATAAATATCTTCAACTCCCTATAATACCCTATATATATATATATATAAATAACAGCCTAAGTGGGTTTTAATGAAACAATATGAATAGATATCTAGAATAGATCATGAGATAATAAAAGTAATATGGAGGAAATATGAACATACCTCAAAAAGATCAAGCCTAACCTATTGAGAATAACCAAGGAACTAAGTATATAACCCTCTAGAGCATAAAATATTGTCTAATTGGATTTAATGAGTAATTGTTAGGATATAGAGTTAAAAATTAAAACATTAATTGGGGTAATTTTCAAACATTAGGAAACCCATACATGGTGTATGATAAGTCTGCATGGTTAAATAGACCATGAACTAAAAATGTAGTGAATTTTTCCACATGAACGCTAAAATTAATGTTTACCTTGGAATATATAAAGTGTTGGAGAAATAATTTTCAAATCATGCACACAGACCCTACAAACAATATATCAATATTACAAGGTCACTGCATAGTTACTACTAATTATCTGCCTAAACCTTATGTATGGCCTATTTTTTCCCAATCTCTAAATTATCAAACCCTGACTCCTGAAAACCAATTTAACCTAAAAATGTAGTAAAATAATCACCAAATTAAAAATTACCATGAAAAAAATTGAATAAAATCCACCATGAGGACTCTCTATGGAATTGTATTAGCCGTTTTGGACTTCTGAAGTCCTTTACAGATTTAGTCTTACATAGTATATATTTAATCACACATAATAAATATTAAATCTTTTATAGACCTAATATTTTATTTTTGAAACATTAATCTTAAATTTTATTAAAAATTTATGTCCAATGTGAATTTATTAAAGGTATGACCACGACACAAAATGGAAAGGTGTCTTTAAACAGCTTCCAAAATGGTTATTATAGATTTCATTTAATAGGACTAAAAATATATTCCTCTACATCATTGTGAAATTAATTTATGAATTATGAATTTCTACCCAATATGGTATCAATATTACATAATTCTTTGTGAAATCGGTCACATATTACGCGGTCTATTATTCATAACTCACAACTATCAAACAAACAATGTTAATCCTATATAGTCACCCAGTGTGTGGGATTATTGTTACGTGAGCTCCCTAATATAAAACAATTTACGAAATGTTTTTCGTATACATGTAGCATGAATTTCTTCCCTAGGTATGATCATGTTGTGTTGTAATATGTAATGGAAAAAATTATAAAAAAAATAGTATTTGTAAACATTTTTTATGACCTCAATGGGATCAGACACTTGGGGTCCACGTTGAATCCAAGGGGTGGTTGAAACCACACCAAAAAAGTTTTGGAAGATGTGATCATGGATAAAATTGTATTTACATAGTTGTATAAATTATAATGTGTTTATAAATCTAAATAAAGTAAAATATAAAAAAATTATTTTTATTTATAAACTATTTATAAATTTAAATATAAAATATTATGTTGAAGAATTATTTGAACATTTATTAATGTTATTCGGAAACGTGTTTTGGGTGATATGATAAATGGTTTAAAAAAAATATCATGTGTGATATTTAATTTTTTAAAATATTTTACATAAACAATTGTTTATTATTTTAGAAATATTCACATAAAAATATCTCATATTATGGAATATGAAAGCATTTATATTAAAAACTTTTAAATGATAATATGAAGTGTTCACATTATATAAAATAAAATTTTTCATGTATTTATATCTCTAAATTATAAATTTTTAATAATTAATTTATGATTTTTTCATAATTTATTTTTTCATGATTAATATATGAATTATTAATTTATTTATCCATTCCCTAATTTATTCATGGATATAAATATTTTATTAAGAATTTTGATCTATTTTTTTTAAGATAAACTACTTCTAAATAGGCACACATGTATCTCAGGATTTATAAGCTATAAATAATAATTGATTTGGTTTTATTCTACCTTGATTGTGGATTCTATTAGGTTATAATATTAAATTAAGGAGAAAATTATGATTTATACATATTTGATTTTAGAATTATAATGGGATTAGAATATCTCTTGAGAAAATTACAGCTAAGTAGAGGGAGCTTTGGTCTGAAAGCTCAATGTCCTATAAGATTATGTCTTTTCTAGGAATGTGAGAGTTAGCTGTCAATGGATCCAAGATTAATAATGTGGAGATTATAGGTTTAATATATTTATAGTCATTTACATGAATTATTTTCATTTACCCTATGCATAGAATGAATTTGGAGATATATGAATATAATTTACTTTGTATTTGAGTGAGTAACACAAGCCGTGATTTTAGTATAGGGATTCACATCAATATGGTTTGAACATATCGATTTATAGAAGGAATAGGATTCAAAACTAAATCACTGAGGCTTGAATAAATGTATAGATAATAACATGAGATGATATTATGATATTAAATCACATTAAAAATACTAATAATTATATTCCTTTTAAATCATAAATTATCAATACCATGATCATCAGACCGAGATGGGCATGCCAAAGTTGGGTGCCCGAAAAATTATCTTTTTAAAATAAATCAAGTAATGATTTAACTCTATCAATCCAGGGCCTCATTTTTAGAATTTTATATGGGTAACACATAGCTGAGAGACCCTAAATGTTTGGATACCATAGGAATATAGTTGACATGATTCATACGATGGATTAGGGAAAAGAGTTGTCTACAAACTATAAAAGATTCATATATGATATGATTCAATGATTGTTTTGCCAAAGATATTCACAGATTATTTAATTGATAATAAATGCAAGAAATGATGAAATATTGGCATTTTATACTAATGGATATGATGAAATTTAAAGGCCCTATTGTTTTAGTGTGTGTATATTTAATAGAACATGTAACACTACAAGATTCTATTATGTGTTTTCCTTTAAATAATTAATATGTTGAATGGATTTAATAATATAAAATAACGAACTAAAATAAATAATAACAAATTTTACAATTCATGATTAAGTGAATAAAATTTAAAATATTATTATGAAAATTACAAGAATGATCAAACCTCAAATAAATAAAAACAAATTAAAATGATATATTTTTCATATTATTATTCATTTAAAGAACTCTTTGATTTGTTTTTTTACCATTTAATTGAAAAATATTAATTATTAAATTATGAATAATTAATGGGTTGTTATTAAATTCATATAGTGGTTTAAAAAAGGAATTTTTTTGAAGAATATTATTTTTCTATATATTATGTATGTTTATTTTAATAAATAAAATCCAAACCCAATAAAAGTATTATTCTAAAAAATAAAATATAAAAAATATATTAACACTCAATTAATTATTAATTTATAGAAAATAATATTTTTAACTCTTGATGTTTAAAAATTTTCTTTCGTATTAAAATTGGATTCAATTATATTTTATGTTTCCATTGAAAATTTAAATTCATAAATTTTACAATTTTAATTTAATAAAATTTATTTAATAGTAGGAATAATAATAATAATAATTATTGAGGAATAATTTAAATTTTATTTTAGGTCATAAAAATATGATACCAATTTAAAAATTAGTCACCACGATAAAGGTTAAAATGTGGTAAAAGTGTTAAATTAAGAGGACATGTTTTAAAATATCCTAGAATCTAATATCTAAATTGGTAGATGTGGTAGTTATGGAATATATATTATATTTTCCCCTTTAATTATAAATTTTCAATTCACTTTCCTTTAATATGACATGTCTTTTAATATTAAGATATTAAAATTTACAAAAATTCCACCCCTCTCACCTATAAAAGGACTCCTTCACCACCTTACATGTCCTCACACCTAAATTCACTTAATTAAGAAAACCAAAACACATAAAAAACTCTTTTCCATGTCCTATAGGTTCATCTCTCATGAAAAAAGGAATATAATATGACTTGAGGGGTAGTCTAAAATAGTATATTAAAGGAATAGGTGATGGTTTTAATCCAAATCTTTCAAGTTTACTTCTTCATTAAAATCCTACAAATTTATTATAACCATCATTATATAAGAAATTAATATCATTAGTATGATTATATTTTATTATATTTATGGAATAACAATTACATAACTTCCTACCATCCATTAGAAAATGAAAACATCATCTGTGTTATTGTCTGATTACTGCCTCCATGAATAATGTTTTTCATTTTTCATCACCACGTTACACATCTAGTTTTAAAATTGTATTTAATGACTGAATATGATATTTATGAAATTATTAAAATTATTTAAATATAATTTGGGTATTCTATTTATAATATTGAATATAAATCATCATGGTAAATTTGACCAAAAAAACAAACATAACGATTTTATTTTCATAATTCGAACATATTTTTGAATTATTAATAAAAGGTAACAATTTTGAGCTACTAAAATGACAAAAATAGATATTTATCAAATATATATATTATGAAACTATTTTATAACTCCTTTAAATATAGTCAACATATCCGAGAATATTTGGATGAATTGACCAAAAAACCTCTAGTGGATTATAAGAGAAAAAACAATATAATAAATGAATAAAATATGATAATAAATAGACCTTATGAATGATATATAAATTTAAATGGTTCTAAATAAGTTATTTAATAAGATTTATTATTTTTTCCGGATGTTATATACATGAACCAAGTGAGTCGGGACTTGAGGTAAGGGTCTGGTGTCTCAATTTAAATTGGTTATGACATATTAATTATTATACACAAATTTACATTAATATAGTTTAAATAAAGCCCTATTATATTATTATATATTAAATAACCTGTTATTTTTGGGATATTAACATTCATTTAATCTCTCTATATTTATTTTCTTTTGATTCATTACCTAAATCGTAAGGGTTGTGGACAACATAAATTTCATTCATTAAATTGTAACATTATTATTGATCATGATACTTTTATGTTTAGTTTATTCCACTCTATGATTGTATTCTATTTTATTCACTTTTTATTTTATGGGGACTAAAATTATTATTGACATTTCCCCTACCTTTGGTTCACAATTCAAAAAAAATATTTTTTTGTATGTGAACTTCTCTTTATCTCTTCTTTATGGTCAGGAATATACCACATCCATGCCCATATTTTTTATATTGTTACATGATTATGATTATTTACACTTAAATGACTTATTTATGACATTTTAAATTTAATTTAACATTTTTAAATGTTTTTAAATAATACTTTTATAATTTTCCATATGATTCATTTTTTACTTTCTTTAAAAATGTGTCAAAAGAATCTCATTTTTAACAGATAAAATATGTGTGTTATTCCCTAGTTTTCTAATGGTTCTTCTTAATAAATTTTCATATTAATGTTTCTATGGGATTTCCATGAATTTAATTTTCTTATTTTTCAATGAATTTTTCATTTTATAAAAATGGTTAGTTTTTTAGAAGAAGTAAAAGGATTTGATTCCACTTATCTATATTTTTAACTTCCACTACGCATTTCCTATTTTAAAATTCATTTCATTTCAATGTTTAAATAATCAAAATTATTTTTTTATTAATTTTTTCAATGTCCTATATTAACCTCTTGAAATGTTTTTTAAATGAAATAGGATTTTAGTTTTGTAATAATATCACAAAATCTTTTGGAAATTTATATATCATACCTCACCTTGTCCATAAGGGTTATGTTATATTTCACTCTACATCTCACTATTTACATTATTTTTATCCTTCGCATCTATATTATTTAGTTTCGTGGATATATTATATATCATTTACCTTATTTCTATTTCTTTTCTTGTATTATATTTTCCATATAACCAATACTATATACGGTGTCAGACTAAAGTGTACTTACTCATAATTTTATTCCATTTCATAAGTGGGGAAACAATTGACCTTATTTATTATTTTTATTTCAATGTGGATGGTTATTGGTTACTGACAAATTTTTGTTATGTATTTTATTTTTTATTTATTCATTCATATGATGAATGCATTTGACATAATTGGGGATGGGTGGGGAAAATAATTATATAGTCCATCAATACATCAGTAGGTCTCATGAGACAGACTAGAATAAGTGTTTGGTGTAAACATTACCCATTTATATTTTTTTATCAATTAATGAGGTGTTGATGGTGTATTTATGATATGAAGAATTATTCATTCTATTTCTCTGAAAGTAGTTATTATTTTATATTTTATTATTTAAATTTTTTATTATCCATTGATAAATTATATACTCATGTTAAAATTCATACAGAGTTATTTGATTATTTTTTATTCCTTCCATATTGTTAATTCCTTGTTTATTCCATGATATATTCAATTGTACACTACACCTTACTGAGTATTTAATCTCACCTCTATTGTGTTTCTATTTAACTAGTTTATGAAGAATATTATTGTGTATAAATTATATATATGGGTATCAGTTTTAGATAATTATAAGGGATATGTCTAATACTTATTCATAAATAAGGGATTCTTAGTTTAATAGGAAAAATTCCCATTTTATGAAAAAGATATGGGTTTTTTTAGTTGAATTTATTTCTATCTCTCTATAACTCTAAACCTAAAAGGAATTGGGTGTGTATGTGACTCAATATTAGTTATTGATATTAAGAATATGGAATGCTAAGTTTGGTTTACATCAATTAAATTGAAAATTATTATAAAAATAATATTTTATTAGGACCATATCTAGGATTTTGGGTTAGGGTGTCAAATTAGGTATCAGAATATAGCATATATAACTTTATAGATTATGATGTCGTCAGATGAGGATAATTTTTGAGTTGTGGATACCATCATGGGTTAATACTATTATAGATAATCATAAGTTTAAAGGAATATATCCTTATTTTTAGGACTTATGTGATTGGATGATAAGGTGATTAATGATATTTTATATATATTTATTGGGTTATAGGAAGAAAAATAGATCAATGTATAGGTATCCATTAGTATTTTTATGTTATTTTTTGTCAATGAAATTCTGGTAATTTTAGGAAAATATTAATATCTATTTGATAGGAAATATGATTAATGTATATATTGATTAATATGTTATTGAAGATGTTTAGGTATGATGGTTAAAATTTAATTCATAATTTATTTCACTGCTACAAAGTACCACAGCATCACACTTTTCAATCATTTTATAGGGATCAAATTTTAGAAGCTTTTAGAGCTACCCTGAGTTTTTTAGGTTATTAGTAGAAGTTCTAAATGAATATGCATAAGTTATTTCATGTGATGTGACACATGATGAATTTTTGATAGCTTCTTTAATAGGATTTTTGGATGTAGTTTTATAAGTTGTTTCATATGATGTAATATAAGGTGAATGTGCACTAAGTCTATAAGGATTTAGTGAAACTAGGAGATTAATGGATTCTTTCGATAAAGGAACCACCACAACATAGTGGTTTAGACCTCGTCTGGGTATTTACTCAAGTGCACAATTTTATAGTGTAAATTAATATATAGTGGTGATTCTTTCAAATGATTACCATATTTTTCAATGTCACTAGAATCAACCTAAACTATCTAAAAGTGTTATAAACTCAGTTTTTCATCATAATATGATGTTTTTGTAAGGATTTATAATTCATAACAACAATGTTTAAACATTAAATTTTAATTATGGTGATTAAAGTGGAGGTTTAAAGGGAGTTTAAATATGGAAATATTTAATGAAATATTTAATCAACATATGGATAAATGTTTGATTCTTGGCTGCCTATATAAATTTGTTCAATCCTCTTGAATGTGGCCTACGATCTCTAACATAGATACTCTCATGGATTATTATATCCTTCCAAATATTCCCTCTTACATTTGAACTCTTGTTTATATATGACCATTGAACTATTGAAGTAATACTTTTATATTGATTGATTTATACAATCCATGGGTACCTTTAGAATAAGGAGTCTTTTGGACTCTTTCAAATGAACTCAACCAAACACTTATGTAAAGATTTGACATTCTGAAATACTAAGGTAAAATGTACACAATTTTTTCATTATTTTATTATTCATTTTAATCAAATTGATATATTTTGTGCCAAAAACTGTTTGTTAGTTATTTTCTAACTTCATTTAAGAATTTAAACATCCCTCTGAAACCCATCACCATAAACAATTACAATGCATACTTTGGTATGCTTATCCCTAAAAAGTAGGAACCTTTAAATTTCTTAGGTTATAAAAAAAAGGTTAAAACACATTCCCAAGGGAACACATAATGGTTATGAGTACATTTTACACCATTTATGTATCTACCAAACCATATCAAAATACTTATAAATCTATGTGTGTAATGAAAGAATACAAATTAGGAAGGTAAAAATGTGTTGTAAATAATATAAAAACTGAGTACTAGTAATAAAATTAGAAAAGATAGAAAATTAAAGATGATATATAATTAAATTAACAATAATGAGTTTGAATTAATAGTTCATTAATAATATTTATTCATATAAAATACACCTACTTTGATCCATTATCAGACTCTAGGTAGGGTTACTTTTCGATATAAGGGATTTTTCTAAGAGATATTTTCTACATAAAACCATATTTTTATAAATATTTAACACATCTTAGTAGATGAATATTTATTACATAACAAAATGATACATACTAGAATCATATATTTATAGTTCCTTTGGAATGATAAACACATAAACAACTGGTTCATAAATAATCTACATAATCTCACTCTATATTCTTCCTAACTAGAACCCTTCTTAGACATATCATGCATAGTACAATTGTTTATAAACTAGAGAATGGAAATATAAGAAAGGGTGATCTCAGTTTCCCAATAAGGATAAAAAGGGAGATATAAATGATCACATAAGAATAAAATAAACATAAGGGTATGAAAACATGATCATAACTTATGAAAAACATACCATGAATATCATAAATCATATTCTTGAGTCATGGAATAAATTTTGGAAACTCATAAGACATGAACCATAAAGGAATATAAAAACATAATCCGTGGAAGAATAGCATTGGCATAATACATGGAATTTTGGCATACACAAAAGTAAAAAAAAATAATTCCATAGTAGTGTAGGTTTCTTTCCTAGACTATCATAGCTTATTAGGTTCACTCTTTAAACCATCATATTAATCTAGGTCTACTCCCAAGATGATCACAGTGGACAAATGCCATTACTAAAATGGGTTCACTCACCATTCTAATCCTATTTTCCTCATGATATTTAATTTTTTACCTAATTCATTAGAGGTATATATAGGTCCCACCTGTCACATACCGTAAATATTATATATATGTTCCACCAAATTATAAAATATTCATCATATCAGAACCCATAAAATGGGTTTCATAAATATTTCATCATAGCATAACCCATGTAAAATTAATTTGTTTCATAAATATTTCTTCATTTCATCATAGAATAATCCATGGGAAAGGAAAGAGTTTCAAAAACATCTTCTCGTCATAAATATAAACCATATAGGGAAAAATATATATGGTATCCTTGTATCATAACCCTAGTTAAGAATAATATATTTCAATGGTTATTGTATTTAATTAACAGAAACAGCATTAAAATATCATCATAACACTCTTGAGGAAAATATCATTTCAATTTTGAAATCAATCCTTTAAAATACAAAAAATTTGAAAATATTATGGAAAACATTTACTTTGAAAATAAACATGGAAAAATTTATTTGATGTTTTAATTCAATGAGTGTTTTTGGTGGTGGGAATTATATTCATTACTTACAAGCAAAAATAAAACATTCCTTTTACACTATTTTAAAAAAGTACCACATTTGGAAAAGGAAAAAAAATAATTTTGAATTTTTTTTAAAAAAAAATTATTTCATGGGTTAAATGACATTAATTATTTGTAGGATAGTATTAAAAACATCTTTAATTTTTTTTAGAAAACATTGAAAAGGAAGGGAAAGGGGATTTTGACTGAAGAGGGAGTAAATTCATTTTCCTAAAAATTGTTTTAATTTGGTCTCATGAGTAGTTTAATAGTTAATAAAGAAAGAGAAAAATGTGTTCAATTGAAATAACTGTATTATAATAAAATTTATTTCATTTTTGATATACATATCAAAATATTTCACCATTATAAACTTCATCATAAACAATCCTGATACACAAAGAGATTGTAATATAAAACCATTACCACTTTGGTTACATTTGAATCATAATACCATGACAGAAATAACATTATATGGATATTTAAATACCCATAAATTTCATAATATTAATCATAGAAAACATTCTTGGGTATTATATACACTATATAAAGTAAATTAGTGGTGAATATGGCTTATATCTCACAAAAATAAAAGTGAGACAAAAATCCCTTGCCTTAGGTCTAACATCTTTTGTATGTGCCCAAAAATCATATATAATAATATTTATTTATTATAAATATATTGAATAACTATACATATACATATAATACCATATATTATTCGCTTCTATCCAATATCACTCATTTTTTATCACATCTTTTTTAAAACAATAGTTTTGGGTGATATATACTTCATTTTACATGTATGTTTTGGTTTAATAGTTTGGATCCCTATATTTTGGTCATGGTTAAATCATATCTACAATGTTAATAATTATAAAAGTGTAAAATATATTAATTATATGCATATTTAAATTCCTCTATAAATGGTATAGATATAAAAATTAATTACATCATTCATATATATGGTAGGTCATACGTACACATAAACGTTGTTTTCACTTTTTAAAAAATTGAAAAAACAAAAGTTAAATAATAAATAATCATTAAATAATTATTATTATATCATATATATCATATATATTCATTAATTCTATCCATATTTCCGTAAAAATAAAATATAAATCAAAAACGAATCACACCAATTCAGGGACGTGGTAATCCAAACATACACATGATCAACAATTCCATTTTCCAATATTTTAGGAGGTAAGATGGTGGATATGATATCATAATTATAAAAGTATAATTATTTAATAATAATAAAATATAAAAATTAATCCCCTAATTAAACTCATCCATAAAATAAGGTGATAAGAAATGATATGTATTGATATGTGGAGACGATAACTAGTACATACGCACAAGAAATATTTTCACATCTTTTTTATATAAAGAGTGTGAATAATGGTGGTTTAATAATCACAATAAAATTTTAGAATATTTTTTATTCTGAATTTATTATTTCAGATATAAAATAACAGGTTTAATGGAGGTTAATTGTAATTAAAAATTAAGTGATTGATTAAGGAGATTACCTCTTCATATAAATAACTCTATTAGATGTACCCATATGGGCTCTAGGTTTGGTCTTTTGGAAAGTCCAGAACCACTAGAATTTGGATAGGTTAGTGAAGAAGTAATAATTTTAGAGTTCTATTAAACAATATTGCTCAATGTTTTGTTAAGATGAGAAATTAGGGGTTCCCTTTTATAATTAAGGGGATTGGAACCTTTATAATTTCTTAAAAGATTAAAATATATTAAATTCATTATCAATAAATATGGTTCCAAAAAACCTATAAATTAGAAAGGGATGGAATTTTTTAAAATAACATGTAAATTGTTTCACATTTTAATATATTTTTTTGTTTTTTAATAATTTAATAAATTATTATGTTCATAAAATATCATTATTGAAAATTTAAACACTATTATTTTAATTTTTCTTAAAATATGTAAATAAAAATGTTTTATTTCAAATAAAATTATTTAAAATAACAATAATTTGTAATATTCTTCTAAAAAATTTGAACACTAAATTACTCAAAATAATAATTTTTTATATTTTTTATATCAATTATTTTATTTTTCCATTAATTGAATAAATACTATTTTCTATTTATATAAGAATTCAAGGTAATTATATAATACATAAAATTGATAAATAAATTTATACAATGAATATATTTTAATTATTCAAAAATATACTATTAACATTCATTCATAACTAGTTTTTTTCATTGTTAACACATGATGGATATTTAAAACTAAGAGAGTGACATTTTGTAACATTATTTGATTTAAATAATATATAAGTCATTTTAATGGAAAAATGTATATTAAATAACTCAATTTAAATAATATGGTAATTAGGGTCTAATTTCCATCTTCCAATAATAATTATTATGAAGATATATGGCTTTATCACTTAGCTTTAACCTAGATTAACCTAATTGACCCTCTACCATGATGATAAATTTTACCATGGTTACTATTAAATTTTTCAAAAATAAAAGGGGTATATTTCAAATGAAATCACCTGATTAAAAATATAGAATCTATTTTTTAAAATTCAATAAATATAATTAGGTGAAATTATTTTTAAAATAAGGGCCTAAATGTGATGAAAATCACCATTTAGAAAATTATATTTTTGAGCATAAAACACATTTTATTATTATCATCTACTTAGAAAAGAAATTAAATGAATTTTAAAACATTTTATTGAATATAATATATATATATATATATCATTATAATAATCACTAAAATGGATTAATTTTTCCAAATAAATTGTATGCTCAAAAACAGTTTTTCAGAATAAAATATTTCATTTTTTCCTTCAAATGATTTTTATTTACATTTATAATCGATTTAAAACCAATGGATTAATATTATTAATTTATAACCATAAATTTTAATAATTTATTTATTTACATTTATACCATTCAATCTAACGGCTATGTGATAACTATCACATTAAATAATAAAATTTTAATAGTATATCAAGGTTCATTTAAACTCAGTGTTGGGTAAAATAAATTTATAAATGAAAAAAAATTATCTGAAAAAATATATTTCTTAAAAGATAGAGGTTTTACATGTTAGACTAATTATATCTTATATAAGAGTTTCTCTTTTTGTGTGTGTAATCATCTACCTTGAGAGGAAGTGTATATAAATCACTATAACCTAGGACTCCATTTATCCCCTATAGAGGATATGTTGTATATAAATCAACCTCACCTAGAATTCCCATATTATCAAAGGATGAATTATGTTTATATTTAACTATAATCATATACATATGCATTTTATTCCCCTATATGAGTCCCTCTCCCCTTATGAAGTGATATCTCATATTAATATATGGAATTCCTATAGGTAACCTTAACACATGTCCTAAGATGAAACATTAAAAACAATGATCAATACCTACATAGGAAATACATAAAAACAATTTATACTTATGAAACATCAATAAGACGTGTCAAAAAATTATGGTCATGCATGAACGATAACACTAATATTGATCATATCATAATCAAATAAAAATTTTAACTAATAAGGTCCAATTTATTAGTTCAAGGATAGTCATGTCATATACAACCTTTTAGTTTCATGAAAGAACACTAAAATTCATATTAAATTATTTAATTACTATAAATTTCACATTAGGCATGATTTTTCACTTTAAAGGATAAAATTATACATTATAAAATTTTTACAAGGAAGACCCTAATACTTATTTATTAACGGTTAATATTTATATTAGTTTTCACATTATTTAATATAAAATAATGGAAATCCAAGAGACACGGGAAAGGTTTTGTGAGTAATAGGGCCATATAGAACCCAATTATGGCATTAGAAAGTGGTTATAATGTAGTAAAATTTAAACAAGATAAAAACAAGAATAATATATTTAAGGATACTCATAACTCATATTATTCATCTCTAGTATACATGGTTACTAATAAATAATCACAACTAATGAATGGAGTTTTCTAAAATAATATTTGATAACAATTGTAAATAAATTCCAAATAAAATTCACTTTTATTAAATTGTATTTTAGTAAAGGAATTAATTCGGTTATCCCTCACTCCACTACATGCCCTTGTAATAGCCACATTTTGAGAGTATAATATAATGAAAAGAGGATCACCCATACGAGCCTATAAAAATGAAAATAATAAGGAATTAAAGGATATATATTCTAAAATAAAAAAATTTAGGAAACTTTGGTCAGGTAAAAAGGGATTTAGGTTACTGTCCTAATAAAAAATAACCAATATAACATGAATGGGTGGGGCCTTAATATTGGAATGTGTGTTTCACCCTCCTACCACTACCCAGATAAATATTTACCAATATATAAACTTATATCTAAACCCTTAAAACTGTATGAGGTTAGAGGATACATGAACCTACATTAAATATATCAAAAAATGGATGATAAGGGATACAATACCTTATCTTAACTCAGGATGGACTTCCATGGAAATTTATCCGCACTTCCAAATATGGATTCACACCTAGGTTCAATGATACCATAATGAACCCATATAAATGATATAAATTAGAGAAAATATTGAAAATAAAATATAAATACAAATTTCTAGATAAAAATAATCTAGTTTTTATATTTAATTTACGAAAATTAATATTTTCCGCTAAAAAATTGAATTAACCCAGTAGAACTCCATTGGACACCATAAAAACTGTAACACAAGATCCAAATAAATCTATATTGGCCACTATAATTCTAATGGCCTTCCACCAAACAGTTATTAGGAAGATCTCGTAATCATACTTCTACTCCCAAACCCCTACACTAAAAACATGGTCATCAATAATATCCAACTCTATTAGCTATCAAGATCCACCAATATACAAAATAAAATTGATATAATGTATTGAAATGAAATTTATTTACCTTTGTGGATAGATCAAGTCCTTTATATATTTACAGCAATTATATTCTCATCCTTGAGAAGATTTAACTATATTTTAGTGAGAATAAGTTCGTCCATTGAGCTCAAAGATCAATATAATGTTCTCAAGCCTTGTTTATGTTATGAAACTACTACCATTGTCATCATACAAAAGTAATAAGCATTAATCACCAAGTTTAATCACATTGGTCAATTATAGATATAGGTTATTCTGCAATGGAACCATCCAACTCTAAATCCAAGTCAGCATTGAAAACTTTTGACATATGGTTGGGCACATACTTCCTCAATTTTGAGATAGGGGAAATTTTTAGCATTGTAACTAAGGTAGAGGAAATTATTATATACTTGAATATACAAAGAGATTAAAAACTTTTTGTCATGGTGTACAAATTATCAGTATGTTTAAGATGTACATAAAAGAGTTGTTGTAGAGCTATAGGCACTTCCAATACCTAAATGTATTTGGGATGAGATCAAAATATAATTTCATAATTATTTTTTTTCCTTCCTAAAAGGAAAGGATGTTATATGGTTGGTGATGTATCATTAACCCAATACCATATATTTTCTTCCAATGGGGTAGGAATACCTTCTTGGAAACATTGGAATTCAATATATTATCGAGATTTTGAATCTTCATGGGGTTCCAGTCAGCATTGTACATAATTGAGACTTGAGTTTCATATCATATTTTTAGTGAGTATTGAAAATATATCTTTTATTATTGGTGAATCTATGTACTAATTTTCTCCCATAGATGTATGATTAATATAACAAGAACATTATCATTATTGAAATATGGTATGGGGTTTTATCCTAAAATTTGGTTGTTAATTGGAGGAACATTATTCAATTTTATAGTATTCCTATAATAATAGTTATCAATAATTTATTAAGATAGGCCATTTTGAGGCACTCTATGGTAGGTTATTCCATTATCTATTATGTTTGGAAGAGATTGTGAAATCATCACTAATTTGTTCTAACATAGTTCAGAACACAACTAAATGGGTGAAGTTAATCCAAAGGTGAATAGCTACTACACAATGTCTCTAAAAAGATTATTCAATATAGAGGTGATGACCCTTTGAATTGTGATTCAAGTCATTAAAAATTTTATAGTTGAATATTAAAGGCTATTGGGTTTGTCATTGAGAACATATGGGAGATAATATTGTTCTGGATTAGGAAGTTAAAAATAAATATTTCTAGAAAACATAATTATTGTCGAATCTTGAGCTACCAAGGGTATTCTGGATTTTCTTTGTAGTTCCCCGACCCCATAATCCCAGAAATTTTGTCTACTACCATTACATTGGCATGATTACATAGAATAAAATTCCAAAATATCAAAGAGTTTAGTATTCTTGGTAAACCAGATACATACATGCGTCTTTTATTACAAATAAATGCACTAATTAAAGCATAACATTTTTATTTCCAGGATAACCTTATTCCCACTTAGCATATATTTTCATATCTTTCCCAGTACGCTTCTTGGATTATTTTAGAAAGGAATTAAAATAATGGTGATCTCAAATTATCAATAGGGGTTAAGTATAGCATAATAAATAATGAATCAATGAGAATATTCAATGTGGTAAGGTAATAACTGAAAACACATGTCATATAATAAATAAACTGAATAGATAAACAATATATTAATGAGAATAACTAAAACACATTCCATTTAATCAATGTATTGATAACTAAATTCATCAATATATATGACAATTAAAAATATCATGGATAAATAATAATTTAATCAAAATGTAGGAAATGATTAATTATTGGATGTCATGTATAAGGAATATAGAAACCTATACTTTCAAGAAAATTCACAAGATGGTTTAAAACTAAAGGTAGAAACCTTTTAAATTTTCTCAACCAATTTGTCTCAAAATATCTTTTTGGTTAATTGACGGGACATATAAATTATAGGCCCCACTCATCACTACCAGTCGGAAGAATTTCTCATATTGAGTAATTAATTAATAAATATTAATCCTTATCAAATATCCATATTTAAAAAATAATAAAGATTTATGAGTATTTCCTCAGTAGAGGATAAGTAAAAATAATGATTATTGACATTTATAAAATTAAATACCATTAAGATATCATTAAATCATTCTCAAGGAAAATAATATTTAATCATTCCAATGTGCCCCATACCACTTTGGAACATTTGAATCATAATTCCCCATGAATTAAATGAAAAATAATATAGAATTAGAATAATTATATTCATGGTATAACATGTCCAACTAAACATTGTATGTAAAAATTATATAAAATTTAGGAAATAAATATATCCATGATAAATGATATTGATAATTTGGGGAAATTCAATGTCAAATTATCATTGGAAATTGAATATTTAAAAGGGGACTAATAAAGGAATCAAGGAAGTTAATTTAAATAAATTCCATGGAAAAATCAATCATAATACATCCAAGTTAATAATAATGATGGTATCAATACAAAATATCCCATGTGGATTAAAATATAGGATTGTTGTTGATGATGAAATAAATAATGAACATTAAGAAACATTATTGAGGAAATATCCTTTGGTTTTGAAAAAACATTTGAAAAACATTTTATTTTAAAACAAAATTTAAAAAATAATTAAATATTATCCATTTAAATCTTTTAAGGTATATTTTATGAAATGTTGGCATGTATATCCATACATGTAAAACAAGGTAAACAGAACAGGTTCTCCAACATATGATGGAAATGAAGTTGGGTATTCATAAAAACATTTTGAGTAAAAAAGAGTGTTTAATTGTAGTATTATATAAAAATTTCAATAACAACCATAGGATAATAAATTGAAAGGATTTATTAAACAATTATCCAATAATTTCCTCTGGTGGAAATTCCATTGTAAATAATCTGGAACAAAATGAGATTGTGAATTAAACCCTTGAAAAGACCATAATATTGATGTGATAATAAATAAATAAATAGACAATGTGTTCCAAATATAAACCAACATAAAATAAGTTTAAATACAAAAATATATAGTAAAAGTTATTACACATATTATATAATAATATTAGGGAAAACAAGAAAGTAATGTACCCCAATGAAAATAAGATGGGTAATGAAATTATTTTCCACTTGGTAATAATTAATTCAAATCCCATTAGATGAAATAATTCATGTTAAAAATTAAAATATCATGAAGAATGAAAGAATCATGATATTACATGTAAAAGTGACATTATTTAAATCATGTATAAAAAATTGGGTGCATAACAATAAAGTATGTCTCAAAGAATGGAAATTCAGATGAAGTCCCTTAATACTTAGTAACTATTGAATCCTAATCCCCTTGAAATAGATAAATTCAATAGAAAGATTAAATTCCATGAATTTAAAATAATTCATTATAAAATATATCAAAATTTTCAATAGATAAACCACATAAAAGAAGTAAGTGGTGACATTGGTGTATGCCACATAGAAAGAAAACTGATACAAGAATTTATTACCCTATATTTCCTTCTAGAAGAATGTCTATTAACATCCATGTACAATGGTTTAAAATATGTTAATAAATTCTAAAAGAACCATAATAATATAAATAGTGTATTTTGGTTCGTTGGAACTCGGTGTTGCTGGTAGCACAATCTATCAAAGAAATTAAACTTAAAAATATATATATTTTGTAAAATATTACAGAGTTATTTTTTATCCCCCATAAAATTAATGTCTCCCTTGAAATTAAATCAATTTTTTACAAAAAAAAATAAGGATACTTCTTCCTCATTACATCCTTAGGTTCCCACTTAGCTTCCTCAAACTGGTGGTTTCACCATAAAAATTTGACCATATGACTGGTAATGTTTCAATGAACTTTCTCTCTATAATCCAGAATCCTCAACGACAGTTCCTAATAAGAAATATATTTCACTAGTATTATGTACTTTGTGTTTAGTACATATGAAGGGTTGGGTATTTACTTCGTCAGGATAGAAACATGGAACACATCATGGACATGACATAGGTTTGGTGGAAGCACCAATAGATAGGATACCATCTCAATATGATTAATAATTTCAAAGGTACTTATATAACTATAGATTATCATGAACTTAATTCCAAATCTCATTAATTTATATAATTTAAAAATTCATAGAAACTCCTTGTAACCGACTTTAAATTCTAGATCATATCGATGATTATCAGCATAACGTTTTAATCATCTTAGTGATGCCCTGATATATTGTTGAATGACTCTAACATTATCTGTAATTTCATAAGTTATCTCAAGTATCAATATCAATGTTTCTCCAACATAATTCAAACACATTAGATATTTACACTTATTTCAATATAGGGATTCATAAGGAGTTAAATAATTATTGAGTGAAACCTATTATTTTAAGAAATATAAACTTGAGGAATTCGTCGATCCCAACCAACTTTGAAATTATTAGAACAATATATAAACATGTCATATA
The DNA here is from genome assembly GCA_963277665.1 of Viscum album. Classification (NCBI taxonomy): domain Eukaryota; kingdom Viridiplantae; phylum Streptophyta; class Magnoliopsida; order Santalales; family Viscaceae; genus Viscum; species Viscum album. The sequence continues at coordinate 1,713,299,974 of OY728122.1, forward strand.
TGGTTTGAATTTTTCTCTCAGACTAAACGTGTTTTAAAGGATGGTATTTAGTGTTGAAACTCAACTCTATATAAAGATATTTTTGACAAAATCACTAGAACATTAAGGTAAACTGTGGGTCCCAATCAGACAAAATAGAATTTGGTACTCTATGAATACTTACCGCTTTATTTTTTTATCCTATAAAAATTTTCTAAATAGAAATATTCTCCAATAGAAATTATGGGAACATAATTTTTAAAGAGATTGACTAAAACCCATATAGAATAGTTCCCTTTAGATATTTTGTGGAGTAATATAAAAAAATCAATGGTGATATTTTCCATTTTCCATTCTGGTATGGGTGACAGAAGTAACATCACCTTAGAATTTTCTCTCTCATCATTGATTTTTTGACATACCAAGCATCAAGATAAAAACATTTTGATATCTCTCCTCATTCCATTACATTATAAATACACATTAAAATCCTTATGCATATTCATAAATCCATGATGAATAGGAAATAATAACTATGAGCTTCATATAATAACTCCATCTTCAAATATGGTATGGGTTGAATGCATTCACAATTCCTAAACATTATCATTCAATAAAAATAGAGGATAAATTCAGAAAATTTCTCACTTTCTTATGCAAATATATATCTTCCTTTTGTGCATCTTTAACCTTCAATTACATAGATGGTTAAACATTCATTTGAGAAAGATTTGATTTCTCATATTTCTTCAGTATTTTCATATCCTTCCTTAGAAAATATTGAAATAATATATCTTTTGTGATCCTAATCTTGGATAAGCTATCATGATCCTTTCAACTCAAAGCATCATCCACCTGGTTCTCTTTCTCAAGGTGGTAATGTATTGAGAAGTCATAATCATTAATTATATCCAAAAATATCATATGAAACATATTCAACTCTTTATGTGTGACTATATACTTTAATTTGTTGTGATCAATATATATATCACATTTTACCCCATAAAGATAATTTATTAATATCATTATTGAAAAAATTAGTGAAGGTAAATCTAACCCAGGATTTGGGTAATTTTTCTCAGGAACATTCAATTTCCATGAAGCATAAGTTAAAAAATGTCATTATTCATAATAACACATCCAAATCCCTTTATAGATCTATCACTAAATATTACAGACCCTTCTCCACTATAGGGTAATGTAAGAAAATGTGTGCTGAATAATATTCTATTTAGTTCCCTGAAATTTTCCCCACATTAATCATTTTAAAGTAACTTAGATCCCTTCTAAGTTAACATGGTAAGTGTACTATATAGTTATGATAAATTCTCCCCAAACCATCAATAATACCCCTTCAAACTAAGAAAACTTCATATCTCTTTCACTATGGTTGGTTTGGTCCAATATTCAATGGCCTCCTTCTATAATTGATCCAATGATATACCCATTCATGATATTATATGACTGAAAAAAACATATATAGCCAAAATTCACACTTTTTAATTTTTTTCTTACAGCATCCCCTTCTTATAATTCTCAATTGATATTCATGATCTTACTTTCACATTGAATATATAAGAATATAATCAATAAATAAAACCACAATCTAAACATGTTAATATATAAATACCCGATTCATTAAATCTATAATTATTTTTAGGTAAGTATTAAAACGAAACAACATAACTATATATTAATAGTATCCATACATTGTATGGAATTCTATCCTAAGTATATCCTCCTTCTCGACCCCCAATAATTTATATCCTGAATGAAGGTTGATCTTAGAAAATTATTTACATCTACATAGATGATCAAACTAGTCATCAAAATATGATAGAGGATACATGTTCTTGATTGTGATCTTGTTTAACTCCTGATAACAAATTCAAAGTCTCATCGGTCCATCATTCTTTTTGAAAAATAAAATGGGTGAACCCTAAGGTGTAATGATTTTCTGAATGAATCCCTCTTTAATATTCTCCTAGAATTTCTTCTTCAATTCATGTAACTCAATTAGAGCTATTCCATAGGAAGTCCATGAAATAGTTATCGCATCAAATATGAGTTTCTTTAAAAACAAAAATTCACAATTCAGTGGAATACTAGGAAAATATTATAAAAATAAATCAAAAACTATCATAAAATAGCCATATCAATTATGTAAATTTTATCCCCAGCCATATGAGATAAACACCTATTTTTAAGTGGAATCAAAACCCATACAATATATTTAATTTCCATTAGAAGTTCATATTTATTGTCTCCCCAATAGACTATCATGGGTTGGTTTGGTATATCAAACATGAATTCCCTTCCTCAAAAATAGATGTGGGATTTATGTATAGAAATCCAATATATGCCTAAAATAATATCATTTTCAACTGGAGGAAAAATGAAAAAATAAGGAACAACATTACCATATTCTTCTATTTTATAGGAATCATAAACTAGATATGTGACCATCAAACCATTATGGGTTTTCACTATTAATTTTTTATCTAAATGTGTGGGTGGAATCTTGATAAACCTTAAAATCTTATTTAGATAAAAATAATGGTTATGTCTAGAGTCAAATAATACATTAATAGTTCTAGAGTATCTTGTATGTGTACCTTTCACCATGTCGTTATCTCACCCCTAGTCAGAAATATTAATCACATGAGATTTCCCTTTTCCCCTCATCTTAAGAGGTTTCTAACATTGATTATCATCTTTAAAATTTGGATTTGGGAAATAAAAATAATAGTTACCATACTCCTCATATTCGAAGCACTGGATTGTGGGTGATGCATTCTATGGATTTTCCAATCTATTCACATAATTATATATCTTCTTCCAATCACTACAACATTTGAGCACCCAATAACCCTCTCTTCCACAGATAAAACATTTACTGACCCCTTAAGTTAATTCCCTCTATGTTTCAATCCACACTTCTAGTATAAAGGAAATATCATCTTCTTCTCTCCATGGTTTACAGTTTTTCCCTTGAAATCTTCTTTTCTTTTCATATCAGAACCATGTGATTGATGGGTAACTATAATCTCCATTTCCACCTTCAAAGAACATCCAATTATTTCATCATGGAAACTGATTTCCTTTATGTATAACTCCCTTTAGAGACATGGTTTTTATCTAGTGAATAATAGATCAACCATAAATTTATGTTGGTAGATAATTCCAAAAGCATACCATGAAGGCCTTGTAAAATTATCCTCATGGGTTACAACATATTGATCATCCTTTTTCTTTAGATCAATGAATTCCTTCTCCATTTCCAAACAATGTCTACGAGAGAAATAATTTTTAAAAAATAATATATTATGTACATCCCACTCTATGGATTACATTTCAAATTACTGCCTTATATTCTTGATTAGAGTCCACCATTGATTCTATTCTCCTTAAAAATGATAGACATACAAAATGAAATTTTCATATTCCAAGCACTGAAGAATAGAAAATATCTTTTCAGTGGTATTGATCCATTGCTCAAAAATTGAAGGATCGGAAGAACCACTAAAGCGTATTGGGTTTTTCATCATGAAGGACTCCATAGAATATTGTTCCCTCCATTTCTCATTAGGAAGTTCATCATGATTAAGAGATTCAGAATGTTTTGTTAGTATCAAAAGAATATTTTTTATTCCATATCCCATAATATATGATTTCTTTGGAGAAAAATGAATGCATTTTTCATTTCATTCATCATTAAAATGGTTCTTTTGGGGTTTTTCCATTGACTAAAACTAATAATAAAATTGTTAGAAATAATAATCATAGTTGTAAAACACATAGTAATGAAAAAAATTATAATAAATCTAAATAAAACACCTTATTTTAAATCCATAACACCTAAGGTTTAACCAAGATTATTCATGGCCATCGTCTATTCAAATACTTCAATATTTTTCATAAATAAAATATAAATTAACCAAATCATATCCCCCAAGAGTGTCAAAACAGGTTCACATTATGGCCCGATTTCATGTAAAAGTTAAAGCTTGTGTCAATCCCAACACACCTTTCTTAGATTTATTACCCCTAGGGAGATCTATGTCAGAACAATATAAAATTTTAATATCTTGACATGGATATATTTCTAGTTAAACCACAAAATCTATTACATAACAAAACATTAGGATATTACCCTATACATAGTATTCTCTTAAGGGCTCTCACTAAATCTTTCTCATCCTAGTTTACAAATGTTAAAAAACTATCCTCTAATACCAACAATAATAACCCACTTTTTTCTTATATAAATATTAAATCTTTTTTTGGAGAATTCATTAGATTACACAAAAAAATGCTTTGTGATCGTAAAGTTATAATGCAAATAGAATCTTAGAAATATAAAAAACTAGTTCATAAGAGTTTTACACAATCTTCCACTTAGTTCATCGTAACAGGAACCCTTCTTAGACGTATCACATGTAATAAATATTATCATAATATAAGGAAAATAAACATAATAAATTGTATCCTCACATGCTAATTGAGGGTAAATAATTGAAATACATAAACATAATGTGAGAATAAGGGTATGATAACATGATCATAACATATGGAAACCATAACATGTATATCAAATATCAAAAACATGAGTCATGGAATCATGTATGGTAGGTCATAAGATATTAGTTATAAGAAAATCAAATAAAATGATCCATCAAAAGATAGTATTTATGTAAGACATGGAATTATAAAATACACATAAGAATAAATAATAATTTATATAGTTGTTAATGCTCATTTCTATAGAAATAATAGTGGAATGCATTTACTCCCCAAGACATCATAGAATCCAAGTTTCACTACCAATACTATCATAGTATACAAAGTCCCATATTGAAATGGGTTCATTTCCCAATATAGTCCTATTTATCTCAGAAGATTTCAATATTTACACAATGAATTAAAAGAAAAATGTACGTCTCACCCATCACATAATAGAAATTATACATCTGTGTGCCATAAGATCATAAAAAAATTTATAATATCAAAACCCTTGAAAATAAATAGTTTTTGTAATCATTTCATCATAGTATAACCCATGGAAAAGTAATGGATTTCATAAACATATTATCAAAAAAAAATTTAACCATACCAATAATAAATAAAGAAGGTATCGTTGGATATTATTCCTAGAAAATATTATTTAACATCAATGGATGTCATATTATATAAAAAATGAATTTTAAAAAAAGTTTACTTGGATCATTTCTTAAGGAAATTAACAATATTTTTAAAATCACATTTTTAAAAGTTGAAATTCATAAAATATTTTGGAAATAATATTTTTAAATTAAACATTAAAACTTATTGATTAATATTCAAAACAATTAGTATTCATGATTCTGGGAAATTTTATTCATGTTGTACACATTAAAACAAATTTTCATTTTCATTTTCATTAAAATGCGAACAGTCCTTGTTTGGAAAATAACATGAAGATCCCTTTTAAAAAAATGGTAATAAAATTAAAACAGGGGTAAAAATTTATTTAATAAATAAATTGGATATTGTTAAAAAAATGAAAACATTTTTAAAAAACATGGATATTGATGAGAAATTTTTCCGATATAAGAGGGAAATAAATTCAGTTTAATTTAAATATATAATTTTTCAATCTTTATTACATAAAAATAGAAAAATATAGTGAAAAAATTTTTTATCAAGGAATAACCAAAGGATAATAAAATCATGATTTTATTGATAATTATATCATAATATTTTATCATCTAAATAAAAATTATAAACAATCCCAATAAATAATGAGATTATAACATCAACCACTTTCACTTTGGTAACATTTGAATCATTAGCCACATTAGAGAATAGCAGCAAGTGAAACATTAAATATCATATAAAATAAGTATATTCATGATATAAAACGTAAAATGGAAATTATATACACCTATTAAAATAATATAGGTCTATAACATAACATATGTCTAAATGATGGAAAATTAACACAAAAAACACTTACCATAAATCTCAACTTCCTTCATACATATTCGAACCTCTTGTATAAAAAATATAATTTTTGTATAATTTCTTAAAATAAACTTTAAAATATTTATTATACCATATATTATTTACTTATTAATTTTTATTACACATTTATCAATAATTCCACATAAAATTCATGTTTCGGGTAATAAGTGCTTCGTTTTCCATGTATGTTTTGGTTTGGTATTTTTTATCCTTTTAATTAGATCATGGTTAAATAATTTCAATAATTTTAACCATGATATAAATATCATATATATTCCTTATATATTTATTTATATTAATCCATTAAAGTTAGATATATAAAATAACATACACTATTCAAAGAGACGGTAAGCCATACATACACATGAACGTTTTTTCCATTTTCTTGATGGATCCAAAGGAAGGAAGATAAATAATGAATCTCATTTCAAGATTAATTATGATTTCATATATAAAAAATTTATTCATTAAATTTATCCTCTATCACATTCCATGTAAAGTGTTGGTGACAAATGAATCACATCACTTTGCAAGGCAGTAGTCCACCGTACACACAAATGACGGAATCAATTATCTAGTGCATAGAGAGGTATGAAAGTATATGAAATATTTTTCATTAAAAAAATATTAATATGTAAAAATATAAAATATATATATAATCCTTATTTCATTCCACATAATGTGTAACTAAAAAATGAATTGCATCACTTCACAAGGCGATAGACTTCCGTACATACGAGCAATGTTATTGTATTCCATATGAAATATAAAGTAAGAATTTATATGAGATATTATAATTAAATAATTATAATTAAGTCATAAATATCATATATAATAATTATATACATCATTATATCCATCTTTGATAAGGGGTTATTTAAAACAATTATGTTGGATCGCATAGCGGTAGTCCGTCGTACGCATGATCAACGATTTCTTTTCCCATTTTAGGTAAGAGGATATGGTTATATTTACTAAAAATACCATAAAAATATTAGTATGTAGTATATAGTGAGTTTATTATATAATTATGGTTTAATAATATTTTAAGGAAGGGGTGATAAAACAAAACGCTTGGTTAAGGGCGTTACCTCTTGTTCAGATAACATCTATTGGTTTGCACCAAAATCCTTTCAATGAAATATTTTTGATTTAAAAAAGGATTATATGATTAAGGGAGTTAAATAAAAAATTTATTAGGTAGGTTATTTTCCAAACTAATGGGTTTTGGAAATGATAATAGGAGATGAGAGGTTGTGGCCTTTTCTAAGTGGGGGAGAGGACACACATTGGGATTTTTTAAAAGAATAAAGTGTACCCACTTTTTTCAATTGTCATGAGGATAAAAAATAGGACATTATTGAATATTATAGATGATATGCCATAAATATGGTTTTGAAATGGGTTTTATAAAATCTTGTAGTTCATTTTCCCCATATGAGTTCAGTTTAACCCCATGGTAATCCTGTTTTAACCTTAACAATGGTAATTGTTTTTTACAATTTTCACTATTAATTAAGGTAAGAATTAAATTTTACATTATAAAATAATATTAGATATATTTATTAAAAATATGGAATATATTTTTCCAAATTAAATACACATAATTGGTATAACTTAATTTAAAATCAAACCTGTATATACGATGAAAAAAAATTTCTAAAGAGAAAACTTTTGAAAATTTTAAAAAGTTTTGATATCAAAATTAAAAATTGAGATTGATTCCAATGACCTTTAATAGTTTAATTAGAACATAATTGAAATAGTTTTACTTTTTAAACAAATTTAAAAAAAAATCTTCTAAAATTATTTAAACAAAAATGATGTTTTAAATAAAATTTATTATTAGTCACTATTTATAGAAAAATTAATCTTTTCAAAAAAATACATAAGACTCACACTAAGACAATTTTTACATGTTGATTTCCAAAAAGAATTTAATTTTCTAAAAAAATATTCTATTATTTTTAAATATTATTTCTATTATTTTTTCACAAAAAAACAATAAAATCATTTTTGTGAAAATAGTACTTTAGAAACATTTAAAGACTATAAAAAATTTAAGTACTTTTTCCCAATATGTTTTCATTATATAAAAACATTATAATTAATATTTAAAATGTGACTATTCATTTTCATATCACCAATTTTAACAGCTAGTTCATAATTTCCATGTTAAATAGTAATATAAATTGTATATTGTGGTTCGTTAGATCTCGATATTTCATGTAGAAAAAGCTATCGTTCAAATTAAATGTATTCAAAAATATATAATTCAAAAAATATAGTGATGTTATACTTTATATGTTTATTGGTTCATCTATGATTTTACTTCATGGATTTACATTCATATTAATTTGATGGTGTTACAATTATTTTGTTTTCCCCCTTTTTGGTGATTTATTATCTAATTTATTTATATATGTATATATGTATTTCAATACATTAATGTGTGTATATTTATCAATATTTATTTAAAAATTATATAATTTCATTTATGTATATATATTTATATGTAATTGGGCATGTTATTCTATATATATATATCCATTTAAGTATATTTATAAATCTGATGTTGGTATATATATTTTCAAGTATTTTGTTGGTTGGTGTTTTTTTTTGTGAGTGTATTTGTTATTATATTAATATTCATTTATATAAATAAATTTTTATTTATATCTCTTTATAAGATATTTATAATTGTGTTTAAATATATTTATATGTAATTATATATATAATTTAGTATTTATTTTTTAATACTTATTATTTCTTATTCATTATTTATTATTTCTTATTTCTTACTTCTTATTTTTTATTTCTTATTTCTTATTTCTTATTTTTTATATATTTATTTATTATTAATAATTAGTTAATTATGAATTAATTAATAGTTAATTATTTATTAATTATATATTGATTTACTAGTGATTATTATAATATTTATTAATTTAGTATTTATTTTTTATTTATATTTAATACTTATTTGGTATTTTTTATTTATTTATTATTTATTATTATTTATGGAATATTATATCTTAATCATTATTTATTGTTATTTGTTGTTGTTTTTTTGTTTTTTATTTTTTTATTATTGTTAATTATTTGTTTCTTATTGTTTAGTCTTGATTATTTATTATTTATTATTTTTTCATTATCCTTTATTCATTATTATTTACTATTTAATCTATATTCTTTACAAATCATTTATTTTTTATTTATTATTTATTAATTATTATTTAATTATTTCTTATTTATTTTTTATGTATAGTTTTTTATCATTCATTATTTATTACATTTTATTAATATTATTATTTACATATTTGTTTTTTTATTTATTTTTATGTGTAAATATATAAGTATATTAGATTCTATTTACTCATCATATTAAGAGGTTGTGGGAGTGGTATAGTGTTTATAGAATAACCAAGAGGTAAGAGGTTCAAATCTCACCCAACGCATGTATATGTTGAATTTATGTGTGGGATGCATGACATATGCATATATAGAATGATAAATAAATAATAAATCATACGTAAATCATAATACATAATACATATATAATAAATAATACAAAAAAGTAAAAAAAAATAATAACCATCATGAAACATTTAGTGAAAGATTTCAAAATGGCCCCTAAATGATTCACGATGCATATTTTCACGACGGGTTTTGAAAACCATCACGAAATAATTTAGCAATAGTATAAAATACCACTAAATACTAATATTCATGTAGTGATGTTTATATTAACTAAAACATCCCTAATAAATAAGTAGAGTTTTCCTAATTATTTATTTATGATTAGTAGGTTAGTATAACCCATTTAAGTGATCTGATTAATTTAAAATATTTTATATTTGTATTTATATGCTTTCCTTTAATGTTTGGTTTAATTATTCTTATAAAATTTCATTTTAAAATGATACCCAATTAATAAAAATTATGCTTAAAAGATGGGATTGGGTTATGATATGATTAGCAGTGTGCAGATAAAAATTCTAGATTAACTACTTCTTGAAATAGGATGTAATATAGTTTTCTTCAATAATGTGAACTATGTAACCATGATGGAATCTAATTGATCCTTTTGATGGGGCTCGTGAACATGCTCCAACTATTAGGAATCACATTGATCCTTAAGTAATCAAGGGTTTACATCACATAATTCAACTGGGGGGATAGGTAGTTCTATAAGAAGACCACTCAACTGATGATCTTATGTGGGATTTCTAATTATATCTCCCTCCTAATATTTGAGGTGACGTCTAGACTCAAGAAGTAGAGGTGTTGTTCAATCACATTCACCATATATTTGATAGTATTAAAAAAACTATAACAACATTTGTTTCATCTACCACCCTCTATGTTTGATGGTTTTAGATATTGATAGTCATACATGATGATCGTGGAAATGGATGATCAAGGGATTGACTGGAAGGGTTTCTTATAATTTTTCCTGATGAATTTTTACCTAGATACATGTTAATGGGTGAATGATCTGGAATTTATAAATTTTAGATGAATATTTCTATCTATGATGGAGTAAAATAAAAAATTTATTGACCTACTCTACTTCACTCCTAGCATGGGTGGGGATGAGAAGTCAAAATATGGACAGTTTGAGATGGGATAAAGGGAGACATTGAAAATTCAAGTGGTGATATTAAACCATCTAATCTTCATTAAGGTAGAGAAAAATGAAGTGTTGGATCAGAACAGTTCCCATTGGGGGAATGGGAGATAGTGTCACTTTTAGTGTTTGGATGTGGCATCATGAAGAGACATTCTCATCTAGATCCAGGTAGGGAAATCATGGTGGGAGTGATTTCACTATTAGTTCAAGGGAATCTATGTTCTCATGCTTCATGTTTGGATACTCAGTGAATATATTACCTCTCTATCCATTTTATCAAAAGAAGTTCCACTAGTGTATTATGTTTGGTCATATCTATAGGTCTTTCATGTCTATCCCTTTGTATAGTGTTAGATATTCATCCTATTAGAGTTATGATTCACATATTTATACTGGTGGGTAGGAATCTATGTGAAAATTAACACCTATTTAGTAATATTGATAATGTAACTATTGATTTGGGAAGAGAAAAAAGTCAGTATCACCTCCTCTAGAGTAGGGATTATAGTTATTGTGTTGTTGTTATTACTAGGTAAGGGTTTTCATAATTGAGTAGTATATGGTTGGTGTAGAGGAAGTTCCTTAGATAGTCCTAGGTACTATTATAGTATCATCTACCGTCATCTATGATCAAATTTATGTGGAATCTAATTCATTAATTTCTAATCACTTTGTGCCTTACCTGAAATTGAAATTGTAATCTTATCCTTGTCTTATGAGTATCGATACATCATTGGTTAGGTGGTTGCAAATAAATAAAAAGTTTCTCTTATATCCCCTTATAGTGTGATTGATCATATATATTTGGGAATTTTCCACCATAAATATGAAAATATTTGATCTTAGTCAAGCTATTTATTTTTTAACATAGTTCAAAGATCTTATTTATTTTTAAAATAGTGTATATTAATTTACTTCTCTTAATAAAATAAATATAAAATTTATATATAGTGACATTACCAGGAGGTTAGAGTTGGGTAGTATCTAGATCAAAGTTTTCCCCTTACATCTCAAATGGATTATATGGATATTGGAAAAGTTGTAACTCGAAGACAAAAATTATTACAATGAATAGTATAACATTTCCATGATATGATTCCTAATTAATTTTTTAGTTTTCCTCAAAAATATTAGTTTCATTTATTGATTGAGTTAAAACCAGAAAGAGAATAAATTTTTTGTTTTTTTCTACCACTTGGCATTGATAAACATTAGATAATTGAAATTTTATTTAGAGGTTCTAGATTCTAAGGGTTTAATAGTCTTGTAACTCTCCATGTTATGCTCAAATTCTATTATCATAATTTTAAATAGGTAACTATAAAGAACCCAAACAAATTTCCTAAAACATATGGTCTATTAGAATAATTTAAATGGATTAAATAGTTTTCAAATATTGATTTTAGATTTGGGTATAATCATTATTAGGTTAAACCTGATGATATCAGAAAATTGATTTCTAAAATAACTATTATATGTTTGAATATTTGTTTATTCCTTTTGGATTAAATAATTCACCCATAGTTTTCAGGGATTTCATGAATAGGATATTTCATCAATATTTAGAATCTTTTATTTTTGTCTTTATAGATGAAATCCTATAGTACATAAAATCCCGGGAAAAAACAACAGACATTTTTAGTTAGTTTTTCAAATACTAAGGAGCCATAATATTTATGTGAAACTTTTAAATTAATCAATCTAGATTCATAAACCAAAAAAATTTAGTCATTCAATATCAAAAGATAAAATAATTTTTAACCATGAGAAAATAGAAGTGATTATGTATAGGGAAGTACATTTGAATGTCTTCAAGGATCATTGTTTCCTAGGATTGGATGGGTATTACCATCATCTATTTCATGATTTTACCCATATAGTATCTTTTATAACCACACATATAAAGAATGGTGTGATGTTTATCTAATCAAAGTAGTGTGATATAGATTTTAAAAAGTCAAATAAGAGGATTACATTAACAAATTTTCTCTATTTTCCAGATTTAGGTAAAAATTTAGGTTTACTATAACTCATTTAATGTGGGTCTTGATTTTGTGTTTATATGTGATTGTAATGTTGAGTTCAATTTTTATAGGTAGTTATTACTACATGATTTTAATTACTCAATACATGATCCATAAGTAACCACTTTTTTACATGATTTAAAACTCTGTATGAATTACCTTTTTGATAATAATTTTATGGTATATTATGAAAATAATATTCTCAAATAAATACTTTTTCTGATAAATATTAATTTCACACAATCTTGTTGTCTTAAAATTTTAAAATCCTTCTATTATGAGCTTTTATACACTTTGGTAAAATGGAAATATTTTCTCTAACACCATTTGAAGAATTATCCTCCACAAAAATTGCATGATGATACATATAAAAGGAGTCATATTTCTATTCTCATTTACCCCCATATAGATATTGTTAAAGAAAAAAATGGTTTATGTGCGTACCCCATTGATCATGAATCATTAGTTTGGAAAAAAGTAATGAATTATTAGATGTTTGGCCAGTATTTTACTATCATATGAGAGATATTCAACAGTTGAGAGATCCTAGAGGGGTGATCTCCATATCCAATCATTTTCTTTTATGTCAATATAATGTTGTTAGTTCCTACAAATATATTGGAAGAGGTATGAAAGGTGTATCACTCATCTCATTATGTAATGTGAAAAAAAATCATGATGTACCATTTCATGTATTTGAAACTCTTGTAGATTTACATAATGTATATGACTATAACATTTTTGTCACAATGTCTTAGTTATTAGAATGTTAAGGAAATATATTAGAGATAAGAAATAGATCTAAAACAACCCCCTATATCTAAATAGTAATGGGATAGAATCACCATGGATTCCATTATGAGATTACCTCTCTCTCCAAAAAGGAATGTAATTGTTATGGTTTGTATTGTATTTCCCAACCAAACCCATGGATTTAATGAATATTTCAGTGGTATCCTTGAATTATGTCTTAAGTAAAATCTATGTCACATATATTTTGAATATTATTAGGGTTGTTACCAGATTATATTGGACTAGGACCCATGATTAATATACTATTTTTGGTAAGGATTACGAAAATATCATGGGTGATAGGTGAATATTAGTATCACATATCAATCCAAGATACATAGTCAATCTAATGGTACCGTTAACATTTTGAAAGATTTTTTATGTAATTTTCTCCTTGATATTTTGGTTTCATGGGGGAATCATTTACCACTTTTAATTTTTCTCTATAATAACATCTCTCATGTGTTTATTTAAATGGACCCTTTTGAGGAACTCTATGGTATGATATTACATTCTCTGTTATTCTAGGAAAATATTAGGGATTGATCAATGATTATCCATATCATAGTTTAAGAGACAAATGAATGGGTTAAGTTGATTTGGATGAGGTAAACATATATATAAAATTACCAAAAATATTATGTTGATCAATTATTAAGACCCTTGGAAGTTTTGTTCAGCTCATTACTTGAGTCAGATGATTACTGGTAGGGAAATAATGCATGTGAAATTGTATTTTTATCGTTAGAAAGCCTATTTGGGTGAAATGGAAGTTCTAATTCAATGTAAGATATCAGTTTGGGTTGAGCCAAGAGTATTCCATGGGGGATAAGAAAACACACTATTTTAGTGGATAGACCAATGATAAATTTTTTTTCAAAAAGTTCATTTATTCTATTATATTGAAATGGTGAAATTTAACCCATGATCATAACCTGGTTGAGTAGGGAACCAAGGTAAACCCTTGAGAGTTTGGAACGGCCTCTTTGAAACATAGATAATTGAGAACTAGGGTAATTTTTTATTCATTACTATATAATATCTATAAAATTGGTACTCCACTGTAGTATGTGTGAAGGCATTAGGGAATATTCCATTCAAAAGGTTTCTAATAATAAACCCTTAGATAACCCATATAAAAATATTTTCTATTTTTTACCCTTTATTTTTTCTAAAAATATCCTAAGTGAGAGTTTTGGAATTATTGGGAACATAGGATAAGGTTCCAAACTCTCAAGTTCTTGGGGCCTTTTTTTGTTAGATCAACTAGGTTAAATAACCTGATAGGGGGTGAATCAGGATATGATAGATTAAAACTACTACCCCTTTTGTTTTTGTTTCATTGTTAAACAAAACACACTTCTCTCTTTCTCTCATATCAATATATAAACAGAAATTAAATCATGCATGGGACACATCGATTTTACTTGGTTCACCCTCACTAGGATACATCCAAGGAGCACACAATGACAATGTTCTGATCTACCAAATCCATTAAATGTGCACTATTGTTTACAAGGTTTAGGCTAGGTCACTTCTATACCTAGGCTCACTTCCTTTAAAATATTTAGGGTCTACTCAATACATTCCCAATGGATACCCCCTATGTCTGTTTTATTGGCTCACTTATTATGGAAAGGATCACTGTATTCATCTCCCTTCACGCACTACTCATGGAATGGATTCACACATAGTTTATGTACTTATAGGTCCCTTAATTTTCAGTAATTCCTTTTCCTCATCTATAGATAGATGCTTTATTGAAGCTCCATTTTCTCCCACTGATGAATAACTCTTTACCAGAGATA
Organism: Viscum album; assembly: GCA_963277665.1. Taxonomy (NCBI): domain Eukaryota; kingdom Viridiplantae; phylum Streptophyta; class Magnoliopsida; order Santalales; family Viscaceae; genus Viscum; species Viscum album. The sequence goes on from OY728122.1 coordinate 1,713,315,213, forward strand.
TAATTGGAGACATGAAACTTTGGTGCAACCTCAACATTAAGTATTTCCTTCATGTGTTTCCTTTTTTATGGAAAAACAAATTACACAATACACCAAACTTGTGTGAGCCACCCTTTTGATGCCCAACTCACTATTGGTGTGAAACACCCTTCTAGAACGCAACTTATATGTAACTCTCTACTTGAACACCCTCACCACTTGCACGACCAGAGCTCTAATTCTCTATAATTTTTGGGATTCTATAGAATGAGGGGGTGTCCATATATTTATAGGAATTTTGATGACACTACATCCAAGGGCACAACTTCTTCCCAAGCGCTCTAATCTCACATCCCTACAACCTCATATTTCATGAAACTCCATAACTTGTGTGCCATTATTTTCCTATCCATTTTATAATGTTATGATTTTGAAACATGCATGGCACACAACATTCCTTGTCTCCTTGAAACTGAAATGAAACTCTCTTTTCCAAAAAACACTTTTATCTATTCTCCAATTTCAAGACCTGAAAATTTTGAAAACACAAGAAAATTTTGACACCTTGAATATGCTCTTTGTGTACCACCTCTATATCATATATTCATTTATCATTCTTTTTTTCAATATATATTGTTTATAATATCTCTTTAATTCAACAACTATCCATGGAAACCATTTGTTCAACAAACACAATTAACCCAAAAATGGGTCAATGTTACCTTGAGGTATTTTTTCCCAACATTGTCAATATCGAAGTCACGGGTGGAGGTATTTATATAATAAAAGGAACCATGGGTAACCATACTTTTGAATATCCCCTCTAGGAACCCAAGTAAGTCTTCGGGATCATGAACATGGTTGATAAGGGTCATACTTGTGCCAATTAGAGAGAGTGTGTATAACTGTCAAAGGGTGTGCATTCCCAATTATAAAAGGGTGTGTATATGAGGTTTCTCTAGGTTTTGTGATCAGGGTTTCATTAAGGCACATAGATGAGGTTATTCTATTTAACCTATGTGGGATTCCTCTAATGTGTTCACATTGGATTTTTCATGGTACTTTTATGAGTTTTTCAAAGCTTCACACAATTCCTTCATTTAGTCAAGTGCTAAACAAAGTTTGATAAAATTAATTTATAATAAATCCAACTTAAATGGGACATGTAATTTGATTCGAGTATCCCTTTTATCTCTATGTTCTATGAAAATTATGATAACATAATGATTTACCTTTAACTATCGGTTAAATCTACATCTTGAGTTTTTTATGGACAAAAAAATCCATAAGACTTTTAAAATATTTAAAAATATTTAAGACAACTTTTCCTTCAAAAATGAATGAGATTCATGCCCTAATATGGATAAGACGTTCTCACAACAACATCACTAGATTAGGAAACATTTTTGAAGGATATTTATCCATTGGTAAATAAACAGTCTATAAGACATTGACATCCCATTAGTATCTTCTTAATATAGAGAGTTATTCCTTCATCTTCATTTTATCCAATTGAGTATCATAACATTTCCTTCAATAAAGTGTTTCTGTTTTATTTCAAGGTTCCTATAGCATTATAGCACCAGGTTATTGATTAATATCATTACAAAAAGAATATTCTAGATTAGTTTTCCACTATTAAACTAATAGAAGAGTATAAAGTAGTAATAGAGAGGAATTTTTAAAAAACAAAAATATATCATAATGATTAAAATTTACTATGAGTTTGAAGGAAAGGGAACATTCACATGTTTCATTTATTTAGTATCTAGTATCAACATTATTCATTTGGTAGTTTTAAAATAATTTTTTAATGATAGAGTTGAAATCCATAATTGTTGAATTAAGACTTGTAATCATAACCATCTCATAACAAATATGAGTAATTGAAGATCGTTTGGGGATAATTAGGAATTTTCTTCTACCATAATATTTGTTAGTGCATGATATGGAAACTGATCAGGTAATTTTGTTCATCTTTGGAATATTTCTCATAACCATATATGATCCCTCATTAATTTTCCCTCTGGTAAATTGGTATTTCATGTGGGATAGGAAAAATATATTCACAGTGGTTTTAAAAGATTTTAAATATCCACATGGGATGGATTTTTGTTTTTTAGTTGATTTTATTAATCAAGAAGTTTAATGAAAATGAATAGTCATTTATAATAATATGTATCATTGAAAAGTTAAACCATTGATAACATAACCAATAAACATAAGATATTGGTATTTAATGATGATTAAAATGAAGAGGACTATTATAAAAGTACATAAAAGAAACCAATGTAATAGTAGTGTAATGTTAATAACATTATGAAATAATTTATTTAATATCCACTTGTACTATAGTTTAATACATTTCCCCCAAAAATAAAATATTCTTACCTAGGATACAATAATATAATATCAATGATAGTTTCAACTAATTTAAAAAAGGAATATGATGAAATATTTCTTGTAGAGTGGAGGAGGTGTCTGAACACTAATGCATGGTCCACTTTATCTATAAGGTGTATAATTATATAATTCAACTTGCATAATATTTTAATGATCAATGAATTGATATCCATTGTACAGTGCTAATGAATAATGATCAAGAATGTAAATTTTCTTCTAATGTTAGAATAAATAAATATATGGGATGAAGGGATGAAATATATTATTTCATATAGTGAATGGGTAAGTCCTGTACGTGTTATACCTAATAAGTGTTGAATAATAGTTTTTTCCAATTAGAAGAATGAGAATATATCAACTAGAATAGTCATAAGATGGATAATGTGTTTTGAATACATGATGTTTACTATAGTAAAAATGGAGTATCATTTCTCACTTTTTTTATTGATAATATTTTATAAATATTATTTTTATACTTACACTTTTATTTTCTTGAAGGATATGTTTGATTTGACTATGTTCCCATTGAATCAGAAAACATAGAGAAGATAACTTTTACATGTCTATGTAGGGATTTTTTATAGAAGATAATGTATTATGGAATATGTATTTCTCCTAAAATATTCAGAAGTTTTATTTTGTCAATATTCTATGATATAGTGGAAAGGATAATTGAAATATTAATAAATGAATTTTTAGGGGTTGGAATGACATTAAAATAATTACTTCAAAATATATTAAAAATACTTGGAATATTTGAAGATATTAATCATGTATTGAATTTAGAAAAATGTAACTTTATTGTTAAATATGAAATTACACTTAGACATCGAATATAAAAATATTGGATTAATGTTGATAAATATAAGATTGAGGTGATATCTATAACACCACTCCCAGCCTTAGGGATTTGGGGAGAATCTTTTTAAGAAATGAGGCATTTTACAAAAAAAACTATACACTATTTTTCAATGATTACTAAGTCATTTTATTCTCTATTAGTGAAATATAAGAAATTAAAATTTAATAAATTATGTATAAAATAAATTTATAGACTCAAGCCAGAGTTAATATTATCTCCAATCATTACTAAACTTGTAACACCCCAAGCTTCTACGGTACGCTTCTCTTTGAATAATGTGATAGCATGTGTTGTACGCAACACAGAGTTCTAACACACCATAACCAATCAAACTAGTCGTTATGAATAGTAATACCTAATTTTAGAAATTATATATATTTTATTTTTCAAAATGGACTTCATTTTTGGATTCGGAATATCGAATTTAGCCTAAGGTGAAATTTTGGTACTTTTTGGATAACTTTAATATTTTGATGAATAGTGAAAATTACTAAATTTTAATTAAAAACAACTTTTTTAATCAAAATAATTAATAGTGATAAATTATAAATTTGAGAGGTTTAAAATTATATTTAGAATATATTTTTACAATTTAATACAATGTTGATCATTTGACATAATTTTACAATTAAACCGGACATAAACAAGTGTCAATCTTTTGATAGTTATTATCTCTTAAAAACACGCTTTTTGTTTTAACAACGGGAATTAATTTTAAATTAATTTCTGCCACTTCTGTGTTTTGAATTTGGAAAAATGGATTCAATATTTGGAATCAGGATGTTCAAATTGTGTAAATAGGTAACTTTTATTTTTAGACATTTTGAATAATTACTGCGGTAAATATTTTATTTACCATGGTTAAGGGTAAATCCGGTAAATAAGGGTTAACAAATAATATTATAATAATACTAAATTACCCTAAAACGTGTCCTAACCTTATTTGTGGATACATGTCCGACCATGGGCATCTTTGGGTCAATTATGGGACCGCATGGAGCCACTTGTAGGTGATATGGACTCTTTATTTTAATTAAGTTAAAATGAATACAAAAATGACACAAGCATATATCTTTTTGCAAAACAATTTTTACATAGGGTTATATATGTTGGATTTTAGATTATAAATATTCATTAGAAATATAAAAATATTCCCTACATAATGATATTTTATTTGTAATTTTTAGACATTAAATAATTTAATTTATTTATGACACAATGATGATGCACTAATTACTATAATAGTGAAAAATTAAAATGATTGATATCATAAATACCTAAATAAATATAATATGAAACTTTTAATTAATTAAACTAATTTTAGAGGATAATATGGTATATTAGGATTGATTTAATTTACTTTGTTCGAAGTAATCAATCTGTTATGAGTTTCAAAAAAATCAACTATTGAATTGTGTCAAAATTGACATAAAAGAGTTTTTAAAACAAATATTATATTATTAATTGGTATTAAATTCCTAAAAATCTAAGGATCATAAAAGAGACTTATATCATGATATTTTCCTCATTAATGGACCACTTGGGGATCTCTTGGATGTATATGTTATGTTTATTAACCATATACTATAAAAATACAAAGAGACATTGTAAAAGTGAAACTAATTAACTTAGAGTTAAAACTTAAAGATAAGGTTAATATAAGTACCCAAACCTGTCTAAATTATATTGGTTGAGTGGTTTTCGACCCATACCCACCTTATCCTTTGAATAATAAACTTTGGAGCCATTATAAAACGAATATGAATTTATTATAAATTAATATTTCTAGATTTTCCAAAGGTGCCCCTCACCCCTCTTATAAAAGGGAACTCCACCTTCTCTTTTCTTCACACCTTCAAAGCCTTTTGGTTCGGCCAAAATCTGCCCAAATACTCTCCCAACTTCCCTCACTACAACCTAGAGGCATTAGTTTGATCAGAAAGCCATCCTAAGGAGCCCTTTTGATCAAATCAATAGGAAGAACCCGAAGAAGAGGTAATGATTTCACCACCCTTTTCCAAGTTCCTTTCTTCTTCCACTTCTTCTTCCTTTGTTGTTACCATTCTAAAATAATAACTCCAGTATCTTATATATACTGTTATGTTATTATAAATATGTTACAACCATATTCAGTATTCTATCCACCCTTTGAATAACATGTCACCATACGTGCGTACGTACGGCTTACCGTCTCCACGTCGTGGTGTAATTGTTATTCAATATATTAATATTTGGATGGGTATAATAATGATGTGTAACTCATGTAAATAATAAATATTACATGTTAATTATTCTTTATATATGATATACCATCCATTTATATATTATTTTAATATCAAAAGAATGATATCGTCGCTCGTGCGTACGTACGGACTACTGCCTCCACGAACGCGATGAGATTCATTCTCCATCGTATCCATTCAAGTATAATTATCATTTGATGATTTAAAAATGATGTTTAAGGACTTGATGTCATTTTGGATATGAATAATGTACAACCTATCCATTACAAACATGGCTTACATAACAAAACATATAAAAGAAAACAAGTAAGTTAACACCCGAAACAACGTTAATACTAAGATAATATTATCAAATCAATGTTAAAAGATCATATATGATATCATATTAAGGTATATGATTCTTGTATAATTTAATAAAAATTATTTCACCATTATATAGGAGGTTAACCTACCCCAACCAAGGAAAATTACAAGGTAAGGGTTATTTCACAATCTCTTCATTATCTGAGGTTGTTTATAGGTAATAATCCACTGGGACCTCTTTATCATCCACATCCATGTTTCTTAAAAATTTATTTCAAAAAATTTTTACTATTTACTACAATATGGGATAAAGTCATTTCTACCCCTGTTTGACTGTTTATAAGAGGTTTATAAAGGAATCTTTCCATCGTTTTCCAAACAAGGTTCTTTTTAACCTTTTCGACAGAATTAAGGTAAGAATGTTTTTTAACATATATAGCGGGTGCGGTTATTTTCCACTATTATAAAATCATCGAATATTCACTTACAATCTTATAAGAATATTTTCAAAGAAAATGTTTTATTTTATAAATATATGACTCTTAAATTATTTCAAAATAGAAAGAGATATTTCTCTAGAAAGAGTTTTGATTTCATCTATGTCAACATCCTTTTATGGATTTTACGCTTATTTGAAGTTGATTTATTATGATACAAAACTTATATATTGTATTGAAGGTTTTGTGATATGTTTGAATGTGGATGTGCTATTTTTATACCATTCATAGTTTATGGTGAAAGTATTGACATTTCCTATACTAGTTTTAATACGAATGTTTATGTTATGTTTAAACCTTTTCATATGGGAATGCATTAGACTTAATATGTGACGGGTGGAGCCCGCCATAGCTCATCGATGCATCGATAGGTCTCATGAGACAAAATATTGTCTTGTCACAAGGCCTTGACAAAATCTTATTTGTAGTCTTGGCACGAGGCTTTGGCTATGTGGTTATGATAGTCTGGCAGTATGCATTCCATCATTATGAAAGTGGTTATTGATATTGCATGTGATTATTAGATTAGTAGAATATCCATGTGAATAAGTAAATAGAATTATTTCATTTTACTCTTGCCATACTATGTTTAAGTTCAAGTTTAAAATGCTTTTGTTTTAGTTATACATTTCCTTAAATGTTTATTCTTATTTATGAAAGTTTCCGCTATATTGTTATCCTTACTGGGCATTTGATATCACCCCTTTTCTATGTTTTATTTTTCCCAGGAAGTGAAGAAGTAAATTATGGATGACCTGCAGGGATTGTATGATGGGTTAATAGTGTGGAATATGGAGACAATATGTTGTTTTAGTAGTTTTTCACTTTATGATGTAATGTAAAACTTTATGAATATATCTAGTGTTTCTAAGGCTACTAAACCAATCCTTCTTTCGAGATTTGATCTTTCTTGTGATCATGACAATGTTATGTAATAATGCACCGACTCTAGGTAACTAGGGTCGGGGCGTTACATTTGGTATCAAAGGAAGTTTAGTACAAACCTTGAAAGCTAGATTTAGATAAACTATGATTAGAGCACGTAGACCTAAGATGAACATTGAGGATTAGTATAGAATAACTTTCTAGAATTTTGGTATTGTAGAGATTTTGTGAGTTTTTCGAGCAATACATCCCTGTCTGGATACGAGCAGGTAGAGGCAGCTCTGGCACAGATGTACCTAGGGGTAAAACCCGAAAACACCGCTTTGAGCTAGACTCGAATAGGAACTGGTTCATGACAACGGGCCTTGCTGCACTCTTGGTTAAGACACTCCCGGGGGTATGCTTAGGATAACTCTCATTTTCTTTAAAAATCATTATGAAGGGTTTATGAGTATATACTTCCTCAACGAAAAAATTCTTATGATTATGGATTATATCCATAAATAGTTCAATTTATGTTAAGTGTTTTATAAGTATGGGATTATGTATTTTGATTCATAAATTGATCTAGTTTATGACATTGTTTAGAAATGGCTCCTAGTGGAAGAAATGGAAACTGTATCAATGCACACACTCCATGTAGGGATTTCCCTCCTGCTCAAGATAATTATAGTGGAGCTGGTGATGCAACTGGTGCCGATCAGCTAATCACCATACTGGGACAACTTACTCAGGTTATGAATAATAACCTTACCCATATGGAGCACCCTGATCCACAGCGTGGAGGATCAATGTTAGATCGATTCATGAGGCAACAACCACCAACGTTCAATGGGAGTACAAATCCCTTAGTAGGTGAGCAATGGATAAATTCCCTAGAGAAAATATTTCAGGCTTTGGGGAGCAGTGAAAGGGAAAAAGTTATCATGGCAGTTTACCGCCTCACTGGAGATGCTGATCAATGGTGGTCATTGATTAAAAACACGAAGGAATATGATGAAGTATCAAATATGGAATGGAGAGATTTCAAAGATCTATTTTTAGAAAAATACTTTCCTCGCGACCATTGAGTAGATATGGAAAGGCAATTTCTGAGTCTGAGATAGAAGAAGGATGAGAATGTCGCAAAGTATGAGGCTAAATTTACAAGGTTAGCAAGGTATGCTGGAGATTATATACGTAACCCAAGAAGTAATACTGATCGTTTCTTTGATGGGTTAAAACCATTTCTCCTTCGAGCATTAGTCTCATAATCCTTTTCATCGTACGAAGACATTGTCTCATGTTCTATCAAGACCGAAAAGGAATTCTCTAAGTCTTATGACATTAAGGCAAAGCAAGAGAAGAAGAGACATGCTGATCAATCTGGGAATGGAAATAAGGGGAAGAAGGGAAAGGTTGAATATCCATCCTGTGGTAAATGCGGGAAGAAACACCCTGGTACTTGCTTGAAGGGAACGGGAGTCTGTTACAAGTGTGGTGAAAAAGGCCACCATGCTCGTGATTGCAAGGGGAAGAAGGAAGCTACCAATGTTCAATGCTACAATTTCAGGGAGATGGGACATTATGCAAATGAATGTCCTAAGCGTCAAGAAAACTTACCTTAGAAAAGGCAAATGGATCAAGGCCAAGATTATGCTATCACTACTGCTGAGGTAGAAGCTCCGAAAGATGTGGTGGCAGGTAATTTAATGGTTTCCTCAAGTTTAGAAAATGCATTATTTGATTCTGGATCATCGCATTGTTTCATATCTTCCCAGTTTGCTAAGAAAATTAGATATTTCCAATTTGATTTAACAAGGGAGTTGTCAGTTAAAACTCCTAAGGGAAGTATCATTGCAACAATGTTTTGTGAATCAGACCCCATTAGAGCACATAAATGTTCTTTATCTGCTGATCTAGTCGTTATACCTATGATTGAGTTTAATATAATTCTTGGTATGGACTGGCTTTCGGACTATGATGCGAAGATTTATTGTAAGAAGAAAGAGGTTATGATTCTTGATGATAATGATAATGAACACCTTATCTTTAGATCAGAATCGTCACCACCTAATTCTTATTTATATCCACCCCTAGTATCTCAACTAAATTCAATTATTGGGGAGGAAGAGAATGAAATAACTATGGGTGAGGAAAGGAATGTTCAAATAGAGGATGTACCTGTTGTGAACGAATTTGTAGATGAATTTCCGGAAGATTTACCTGGACATCCTCCAGAACGAGAAGTTGAGTTTTCCATTGATTTAATTCTTGGATCAAGGCCTATATCGAAGACCCCTTATAGAATGGCCACTGTATAATTAGTTGAACTAAAGAAACAACTAGAGGAATTGAGTAATAAGGGATTTATTCACCCTAGTGTTTCTCCATGGGGAGCACCTTTTCTTTTTGTTAAAAAGAAAGATGGATCTATGAGGTTTTGTATCGACTACAGGGAGATCAATGCTATAACAATAAAGAACAAGTATCCCCTACCTCGCATTGATGATTTATTTTACCAACTACATGGATCTCAATACTTTTCAAAGATTGACCTTCGATCTGGATACCATCAATTGTGTGTGAAGAAGGAAGACATTCCGAAGACAGCATTTCGAACCAGGTATGGGCATTTCGAGTTTACTATAATGCCTTATGGATTGACTAATGCACCCTCTATATTCATGGATTTGATGAATAGAGTTTTCAAGGAGTATCTCGATGAATTTGTGGTGGTATTTATTGATGATATCTTGGTATAATCCAAAAGCTACTAAGATAATGAAAATCACTTGTGCATTATCCTGAAGACTCTGAGAAGACATAAATTATATGGGAAGTTTAGCAAGTGTGAATTCTGGCTTCATGAGATTTCTTTTCTTGGCCATATTGTCTCTAAAGATGGAATCTCTGTTGATCCTTCTAAGACTAAGGAAATCCATGAATGTCCAGCACCGATGAGTATAACTGAGGTACGTAGTTTTATTGGTTTTGCAGGTTATTATCGACGGTTCGTCCAGAATTTTTCCTGATTTCCTAACCCATTAAAGAAGATCAGAAGTAAAGGGGTTAAATTTGTTTGGACAAAAGAGTGTGAAGAATGTTTTGAAGAACTGAAGAGAAGATTAGTCAATGCTCCTATATTGACTCTACCATCGGGGAATGATGGGTTCGTTATTTATAGTGATGCATCGAAGAAAGGACTTGGTTGTGTCCTTATGCAGAATGATAGGGTTATTGCCTATGCATCACGACAGTTGAAAATTCATGAACAAAACTATCCTACTCATGATCTGAGTTAGCAGCTGTGATCTTTGCTTTGAAGATATGGCGGCACTACCTCTATGGTGAAAAATGTGAGATTTATACTGATCACAAGAGTTTGAAGTATATTTTCTCACAAAAAGAACTCAACATGAGGCAAAGGAGATGGCTTGAATTACTAAAGGATTATGATTGCATGATACACTACCACCCGGGGAAGGCAAACAAGGTGGAAGATGCTTTGAGCAGAAAAGACCATGGAGTTTTGAATGTGATGAGAATTGAAAGGGATCCAATTTTGATGGATCTAGTGAAGATGGACATGGGAATAACCAGGGAAGGTGAAACATCAATGCTTTTTCAAATGGTTTCCAAACCATCTTTTCTAGAAAGGATTAAGATTTCTCAGACTGATGATGAGGAATTTCAAAAGAAGATTAAAGCTATGAATGATGGGAGATTGAGAGACTTTGTGTATGAAGATGGAATTTTGAAATTTGGGAAGAGACTTTGTGTTCCCAATTTACCTGATCTAAAAAGGGAATTGTTTGATTATGCTCATAGTTTCAATTTCTTTATACATCTTGGGAGAACCAAAATGTATAGAGATTGGAAGGAACATTTTTGGTGGGACAACATGAAGAGGGAGATTTCTGATTTTGTGTCAAGATGTATGGTTTGTCAACAAGTGAAAGATGGGAGGAAACAGCCTGGAGTAGTCATGCAACCTCTTCCCATACCAGAGTAGAAATGGGAAAATATTACGATGGAATTTTTCAGGGGACTACCAAAGACTCCAAGAAGGAACGATGCAATATGGGTTATTGTTGATCGTCTTACCAAGTCAGCACATTTTATTTCTATAAGAGAAGATCTACCAATGGAACTTCTAGCAAGACTATATATTAATGAAGTTGTGAGACTTCATGGAGTACCCCTATCGATTGTTTCTGATCATGATCCTCGTTTTACTTCAAGATTCTGGAAGAGTCTTCGGAAATCCCTGGATACTGAACTTCATTTTAGCACTTCCTACCACCCTCAGACAGAAGGACAATCAGAACAAACTATTCAAACCTTAGAGGACATGTTGAGATCCTTCTCACTTGACTTTCAAGGTATGTGGGATCAATATTTACCTCTGGTAGAATTTTCCTATAACAATAGCTTCCATTCGAGTATTCAGATGGCACCATATGAAGCGTTATACGGAAAGAGATTTCGCACACCAACCTATTGGGATGACGTTGGTGAAAGAAAACTTGTAGGCCCAGAACTGGTGGAGGAAACGATGGAAAAGGTGAAGGTAATCCAAAATCACATCAAAGAAGCTCAAAGTAGTTAGAAGAGCTATGTCGATAATCGAAGGAAGGATTTGGAATTTCAAGTCAGTGATCATGTTTTCCTGAAGGTATCTCCATGGAAGGGAGTCATACGAAAGGTAAATTGAGTCCCAGGTACATCGGACCTTTTGAAATTCTAGAACGAATTGGAGTTGTAGCTTACCGATTGGCAATGCCACCAAGTCTCTCCAATGTTCACAATGTGTTCCATGTATCTCTATTGAGGAAATACATGCATGACCCAACGCGTGTACTCACCTATGAGGAGTTAGAATTGGAACCCGACCTATCTTATTCCGAAGAGCCCGTCAGGATTCTTGATACGAGAGAACAAGTACTGAGAAACCGGACGATGCATCTAGTAAAAGTTTTGTGGAGAAACCATAAGATGGAAGAGGCAACGTGGGAACCCAAGGAACTTATGATGAAGAACCACCCAAGTCTTTTCATGTGATAAGTGTTCTAGAAATTTCGAGGACGAAATTATTTGAATGAGGGGAGAATGTAACACCCCAAGCTTCTACGGTATGATTCTCTTTGAATAATGTGATAGCGTGTGTTGTACGCAACACGGAGTTCTAACACACCATAACCAATCAAACTAGCCGTTATGAATAGTAATTCCTACTTTTTGAAATTATATATATTTTATTTTTCAAAATGGACTTCATTTTTGGATTCAGAATATCAAATTTAGACTAAGGTGAAATTTTGGTACTTTTTGGATAACTTTAATATTTTGATGAATAGTGAAAATTAATAAATTTGAATTAAAAACAACTTTTTTAATAAAAATAAATAATAGTGATAAATTATAAATTTGAGAGGTTTTAAATTATATTTAGAATATATTTTTATAATTTAATACAATGTTGATCATTTGACATAATTTTACAATTAAACCGAACATAAACAAGTGTCAATCTTTTGATAGTTATTATCTCTTAAAAACACGCTTTTTGTTTTAACAACAGGAATTAATTTTAAATTAATTTCTGCCACTTCTGTGTTTTTAATTTGGAAAAATGTATTCAATATTTGGAATCAAGATGTTCAAATTGTGTAAATAGGTAACTTTTATTTTTAGACATTTTGAATAATTACTGCGGTAAATATTTTATTTACCATGGTTAAGGGTAAATCCGGTAAATAAGGGTTAAAAAATAATATTATAATAATACTAGATTACCATAAAACGTGTCCTAACCTTATTTTTGGATACAGGTCCGACCATATGCATCTTTGGGTCAATTTTGGGACCTCATGGAGCAACTTGTAGGTGATAGGGACACTTTATTTTAATTAAGTTAAAATGAATATAAAAATGACACAAGCATATATCTTTTAGAAAAACAATTTTTATATAGGGTTATATATGTTGGATTTTAGATTATAAATATTAATTAGAAATATAAAAAGATTCCCTACATAATAATATTTTATTTATAATTTTTAGACATTAAATAATTTAATTTATTTATGACACAATGATGATGCAGTAATTACTATAATAGTGAAAAATTAAAATAATTGATATTATAAATACCCAAATAAATATAATATGAAACTTTTAATTAATTAAACTAATTTTCTAGGATAATATGATATATTATGATTGATTTATTTGACTTTTTTCTAAGTAATCAATCTGTTATTAGTTTCACAAAAATCAACTATTGAATAGTGTCAAAATTGACATAAAAGAGTTTTTAAAACAAATATTATATTATTAATTGGTATTAAATTATTAAAAATCTAAGGATCGGCCAAGAGACTTATATCATGATATTTTTCTCATTAATGGACCACTTGGGGATCTATTTGATGTATATGGTAAGTTTATTAACCATATACTATAAAAATACAAAGAGACATTGTAAAAGTGAAACTAATTAACTTAGAGTTAATACGTAAAGATAAGGATAATATAAGTACACAAACCTATATAAATTCTATTTTTTCAGTGGTTTTCGACCCATACCCACCTTAACCTTTGAATAATCAACTTTGGAACCATTTGAAACCGAATATGAATTTATTATAAATTAATATTTATAGCTTTTCCAAAGGTGCCCCTCACCCCTCTTATAAAAGCGCACTCCTCCTTCTCTTTTCTTCAAACCTTCAAAGCCTTTTGGTTCGGCCAAACTCTTCCCAAATAATCTCCCAGATTCCCTCACTACAACCTAAAGGCCTTATTTTGATCATAAATCCAACCTAAGGTGCCCTTTTGATCAAATCAAAAGGAAGAACCCGAAGAAGAGGTAACAATTTCACCACCCTTTTCTAAGTTCCTTTCTTCTTCCACTTCTTCTTCCTTTGTTGTTACCATTCTAAAATAATAACTCCAGTATCTTATATATATTGTGATGTTATTATAAATATGGTACAACCGTATTCAGTATTATATCCACCCTTTGAATAACATGTCACCATACGTGCGTACGTACGGCTTACCGTCTCCACGTCATGGTGTAATTGTTATTCAATATATTATTATTTGGATGGGTATAATAATGATGTGTAACTCATGTAAATAATAAATATAACATGTTAATGATTCTTTATATATGATATACCATCCATTTATATATTATTATAATATCAAAAGAATGATATCATCGCTCGTGCGTACGTACGGACTACCGTCTCCACGAACGCGATGAGATTCATTCTCCATCGTATCCATTCAAGTATAATTATCATTTGATGATTTAAAAATGATGATTAAGGACTTGATATCATTCTGGATATGAATAATATACAACCTATCCATTACAAACATGTCTTACGTAACAAAACATATAAAATAAAACGAGTAAGTTAACACCCGAAACAACGTTAATACTAAGATATTATTATCAAATCAATGTTAAGAGATCATATATGATATCATATTAATGTATATGATTCTTGTATAATTTAATAACAATTATTTTACCATTATATAGGAGGTTAACCTACCCCAACCAAGTAAAATTACAAGGTAAGGGTTATTTCACAATCTCTTCATTATCTGAGGTTTTTTATACGTAATAATCTACTGGGATCTCTTTATCATCCACATCCATGTTTCTTAAAAATATATTTCAAAACATTTTTACTATTTACTAAAATATGGGTTAAAGACATTTATACCCTTGTTTTACTTTTTATAAGAGGTTTATAAAAGAATCTTTCCGTCGTTTTCCAAACAAGGTGCTTTTTAACCTTTTCGACAGAATTAAGGTAAGAATGTTTTTTTAACTTATACAGCGGGTGCGGTTATTTTCCGCCGTTATAAAATCATCGAAGATTCACTTACATTCATATGAGAATATTTTCAAAGAAAATGTTTTATTTTATAAATATATGAATCTTAAATGATTTCAAAATAGAAAGAGATATTTCTCTAGAAAGAGTTTTTATTTCATCTATGTCAACATCCTTTGATGGATTTTACGCTTATTTGAAGTTGATTTATTATGATACAAAACATCTATATTGTATTGAAGGTTTTGTGATATGTTTGACTGTGGATATGCTATTTTTATACCATTCATAGTTTATGGTGAAAGTATTGACATTTAGTATGCTAGTTTTAATACGAATGTTTATGTTATGTTTAAACCTTTTCATATGGGAATGCATTGGACTAAATATGTGATGGGTGGAGCCCGCTATAGCTCCTTGATGCATCAGTAGGTCTCATGAGACAAACTAGTGTCTTGGCACAAGGCCTTGACAAAATCTTATTTGTAGTCTTGGCACGAGGCCTTGGATATGTGGTAATGATAGTCTGGCATTATGCATTCCATCATTATGAAAGTGGTTATTGATATTGCATGTGATTATTCGATTAGTAGAATATCCATGTGAATAAGTAAATGGAATTATTTCATTTTACTCTTGCCATACTATGTTGAAGTTCAAGTTTAAAATTCTTTTGTTTTAGTTATACATAGCCTTAAATTTTTATTCTTATTTATCAAAGTTTCCGCTATATTGTTATCCTTACTAGGCATTTGAGCTCACCACTTTTCTATGTTTTATTTTTCCCAGGAAGTGAAGAAGTAAATTATGAATGACCTGCAGGTATTGTATGAGGGGTTAATAGTGTGAAATATGGAGACAATATGTTGTTGTGGTAGTTTTTCACTTTATGATGTAATGTAAAACTTTATGAATATATCTAGTGTTTCTAAGGCTACTAAACCAATCGGTATTTCGAGTTTGATCTTTCTTGTGATCATGCCAATGTTATGTAATAATGCACCGACTCTAGGTAACTAGTGTCTGGGCGTTACAAAACTAGATTTTATTATACTATTTAAAATAATGTGTGATTTTAATGATTGTATAGTAGAATATGTGCTTAACCATAAAAGATTTAAAAAAATAACATGTTATATATTATGCTAGAAATTTTTTTAATAAACCTTAATTAAACTGTGACATAATACAGAAAGATATGTTGTTTATGGTGTATGACATAGAGAAATTCATACCATATATAATTGTAATAAAGGTGTTGGTATATACTAAAAACTTTATATTAAAGTATTTACTATTAAAAATGGAAAATAAACCAAGGTATATCTGATGGGTGTTTTTTTACATGAGTTTTACATTGAAATAAAGGATAATAATGGAGGTAAAAATGATTTTAGACTTCTTTTTAATGTTTGGAGACATATTGAAAAATAACTATAATACATTCAAAGTATAGTTTTCCTATGAGGACCTATTTAATGTTAAGACCAAAGGTATGTTATGGTATTCAGTGAATTTGAATTATATTTCCACATGTAGGATTTTAGGAGGAATATAATGGAATGAAAAAAATTTCAAGAATACATCTTCATAAAACCAGTGGGATAAACCATTTTATTAAAAATAAAACATTGATGAAAATATCATGATATGTCTATTATAAGAAGTGGAACTCCCTATTTTGAATTATTTTCATTCACTTACTTATATAGAACACTATAAAATTAAAAAAAAATATCCTAAGATGTTTCATAGAGGATTTAACTAAAAAAATTTCTCATATATTCTAGAGTGTATATTAAGAAATATGATGGATGTCCATGGACACGAAATTTAGGTAGGAAAAAAGAGATGACATAGTCTAGTGTACTTCATGTAGAGATCAATGATATATGAGGATTATATTTCATGGGTCAATTTTATAAATCACATATAAGTGAATATATATACATGTTATAGTGTACTATTTATCAATATGTATAGAGGTTATGGAATTAAAAGAAAAAATGGGTTCATAAGTTGTGATGTTTTTAAGGAAAAACAAATTCTGAAAATATTCAGTCCCAAAATCCATCGTCAATGAAAATAGTGTTTACTTCTAGAATAGTTAGTTCAATTCATTAATTGGGAAATATGGTTATAAACATCAAACAAAAACAAATTAATATCCAGAAAATAGTGGTTAGGTTGATGTTTCAAACAAATCATTGAATGTTATTTTAGATAAGAAAGTGTGTAAATCAATGAAGGATTGGGAACTCAAACTTGAGAATGAAAAATTGGATTATGGTGATTTATACAAAACACTAATTGGAATGTCCTCATAAAGACTCATTTTTGTAAATGCATTTAATTTTACAATTTAAATAGAACTAAAATATTTTTTGGGTAATGAAACCTATAAATGTGGATTCTAAGACAACATTTGAGAAGATCAAGTTCAATTTGAATAAATTGAAGAAAATTATAAGATGCTCATATGACAATGAAAGGGTTGTTAATGAAAGAACAATAATGTTTCATTACTTATTGAATTTGTAAAAATATATAAAAGTTTTAAAAAAATATCACGTTATATTGTTCACGGAACAGTATATCAATGTCACAAACTAGCTCAGATATCATGGAACACTAATCCCCAAGATGGAACTAACATAGCCTGAAAGGCATTAACAATCCCAAAAGGTTGGTGAATAACACCTAGAATATTAAAAGATAATTGGGTGAATGAAGTCTCCACAAAATAGAGGAAGATAAAGATATAACTCAATATTATAAAGACTCCAAAAGTTGAATATAAGATAAACCAAACAGGTATAAAAACCCAAATCAATAAAACATAAAAGTACTAAGAAACTAGAAATATAAACTCAAACACCCCAAAGTGAAAATAACTCTAGTTCCAAAATATCAAGAACATCTACTATCTCTATGTGGCATGTTCCATTTTCTCAAACCTGGTTGAAGGAAACCTACAAACAACCAAATTAAGAGGTCGGGTGTGAGCTATAAATCCTAGTATGGTATCATCAAGTGTTCCATAATAGATTCCAAAATAATAAACCAATTCATGCTTTTAATTTAATTAAAATTGTGCAGGGAGATACATTTTCATATTTAAAAAAACATGATAACATTTAAAACAGTGTAAATCATATAAAACATGGATTAAATAAACATTTTATCTCAAACTGTTTATGTAAATCAACTCATACGATGAAAAGTTTTTATAATCAATGGAATATATATTCAAAAAACTCACAACAAGAAACATGGTCATATACCATAAATTATGATATTATTTTTCAATAGAGTCCTCATAGAGACCTTTTATTTTCCTTGTAAGACTTTTGAATATTTCTATATATATATATTCAGAGCTAAGATCTAAGACGGAGTACGATTCTGAGGTCTGGTTTGATTTGAATTAATTCTATAAAAATATTAATCATATTTTATATTATGGATGAAAAGCTTCTTAAAAAAATGGTAAAAACCTAAATTGAATCTAAGATAATAAATCTGAGGCTACAGATGATTCTAAAATGTGATAGATACCCTATGAGAAACATAGAATAGGTCGATGTGGGGAGTATGGATAAAATCAGTCTTGGGAGGGTGCGCTTAGTTAAATAAATAATTAAATTTATTTATTTTAATTAAATGTCCTAATAAATTTTTTTCTATTAATACACTGTTATGATGAATTACTAGGGTTATCTATGTAACCCCGAAATTATTGAGAGGTGACTTCTTCCTCCTCTCTATGGAGAGTTTGATTTAGACAATTAATAACCTCTATCTCCTCGAAGATAGACAAGCAGCGAACACAACTCCCCTTATTCATTGGTGGGTGCGTTATTCAATGAAGAATGATCCAAAACCATGTAGAAATCATAAATTCATGGTTTATTCCCCTATTAATTAAATTTATTAAGTAGGATCATATTTATTTTTTTATCTATATTTGAATTTCAAGACTTTTCAGGCTCCCATGTACATATTTAAAATTTTTATTTAGTTTTCTCACCCTAGATATCACCAATTGTGTTCTTGGACACGAACTCTTGAAAAATGTTCATTCAACTTTGTTTTGGTGAATTTATCCTTTTTATTCTTCACATTATTCTACATTGGACTATGGTACCATGGATCGACTTTGTACAGTGGTATCAAGCCATATCGGACCCCCGTATTCATGGAGGAATCATATACAATGAACAAATAAACAATTAGATGGTAAATTGAGATGTTTTGTGACATCTGAATTTTTAATCTCATGCATTTGGGATCTGATGCTAAAAATATATGAAAGGGGAACATGAGGAGAGTGATGAACCACCGTGCTTAACCGATACTGATTTTTGGCCACTTAATGGATAGAAATCAAAAACCTAAGATAGATCCACTATTTTCTGATGGCAAAGAGGCATGATCTGAAAAATGGCTATAGATCTAGGATATTCATAAACTATCTATCTTTTTGTGAAAAAACCCAACTATAAGTTATTTATTTTAAATAAAACATGTCATGTAGTACCCCTACATTTATAGCACTAGGGTTTTAGAGAAGTTAAGGACAACATGCTATGTGTATAAGCCGTGTGAGGGAGAGCATGGTACGGTCCTCATGCAAGAAGGAAATTCCATGTGCCATAGTGCACAGACACTGGCATTTTACAAAAACACTACTAGGGTGCATGGGAAGGACTCGAGTTGGCTAATACATGTCATTTATCACACCTTCACATCATGTAGTGCTACAAGGTTAGTGATCCATGTACCGATAGGAAAATATCCATATCGAGAATTGGGATCACACATATTGTGTGACCCTTACATGTTGTGTACCCCTTATTTCTATTTTTGGAAACATCAACCTCTCGTATGTCCTTTGTTTGGACTTGGATTTTGGTTTGTGGGTAGCCTATCCTAAGTGTTTTTACACATATAATGTGATGGTGGCCTCTAAAGTGGATTTTGAGATACAATGTGAGATTTAATGCATTAGAAACTTCTCTATGAAGTGTTTGATGATGGAAATGATGAGGTAGGGTCACCAGGGGCATTAAAGTGGCACCCTACATCTGGATTGGGCATTGTTTATATACATATCTATAGAGTTTAACCATACTACAAGGATTGGGAATGGGTCCTCTAACTACCCACTAATTGGAACCCTCTTTTGGTATCTGGGTATGGGTCCTAAACTACAAGAGTGGAACCCTCTAGATAGGTTGTTCATGGGTCTTCTATCTACTATTTGAGTGGAACTCCTCTATTATATTAAGGAATGGGTCCTTGAATAACAGAGTGCCACCCTCCATCTAGGTTGGGTATGGGTCATCTACTGACATCAGATTGTCACCCTCCATTGAGGCTAGGAATGGTTCCTCTACTGAGTATGAGAGTGGCACACTCTAGCTGGGTTGGGCATGTGTCATCTATGGTTTACTTGATTGGAACCCTCCTACAAAGATAGTAAATGGGTCATCTATCTATCTACTGAGTGGAACCCTCCATCTAGGCAAGAAATGGGTCCTCTACCATTTACATGAGTGGCACCCTCCTACTGGGATAGGGCATGAGCCCTATAGCGATCTACTAATTGGAACCTTCATATTGTACTAGGGCATGGGTCCTCTACCTATAGATTTTTCCCCTTGACTATGTGGAATATTGGATAGGTTTTTCATGACTTATATGTCTCTTTACATGGATGTACGGGATGTTGGGAATCATTGATGGACATCTAGAACTAGTAGTACTCTTTTCTTTGGCTAGGCTATGAGATGGAGATCCCTTATTTTTAATTTTTGTTTCTTTGGTTTGATAAAATATATATATATATATGTATGTATACATGTCATTATATTTTTACTTTATTAATTTGGTTTGAGATTTCTATTGTCTATATATTTCTATCGTGTCTCTTAATACCCCCCCCCCCTTCTATATTCGAGGAATCATATAGGGTATGTATATACTCACCCCTGCATGGGGTTTTACCACATGTGACACATATTATGCAGACAAAGGACAGGTTGGTGGTGACTATAAAGGAGCTTAGGGGTACTTGGTTTATTGAACCACATATGATGGTGGTTAGAGCATAGAGACCTGAAGCTAAGCTCTCTCAGTAGTTTTACATTCATGTTTTCTTAGTTTTGAACATCTTTATTGTTGGGCATGTATTTTTTACCTCTGATTTTAGTTTTCACTATTGTATCTTGTACACCCTAGAGGTTTTCATATTCATAGTTATATTCTAGATGTTTCTTAGTTTTATTATTATTATTCTAAACTTCTTTATTAAGATTATTGGGTGTGTGAGTACGGGTACATTATGGGAAGGCCTCCCAAACTATTTATGGATTTCGATGCATGTCACCATCCCCTGGCCTATAGAGGAGGGCTTGGGGTATTTGGGGCTTGAGCCACATTGGGTTGAGTCATAAAAATAGTCCCAAATATCATTCCAATGATCATTACAAGAATGTTTACACATGTCACTTAGGATCATGATGAATATGACCCATCAACATCCTATCGGGGATTAGAACTTGCAAACTAAGTTTTTTAGTGTTTTCATCATCAATCCATTGTAAGAGAATCATCATCTAAACAAGTTTATCCCAAACAACCCACTAACTACCTAGGATCACATGTCTCAATCAATCACCTAATAATGGTGAAATAATCTCATTTCAAATCAATAATCATTTACAATACTATTACCCAATTTTCTATTTAAATATGCCAATTCAATTTTAAAACCAAAACATGGGTTTTCATCATTTAATTCATATTCAATAAAAATAAAATAATAAGTTTTCATAATTTAAATTTAATCAATATTCTCAAATTAATTATCAAATCTTTTTATCAATTCCATCAATTTCAAAGATACGCCCCAAATTCCAATTCTATTACAAATGGGGGTTTCCCCAAAATCCATTCTATTTAAAATTAAAATTCCAATTCATATCAAGATGGGTTTTCTGGAATCAATTGAAAGATATTTAAAACAAATTAAGAAAATAAACATTTTATCATATGGTAAATCTCAAATAGAACCACCTACAATTAATCAAAGAATCACAATGCACAATGACCACGACAGGGAAATCCAATGAAGAACAAATGTGAAAAATTAAAAGAAACCAAACTAATAATCAAGATTCAATTAAACAAATTTTATATTCATCAAAAACATGATGATCTAACACTCTTTTAAGGATGAGATAAATAGATACCAAGAGAATACATGTGAGAGGAGATTCACTCACCTGGAGGAGATTGAAGGAGATCTTTCATGATTTTATCCACCATGGAAAGGGTCTGGATGTTCAAAAATCACTTGTAAAAGACAAATCCTAGCCAATGAAATCTATTTAGGTTGAGTGGGGGTTGAATGAGTGTTAAAATGATAGGTTCAATAATTCAAAATAATTTTTCAAAATTAAAAATTCCATCATGTATGGTTATTAGAGAATGGGTACATCATAAGAAAAATCAAGCCCCCTAATCATGCACCCCTACTCTGGGTGCATGGTTTCTACTTGGTGGGTTTACAATTTTTCAAAAAATGCGCCAACTTTTCAAACCCTTATTGTCTGTGGTTATAAGGTTTTCACTAGGGCACATGATTTAGGTAAACAATTCCCCAATTATGAACAACATGTAAAACTTCTCAAAAATGAAAAATTCCACACGAAGTACCCCTAAAAAGATCCAATAAAATGAAGAAATAAGGGTCAATGAATACCTAGAAAAAAGTAACAACAACTTAAATCCTCCCCATCATAGAAACATTTTGTCCCCAAAAATCCTATCAATAGGTTTCTATAATAATGAGATTAGGCAACTGCTCTCTCATCAATGCCACCATCTCCCATGATTCATGATAATAAGAACCAAACATCCATAGAACATAGACCAAAGGTATCTTCCTCCCATGAAGTATATTTTTATTAGAATAAACACTCCTAACTAGATTCTCAGTCATGGATAAATTAGGCTCATCATCAATATTGCCCCAGCTCAAAACATGAGATAGATCATAGAGATACTTCTACACCTGTGATACATAGAACACATTATGTATTGACATCAACTATGGAAGAAGTGATAAATGGTAATACACCATCCCTATATGATCAATAACCTCAAAAGGTCCCTCTAAATAAGTGGAAAGATTCCATTGACTCCAAATACATTAATGACTCAAATAGAGTGAATCATTCTAGAAAACCTATTCACTAACTAAAAACTCCAAAGGTCTACGATGATGATCAAAATAGGATTTATACTATATTTTTGTCATAAAAATTATTTAAATAATAAATTAAATATTCATCATCATCTCTAGGGCCAAAATCATACCAAATAAAGAAGTTTCACAAATATCGGACTGGCACATTGAAGATTTAAATGTTCTTCCATACAAGGGATAAAAAGGATCCATTCTGATCATTGGCTGTAAACTATTATAATAAGATAACTCAACTAGTTTCAAATGTTCATGCCAAGCTCTACCAAAATTGATGATGCAGGCATGATGCTTGTCCTATAGAATCTAAATTTACCTCTATATCTTATCATCCTTATACATAACGTATGACATACTCAAATGAACATGATATCCCATCACCTTATGAAGGCCTCTCTAAAAAATTCATAAAATGGGGATCCTATTTAGATATTTTAGCATATAGAGATCCATGATAATAAAAAATATCATTCAAATAGAGATTTCCCAAATACTCAACTTTGGTTGTATCATGAATGGGTATAATGTGAGTCAACTTTTCTGGCTTATCGATCACAACCCATATCACATTCTTCTTTTGAGGGGTACATAAAAACCAAACCAAAAATTCCATAAAGATATCCTCCCACATCCAAGTCATCAATGTATATGGATGAAGTAAACCTTAAGGTCTCTAGTTCTCATCCATGACATGTTATAAATTATAATAATGAGGTAATGAATCAGAAATGTCACATCTCATATCAGGCCACCAGAATCATCGTAGAAATTCATAGAACATCTTTTTGGTTCTTGGGTGCATAGCCAACTGGGAATTATGGAAATAAATCTTCAATGATTTTGTCATAAATAAATAAATAAGAAACTAATTATAAAAATATAGAATACCCTTCATGGAGAATGACCACTCAACAATGGTCTCTCCAACATAAAGAGTTTCCCTAATGATATGTAAATCATCATCAAGCCATTGTTCTTGAAGAATAATCTCCATAAGAGTGGAGGTAAATTGAAAACTAGCCAGTAAAACCTTATCCCCTATTTCAAAACCATCAATGTGAAACTGTGAAAAAAGGGATATTAAATTACCCACTTCAGATTATTTTTTCATGGCTTGGGTTGGAAGTTTCATATTTAATGCATCAGCAACGAAATTCCATTTCCATGGGGTATAGGAAATGATGAAAGCAAAAGACTGTAGGTACTCCACCCAATACCTCTAGAGGATATTAGAATTTTTTTTATAATATATAACTAAGGCTATTGGGATTACAATACATGGTAAACCATTCTCTAAAAAGGTTATGCCACCAAATCATAAGTGCAAACATCATGACTACAATTTCAAGTTCATGGTTTTTAATAATTCTTCTCACGTGACCTAAGATGTGGAGAACAATAGGCTATGATATGATCACTCTACATTATAAAACATCCCAAACCCATACCTGATGTGTTAAAGAACAACACATATCCCCACTCAGCTTCTGGGAGATCCAACACCGATATAGAAGTCAAAAGGAGTTTCAACTCAAAAAAATAACTCTAACATTTATAATCCTATGAAAAATTTAGTTCCTTTTGAGTGAGATAGGTCATTATATAATCTATCTTTGAGAAATACTTTACAAAATGGGGATAATACCCTGCTAGACCCAACATGCTCCCAATCTCAAAAACATTACATGGTTTCTCCCATTACAAAATAGCTTTCACATTCTCATGATCAACTGAGATACCATTTTATTAGACCACATGTCCCAAGAAAAAAAATCCATGATTCCAGATATAACATTTGATAACTTGGAATGATTTATATGATTTCTCAAAAGTTACATAACTTCTCTTATATTATGGACATGATACTCCTCTGACTTAGAGTAAACCAAGATGTCAACAATAAATACCAGCATGAACATATCATAATACTCATGGAAAATACTATTCATAAAATCCATAAAAAATACATGATAATTAGTTAGAAAAAATTTAATAACAAGATAATAATAATTGAAATACCTTCTCTAAAATTTAATTTTTTTACATGATAGAATCTTTTATTCTCAAGTAGTGATAACCATATTGAAGATAAATCTTTGAGAACCACTTCTCCCATTTCAATTGGAAAAATAGATTTTTTATACATAGAAGAGGATACATATTTTTACCATAAATTATTTGGGTTTTTAGTACTAAGATAATAGGTGAAGTGTTCCATAATATTTCATAGATAATAGAACATGCATCTCCCAAGGTGACACACTCAGGTGTATAAATCCTTTCTCTAAAGGATCACCCAACTGAGTCTTCAACTCTTTTATTTCATCTGGTTCCATGATGTAAGAAAGAATGAATATAGTATAAGTACATGGAACAAAATAAATAGATAATTATACTTCTCTTACCTATGGAAAACCATATAAACTAGAAGGAAGCACATTGGGAATCTTGACGAAAACCAGAAGGTGATCATTACTCAATGACTCACACTCCATGTTAAAAGAAAACATGTATATTAACTTCAACAAAAATTTGTAAGAACATAAGGATATACATGACCTTGGGTCCCAGTTCCCTTAAAAGACAAGACACACCCCATCAGGGGTAGTAATGAAGACTCATCAAAGATATCATTCAATTCAGGTCTTATTAGCAATGATCCAATCCATCATGAAAATGAAATTAAGAGGTTTCATGTAGAGAACCATAAAATCCCAAGTAATACCGATATTTTTTAAAGATAAAGTTCAATGAAGACAATGGATACTCTGCCCTCCATTCTTTTCTAAGGGCATAGTAATATTCATCACATAAGATGAAATCTCCAATGCATGATTTAGAATGTTCACAATACAAGTTAATATAAAAAAATGGGATGCATCTGTGTCAAATAAAGTTGTCACTAATGACGAATCTATAGTGGTGGTGCATCTCATAGTCTGGACCTATATCATCTTCCTTGGGAGTCTCTTCCACTATGTGAGGAAGCATTAATCATGATGCATGTGGCTAGAAACCCTTAGATATTTAAGTATCTAATTTCACCAAAGAATATTTAGGTTATGATGAGCTCATGACACCTTGTGGGGAGGAAATGATATAATATAATTTCTATAGGTGACCTGAGCATCGAAATGAACTGAAGATCTTGGTTGACTTAGTATAATCCTTGTTTTAATTCCATATCTTTTCACACTAGAAGAAATTCAAAGGGAATATTCCAGGAACTGTAGGAGGTCAAGACGACTCATGATGTCAGGAGATACTATGAGACTAATTACACATACTCTTCTATTTATGGTAACTCATATAACTTACACTAGGATAAAATGTAACTCTTTGCAACCCTCACATACCATCCAGGTCAAGTTCAACCATAAATTCCATATCCAGTATGTCATCGTAAGAAGAGAGCTTTTGTAGGAAAACAGGATAATGAATATTAGATCAAAGTATCATCACAGACAATAAAGTATTTATCTTCTGATTTGTTAAAATCTCAAGTGAAAACTTCTCAAACTCAAAAAAATAGTTTCATACTCTGTCAGGGTCCTATAATCCTACTTATGTTTGAAAAATTCCATAGCCATAGCCATCACTATAGTATATGGATAGATCTAATCAATGAAAAGAGACTTTAAGTCCTTCCCTTATAAATCCTTCTTATTCTTATTCATCACTATCATATCCTGTCATCTCTTTCTAGGTCCTTACAGCTTGAAGGTGGCACATTTCACATTAATTTAATTAGGATTTCCCAGGAATTTAAATAGAAGCTCTATTTTCCTCAACCAATACTCAGCCTCTTGAGGATCATTTTAACTATGGATAAATGGCATCTTATGGTGAAGGAACTCTTAAGAATGACTCCATGATTCATAACTCTAGGTTTCCGTAGGTGGGTACAAAATGGGAATGGGTGCAGGTGCTTGTCCCATAGTTTGGATGGAACACACAATAATCACAACCCAATTATGGTCCATTAGCTGATCCTCTCGCTATATCTCTCTAAAAGATTCTTCCTGGTGCATATTCACATGTATTATAGAAGGAATGATTCTACAAAACATCATTAAAAAACATTAAAGACATCAAAAGATTACTCATATTAATCATTTAAATAAGATAAATGAGAAAATTAATCCCCCCAGATAAGAAAACAAGATTTGGATTTCAACCTATCAAAATAAAAAGTAGGGAACATACTATAATTAGATGAAATTTTTCATCAAGGTGTTATTACTAAAAACCCATGGTGTCTTAAGGCTCATTATAGTTAGATCTAGCTAATCTCTCACTCATAACTACCACTTAATTCCCAATAATATTTTCCAAAGTTTATACTGATATCGAGAAAATATACTTAACTAACTTCTAATACAATTATTTTAGAAACCATCCTAGATACCCTAGTACCCTGATACCCGAGCTAATACTGACATATCCTGAAGTGCATTAATGATCCCTATGGGTTGGAAACTAGAACTTAGAATAATATAAGATAAAAGTGGGAATTAATTTTCTACACACAGTGGAAGATCAAGATACAAGTCTACATGCTCAACACTACAAAAAGGATAATGTACCAAAAACCCAATAGATATAACAAAAATTAGAGATATAAATCATCAAAGAACTCAATAAATGTCAAGATAAAATAAAATAACCCAAAGAAAACATCACCCCAATCCCAAATGATCAGGAACATCCACCACCTCCTAGTGGTGCTTTCCCTTTTCCCAGACCTGGAAGAATGAAATCTTTAAACTCTCAAAGAAAAAGGTAGGGTGTAACCTATAAAGAACAATAGGGTATCACTAATTGTTCTAAAAGAAATGATATAATAAAAAGACAATTAAGTTCTCAATTTAAAAAAAAACAAGTCATGGAAATAAGTTTTCATTTTTAAAATAAAACATTCTTTTATTTCAAAATGATGGAAAACATTTAAAACATTGATTAAATAATCATTTAATATAAAAAAAAAATATAAATCAATTGTAATGAAGGAAGAAGTTATATAATAAATTTAAGATATAATAAAAACAATCATAACAAAAACATGGTCATCATCCTATAATTATTATAATTTCTAGTAATAATATCCTCATACATATCATATCAGTGATCATGGAAAGTTCGTGTACACATGTCCATCAAGCTAAGGACAAATTTGAATAATCAGCAACTCATCAAGGATATGATCTATCGAACGAGGGTCTTCATATAGTTTTCATCATTAATCCATTTCTATGAAATCATCATCCTAGAATAATAATCCCAAATAACCCACTAACTACCCAAGATTACATGTTCTTAATCTGACAATCAATAATAAAAAAATCAACTCATTTTAAATCAATCATCATTTACAATAAAATTTCCCAATTTTCCATCTCAATATCTAATTCAATTTCAAAAATAAAATATGGTGTTTTAATAATTCCATGACTTTTTAAGACAAAATCAATCATATGTTTTTATCATTTCAATTTAATACATTTTTCTCAAATAAATTCTCACATCATTTAATCAATTACATAAATTTCATATATACACCCCAAATTCCAATTCCATTGGAATTGGGTTGGTTTTCCCAAAATCCCTGACATTTAAAATTTCAATTAAAATTCCTATAGAGTTGGTATTTCATGAATCAATTGAAATTTCTTTCAAAAAATTAAATAAAATCAATTACTTATCATATGAAAAATATAAAACATAACAACATACCTTAAATAAAATAATCACAATACACAACAACCACAATGGGGAACACTAGAAAATAAGGACAGAAATATAGATCAAGAAACCAAACCTTGAATCAAGATTCAATTAAATAAAAAGAAGATTCATCAACAACATGAAGATATAATGCTCTCTAACGAGGAGAAAATGAGAGAGTGTGAAAAGGCACATGGGAGTAGATTCAGCCACAATTGGGATATCAAATGAGATCTGTCATGCTTTTATCCCCCATGGAAAGTGTTTTGAGGTGAAAACATAACCTCTACAAATCCCTATCAACTGAGAAAATTAATTTTTTTGATTGGGGGTTAAATCAGGTGGTTCAATAATTTAAAATAATTTTTTGGAATTAAATAACATATGCACGCACAGTTAGCTGGGAAGAGATGCAAGGTTAGACAAATTGTACTCCCCAACCATGCACCCCTACATTAGGGTGCACATAATCTACTAGGTGGGTGAATGGGTTTTCAAATAGTGAACCAACCAAGAAAACCATCACTCTCTTAGGTTGCATAGTTTTCTATAGGGTTGTAATATTTTAGAAAATTGTGCATCAACTATGAACGACCCATTAAACTTCCAAAAAATTAAAATATTCCACCCAATGAACCCCTAAAAAAGACCCAACCAAAAAGTAAAAAAACAACGCTCATGGAATACCTCGAAATATGTAACAAGATGTTTCATTGAGAGTAATTATAATATATATGGTCTTGACCATATAATGTGTTACATATCAAAATAATAATATTTGAGGATATTTTTTGCGAATAAAGTGAAAAATTCACAGTAAATGGGTTTAAAGAGAAGTTATACATTAAGGTAATCATGGTGGATAGATCCACAATGACATGAATAAAAAGAATAAGAGATGAATAATTAAATACAGTTACTTTAAAACAAGAACTCTTGAGTGGTAACACAAGAATAGGGTATATCATAACTCTTAGGAGGAAATCCAAACATTGGATTTTCATTTTCTAGTTTATTTATTTAAGAATATTTTTTTATCCATGTTGAGAGTGTTTTTAGAAATTTTAAAAATAGTAGAATAAAAAATAATGGTTTTTTAAAATGAGAATATACACACATTATAAAGAGAAAAAAATAAGAAATCGGTTATTCCCTATATTCCAATTTGATTCATATAATATTTATGATTATATTATACAAGTACTTTCCTTATATCTATGTATATTTATTATTGAGTGAAAATAAAGTGTAGGGTAAATTAATTGTGCTGTGTGGTATGAGAGAAATAAAACTTAATATAATTTAGGTAATCAAATCTTGGAGGCAAAAAATATATATATATTAGATTCACTCAATTATTATACATAGTTTTTGAAGTTTAATAGAAATATATTTACGAGTATTATATTTTAACATATATATACACTAGATTTTATAGAACTCAAACATGGATGAATTTTTTACTATGAAGGAGTAAAATAGTAAGGATCCATATTAAATATTAATTTGATAATTCATATGAACAAGATTAAAATGACCATATTTGAGCCAAAATAGATGTTAAAGAGATGACTTGGCATAACGTGAGTGAGGGAAAAAGAAAATACATTAATAAGAGTTAAGGGAAATCTAAAAATAAATTTTCCAACATTATTTCCATTCCCTTTTATTACAATTTATATTTGGTGGTGCCTATTATTTGGAATAGTTTTGTTATAAATTATCTATTCTCATTAAATAATTTAAATACACATAAATGGATTAAGAAAAATATATTATAGTGTTTTTTTGTTGTTAAGGGAGATATATAGAATAGGGTATTTTGAACTCAATTGAAGATGGGGAAGATTAAGTGTGAGATTCTTATATAAGTTGAGAGAGATAGATTTTAAAAACTTTTTATATTGTAATCATTATTCATCTAATTCCTATTCATTTAAATATCATATATCATGAATTTAAAATGAATGGAAGTATATTCTTGGTGAAATTTGTTTTGAGTAATTATTTGGGGAAAAGTAATCAATACAGTGTAATGAAATGTTATTCTGAAAAAAAATATTTATTTTAATATATTTTTTGTTATTTTTTGTATCTTTTTCTATTAAAAATAGTATTTAAATAACCAGTTAGAAGTTCAATATTTTTTTATTAATAATAATAAAATATAAGACATTCTTGATTAGAAATTAATTTATTTAACAAATATTTTTAAATATAATATCTATAAATAATTCATCAATGAATTTTGTTTTGATTATAAAAAAAGTTGGTTGTGTAATATTAAATGATAGAACATATTTATTCTATTTGAATTTATTGAGTATAAAAGAATGTGAAATCAGGTGAATGTCATCTACATCAATTCCCAATCAATAAAACTCGCATGTTATTTTTTTAACATCATATATTATGGAGTTAATATTTGTAACCCAATGTAATATGTGATATACCTCAAGAAAGAATAAAAAATACATTATTTTTAATTGTTTTATCTTATGTCTATGAAAATACTAAGTCACTATGTTTTACTAATTTTTTAGAGGGAGATAGATCGTGGAAACAAGAAGAGCCAAATTTTTGGGATAATAAAGTTAATAATGTTATATTTAAATGTGCTTAAAGACTATGATAAAGGGGTAACATTGAATAAACTTCATAGGAGAAGGATCACCACAAGAAGTGATAGAATCTCATATGTGTTATTTCTCAAGATAATATACTCAACCAAAATATATACAAGATGAATACTTAAAAGAGTGAAAATTAATGATCATAATTGGTGTTAGGGTACATTTTTTATTTTAATTTAAGATATCAAATGACACATACATCTATACCATACCAATA
The DNA here is from genome assembly GCA_963277665.1 of Viscum album. Taxonomy (NCBI): domain Eukaryota; kingdom Viridiplantae; phylum Streptophyta; class Magnoliopsida; order Santalales; family Viscaceae; genus Viscum; species Viscum album. Next base: position 1,713,347,072 of record OY728122.1, read on the forward strand.
GTGAAGTGACTGAAGATTAGACAAATAAAGATTTAGAAATAAATAGTTGATGCCATGTTGGGAGATAAGTCCATCAAATACTACCAATATTGTTAACTCAACATAGCATCAAAATTCCATCTCCACCCACCTCTTCAAATTAGACATAATTTACAACTAAAAAGTGACACCCCAGACCCGAGTTCCTTATATATGATGGTCATAGAAACCTTCTTTACATATTAGCTTTAAGATGAACCTAAATAGACCAAATTTAAGAATCAATAATTATAATACCACCCAAAAATATTGAGTCACATACATTTGAAATACCATTTTGGTTTATAGTTTTAAAGATTTGGGAAAAGTATTAACTAAAAAATCCCATGTATATCTCATAAAATGGGAATTTTCTCCCACTATATATGAAACTACTTAATCCACTTCAAACGCTTCGACATAATTCTCTCCACAAGCAATTCTGGAAGGAATATCTTGTGTAATAAATTTCTTCATAACCAGGAAACTGTTATATATAAAAAGGAGTGATATCAAATTCTAAATAAGGGTAAACATAAGTGATAACAATCAAAAATAATAACTTTTCATAATTAATATTGTAGGAATATATAATCAAAATAATTCCATATTCAAAATAAACATTGAGAATAACATACCCGTGATTAACATAACCATAAATAAATGCTTGTATAATAGTAATTGGTCCCTTAAAATAAAATTATTAATGTTAGATAATTAATTTCACTCCATATTATAATAAACCATGATCTTAGACATTATGATCATATCATCATCAAATTGTGGTCAGGTGATATTTTGTTCAAGCCAGGCATATATAAGAATAACCATGCTAGTTTTTCTCAACAGCCTTTCTATATCAATGGTATATTATGGGTCCTAACTATTACTAATTAATTTTAATTATTTCATCAATACATGACCAATATTCCTTAATAATCAATAAATATCCATATTTTAATAGTAAGTATTTGGATTTTCAATATTTCATTAATTAATAAATGGAATAAATTTTTATATAAGCATCCCTAAAACTAAAACACTATAAGGAAATGTTTATATGGTTATGTTAATAATTTTTTCAATCAATAAAATTATGGTATCTTGGTTAACACCCTTCAATAAATGGAAGTAAATATATAGTTTTCAGAAAGAAAAATCATTGAAAAAATATTAATTCCTATCATACTGGATGATTTGGAAAGAAATAGGAAATCATGGATTTCTATGATTTTAATCCCCAAAAATAAAATATAATAAGTTGATTTAGAAGGAAATACAATACAAATATATAGAGCACAAAATTGAAATAAGTTGGGAATATAAATCGTATCTTAAAAAAGGAAAATTGAGATGTAAAAACCCTTATGATAATGGTAACATAAGATTTAAAAGGGCATGATAGGGATACCATGAAAGGATATATTATCATTATACATAAATTAAATAGGGAAGTAAATAAACCATATAATCTAAAATATATCATGAAATATCAATCATGTCTCATGGAATCGAAAATATAGACTAATTACTCATACAGTTTTATAAACTTTTGATTCAAAACCACTTCGAGGATAGAATTTCAAATAGAAAATTAAATACCATTAGTAATGAGATAATTTTAAGATAAAATACCAAAGGGTTTTAAGTTCACCATACAATTTAGAACATTATTTATAACATAATCATGAATCATGGAATAGAAGTTGGAGATAAATAATTCTTATAAATATCATAATCATTGAGGTAAGAATCATTTGATAATGAGGTTATTATGAATAAATATATACCCAAAAAAAGGTTAAAAAATACATATAATTATATTGGTATAATAAATCAATCTTCAAATAATATAGTTTTAATAATAAATTTTGTAACTTAATGAACAAAATTGAGTTATCATAAACCCTTACCTTAATTTTTGCTTAGTCGAAATGCACTATAACCTCTTATATTAAAAACATTAACTATATTGATCAAGAAATTAAAATAATTTTTAATATATATAACCTTTAATTCAGTTCATTAGTATATATTCTCAGTTGATATATTAGTTTTTTATTAACTATTTTTCATATCTGGTGTGAGTAATCTTGATCGTTTTGAACTAGTTTCAAAATAGTGATTTTGGTAATCATTATTGTCCACAAGTTAATCATTACATGAAAAAATAATCTTTGTGAACTTATTTTTATAATTTTTTATAATTTTATATGTTCATACATTTGGGTTTTTAGCTATTATCCTTAAATTTGAAATCGATGATGAGCATGTTTCTGTGTTTTTGCACGAACAGACATTGGTAGCTTAAATAATGAATTTAATATTAATTTTACCATTGAAAACTAAAATCAAAAACTTATTTAATTATTTATATAATATATTACTATAAATTAAATCCCCATATTCATCCATGTTAAATATTTATAACATTTTTCAACTAGATGGGTAAACCGAACCAAACAAGAAGAAACCCTAATTAATGGATGATTATGAATTAATTTATTTTCATATCATTATACAAGATGAATAATGACATTATTTATTTTTTCTTAATGTAATATATCATAATTTTTAATAATTTTAATAATATTATAACCTATAATCTGTTATTATTTTGCAATAATAAATCATTTTTTCTCATAGAATGCACTTTTGGATTGTTGAATTTTTCATGATTGTTGTTTATAATATTGTTAATACCTTTTCCAGTTTAACTTTCCTAAAAATTAATAATTTCATAAAAACATATTTTTAAATTAAACCCATTATCATGACCATCCATGAATTGTGGTGATAAGAATATATATATATAAATAAATCATTCCATGGAGACGGTAGTCCGTACATACCCATGGTTGATGATTTTGTTTTCTATATAATAGAGGAAATATATAATATGTTTTATTATTTAATAAAATAAAATATTTTATAAATATAATACTTATTTATTAAATTAAACATTATTAACATCTTTGTAAGGAGTTAAGGAAAAAAACATGATGCTTCCTGGAGGTAGTAGTGTGCAATGATAGATGAATGTTTTTTTACATTCCATATGGGTATAAGGGGGATGTTGTTAATAGTTATTATTTTAGTATAATAAAAAAATTCAAAAAAAATTTATTAATTATATATGAATCAATAGAATATATTTTTTTAAAATTATTACAAAAAATAAAATAAATCAGGTAAAATTAGTTTTCATGTTGAGATCCTGGGCTTTCCTTTAGAGGACTCCATTGAGAGAGAGGGATTAGGTTACTATATTGTTTCCAGAATCTTATTAGGAGGAAATAGTATTATAGGGGAAGTGATAATGGTATATTTTCAATATGAAACCTCATTTCTTAATGGTATTTATTGGTTGGCAAGACACCCGCTTTTATAAGTGGGGAGAAAGGAGTTTTTTTTAAATATTTTAACTTAACATAAAGAGAGTACATGTTTCACATGTCATATTGATCCATAAAATGATACTAATTGATTGGGTGACGATATAATGTCAAATTATATCAAAAAATCATTTTTAAACATTTTTTTTATTCCTTTACTCTTAGAATTTTCACTTTTACCATTTTTATGTTTTACTATGGTAACTAGTTTTTAACTATTTAATTTACTTTTAATGACTAAAATTAAAATTTTCATTATTAAAAAATTTGGAAAAAATGTTTACAAATATGAAATTAATTTTTTCAGATAAAATTAATTTGAGTAATAAAAATAAATTTTAACATTACCGCATGTAATGCGTAAAAACATATTTTTAGAAAAAGCATATTTTTAATCATAAATTTTTTTGTAGGATAAAATTTTCAATGTATCTGGTTTCCATGGAAAAAAATATTTTATTAATAAAAAAATAAAATTTATGTGGCTCTAATAGAAATATAAATCCATATTTTACTAAAAATAATATTTTGTTAAACAAAAAACCCAAAAAGTGTCTTTAAATGAAAAATATTAATAAGGTTAAAAAAATGATAAACATATATTTTATAAAATAATAATGGTACTTAAAAATTTATATTATATATACATAAAATTCATAGTTTTATCAAAAAAAGGATTTTATAAACCTTTATGTCTTTCTTATGTAATGATAAATTCATAAATTTTACTATTTTTATAAAAACGGTATTTTTCATTATTCACCAAAAAATAAACTATTTTAGAACAATCCCAAAAATATATATTAATAATATTTTTAAATAATAAATCTAAAAATTAATATTATTTCATAAAATTAACATTCTTGAATTTCAAATTTATCTTTTACATAAAAAATATAAAAATATATTGAAATCTCATTTCATTAAAAAATAACTTCTTTAAATATTAATTATTCTTATTCTAATTTACTGTAAATTACTAATAAATTTTTTGTTAATATATTATTCATATAAATGATATATTTTATCTATTAATTATTTTTTTTACTTAAATAAACACAATAAAAATAAATTTTTAGGAAAGTTACATTTTAAAGTATAAATCATTTTTATTAGATATTTAGTTGCACTATTTTAATTTATCAATACCTTATCATTACTAATGAGTATTATTTTTTCTGGTTATATTTTTATAATTCAGTTACTTATATTTTTATCATCCAATTCTATTACTACATTTTAATAGTTATATATTGTTTTCGGTTCATTTTTGTTCTATGTTGCAAGTGTCACATGATATCAATCACATTAGATTATATCAGAAATAAAATATATAATCATTAATCTCAGGGTGTTATACTCTCCCCAACTAAATAAATTTTTCCCTAAAAATTTTTAATTCATTGTCTCTAAGGAAAATATTTAAGTGTATCCATAATATAGGAAAGATCCAAGGATTAATTTCTAATGACATATCAAACATATTATCTTAATTATTTGAAATTTATGATTAGTTATCAATACCTATATAATTAATGTAATTTTTATAATAATATCATAGTCAATATTTATAGATAATCATGGATTGATTTAGAACATGTAGTGATATTTCTCAAGTTGAAAATTTATATGCTCCCTTTTCAAATAGAGATAATCCATTCATAATACGAAATCAATTTAAGATAAAAAACTAGATCCATAAGAAGTAACTTACCAAAATTATTTATTGAGATTTAATAATAATAATACCACCTGGTGTTTTTACTTATAACAAAATTTACAATAGTTTTTGAAAACTTATAATTCCTAAAGAATTATAAAATATATATTGATGAATCATTATCTTATTCGATAATATTCTTTTCAGTCTTTTCCTTATTCCCATAATCTAGGAAGTTCTTGGTGATTATTTTCCTCATTAGCCAATGGATTAGTACTTTGATTTCTATTGTTCCCAGTTTCCTTGAAATTTAAGAGAATGTTTTTTATAAATTATCTCTTTCCCATCCACTTTTGATCTTGATAACATTAATTTTAAAACTTATAGTGAATTCATACTCCCTTCAAGAAAGCATAGAGGTGTTTCTTCCCACTTTATTGACATGTAGGTAATTGACTATTGTTTTCATCATCATCTTTATAACCAGAACATTCATAGTTATCCACTATACTATTCATTGGTTACTATGTTCATGTTGTTAATCATAATTTATGAAATCATATTTTTCATATTAATAATATTTATCACACAGGCTCTTATCCTATTAGGTTTCTCTTATGTAAAATCTCTATGTTGTCCTTTTAATCCCTTGTTAACTTGGTTACTTAGGGATCTGACCATTACTAAAACAAAAAGGAGCTAATTATGGTTGACAAAAACTATAATAGATTTATTTTATGATAATTAAATGATAAATTAATCTTCCAAATGACTTACCATTTTAAATTATTACATTATCTTTTTATTCAACCTATATCCCTCATGGTTGAAACATAGTTTCTTTGAGATGGGTTTCTTATATTCCCTAACATAATTCTATAATATAATAAATCCTTTATAATGGAATACAAATAGAATTTGACTAACCAAACCATATCCCCTCAGGAGTGACTAGCCAGGTGTGGACTATTATCCTACTCATCATGTGCCTGAGTGATGATTGATGTAATACTCAACCAGACATTTCAGGGTTATTACAGCTGGGTTCAATTGTTCCTAATATATATCATCTTTCCAGTATCCATACAGGGATGCAATGTTTTTGGAAAACCAAATAATATAAACTTTACCAAATCATTTGGATGTTATCCAATATATATAGAAATCCCTAATACTTATCCATAGGGTTTTCACTATGGTTATCTTATCCTAATTCAATAAATATTCAATATTACACCAACTAACCTAAAGGGTTATCTATACCTATAAAATCATTATCAAGATTAACATACCAAACCTTAAATTATCCTTCACCAATAACAAGACACTAAAGTTATCTAAACCCTATTTTGATAACAACAGTGATACCTTAGACCCACACTCTCAGAATATCATGTGACTAAACAAATTCTTTTTATACCATATTCGAAATAAACTGATGTGACCAAATTTTAACCCTCATTAATTACAAATATCACCAAATAAATATTTATTCACTTGAATTTAAATGAACTATTAGGTTTATATTTTTAGGGAGTTAGGGAGAAAATTTAACTAACAATTCCCTTGAATATATCATAAAATGGAAATTTATTTCCAATACATAATAAATTATTTAATATATAATGGTTCTTCAATATCTCTTGCCAAATTCTCTTCAAAAGGTATTTTTTTATACATATCATGTGTAATAAATTTCTTCCTAACCAAAGGAAACATAAACATAAAAATTGGTGATCTTGAATAATTAGTATGAGTAAATATAAGTGTTACAAATAAAAGATCATAAGTTATCATAATATGAGTATAAATAAAATGGAAATAATAAATAATAAGAATAATTTCATAATCAAAAGAAATTGTAAGAATAACATATCCATGGTAGGTATATCAATAAATAAATGCATGGATAACAATAATTGATTTCTTAGGGATTAAATCCATAATTATAGATAGTTGATTCAATTACCTAATATAATATACCATGAACTTAGACATCATGATATTATAGTCGAGGCCCTGAATTTAAGTAATATTTTTTTTGGTTTTATCATACACCAAAATACACAGGCTAATTTGTCTTATAATACCAATAACCTCATAAAGGGGTTATTTTGGGCCCCACCAATCCCTAATTAAATCTAATTCATTCATCAAAACATATCCAATACTCCTTAACAATCAATAAATATCTATATTGGAATAAAAAATATACTGATTTCCAAAATTTCCCCATTGAATTAATGCAATATATTTATATGTAATAATCATTCAAAATTACACCATATATAGAAAGTGGTATGGGGTGAAGTCCATAATTTCCCCCCAATAAATCCACATATGGAGTCTAGGTGAACTATCTTTTAACAAATAAAGTAAACATAACATTTTCACATAGGAATGGAATTGGAATAAAAATTATCCCTATAATAATGTATGATTTGGAAGGAAAATGAAGTAATGGATTTACATTAGTTTAATACATACCAAAAATAGTATTGGAGGGTTTATAAGATAATATCAGGCCAATATAGACACTAAAAAGTTGAAACAAATGGTTTATATAAATTATATCTCAATGAAGATAAAATGTGATGCAAAAAACATTAAGGTAATGGTAATTTAAGAAACAAATGTAATGAGAGGGATACCACGAAATAAAAAAAACATATGGAAATAAAATATATACATTATAATTGATGTAAATAGGGAAGTTAATACAAAATTTAAAATAAAATATTATTAAAAATATAAAATATGTCTCATGAAATTTAAAATATACAAAAATAACACTTAAGATATTAGAAACTTTTGAATTGCAACCCCTAGAAGGGTATAATTTAAAATAAAACATTAAATTTGATGAATTATGATTGAATCGTGATATAAAATATAAAATTAGTTGTAATTACACTATATAATAGAAAACATGATATATAAAATAATCATGTCTTGAGGAATTAAAATTCGAGACCAGGAACCCTTACATGAAACCAAATAATTGAGGTAAGAATCATTTGATAACAGGATTATAAGTAAGATTTATAGACTCCTATAAGATAATAATGAAATAAAATAAAATTTATTAATTATGTATATATAATTTATCTTGCAAAAATAGAGTTTTAATAAGAAAGTTTGTAACTGAATTTAAAAAAATTAAGTTAACACAACCCCTTACATTAATTCTTCCATAGTTGAAATGATTTAAAAAATCCTATATATAAAAAATAACAACATCAATCATCCATTTAATAAAAATTTTCATATCTATAAAATTATATATACTTCAATTATAGTTATTTTCTACATTATATTAGTAAGTTATTATCTATTTCCTGATATCAGGTGTGAGTAATCTTAATCATTTTGAACTAGTTCCTTAATAGCGATGTTTTTGTTAATTATTCTGAAAAAATCATCATTTAAATATCATAAAAGGTATTAATTTTTTTTATAATTATTTATAATTTTATAATATTGGTCTATGGGTTTTTTAGTGATGATCCTTGAAGATGAAATCACTGATGAACATGTTTTTGTAATTTTGCATGAACAGGTTCCACTATCATAAATAATTAGTTTAATAGTAATTTTACATCACTAAAATTAGATAATTTAAATATTTAAATACATATATCATATATTACTTGAAATTAAATCCCCATAGTCATCTAGGATAAAAATATATAGCATTGTTCATGTACGTAGTTAAACCGACCCAAACTAAAATAAACAATAATTAATGGATGGTTATGATTTGATTTTATTTAAATTTCATTATAATGGAATCATAATAACCTTATATAGTGTTTATAAGTGTGATAAATAATAATTATAAATATTAATAGTAATAATATCACCTATATGATGTTAGTATATAGTGTGAAGAAATAATTTATTTCACTTAGAACACTCTTTTGGACGGTTGAATTTACCACAGTTGTTTATTGCTCATATGGTAAATAGTTTTTCGAATTATTTTAATATAAAATTAATAATTTCATAAATATATTCTTTATATATTATACCATGCATGATATGTGGTGATGAAAATTAAAAAATTTAAATCAATCATTCTATGGACGTGATGGTCTGTATGTATACATGTTTGATGATTTTTTTATCCATTGAATGTGAGAAAGGTATAAAATAATTTATCATTTTAAATTATAAAATATGTTATAAATATCATAATTATTTATTAATTTTAAAATTAATACCATTAATGTATGGTGGCTATGTATAATAAAACATGAAGCTTTGTGGAGGCAGTAGACTGCACAAATGCACAAATGTTGTTTTCTTCCTTAAGAGAAAAGAAGAACATTGGTTAATTGTTATTTCATTTTAATTATAAAATAAAATATCAAAAATATATTTATTTAATTATATAGTAATTTTAGAAATATATTATTAAAATTAGTACAATAAGGAAAAGAAATTATGAAAAATTAATACCCATGTTCATGACTTGGTTTTTCCCCTGCTGGAATCCTCACAAAGGGGTGTCTTGGGATAATCTCTTCTGACCAGAATCTTAATAGGGTGAATTATTATTCTATTTGAAGTAATAATTTTATATCCTCAAAAATAAACCAATTTTTTGTAGAATTATTTAAAGGGTGGTGATATTCCTCCATTTATAAGTGGGTATAAGCATAAATATTTCAACTTAATATAAAGAGAGGACACGTTTCACTAGTCAAGTGGCTGAGAAGGTGGAAATTAATTTTGAAGGGGATGAGATAAGGTCTATAATACCTAAAAAATTGAAAAATTAATTAGAAAACATCTTTAAAACATGATTTTATGTCCATTTCTATTAGAATGTTCTTTACCATGATTACTAGTTTTTACCTAGGTAATTTACTTTCAAAGATTAAATATAATATGGAAATTGTTAAAAACATTGGTCCTAAAGATTCCAAATATTAAATTAATTTTATTTTTTTAATTTTTAATGTTTAAGAAAATTCAATTTTAATTTTATCACACACAAGTCATAGAAACCCATTTTTAGAAAATGTGTGTTTTATGCTTAAAATTTTTGTGTATGATAAAATAAACAATTTATTTGGATATAATGATAAATATTAGTTTATTATAAAAAAACTACTTGTATTTCATATCAATAAATAAATGAGTTTGACAAAAATAATATTTAATTAAAAGACAAGGCCCAATTGAGTTTCTTTTAGGGGAGAAAATTTCTTATGTTTTTATAATGCTAAGAATAGGTTTTATAAATTCAGAATGGTGTTTAAAATGTATATAATAACTCATTAAATAAATATTTAATATATTTAAAGGTTTTATAAACATATATTTCTTTCTTATATAATGATAAATTGAGAAAAGATATTGTTTGGGTAAAAAATATATTTTCACTATTCACCTACAAATAAATTACTTTAAAAAAAATAAATCTTAAGATATTATTGACATGATGAATATAAAAATTAAATTTAGTTTTATAAAATTCAATTTAAAAAAATTTAGAATTTATCTTCTATTTAAAAAAAAATCAAAACAATTAAAAAACAATGGAAAATAACAATTTTTTTTAAAATATTAACATATTTTATTCATAATTTTAGGGCTTGGATCCATCTATTCTTACCCTTTGTATGTTTCTGAATCTAATAGTTCTAGGAGGATTCTTAGAGTGGGTTTGAAGGTATTTTACTGCTAAAAGCAGGAAGCATGGTGGATTCCCTATGTGTAAGGATTTCTCATCATGGATGTTTAGTTCATGGATTAGTTTAGAGATAAATTTAGGGATAGTAAAATCATATAAATGGATCCATCAACTATGTGAGATTAGCTAGGAGGATGGAACAACAACATGGTTGGATCAGCTATGTGAGAGACCACCTACGTGAGTGATCTACTAAGAGAGTGATGAGCTACATGGGTCGACTATGCGAATTGACTATAGGGATAGATCAGATGCATTAATTGGAAACATGTATAGATAGGACATATTGGAATTTTGTATACATGGATCAGATACATGAAGTAGATATGTGAAAATAGTTACATGGGGATTTTGTCTATATGGGGCTTTTGGATATGAGGTACTTTTGACAATTTTAAAACAACAAATTTCCGCCAGTTTCAGGAAACTATCCATGGATATCATCTTATAGTGTGAATCAAGGTCCATAAAAGGATGATTCATATATGATGATTATATATTTTATTTTTTAAGATGGTGTAGGCCTTAAATATGTCCTTGAATGTGTAGTTTAATGAGAACCATAATAGTTGGAATTAAATCCTTGTGATATGAAAACTTTTGATCAGCCCATACTAGTGGACATGAAAATTAAGGTCCTTCCCTTCATTTTATATCATATTTCATTATATCAAGATTTTATGTTCTGAATAATTAACTAAGATTCATGGAATCCTACTATTTCTTTCTTGTGTGTCCTCCAGTAGTGATTCCATCTTGTGTGTATCCCCTGTTTTGGAGCAGCGGGTAGAGTGAAGCTTCTTTCTTCCATGTAGGGGATTTTTTGCTTCTCTTAATTATTTATGTTCAATCCTAAAGTTATCTTGGTTTATAAATTGGATTAACCTAATGAGTATTGAATTTTATTAATAAATAATTTGTTGTAGTGATTTTATGTTGCTTCTTTCTTCCATGATAGCAATTTTCCTCTTGATTTCCTATATAGAATGTTATCTATTCTATGTTTATGTATCATGTTGTTATTCTCATGTTTGAATTTTTTATTTATGCAAATTGGTAAATAGCATAAATCGATAATTAATTGATAATTAATTGGATGGAGAATAAAGAGTATTTTTTTATGAATTTGGTGGTTATTGTAATTTGATCATGATCAAATTGATTCATCTATGCATGTTTAATTGAATATGTAATAATACATGTTGATGTAATTTGATAAAAAAATTTAGTCATTATAATTCTACTTGATGAATATAATTAAAGGTATGTTAATACAATATAATTCCAGAAGTTTATTGAAACTAGAATGTATTCTAGAAAGCATGTTTAAATTAATATTTTAATTAATTCGGTAGCTTGTTATAGCTAGATACCTTAGGTTTCCATTGTTGGAACCTATGAATAATGAGTTTGTTAATTCAATAATGGATAAAAACTAGTTGTTTGATAAGGATAACCACTAGGGTGTATATTTCCTATTTTCATTATAAGGTTGAGAGCCTTTTGATAAAGCTATGAGAGCTTGTTTATGTGTGAATTAAGGATTCCTTGTTTTAGGGATTAGATTTCTCTATTGTCTATTATTATTTGATTCCTACATCTTTTTTGATGTGACGGATTTCCCTAGGATGGATGATCTTTTTTATTCCTAGGATGGATGAGTTTATATGAGGAGGGGAGGCCTACATAGTGTGGAAGGAGATGATTCATGTGATTGTGAGATTCATCAGGATATGTATGTTGGTATTAAGGATGAAACTCGAGATGATGGACTGGGTTGAAGTTGGTCTTTCCCATTGATGTGATAAAGATGGACTCTTTCTTAACATGAATATGTTTAATTGTCTATGGTTGGGTTTCTTGTTTTATCAGCATTCCATTCCCCACTAATTGAGGTAGTTTAACGTGCATTGTTGCATATTTACTCTTGGTAGTAGCCTATGATAGTTTTCCAAGAGTACTTAGAATATGGAATGACATTATAATGTTTTATAAATTATTAACCTGTGTGGTTGGTAATTATGGAATGAAAATTATAGAAATATTTTAATCTTGAAAAACCATGGACACAATTTGGATTATGTTTATAAGGAATGGACTTTACTCTGATGATTAAAGAAATGAAATTTATAATAGTGCTATTGGTTAATTAATGACTTGTGAATTAATTAGTGTAAAGTGAATTTTCTAATGATAAGAATTAATTTTATGTAGATCTATTAGTGATTGTGTACTTATAGTGTATCTAGTCTTATCAGTGGTATCCAAGAGTCTAAGTGATGTTATATGGATTTGAATTTAAGCCAAGGTTATGCCTATAGTTTTTTTGTGTCATATATTATATCATATATATTTTGTGATTTCATACACTTTCCCACCCATATTGTTTAATTAAAATGACACCTAGTGGACTCTAAGAGGGAGTTTTCCCCCAATATCTATTTGGTAGGATGGATGGTTGACTAACACCTTTGGCCCCACTCTCTTCTCTTGGTAGATACTTTTTATAGTATACACAATAGTTATTTTTTCTATATTATTGTGTAGAGGGTTTTCAAGGCGTGTAGTTGTTTTAAACATGATCATCCATAGATATAGTATCCTATGTATTATTATAGATATGATGTGTATAGTTGTTGATGTCTTGAAACACCCTGATATTTTGTGAAATATTTTTTTATGAATTAGTTTAATCTTTTTGATATTTTGAATTTCACACAACTATTAATATAGATTTTATTATATGAAAGAACTTATAAAAACCAAGTTATGCTTCTGCTATATGAAACAATTAGATTAACTTTCATCACACGCAGTACTATGTTTGACTTGGGTTACACACAATTTTGAGTTCCTTCAATACATTTCAATAGTCACAATGCTAATTTTAGCCTAACTACAATATACTATTAATATTTTTATTAAAATATTATCATAGTTACCACTGAGCCATTGGAATGGAATTTAAGAATAAGATTAAATAAATTATTAAAATATTATTTACACATGTTTATTAGATGAATCCTTTGGTTATTAATTAGTTATAAATTAATGTAAGGACTAACTAGGAATTAGAAAATTCATTTTCTACGAAAACTATTTTTCAATGTATAAACACTATTTTATATCGATATATTAAAAAACCCACATTTGATGAATTTTTTAATAATATTTATTTCTTATATAATAAATAAAAAATTTTACAATCATACAATAGATTTAATATGAATGAAATTAAAATAAACCCAATTTTATGAATAAAAATATGTATTTTTCAAAAAGTTAATTTTACTGTTTTCTAAGGGAACCCCCATTTTAAAAATAATTTTTTACACTATTATAATTTTAATTTGAAAAAAGCTCATTTTTTAATGTGGTATATCAAAATTTACTATGGGGGGATTTTTTTTATTTTTCAATGATGTTTGGTATTTTGATAAAGAGTGAACAATACTGAATTTTAATTTAAAGGTGAGTTTTAATCTAGTTTATTTATCTAGATAAATTATATTTTAATTTTGTTTTATAGAAAAATTATATCAATTATATATAAATTAATCCAATTTAGGTCATCAGAACCAATTTTAAATTTAAATTGGATATAAAAACAATTCAATCATTTGGACTCTTTCACTTTAAAAACCAGTAGTGTCATCCCGTCTGTGGCATTAATTTTAAAATTATTTCTAACAATTTGGTGATTATAATTTGGAAAAGTGGATTATACATTTGATATCGGAATAGTTTATAATTTCATGTAAGTTTAACTTATTTTTTTACCAAAAATATCAGTGAAAGTAATTAAAATTAATTACAGTGATAAAGGTAAACAAGTGTTAACTTAAGGGTTAAAAATTAATCATAAAAGTATAAATAACCTAGAAAAATGTAAAAAATCCATTTTTTGGACTTATTTTGGCCAATTACCCTCTTATATACGAAATGGAAAATTATTAGAGGCACATGATGTAAGGGAGACCCTTTAGTAGTGTTTCTTTTTTATATTTACTAGATTTCCACTCCTCCTCTACTATAAAAGGGAACTCACCCACTAACTTCCTAACACCGATCAAGAAAAATTGGATCATCCAAACAATTTGCAAATAATATACCGAATTTACTCATCTCAAACTTGAATCCTCAATTTGGTAATAAATACAACCAAGGAATACATTTGGTGCAAACCAAAAGGAGTTACCCAAATAAGAGGTAAGATCCTTCCACAATATCTTTTGTTTTGTTTTCATTCTTCAACCCCTCAATTATTCTAATTGCATTATTATATAAAAATATAATTATCGTAAATATACTTATATGGTTTTATGTTATTTTTTACACATAAACTCATACACACATCCTTCAAGTGGGATATTCAATCATCATTCATGTGTACAGTGGACTACCGCCTCGCTAACCAATGTTTATGTTCTTCCATTTACACCTTTCAAGGATAGAAATAATAATAACATTCCTATTTTTATATTATATTTATTATATTTAGGATATTTATTATTTATTTATTATTCTATATTTATTATACAAAATATACCTTGGTGCTTTCCATTTTGAGTAAATATGATAACTTTCAATATGGACGTGTGGACTACATCCTAGTCAAAGCGATGTGATTCATTCACACATTGCATGGAATGTATTAAGTATGGGTTTAATAAATATAAATGATATGTATGAAATAATAAAACTACTTGAATGATAATATATATATATATATATATCATTAACTTTCTTTCTTTAAATATGAAAATTAACTGAAAACAATGTTCATGCATATGTATGACCAACTGTCTCTATGAACGTTGTATCCCATTTAATATTTATATATTTTTTATATTATTATAAATATTTATATACTGAATATATATAATATTTATATCATTTTTAGATTCATTAAATCTTTCAATCATGATCTATGTAAGAGTATTAAGAATAACAAGTCGATACATAACTAAAAAAAGCAGATATTACTTAAAACGTGACATTAACATGGAATTATTTATAAACAGGTAATATAATATCATAATAAAATTATATATAGTATTTTATATAATAATATGTTTATATTATAAATTTATAATAAACTTATATTTATTATACATCTGGTTTGAATGTGTATCAAGAAAGTCAACACTTCAGGTAATGATTTTCTTGTCTCAGTTTTATTTATGTGAGATTTATGCCTTATTACCTTATTCACCACTAATTTATTTTGTGTAGTGTATATACTACCCATTAATGTATTATTTTATTCTTATAATTAAATTTTTTGGTACTAAAATCTCCCTTTGATGAAGTTCTTTTTCTGGGTTTTATGGTTCCAAAGTTACTAAATCGGTAAGGTAATTTGGTCTCAATTTTCTTTCTTTGAGACACCTTTCATGTTATGCACCTATAAATTTCAATGATGTGTATATACTTCCCTTTGACATGTTAGATCATTACTATAATTATTTTAATTATATTTTAAGCTTCATTTAATGTTATTATTTCCAAATTATTATGATTCAAAATTACCAAAGTGGAAACAGTTTATTACTACAGTCTCATTGTTTATCGATATTGTTTATGATTACACTTAAATTGATGAAATATTAGAAAACATAACTTAATAAAAATCATGAATATCTGTATCCCCTGCTTTTCCATGACATCTCCATGTATTGGTGAAATTTTTTCACTCTTCGGTACTTAAGATAATTAAGAAAGTATTTTTAAAAAAATCTGACATTATCTCTCACTTAGATCATAAATTTGTATTATTCACAAAACCAAGTTTTATAAAAATATTTTCAATTTTTATACTATGATGTGTAAAATAAATTTTCATCCCTATTTTACTGTTTTAACAAAGAAAATTAAAAGTAAACTCCTTGTCTTTTTCCAATCAAGAAACTTTTCTAAACTTTTTACAGGGCAAAATAAATGTTAGACATGTACATATTTACCCACGATTATTTCTTTTGAGATTAAATTGAATGTTTACAAGGTTATTTCTAAAATAAAATTTTTTTACTAATAATATTTTTATTTTTTTGAAGATTGATTTCAAATAAAATGTATTTAAAAAATGTTTTATATAAGAAAAAAATTTAAAATGGTTTCCACAGCCACTTTTATATGTTTTCAAGGTTATTTTCAAAAGAAAATGTTTTAAAAGTGATTGTGTTTTTAAAAGTGTTTTTTTAAGAAAGGATATATTCCTTAAAAAAATAAATTATTTTTCATGATTCCTTTATATTTTTTCAAAGTTGTTTCAATGAAAATGATTTTGAAAATGTTATATGTTTTGAAAAGTCATTTTCAAACAAAAGTTAGGATCTTTCCAAATCCTTCTCTAAATAAGACGATATCCTATGATATAGTTTATGATTTAATAGGGTTATAATCCATGGATACCATTATTATTCCTTTTTTTAAAAGTTTCTGATTAATATGATGTGTTTTTTAGGAAACTCGTTTCTCTTCATTGGGTTATACCATGAGGAAAAACGTATGAATTCTACTTCATTTTGTTGGTTATTCTATGATGAAATGATTATGAAACCTATATATTTTCCATAAATTATGATATGATGGAATTTTTATGATACCCAATTCATTTCATGGGTTATGATATGATGTTTAAGAAACCTAACTTTTTACAGTTCATGATATGATGAATATTTTATTATCTTATGGTATATGTGTGTATGATTTCATTATTTGATCGGTAGGACCTATATCCCCCTCCAATTAATTGGGTAATGATTTATATATCTAATGAGATAGACATGTATATAAAAAGGAGTAAACATGGATCAGTAATACTGGGATGGAATGGGGAGTGAACATGGTTCAGTAATACAGGGCTAGAATGAGGAGTGAACTCAGTTCAGTAATATTGGGCGGGAATGGGAGTAGGAACTAGTTCAGTAATACATGATAGGAACAAGGAGTAAACTCTATTCATTAATAAATGTCTATATTGGAAGGTGAACCTAGTTTAGTAATATAGGATTGGAATGGGGGTGAACCCAGTTCAGTAATGGAATTTTTCCACTAAGATGGTCTTGGGAGTGAACATTGATTACTAAGATGGTTCAGGGAGTAGACCCATTCCACTAGGATAGCCTTATAATTAAGACTTGAATAGTATGGAAATAATTATATATATTTATGTTTCTACCAAAAACACATGTATTATGATTATGTTATAATATCATGGATCATAATCTTTATTTCCCTATGATTCATGAATTATGAACAACCAATATGTATCCCATGACTCTTTATTGTGATATTTTATAAGCATGGTATAATATTATAATTTTAAGTTCATGTTATCATACCCTTAATCACATTTTATGCTTACATATATCCCTTTTTACCCTTACTGATCATCTAATGTAACAAAACGATATTTTGTTAATATTTTTTTTGAATTAATCTATTCCTTTTGAGATTTTTTTCAGTTCACACAACAGAGAAAATAGTGTATTTCATATTAAATAACTATGTTTGGATTTTGTTATATGCAACACCAAGTTATTAATGAAATACATGGAACAAAAGTTTTATCATTCTCTACATGAAACGATGAGGTTATCTTGCATTACACACAACAATGACTTTCCTTGATGGCTTGTGTAACATGCAATAAAATGTTTTACTGAACATTAATACATTAATAAAAAATTATTATTTAATATAGTAAGATATAACCTAGCAGTTAAATTATAGGTTATTAATATTATTAACTAATTTATGGTAATATATTTTTTACACAAATATAATAGGAATTCATAGGTTACTAATTAATTAGAAATGAATATGAAAACCGATTGAATATAAAGTGAAATATAATTATGGTCACTAGGTTATTTTGCCCTAATAAATTAAATTAATTAAAATTTAGTGAGTGATACTAATTTCATATATTTTTTATTGTAGGGTCCTGAAAAATCCGCAAAGCAGAATGAGAATCCCTTTAATTTAAGAGAGTATTCTACCCAATTTCCCTCAAGGAATTGGGCAAAAATGTGGAGAATACACAAAGGTTGGAAAAAGACAAACCGGTCCAACATTGATGGTACATGGCCTATTCAGCAAGTTTCCCCCTCCGTGGACTGTTGTCATTCGCAGAACAGAGACGGGGCTCCTCCGCGGGTGCGAAGCAGGATGGGCGCCAGGCCGGTCCACTGACACAAACCATGCCAGCAGGCCCATGCCGCATGCTCTGTCGTTCGCAGAATAGAGGCAGAACCCGGCGTGGCCGTGAAGTGCCCCTCGAACCGATTTGGATCGCGGGTGAGGTGCATTCAATGCCCCTACAAGTTGCATATTTTTGACCGAGTCATCCGTAAACCGGGTTTTCAGTCATGGGCCTCTACAAAAGGTGCCCCATGACCACAATGGACCCCTTTTCCTCCCATCTATAAAAGGACATCGAAAGGGAGAAAGGGGGAGATCGATCAGATTTGGGTTGAAGGATTTCAAAGCAAAGAGCTTAGGATTTCGCAAACAGCGAAGTTCTAATTCATAAACCAAAACAGGTATGGAACTAGAAACGAATTAATAAGGAACCGGAAACACATAACAACTTGGTGAACCGCGAACTTAAAATAACAAAAAAAAATGAAGACCGCAAACCATGGCCCCTCCGCAGATGCACTCCCCACGGACCAAGGAGCTTATGCCCGTTTTCTGATCCAATGCACCGCATAGCACCCTCCTACGCGGGAAAATCCATGACCGATGAACCCTCTACTAGAGTCGCCCTTGGCCACCGCTACTCGCGCGGACTCTACCACATACCAACCTGGTATGTGGGACGAAACTGAAGCCGCTTACCCCCTGGTACACGGGATGCCCATCTGTCCGCGGACCACCCTAGTTCACGGATGGCCTCTCTAGCCACGTAGCACCCCCTCCATGAAGTGCACCACTCCTCATACACCTGTGTGGCCCGCCAACTCCTTCCATGTTCCCATCCCCTGAGTCAGATATAATCCTTCCAATCAGACCTGATACTTCAAAACCCCCTCATTGGCCCATTCACCGGCCCCGAGCCAAGGCCTCCACTGTATCCACCGGATTTGTGTGATGTAATCATTAGGCACATCAGTGCACCATTTTTAGTTCACATACCCACGGTAAGAGAGGTCGAGGGGATTTCTCCGGCCCTTGAGTGGGTTCCTGAGGCATTCATGGGTTCACATTCCCATGGTAATGCAGGGTCCGAGACCAGAGTCCCCTTTCTACTAATCCACTCGCCAGATTGAGTGACCCTACTTCCATTTCCCTTCAACTCCGACAGTGGGCACTTCTCCCCTCTTCTGGGAGTGAACAGGGCATCTTCCCTGGTGTAAGCCCCTATCTTTTCTTCCCGGAGGTAGCACCCATGCACCTCCGTATTTCCCCAGAGCAAGGGGGCCAAGAGGGGAGATGGGCACAGGGGATTTCGTTATCATTTCCCTCTCCCTCTATGATTTGTCACCATTGGGCCTCCATTATGGAGTAAGCCCTGAATTCTCAGGTCGCCCTATGCCTAAGCCCCACTTCGCTTCCCGCGGATGCACCTTTCACGATGTGATCATCAGGTCTCTGCTACCTCTTGTTTCTTACACCGAGCATGAATCACGTGGTCTTAGGGTAAGCACCGACCCTAATGCCTCCTCCTACAAACTACAAGGACTTTGATCCATGTCATGGCATGGTACGTAGGAATCCTCCATGAGGTTCAATCCCATTACCCATCAATCCCCTGGTCCATCTTCACGTCGGTTCGCCGACACCACCTCCTAAGAACTATGAGGAATTTGATCCATGTCAAGGCATGGTCCATAGGAAGCCACCACGAGGTTCAATCCCATTACCGATCGGAACCTCATTCCAGCTTCACGTCGGTTCTCCGACACCACCTCTTTTGAACTACAAGGACTTTGATCCATGTCAAGGCATGGTACGTAGGAAGCCTCCATGAAGTTCAAGCCCATTACCCATCGAACCCTTGGTCCAGCTTCACGTCGGTTATCTGACACCACCTCCTATGAACTACGAGGACTTTGATCCATGTCAAGGCATGGTACATTGGAAGCCTCCACGAGGTTCAAGCCCATTACCCATCAGACCCCTGGTCCATCATCACGTCGGTTCTTCGACACCACCTCCTATGAACTATGAGGACTTTGATCCATGTCAAGAAATGGTACATAGGAAGCCTTCATGTGGTTCAATCCCACCACTCGGCCATTCCAATCTCCCCTACACATCGGTTCTTCCTTCGTCCCGCATGACGTTAAACTGTACTCCCGAACTATGTGCACTTTGATCTCTACCTCTCAGGTGGGGTACATATGAAGCCTCTTTGAGGTTCAAGCCCAACAATCAATTAATCCAACCCCCCCCCCCCCTCGTTACATCAGTTTACCCACATATCGGGCCACCATAGAGTGTAAGACCTGTCCCAAACCGAACTACGAGGATTCGGATACCTCTTGCAAGGATACATAGTAAGCCCGTATCACGGGTTCGATCCAAATGCTCAAGTAATTATATGTCCCCCCAGACGACAATAAATTCCATAGAACCCAATTATGAGGCATCAAACCAGTGACTTCTCAGTGAATCCAAAGTCTTTGGAGTCATTAATCCAATGGGGGATCGTAAACCTCGGTCCTAAATGATTTTGAATCCCTGTGTTCAGCTGACCATTTCCAACCAGGAGTAATCTGTTGATACTGTGCTTGGGTATAAACCAAAGATTTAAAAACATATGAACACGTCTTAAATATATAAGAGAGTCCTGGAATATGAAATAATCCCCCCCTAAAAGGGTTGATGAGCCCGACTTCCCATCCTCTCGACCAATGTGAGTTCTTAAGCATCGCTGGCCAAATCACCAGGCGAACGCCTTCCTTTGGAATGTAGGTCCACATATTGTTGGATATGGAACTATTGGGCGTTTTGAAATGAATATTGATATACTCGACCTTAGAAATTGAGCGGAGCTCAGCCCTCCGTGAGATCGACAGTCAGACGTGTCGGTCCAGTCCATCCGATTCGTCGTGAAACAAAAAAATGGTGAACCCAACATGAATCTTTAACCAAGCATGACGGATTTAACCTAATCTCACTTTGTGCCCCCTTACACTCACAAGGAAGGCCAATCAAGGTCATTAATTATGAAAGGGATCATGAGATTCTTCTTTGATGGGTTTTTTGTTTTTATTTGTTAAATTATTTGACAGGTACCGCACAAGACTCCCTTCAATCCAATGGCATCACGGAGGAACTTGAAGGTGCGCGCTTCAAGCTACACAGTGACCGGACATCCTCCCCAATGGAGGACCCCATCACCTACCTAGCATCTTCAACACTGGGTCTCGGATGCATTGATCAGAGAGTATCACTTAAACGGTACTCTCCTGATGGTGGAGGCGGCCATGCAAACCCTCCAATCCCCCAAGACTCACCGGTCTCCTACCCAGTAGTGGCCGCAAAAGCAAATCCAGACGGCCCCTGTTTCCATCTCAAACCATTTCATTAGTCTATCCCCAGAACGAGACAATGCGTACCTCCCTTATCATAGGGAGTCAGATGAGGTCGACACTGAGGACTTCATCCCCAGGAAATGGGGGTTCCTCTCCAAGGCCCCCGTCGGAAGGCGTCATCGCGGTCACGCCACGACTCAACATCCTCACGCTAAGGAGGATTTTTCCCCGAGGATCTAAGCCCATGATCCCCGAGCTCTGGCCCCTCGGACCTCCCGACGAGGGTAGCAAACATACAACCAGGGACCGGTCATCACCCTTGTTTCTAAGGAGGACCTCCGCTGCCTAGTCATAGAGACGTATCACGAGCAGGCACATACACTTTCCCGCTCCTCCAAGGTCCGCCATCTAGACACAATGGCATCATATGAGCAGGCGAACATCCCCGCCGAGCTCTATCAAGCTCGTCGCTCACACACAACAACACCTAACCAAAAGGCACTTCTCCCTGGCCGGGGTCGTGAAGCCCCGCAACCAGACATGGTGGTGACCTAGCGCCTGTAGGACCAGCTCCTAGCAGATGCTCCTGATGCCTACCACCCCGATATGGGGGCAATCAACAAAGTCTGCCATCCATATGTGGCGGCAATTAATAGGCATGCACATATCCCTGCCAAAAAAGTCTATTGACTCAATACGATGGGGAACCAACATATACAGGGCCAAATCCCTATGGATGCTGGTAAAGTCCGCCATATCAATGTGACGGAAAAGGGAGAGATAAACCGGCATATCCTAGCATAGGGGCAGACTCGTTCACCTGCCCCGACACAGGAGAATTGTCAGTACCCACTAACCACCAGAGGACCAGAGCAGGATATTCCTACTCCGATACCGGAATGGGCCTTTATACCCGTTCCATCCAAAGATTTCTCTCTAAATATCCTGGAAATGATAGAGTAGCAAGTATAGATCCCAGATCATATCTCGCAGACTTTCCATAATGTAATTGCATTAGCGGCAACAGCA
This sequence comes from Viscum album, assembly GCA_963277665.1. Lineage (NCBI taxonomy): Eukaryota > Viridiplantae > Streptophyta > Magnoliopsida > Santalales > Viscaceae > Viscum > Viscum album. The sequence goes on from OY728122.1 coordinate 1,713,370,364, forward strand.
AGGACTCGGGCTCGTGAGCCCATCTCCCCAATTGAGGTGACTCATATAAGAGACCAGATAGCCGCCTCAGAGCAGATTTGCATCCCTGATTCCTCCCAGGAGTGTCGTTGGCTATATTTCGTGACGCAAGGGCAACCATATCGAGCAGCTTCACTTATTCCAACAGGGGGACACCGGTCTATCATGGTGGATGATCTAGATCATGAATATATCCCTACTAAAACTAAAGATGTTCGTCAGCATATCCCGGATGCATAACAGGACCCAATTAGAAATGGACCCAAAGGTGAAGGTCATTATCAATAGCAGACGATCCCCACTACCTGCAAGAAAGCGCCCCGAACACGCCAAAGGCAGCCAGAAAATAAAGAGGGGGTTCATGAATCCACTATGCTCGAATTTGGGGTTCCCAACGCTACTAAGCACATATCGAAGGCTCGAAACACTTCCCACCCATTACCATATTATGGGAGTGGAAGTAGAAGTTGTGAAGGTCCTCCCAACAATGTCACTACCAGCAGCTATGAAGGTCCTCCCCAGAGCACCCGTGGGGGCCTCCCCCTTTGGCATATAACGATCGATCACGAGATCTCCTATTTTGATGCGAGTCACAGAAACCCTCTGTGTGACAAGAAGATCAAGCAGAAATAAGGCCCTCCACATGATGCAGTCCACCTTAAAGGTCCTCCCTAGGGTATACACTACAAACAATCTCCATGTGGTGGGACCACAGATTATGATAGTAGTCCTCGCTATCGTAGTTGAAACTACGTTGGCCCTCCCTGCAGTGATGTATCATCACGACAAGAATACACTCCCCTTGTCATGGACTTCCCTGAAGGCCCTTCCCAGGGGTTACATTGCAACAACACTCCGCGTAGCCAGGCGTCGTATCACGGTGGTAGTCCTTGCCAGTCTGATAAGAGAGGTCCTCCCCATAGATACATCAGGAAATGAGGAGGACCTCCCCTCTTTGTGGTACATTCTGAAGGCCCTCCCCTGGGTGTACCCTGCAGACATTCTCCCTACAATAGCTGTGATTGTAGTCCTCGCCATTGTGTCTGCCATTGCGAAGGTCCTCCCCACAATGGCCTCAAGCAATAAGAAGTTCCTCCCCTTGTCATAGTGTTTCTTGACGGTCCTCCCCAGGATACACATCGAACGTCAAACCATGATGGTCATCCTCACCATGATGGATGTTCTTGCGAAGGCCCTCCCCGTAAACAACACTATGCAACCAGAAGGTCCTCCCCTGGTTGCGACATGCCTTGGAGGTCCTCCCCAGGGTATGCACTTCAAACTTCCTCTATGCAGGGAGGCATCAAGCAGTAATGGTAGTCCCCTCCATTATGACATGGAAAGCAGAGGCCCTCCAGCCTAGACGCCGATCAACGAGAAGTCCCTCCCCTCATTGCGGTACATTCTAAAGGCCCTCCCCAGGGTGTACCCTGCACGTTCCCTCCTTGCGGCAACTGTGATGGTAGTCCTCGCCATTGCGGCTGCCATTGCGAAGGTCCTCCCCGCAATGAAATATCATATCAACAACAAGGTCCTCCCCCTACCCAATCAAGCACAGAAAATCCCTCATATTCTGAGGCACTCAGAAGGATGGGATCAAGAATATCAGATTCCCAGCTGGTAACCAACGACTCCCTTCTTCAATCAAGAGATGGTTTGGGGCCACTTTCATCTTCTAAACCGCCTTGGAATCGCCCACATGATGGTTCGACACCTTATGGCCCCACTTCCTCTAACCACACTATCGGTGAGCATCTCAATTGGGTCGACCAGGTAGAGGATTCACTAGTGGAGGATTATGTTGACATGTTGCACCGGAGGGAAAAACTGGCCAAGGATGATATACCAGTTATATTTTGCCCCACGACCACCTCTCGGTTCAACATACCCAGAAAGTTTTCAAAAGTACCTGCGCATGACATCCGCTTCAATATATGTACAACCCTCCGCCAGCTGAAATCAAGCTTCCTGCCCTATGATGGGTATATAGATCACATCAAGATAATAGGAGACCTTCTCCATCACATCGACCAGGAATCTCTTCCTTTGGCATGGCGACCGCGACCTGAGAGGTGTAAAGGAAACATTGAGATAGCCTACCTCTATGCGCTGCACGAGCTGCACCACCTCATTGGTGATGCTCTGACAAGAGTCCATTTCAGAGGGTGGGGAGAACATGGAGCTCTGCATTTCACTCCACTCCCCGCCCAAAAGAACCTGTTCGGCGTAGTATCTTCCAACGTCATCATGACAATACAGTGATCGAGTGGTCTCCCTATTCGGGAGAGGCGGCACACCCAGCAGAAACAGGCCTTGAGAAAGTCCCATAAGCGTCAGGCCCGACTGGAACGATCCATTCACGAACTCCTAAATTAGGCCACCCAAAGCATAAAACAGTCCCCTCGCCTAAGAGAGTCCAATCATCATTCATTGCTTACCTCCCTAGAAGGGATTGATTCATAGGTGAACTCAGCATCAGATCTGGTTCACCCCCGAATGGGGGGATGCAAGATCAGGCAAGTAGTGATAGCAGCAGCCACTGCCGTAATCTTGGGTCAACCCCAGTCTACAGGGCTGGGGGAATTATTAACAACAAATTCCCTCCGTAAGACCAATAAAAATGGGAAAAGACTCAACGTCTATGGAATGGATTCAGCCCCATCCCATAGGGCTGGGGGCATTTTTACTACCCCAACAACAACCTCCCCCACGAGAATTAGTATTTTCTCATCTAGGGAGGACAATCAGAGGAGGAGGTGTCTGCCCTATCTCATCCTTCAAATCACCATCCCCTTCAAGAGGGAGGCGTACCGCAAGGTTGCATCAAAGAACTATCCATGTCACCCTTCATCAAGGAGTCTGAAAATGAACCCAGGACAGGAAGGGGAGGGCCAGTAAAAGGTGTTGGAGATCCTCTTTTTATTTGGAAGATGACATCTCCTCCACCCTATGATATGAATCCATCAATTCCATAGAGGTTAACCCTACGGGTGACACCAGAGATGATGCAAATCTGGATGGATCGGGAGACGATGGTTCCAATCAGGTTGTGACTCATGACGAACCACCGGGTGTGCACACCCGGAACCAAAGGGCCGCCCACAATATGGCCTCCCTTCCAGCTACCCCTCCTCCACTTACCCTGTGAGCTTCCAACAAGCATAAGAACAATGGACTGGTTACCCTTAACCTGCCTCCTTCTCTCGATAAAAATGAGCCACTTACACTCAAAGAGAGATTCGATCAACAGGAATAGGAAATGAAATAATTGAGGTGGTTCAATGTCGAGCTACTCTAGAGGAATCATCTTATTGAAAGAACTTCCCAAGAAGAGCCACACCTTGCACTCCCAGAAAGTGCACCTCAACAACCAGGGTTTTCCCCAACAGACGAAGCACCGTCAGGGCCCCCACCCAATGAGGTGCCTGGTCCGTCCAACTACCTGAGCATGGAATCGGGTGAATACCAAAACATCCCTCCACTCAGGAAGCAACCAGAGCGAGTACGTATGAACCCTCCAAAGGTGTCACAAATGGCACATGCACCCTTGGTGCTGACTGAGCTTGATCCCCAAGCAATGCCTCGGGCTACACCTGCCCATGACCAGGCCCAACAGGATGTAAACCAAGTTCTCACCCACACCATCGAGGCACTGACAACTCGATTGGAAGAAATGGAAGGTCAACACGCTTCGATACAGCCAGAGAAAAATCCCTACCCAGATTGGGTGAGCAACATGCCCCCTCCACCCAATTTTGGGATCCCTGTATTCCCTGTTCTCAATGGATCAGGCAATTCAAAATAGCATTTGATGCACTACACATCTTATTGCAACCCTATGATGGGAACTGTGGAACAACAAGAAGCAGTGAAACTTAGATGATTCGTACGGACCATGCAGGGATCTTCCTTAATCTGGTATACGAGTCTACCAGCGCAGTATATAAAAAATTGGGAAGACCTTCGGTAGCAGTTCCTATTTCACTTCAGCTCGACGTTGCCTAAAAAACGGTCAGCGACCTCATGAATTGCAATCAGTGGGAGAACGAGAGGGTCTCGGATTTCATCGCCAGATGGAATGGTCTGACCTACTCTCTGAGCAGTCCAATGCCTCAAGATGAGATTCTTTCCATATGCATCGATAATATTCGAGATGAGCTATAAACACCGCTCATACTATTGGATTATACCACTGGCTTCCACCATCTCTCATCCATCGCCCTGAGAATTGAGGACTCCCTGCAGTGGACTAATATGAAGTCCTGAATAGCCTCTCAGGCTCCTACAAAGAGAGCAGCTAGAGCTGAAGCATCTTCAATCACGCTCAAGCCATCCCCTGTGCTCGCTCCACCGCTCAGGCTTCCACCCAATCGTCAAGGGCCCCATGTATATCAGTGGCTGCCTCCGCCTAAGCGGGACGATTAGAGAGGATCGAAGAGGAACCAGTTTGAGTAATGAAGACACAAATTATACCCGTTCCTAGAGGACCAAGTCCACGACTATTTCATCACTGCCATGAATTTCAACTTTCTCCACCTCCCGGAGCTAAGGAATCCCAAAGAAGTAGGTCGTGATGACAGTCCATATTACTATCCCTACCATCGAATGTTGGGGCACAATATCCGAGAATTCTTTGTCTTCAAAGACCTCCTGTAAAGGATGGTAGACTCTGGGCAGGTCGAGCTGGGACTACCCCCAGTGCATGTGACATATATTTCTACCACTGACTCTGACAAAGGGGAGGGGTGGCAGGAAGTCACTAGTAGGAAGGGGAATAAATTTGATGACTAGATGACTCGGAAGACTGTCAACCGAGATAAGGGTATACATAGATCTCAAATACAGCAGCTGGTGTTTCTGCTAATAGCCCCTAATGCTGCACAGCCAACAATATCGGCTTCACCACCCTCTAAGAGTCGGTCATCCAGGCATAATAGAAAAGGGAGGAGACAAGCGCCTAAAGAGGAGAAGTCCACAATGAGGCTGAAGCTAGCCCCAACACTGTTGGATTTTATGCCCCCAAACATGGCGCCATGGGCACTGACCCTCCAATTGGCACCATCAGGATCAACCGACCAGGTTGACCTGTCACAGGATGAGGAGCTAATATTTGGTTCCATTAACATCATCCATATAATGGAATCATTCCCTGACAAAGGGTATGGTTATGAACCTGTGTTCCCAACACAAGGGGTCGAGTGGAGGAATCGAATAATTAGGGGATACCAGAGGAGACACAATCGTGACCGAAACCAACCCTATGGTTCTACCCCAGCCCAAATCGTTAATATCGCAGAAACCCACTGGAGATCCCTTCAACAGACTCAACAGGAGAAAGAATATACCTCCACCTCCAAAAGTGGCCACTTTCGCCCAGTCATTCTACGGTACACATTAGAGGAGGAACAAGTTCCTAGCCGGCTTGTGCGTACAAACAGACTAGTCGGGCCGAATCCCCAGAACGTGGGAACACCTTCAACCTCCAACCATGTGGCCGGTCCTTCCTCATCACATACTCTAGCTCCCAAGACGCCTACTAAAAGTCTCTTTGCATTAGAGAATTGTCGGCTATTGGAGGAGATATACGATATCCTTAAGAAACTGTCTTCAGTACCAGCCAAGCTGTCAATCCTGGATGCCCTAAGTTTATCAGCAGATCTCAGGGAGGTTCTTATTGAAGCCTTGCTCAGCCCCCAAGAGCTTCATGTCGAGGTAGCTGCCACCAAGATTTACCGAACATTGACTAGCCTGGATGAATACAATGTGGTGATTTCCTTCACCGGTCAGGATGAAGATTCCATCATGCAAGGACATATCAAACCACTATATGTGTCTGGCACACTAAATGGAGTTGAGGTCTACAATGTCATTATTGACAACGGCTCTAGAGTTAGCCTCATTCCCCTATGGACACTCTGTAAATTGAGCTACAATGAGGATGATCTAATACCCTATGCCACAACTCTACTGAGTTACGACAAGAGTGAACAGAATCCAATGGGGAAAATCAAGCTAAAAACCCATTTTGGTGACCTTGTGGACAAATCTGAATTCCTGGTGGTCTGATAGAACACAGTATTCAATTCCTTTCTTGGAAGGTTATGGCTCCATAAGCACATGGTTGTTCCTTCATCCTACCACCTGTGTATCAAGTATGGCATCAATAGAAAAATGGGACATTGCATGCTGACAAGGCCCCTTTCGAGCTCTCCGAGTCACACTACATTGACGCAGGGTTTTATGAGAAAAAGAGAAAGAAGACTTCGCTCGATAGTATTGACTGGATCCTAGATCCAAATGGTCTGGAAAGTGTTCCAGACGACCCCCTTAAGTAGTTCAGTAGATCCTATGTGTGTCCCATCAACCTTGTTGAGAGCAGGGGTTCAAGTCCGGACACGCACTCAGCTGTCCTCATGACTTCAGCCATAATAGCTGAGCATAGTAGTGCAGAAACGATTGTTAACCCTCAGTTTGGGGATGAATACTTGAGTAGGGACACCCACGATGCCTCACCTTCGGACTCCCAAGAGCCCATGCCAGGAACTCTCCCCCCGTTGGATCAAGAAGATGAGAATGAGGAAGAAGAGGAGGAGGATCTTAGGGATGAACCTCCCGCATTTGAGGAGGGTATCTCCGCCATTGTGGACGAGCTCAGGAAAATAAACCTGGGTATCGATGAGGACCCGAGGCCCACTCTCATTAGTACAGCCATGTCTCCTGAGGAGCATGAGGTATACACCTCCTTCCTGAAGCAACACCGAGATGTTTTTCCTAGAATTACACAGAAATTCCGGGACTCGATCCCAAAGTGGAGACCCACCACTTAGGTCTTCCAGAAGACCCCTGGGGCTACAAGTAGGCCTCCAGAAGAATGCACCCCTCACATGCTACCAAAATAGAGGCTGAATTCGATAAGATTATTAAGGCAGGCTTCATTCGAGAGGTCCAGTACCCCATCTCATTGGCCAAAATTGTCCCCGTCAAGAAAAAGAATGGAAAAATCCGTGTTTGCATCGATTTCAGAGATCTCAATCGACATTGCCCGAAAGATAATTTCCCAATCCCGATCACTAAATTATTAATCGACGCAACGGCCGGGTATGTGGCTCTCTCCTTCATGGACGTTTATTCTGGGTATAATCAAATCAGTATGGCCCAAGAAGACGAAGAATCCACTACCTTCAGGGCCCCCCAAGGAGTATTCTAGTAGAGGGTCATGCCCTTTGGTCTCAATAATGCCAGCGCCACATATCAACATGCCATGTATCGTATCCTTAAACCATTCCTAGGAAGATTCGTCGAATGCTACATGGATGACTTGGTGGTCAAATCTAGACAGCGCTCAGATCACCTGTCAGACCTTGAGGCCATCTTCAAAAAACATCGACAACATAGCCTGAAGATGAATCCCTTGAAATGTGCCTTAGGTGTTACCTCAGTAAAATTCCTTGGCTTCGTCGTACGCCATCATGGAATCGAAGTCAACCCTGAAAAGACATAGTCTATCCTCCGCCTACCACCTCCCCGCAATCTCACTGAGTTGAGAGGATTACAAGGACACATGGCCTATATTAGGCGGTTTATAGCCAACGTTGTGGGAAAATGACTTCCCTTTACTACTTTAATGAAGAAGGGGGTTATGTACCAATAGACAGATGAATTCCAAGAGGCGTTCGACAGCCTAAAGATATACCTCTTAAGCCTTCCAGTGCCCATGCCCCCGGTTGGAGGAAGACCTTTCATCCTATACGTGATGGCCCTAGAGCGGTCACTAGGTGCCTTCCTGGCGTAGAAAAATGATTTTGGTAGTGAAAACAGTCTCTATTACCTCAAACGAACCATGATCGATGCTGAAACTTGATACTCAAACATCGAGAAGAGTTATTTGGCCTTGTTCTTCACAGTTCAAAAATTTTGACATTATCTTCAACATCATGAAGTCTATTTGGTCTCACGTAGTAACCCACTCAAGTACATCCTCAGCCGCTCGATGCGGACCGGGTGCCTATCCTGATAGGAATTAATCCTGCAACAGTTTTACACCCGGTTTGTGCCTCAGAAGGCCATCAAAGTCTAGGCATTAGCAGATTTTCTGGTAGAGCACCCCTCAACCGGGACTACCGCACCAGACGTCATGCTACCTGATGAAGACATCTTCTCAGTTCAAGAGGAGCTCCCAACATGGGAAATGTACTTCAACGGCGCATCCTAAAGCCCAATAGGGAAAATTTTGGTGGATCCCAAATTTAACAAGGTGGTTTTGGGGATAATACACATATCCTCAGAAAAGGCAGTCTTTCCATATTCCTTCCTCCTGTTAGAAGGATGTAAGAACAATGAGGCAGAGTATCAAGACCTCATTGCAGGCCTAGAGCTCACACTCTAGGCACAATTACATCACCTTAATGTAAAATGTGACTCATAACTGGTCATCAAGCATGTTAATGGTGACTATTCTATAAAAAAGGATGAGCTGATTCCCCTATTTGACCATGTCCAAGGGTTAATGGTGGAATTCTCCACAGAACCAACATTGAACTATATTCCCCGGCCTCAGAATTCCCAGGTTGATGCATTACCTAATGAGGCCACAACCCTAGATGTCCCAGACCTGGATGAAATAGTTATTAGTATCGCTCACCATCGAATGGTCTTGTCGTTTGTTCAGACTTGGACAGAAGAAATCAATGAAGTCAGTCTTGTCCCCGAGCCATACACTCCTGCCACCGGCTGGATGACCCCTATTGAAAACTACCTTCAACGGGGAGAAATCCCATCAGACAGGGCTGAACGAGAGAAAATATGGATAAGGTCAATCAACATTGTCCTATACGGTGGCACAGGACAGCAAGAGGTCCTCTACAAATGAGGCCTCGACGGAGTCCTCCTCTGATGCATTGATGGAGAAGAAACCATTGTCGTACTGAATGAAGTGCATGTCGGAGTATGTGGAGCACATCAGTTAGGGTATAATCTTTTCCATCAGGTTTGAAGGCTTGGGTACTATTGGCCCACAGTGACATGAGATTGCGAGCACTTTACCGCAAAATTCCACTCATGCCAAATTCATGCCAACTTCATACACCAACCCCCGGAGTTACTTCATCCGGCTATGTACTCCTGGCCATTTTCCATCTGAAGAATGGACGTCGTGGGACCATATCCTCCCACCCTGACCAAACAATTGAAGTATATCCTCACAACAACCTACTTCTTTTCCAAATGGGCAGAATCTATACCCCTGAAGGATGTCGGGGCATGAAACATTTTCAAATTTGTAAAAGCCAATATCATCACCAGATTTGGTGTCCCTCGTACCATACACATGGATAACGGAACCAACTTCTGCTCTGCTGAGTTGGAGAAACTATACAAAGTATATGATATCAAGGGTAACCACTCATCCCACTACCATGCAGTAGCCAACGGACAGATAGAGGCTTTTAACATGACCATGTCCAACATTCTTCAGAAAATGGTGGACAAAGACAATAAATCATGGATGGATAAACTTCTTCATGCATTGTGGGCTTATCAAACCACAACATCCATCGCTAATCGGGCTACTCTGTACTCATTAGTATATGAAACAGAAGCGGTCCTACCCATTGAGCTCCAATTTCCCTTGCTCCGCATTGCCATTTTTTATCAGTTATCCAACGATGAGTAATCAGAAAAATGGCTAGGTGAATTGGAATAGCTGGATGAGAAGCGGTTGCACACTTTGCACCATCTAGAATTATATCAGAACCGGATCACAGGAGCCTTCAATAAAATGGTCCGTCTTCGATCTTTCTTGGAAGGAGAATTGGTGTTGGTCCTACAGACCCCAATGATACCCAGAAAGAAACCTCCAAAACTGGAGCCCAAATGGGAGGGACCATATGTTATACACAAGGTATACTCAAATGGAGTTTATTCCCTAATCTCCATGGATGGGCAATTCACTACCGCTCCTACAAATTCAAGATTTCTAAAGAAATATTTTGAATAACCAAAAGAAATTTTCGTCCGAGCTGCAGAATGTTAAACTGCCAAGCGCCTTTCGTCCGAGCTGTAGGATGTTAAACTGTCAAGAACCCAATGGTCCAAACTCTATGACCCTTAACTAAGAGTACTTCTTCCTTTCTGCATGATGTTAAACTGTACGGATTTCAAAGAACAATGTACGGCTTGATTCCTGCCCTCGCAGGATACGTAGTGACACCAGAATTCTCTATCCTGGCCCAACCACTCCCAAATGGAAAAAGTTAAAAAAATGCCCCCTTCCCCCATGTACAGACTAGCCCTGCATGGGGTATACCTTTTTTAGGGAACTATGTATATCTTGATTCCTACACTTTCAGGATACGTAGCGACGCTGGGATTATATATCCTGGCCCAGCCACCCCCGGATAAAAAAAGGGGCGTTAAAAAAATGCCTTTTCCCCCGTGTATTGACCAGAACTGTGCGGGGTGTATTATCATTTAAAGAACTAAATATGGATTGATTCCTGCCCTCACAGGATACGTAGTGACGCTAGGATTCTGTATCCTGGTCCAGCCACCCCCGGATAAAGGGGGGGGGTTAAAAAAATTCCCTTTTCCCCCGTGTATGGACCAGATCTGTTTGGGGTGTATTCTCATTTAAAGAACTACGTACGGCTTGATTCCTACTCTCGCAGGATACGTAGTGATACCAGGATCCCCTATCCTGGACCATCCATCCCCAAAGGAAGCTAAAAATTCCCTTTTCTCCCGTTTATGGACCAGACCTGCGTGGGGTATATTATCATTTAAATAACTACGTACGGATTGATTCCTGTCCTCGCAGGATATGTAGTGATGCCAAGATCCCCCATCCTGGCCTAGCCATCCCCAACAAGAGCAAAAAATTCCCTCCATTCCCCCCTGTAAGGACAAGACCCGCACGGGGTGTACTCCAAAAAGAAATATGTGTGGCTTGATTCCTGTCCTCGTAGGATACGTAGTGACACCAGGATCTTATCTCCTAGCCCAGCTGCCAAGAAAAGAAAACACAAGTATATATACCTCTCGTCCTCACCACATGACTTTAAACTACACGGACTTCTTCCTCACCGCACGACGATAAACTACAAGGACTTAGTCACGACCCACCCAAGATATATGGAAAAATGTGGTGGGAATACTCCTGGCACATTTGGATGCATCCTCTCCATACATCAGACTCCACGACCCGGACAATCGCGGATCCTCAGGATCATTCATGGCTATCGGAAGTGGAAAGTTATCGACCCCGGGACACCTTTGCATGACTATGCATACCATGCCCTTAGTGGCTCTGCATATTGATAGCCCATGGCCCATCTACCAAAGGAAAGATTTCCTCAGGCGATCTCTTCCTAGTTCCGTACGCTTACCAGCCTCAGAGCCCCCGTGTCATATCTCCCAATCTAAAAATTTATGGAGCAGTGGTTTTCATGTTCATTCCACTCACACATCCAAATGTTTCTAGGGTATCCCTACCTAGTGAGCCTATGTATCCACCTGTGGTTCATGTGACGATCTGCATTTACAAACTTCAAGTCGAGGCTGGGCCACTTTGACTCGATAGGAAATTGTGGTAAAGATGTTTCATGTATGCTTGGACACCATTATCCCCATATGTCGAACTCTGTACTGCGGATAATCACAGATCCTCATAATCATTCATGGACATCAGAAGTGGAATGTTATCGACCCGTGGACACCTTTGCATGACTATGCATACCATGCCCTCAGTGGCTCTATATATTAATATCCCCTGACCCGTCTACCAAAAGTAAGATTTCCTCTGGCGATCTCCTCCTAGTTCCATACAATTACAGGCCTCAGAGGCCCCATACCACACCTCCTAATCTGGGAAACCCCAGAGTTACAGTTTACACCCTCATTCCCTCACACTTGTTCAATGTATACTAGAGACTCCTAACTCAGTTTCCTTCCATGTAATTGTAGCAGTAGTCACCCAATTGTCTGAACTCTACGACCGTTAAACAAAGAGTACATCGCCCATACCACATGATGTTAAACTGCATGGAGTAAAGGTACACCCCCATGTCCTTGCTGCATGACGTTAAACTGCACAATATCTTTAGTAATGATCCTCGTCTTTACCGCATGACGTTAAACTACACGGAATCCGTCCTTACCTCATGATGTTAAACTGTACAGAATTTGATAATAATAACTATGCCTATGTCCTTACCGCATGATGTTAAACTGCATGGTCAAACCTATCATGGGTTCAGTAAGAAAGGGTGGCTTTCCTCTGTCCATCATTACACGGGCCATACCTACACAAACCACCGTCTCACACCAACGTGAGAAGGGATGACTTCACCCATTCCCGGTAAGTTTAGCCTAGATGTTTCTCCCATATCTAGGCACCCTCTTTTCATAATCCAAACTCTGTGCTCATAGAAATCTGAACTCTCGTAAACCACCCCTGGTGATCCCAAATCTCAACTTCCTTGAACTTGCTCGACTATCGGGAGAATACAATCATTGACTTAAGGACACCTTTGTATGACTATGCATACCATGCCCCCAGTGGCTCTGCATATTGATCGCCCTTGGCCCGTCTACCAAAGGTGATATTTCCTTAAGCAGTGCTTTTCTCCATACGCCTCTTGGCCTCAGATCCCCCATGTCCATCTTGTGATTCAGAAACCCTCTGAGCTAAGTTTTACCAACCTCTATCACAACCCTACTTGAATATGGTGGAACGCCTTTGATGAGATTACCGAGAACCAGGAGAAGTCGTTTCATTATAAATAATGTCCCAGCTGCATGAAATTAAACTGTGCCAAGCTTCAACCATCCTTTATGCTAGATAAATGCATAGGACAGCAGCCCTGTTTCCACACTCTTGATTGATATAGATGTTCTCAAACCCTTTTAGATGTCACACACCCTTTCTAAACCACCCCTGGAAGTTTTCATAATTCTCCAAGCCACCCATGGTGGTTTCCATGAGCTGGACTTCCATGAAATCCTCTAGCCATCAGAAATGGACAGTCATTGACTTAAGGACACCTTTGCATGACTATGCATACCATGCCCTCAGTGGCTCTACATATTGATCACCCTCGGCCCGTCTACCAAAGGCAAGTCTTCCTTAGGCGGTTCCCTTCCTACCTCTACGCGCCGATATGTCTCTCATGCCTTGAGACATGCCCTGCATGTCATTCAAATCTAGACATGTTCCCCCCACATGCGTCTGAAGGGTATTGAGACATATTTTAATCAACCAATCCTCATTGGGGCCCTCACCCCACCATATCTGGTCAAAGCTATTCGACGTAAAGCATCATTAATGATAGTCTTATCGGACGGACTTTAAACCGCTCAAAAAAAGAGGTGCCAAGCCTTTTAGGCTGAAAACCTGAAAAGGGTAACCTAAGAAAAAGCCGAGCTATACCCGCTGGGTCCACACCAAATGGGCCCAGACAAAATTAGGGTATTAACAAAAAATAGAAAAGAAAAAAATTTTGAGGTGGTTTTCTATAGAACCCCAGCAATAGTAAAACTATGCCCGCTAGATGTCATGGTCCAGGAAAATTGTAGCCTATTTCCGTTTTATCATTTTCCTGAATTATGATCAATTATGATTCAGTGAGTTGTTACTTATGAAAAAATTGTTCCAGTAACAATAATATTTTACAGCAAGCAATGATCGACATAGATTTTATTCTGTTTGGGAAAAAAGGAAGGACGTCCACAAGCTGGGGCCTCTCCCTCACAGCGAAAAAAGAGGTAAAATAGAGTTTATAGGAATGGCTCTGACAGTCACAAAGGATCCTGGATCGCTCTCTCCATCATATCGACAACCGTAAGGTGAATTCTGTTGTAAGTCTGCTCCAGCACGACCTTCTCCCTCGCCTCGACTTCGGCCACCGAACAAGTATGCTTCTCTGTCGTTTGGAGGTCATTGATCCCTTTCCTGGTGGCTTCATGGTTACCAGTCAGAATTGACAACTGATCCCTCAGCATCACTGCTCGAGCTTCTCATTCACGCAACTCGTTAGATAGGGCAGTCACCTGATCTTGAGAGCCCGCCTCCTGTTCTATCAGCTAAGGGAGCTTTATCATGCCTCCTCAAAGGCTTGGGTCCTGCAATGAGAGGCAGCGAGGTGAGAAAGTTTGTGTTCACTAGCGGAAACTTCCCAACAGGAAATGACAACCTGGAAAATGAGAAAATGGAACTGTCCATAGTCAAATACACTTGACCCTAAACCCAGGAAGATTTGTCAGAGGGCTTCAGTTTTAGTCGCCATCTCGGCTAGAGGGGTTTCGGTAACAATCTCACAAATCTGGGGCCAGGCCCACCTTCACAATTCTCAGTGGTCCACCATGACACAAGGATCTTTGGTATCCTTGCTAGATAGCACAGGAATGAAGTCTGGAATCGCGACCAGCGCAGACATGTGCACGCTAGAAGATGGTTCCGAAGCTGGACGGTCAGAAGCTTCTAGCCCCGGTTCTGGCTTGGAATTCATGTTGTTATGTCCGGTGTCGGCTAGAAAAACTTCAGGAAATATCTCACTATGACCCGAAGCCACAGGGTCATCCTAATCCACATCCAAGAAAGTTGGGTCTATTTGAACTTCGACCGTAGAGGGGTTGGAAGAGGAAAATCCCCTGAGTCGCTTTAGCCAATGAGCCATTAGTCGGTCCTCCCCCAGAGCTAATGTGGAAGGTGCGGTAGGCATAGCAGCTGCAATAACTTCTGATTTGGGGACCTTCCGGACTGCCTTCCCCAGGATCCCATCGGGATAATGCTTGATCCACATTCTTGCGTGCTCCAAGGGTAGGCTATCAGCCGCTCCTATGACAGGAAAGGGAATTCTTGTGTTAGATCCCTCACGCATTAGCATCAACCACCATTGACAGAGAGTGGCCGGGTGCAGTCCACAGGCCTGATGAGGGGGAAGGGAATCTTGGAGTTGCATACATCCAAACTAGCGAGAAAAAAGATATGGGGTGTACAACCCCGTAAATCCACGCAGAAAAAAACTCATCCCATAGTGAAATCATGTAAGAACGCTCCTCTAGGCTCCCCCTATGGGTGTAAACCATGATGCCAAAAGGGGTGGGGTAGGGAGTGAAAGGGAACCGGGAGAAGTCACTCAAAAGCTTGACGACTTCATTAGAGCTGAGGGACTTCAAGTGAACTCTAGCTATATCGAGCAGGGTAGGCCGAAAGGTAGGAAGCGGGATGACTTTGTTATGATGATACTCATAACAATGGAAATGATCTACTACCCAGCTATATAATAATTGAAATGGCCCACTCAGATGGTAGGGTGAACCGCCCTCCTTCATGTGGCCCAGTAGTACATAAATACGAGCCAAAGTAGGCGCGACCAAATTCACTGGGTGGCCCTCTGCCAAGTCAACTTCCATCATCAAGGTGCAAGCCCTAAAGCCTAGGTTAATGTCCCGAGAAGGGAATGGATACCCGCTCAGAAACATGGAAAACATACCTGCCAGTCTGATCATAGGTGGCACACCGGGGCACACCTCATAACCCCATGAAAGGTAGTCGCCCACCTCCAGAATTGCCTAGTAGCAACCTGGTATAGTTCATGATTGTTGAGAAGGATGAGTCCTAGGGCGCTTGATCTTCATCATAGGACCGGTGGTATTCAGAAATAACCATATCCATGTGTTATAGGGAATAAGAGAGCGGACATGTAAGGACTGACCCAGTGACCGCTCTTCCATAACCAGCTGATCTCTCACCAACAAAGGCATCTATTCGACATTGTCCCATGTGTCAGGAGTGGGAAGAAACTAATCATACATCACACCAATGATCAGAATCCCTCCTAATTGGTAGATGTACCATAAACTAATACCAACTTCACCATGGGCAAGGTGAAAAGTATTAGTGCTTGAACACGAGCGACTGAGCAGGTCATGCAGGATCGAAGATGGTGGGTAAACAGAAAACTGGAAATCCAACACTGTGGAGTATAGATTGACTGCTTCCAGTGACTCGGGAAATTCCAAGAAATGATGATGGACCCAAAAGGGCTAGGCCTAGTCATTTGAAAAAATCCCACCAGACCGAATATCCCACATAGGAATCCACCCTACGTCAGGATCCACTCGAGCAAGGTTGATTATGGAGGGGTAACTCTTGAGGACAACCTCTTGAGAGAAGTCTTGTGTGTACTGATCGCTTTGGGTCCAGACAGAGCCTCTCAAAATTAAAGTGTCTTTCGGATCAAGATGAGAGACCATTTCCCCTGATTGGGTGAGGTTCTCCTAAATGCACTTTGGTGATGCCTCCAAGCAAGGAGACGGAAGACCTGAGAAGGTAGGGGGATAGGGACATCATCTTGAAGACCGAATCCATAAAGAAGAATCTGATTTGATAGTGGATAACCTAAGAACTCATGATAGAGCATGTATTTTAAGACACCATCATCGTGAGTGACGGATTGACTAGGGTCCTCTTTGATGCTCTCAGCTCTACGAATCATAGCTAGATGTCTCCTTGGACCAATCGGAAGAGGCTCGGCAGCAGGCCTGGGTGTAGCTCAAGGAGGGACCATATTTTCTCCCTGCATTATAAATACTGGGGAAATGGTTAGTCCAAAATAATAAAATCTGGAGAGAAATACCAAGTATTCCTCAAAGGATTATGTCAAAGATCCTCCATGACGAGGTCCGCGAACTAGCATCAAGATATGGTTCGTGATGGCTGTATCCCGTGAACCAACCCTACGTGGACTCTGGCCCATGGAACGTGGGCCAGAAAACTACAAACCATGCTTCTCTGTAGAATCTTAATCCCAGATTTATATATTTATGTTTGGAAACTTAAGAAATTTTCAAAGTTTAGAAGAGTACAGTTCATAGACCATTAAAACCGCATAGAGATTTCCTACGTGGCCTGTTGTAACTTAATTTTTAATTGATTAAAAGTGTTATATCGCGGCGAGGAGGGTGGTTCGCAGGGGAACACAGACGCGAATGTGAAATGGTTCGCGGAAGTGGAGACTGGTTCACGGACGAGGAGTTTCACGAAAGAACAATCATGCAGAGACAGAAGGCAAAATCTTCACGAGGAATATGGTAAAATACAAAGGTAGGGGCCTCTATATTTATAGTCATTTTCCCATACTAGGTCCACCCTTCTGCCAAAAACCATCGACATTTCAGGACCAATATACATCAGAATAGTCTCCTCTTCGTTTCGATCGGACCCCATTCCTATGGGGGAATTTGTAGGTTCCTAAAAAATGTGCAAAGGAGAATAAGAATCCCTTTAATTAAAGAGAGGATTCTACCCAATTTCCCTTGAGGAATTGGAAAAAATGTGTAGAATACTCAAAGGTTGGAAAAATACAAACCAACTCGTGGACCGGTCCTACATTGATGGTACGCGACCGGTTCAGCAAGCTACCCCCTCCGCAAACTACTGACGTTCGCGGAATAGAGGCGGGGTTCCTCCGTGGGTGCGAAGCAGGACAAGTGCTAGGCTGGTCCACTGACACAAACTGTGCCATTCTTCCCATGCCACATGCGCTTTCGTTCACTGAATAGAGGTGGAACCTGGCGCGGCTGCGAAGCGCCCCTCGAACCAACTTGGTTCGTGGGTGAGGTGCATTCAATGCCCCTGTGAGCTTCAGATTGTTGACCGAGTAACCGTAAACCAGGTTTTTGGTCATGGGCCTCTGAAAAAGGTGTCACATCACTACAATGGACCCCTTTTCCTCCCCTCTATAAAAGGACATCAAAAGGGAGAAAAGGGGAGATCAATCAGATTCGAGTGGAAGGATTTCGAAGCAAAGAGATTAGGATTTCGCAAACAGAGAAGTTCCAATTCACGAACCAGAACATGTATGGAATTGGAAATGAATTAATAAGGAACCAGAAATGCATAACAACTTGGTGAACTGCGAACATAAAATAAAAAAATAAAAAAAGAAGACTGCGAACCATGGCCCCTCCGCGGATGCACTCCTCGTGGACCAGGGAGCTTATGCCCCTTTTCTGATCCAAAGAACCTTGTAAAACCCTCCTACGCAGGCGAAGCTCTGACCTACGAACCCTCGACCAGTGTCGCCCCTGGTCGCTGCTACTCGTGCGGACTCCACCGCATACCAACTTGGTACGCGGGCCGAACCCAAAGTCGCGTACCCCCTGGTACGCGGGATGCCCATCAGTTCGCGGACCACCCTGGTTCGTGGACGGCCTCTCCAGCCACGTAGCACCCCCCCTACGTGAAGGGTGCCACTTCTCATATGCCCATGTGGTCCACCAACACCTTTCGTGTTCCCATTCCCTGATTCAGATAAAATACTTCCAATCTAGCCCGATGCTTCACAACCCCCTCATTGGCCCATTCACAGGCCCCAAGCCAAGGCCTCCACCAATGCCACTGGATTTTGATGATGTAATCTTCAGGCGCATCAGCGTGCCATTTTGAGTTCACATACCCATGGTAGGAGAGGGAGAGGGGGTTGCTCCGGCCCTTGAGTGGGTTCCCGAGGCGTTCCTGGGTTCACATTCCCACGGTAATGTAGGGTCCGAGCCCAGAGTCCCCTTTCTGCCGCTCCACTTTCCAGATTGAGGGACCCCACTTCCATTTCCATTCAACTCTGGTGGTGGGAACTTCTCCCCTCTCCTGGGATTGAATAGGATAGCCTACCTGGTGTAACCCCTAGCTTCTCTTGCCGGAGGTAGCACCCATGCACTTCCGTACTTCCCCGGAGAAAGGAGGGCCAAGAGGGGAGATGGACATAGGGGATTTTGTTATCCTTTACCTCTCCCTCTGGTATTTTTCACCATCAGGCCACCATTATGGAGTAATCCATGACTTCTCAGGCCGCCCTATGTGTAAGCCCCACTTTGCTTCCCACGGACGCACCTTTTGCGATGTGAGCGTCAGGTCTCTTCTACCTCTTGTTTCTCAAACTGAGCATGACTCACGTGGGCTTAGAGTAAGCACCGACCCTGACACCACCTCCAGCGAACTACGAGGACTTTAATCAATGTCAAGGCATAGTATGTAGTAATCCTCCACGAGGTTCAAGCCCATTACCCATCGGACCCACGATCCATCATCACATCGGATCTCCGACACCACCTCCTACAAAATACAAGGACATTGATCCATGTCAAGGCATGGTACATAGGAAGCCTCCATGAGGTTCAATCCCATTACCCATCAGACCCCCGATCCATCTTCCCGTTGGTTCTCCAACACCACCTCATATGAACTATGACGACTTTGATCCATGTTAAGGCATGGTATGTAGGAAGCCTCCACGAGGTTCAAGCCCATTACCCATCAGACCCCCGGTCCATCTTCACTTCGGTTCTCTGACACCGCCTCATGCGAACTACAAGGACTTTGATCCATGTTAAGGCATATTATGTAGGAATCCTCCATGAGGTTCAATCCCATTACCCATCGGACCCCCGGTCTATCTGCACGTCGGTTCTCTGACACCACATCCTTTGAACTATGAGGACTTTGATCCATGTCAAGACATGGTTCGTAGGAAGCCTCCATGAGGTTCAAGCCCACCACTAGGCCGTTCTGACCTCCCCTTCTTGTCAATTTGTCCTTCATCCCGCATTACGTTAAACTGTACTCCCAAACTACGTGGACTTTGATCCCTACCTCTCAAGCGTGGTATGTAGGAAGCCTCTCTAAGGTTCAAGCCCAATAATAGGTTAATCCGACCCCCTTTACGTCAGTTTACCCACATCTCGAGCCACCTCAAAGTGTAAGCCCTATCCCAAACTGAACTATGATGATTATGATTCATCTCACAAGGATACGTAGGAAGCTTGTATCATAGGTTTGATCCAAACGCTAAAGTTGTTATCTATCCCCCTGGACGACAATAAATTCCAGAGCACCCAGTCATGAGGCATCAAAACAGTGTCGTCTCAGTGAGTCCAAAGTCTTCAGAGTCATTAATCCAATGAGGGATGGTAAACCTCGGGCCTAAATGATTTCGAATCCCAGCGTTCAGCTGACCATTTCCAACCTGGAGTAATCTGTGGATACTGTGCTTGGGTATAGACCAAAGATTTTCAAACACATGAACACGTCTTAAATCTATAAGAGAGTCCCGGAATAGGCAATAATTCCTCCCTAAAAGGGTGAGATGTGCCTGAAATTCCATCCTCTCATCCAATGTGAGTTATTAAGCATCGCTGACCAAATCACCTGGAAAAAACCTGCCTTTGGAAATCAGGTCCATGTATCGTTGGATATTGAACCGTTGGGCATTTCGAAACGAAGACCGATATACTCGACCTTAGTGATTGAGCGGAGCTCAGCCCTCCGTGAGATCGACAGTCGGGCACGTCGGTCCAGTCCATCCGATTCGTCGTGAAACATTTATATATTCAATCAAATATTTTCAATATTCATTCAATATATTTTATATAAATAAGATATGAAGATACCCAATTTTATGCTTAAAACCCAATATTTTTATAAAGGTATATTTACTGTCTTTTAATGGAGAAACCAATTTAAATAAAAATTATGCAACTTTTATAGATTTAATATGTCAAAATAAACATCATATTCTAATTAAAAACATAAAAATTATGTTAGGATAAATTTTTGGTATTTTTCTATAAGATCTCATTTTTAATGAATAGTTAAAAATTCTGAATTTTAATTCAAAACCGATTTTTCTTATAATTATTTTATAATGATTGATTACATTTTAAATTAGTTTTAAATATTAATTATATCATATTTTTACCAATTATTCAAACTTAGGTTTCTTGGTCAGAGTAGATTACTCAAGAGGGGAGGGGTGAATTGAGTAACTATAAAAATTTCTGTAAAAATTATTTCCCAAAAATCGGTTTTTCCCAAAAGTTAGATACAGCCCAGATAATCAAGGTGATACTATTATAATAGTTTGATTGTTTAAATAACTTCTTAGAATATTGATTAATTCTCATTAATCTTAATATTAGTTATTAAAGTTACTTTTGAAGATATTCTACTAAGAGAAGACAATTAAAACTTCATTACAAGACTATCTATCAAAGTGAATTTAGTGATTTCTGAGTTATATAGAAAAGAAGTAAAATAGAGAGGACTAAATTAAGTAGTAAAGCAGATATTAAACAAGTGTTTTAGTCTCAAGTCAAGACCTAATCCACTCCCCTTGGTGATCACCTGCCACAAAGTAGTTTATATAAATAACTTGATCCACACCCTGGATCGGAATTAAACAATAGTATATAGGACTGTCTAGGTCACACAAGGACCACTTCCACAATTCTTCATGGGTACAGATGACCAGGCGATATAGGGACCTCTTCCACACTTGTCGTTGGGTATACACAAGAGTAAAATAATGTTTGAGTAAGGATATCTTGTATCCTTCTGTTTTATACAGGAAATAGAGTGTGTTTTTATACAGAAACACACACCACTTGAAAGTTAATAAAAAGATAAAAAATAGAGCAGAACGATTGAGATGGGTTTATAAGTGCTCTGAGTGTTAGTCTTTGCAGCTCTGTACTTCTGAGATAAAGAAGATGTAGAACTCGAGTCCTCGTCTGGAAAAAAGAGTGTCATAAGTCATATAGATCCAGCTTGTGTTCTTCATGATGTTTGATAGTGTGAAGATGTTCTTGGGATTCCAATATGATTTTTGTGTTCTTCAGAAGAATCGAGTTGCATGATCCAATTATCTAAAATGTATATTGTTCTCACATTCACGCCCACCAGCTTGTTCTTGGTGTCGTGCTACTTTTTTCTTTTTCTAAGCCGCATCACTCTTTTATCATGGAGTGCATGTGTTGGGGGTGATATATTTCATGTATTTTGCACCTCGTACCTTGTAGTGTCTAATGATATGTCTATAAAGAAACATTAATTATGTCAGTACAATAAAATCTACAAATATGACTGTTAGAGATTAAACTGAAAGGTGACAAAATATATTACAAAACGGTGTCATAGTATGTCATGGAAACAGTTTCTCCTTTATACGATGTCTGGATTGGTCACAGTGTCTCGTAATCATAGTGTCTTGCGGTCACTGTGCCTCATGGTCACAATGTCTCATGGTCATGGTGTCTTATGGTCACAGTGACGGATGGTCACTTTGTCTTATTCACGGTATCTTATTCATGGTGTCTGGATGTCATGGTGTCTGCTTGTTCATGGTGTCTGCTTGTTCACAGAGTCTACTTGTTCACGGTGTCTGGATGTTCCCGGTGTCTACTTCATAGTGTCTTCATGTCACGGTGTCTACTTCACAGTGTCTTAGACTTAGGCCAATATCTATATTCAGACATAAGTAGTGATACTTATGGAAAGAATTAAACTTAATCATTTGTCAGAGAAATCATTATAAAGTGAGTCAGAAGATAGTATATAGTATCCAAACTGAGTGTACATCCCTTAAGAGCTTGGAATAGATTTTACTAAGCAAGTGTATATTTTATGTGAGATACATTATATAGATTTAACATAGTTTATAGACTAAATAGTATTTGGGATCATTAAAACAAGATTAATACATGAGGAGTCCAACAATCTCCCCCTTTTCGATGATCACAAATCATTTAAGATTAAATTATATGAACTAACAACATAGTTCTAAAGTGCATGTAGTATATATATAGTCAAGGAGTTCTCCAAGGTGTCTATAAAATATCATATAGTTATCATATATTTCTCCCCCTTTTGGGATTATCAAAAAGAATAAATAAAAAGGAAGATACAAAGTGACAAGAAATGTGGATAATTTATTAGAGAAAGAGTGTGGCATTACAAAGATTAAATCAAATGAAATAGGACTCCCATAAAAAAAGTAAACACTATCCTTCTTCACTGACTGGTCTTCTCTTTACCTTTATCAGTCGTAGTAGAAGAGGAAGCCATAGGAGCTGAAGTGGAGGTAGACGAAGGGAGTGAGCTGGTCGATAGAGAAGGTAAAGGAAGGCCTTCAAAAATAGAGGGAGCCAGAGTAGGTGTAGTAGAAGACCAAGGCAGTTGTTGATCAAGGATCACAGGCCTAATCTGACTCAGTGCCTGACTAACAGACATGGAAGCGGAGGTGAGGGTAGAGGTGAAATTAGGGAAACCAGGTCTGAGAGGTGTATCTGCAGGAGCAACAATGGTTGTACTCTGGACTTGAAGATAGGTCCTCAGGAGTTTGATAAAATCTGCAACGATCTCTCCACCATACTACATGGATTTCTCAAAATCATCCTTGTTCTCCATAAAATTTTTCAGCAAACGAGTAAACTCTATGATCTTTTGAACTTGGGTCTTGAAAGCTTGATTAACATGAGGAATTCTCAGATTTTCCACAAGATACTTGAAATGATTTGTCATATTAGTCTTTAAGAAGATTCGGTTGAAATAGAAATCCACTTTCTTGGAAATCTCTTATTGAGAATCATTAGCAATTTCATAATGGATTTGGACCAGATCAAGAATTCTGTCATGATTCTTGATAACTTCATGTACAGAATCTTTATTGAATCCCCTAATCATAGCCTCAAGTTCTTTTTTGACCACTATTCTATGCAGGTCACTATCTAGAGAAGGTTGAGATGATTTCCCAGATGCCTTATAATCATTGACAGCTGAGGTTAGAGATTTCAGTTGGTTCATCACTTTTTGAAGACACCACTTATATTCATCAATGATCTTGTTAATATTTAAAACAAGATCTCTCATCTTCTTCACAATCTGTTTGTTCCTTTTAGTGACCTTTTCAGCTAAGGAAGCTAAGTGAGGTTGTATTTGAGACACAAAATCCTGTGGGATTTGAGGAACAGCAGGTTCTATAAGATGAGAAGCCAGCTCTAATCTCAAATTCATCTCTTTCTGCATTTATTCAATCATACCTCTCAGAGTCTTCACTTCATCACTAAGTAGTATGTTTTCAACTCGGACGTCTTGAATATCATGAAGAATTTTAGGTTGAATCATCCCAATAGATTTCTCCAACAATAAAGAGGTATCTCTCTCACTTAGGTGTTTCACAAGAGTAGGTTGGGAATTCAAGACTTTTTTCAGAACCAGAAAAAAGGGTAGCACCAAATTCTCTTAGATCATCCTTACTCACCAAGGATGGTTAGTCTAATGAGAGTTCAGAAATAGGGATTGATATGGTTTCAGGTTCCTTTGCAGGGGAGATATTAGAGACCAAATTCATCTGGAAAAAAGAGGAAAGGTCTATGCCTTTTGCGGAGACTTTCTGAGAGTCATCCACATCATAGAAACTGAGGAACTTATATCGAGTGTCTACAGGACTTGAAAAAATTGGTGTTGGTAATTTAGTAGATTCGAGATTCAGGGTTTTCTCCCCCTCAACAATTGCATCCTTCTCAAGATTGAGAGGCCTAGGGTATTGATCCATTTTCACAAATTCATCTCATAGTTCTTCACCCATTTCTTATCTAGACAAATAAAAATCCTTCTCCATCCTTTCCTCAGCCAGAGGAATGACTTCAGGAACATATTGTTCCAGTGGCAGTTCCTCAAGGTTAGCCTCTTGTATAACAGGTAGCTCTTCCACTATAGGTTCTACCATGGCATTCTTTTCAGTTTCTTTGGAAACAGATTCTATTTCAACCTCAAGTTGATCTTCCAGATTAAAAACATATTTATGAGTAGGGACCACTTCTTCAAGAACTTCATGAGAAAAAAGAGTATTGTCTCCCTCAACCAAAATTGTTTCCCTGGGAGGTAGAGTAGCCTCTTCTTCTTCTTCAGAAGAGTAATCAACGACTTATCTGGTTCCAAACCAGGATCATAAATATGTCTTGGTCTTGAGGGATGTTCCATAGGATTGAATTTTTTATAAGGTCTATCAGTGTCTTCGACCAATGCCTTTTTCCAAGGGTTCCAATTTATTTTCATCCTCTTGATAGTGATTTTTGAAAGGCAGTACTCACAATCCTTGATAACTTCCTCATTAGGTCCAACTATACCTTTGGCATGAATCATTGCTAAGATAATCCGAGAGTAAAATAGGGAGGTTGACATGGATGTGGCTTTGACCAGTTCACACATATGGTGTATGATATACTTACAAAGGTTGATCTTATGCCCATTTTTTATAAGATGAATCAGAAACACATCCTGATATTTCAGTATATAAAAATAACGTTTTCTTAGGATAATCAGGTTTTGTATAAAATTAAAAAAATCCTTGATTCTCTATCTAGTACATCAACAATGTCTCTTCTCTTGGTGCCATTTTCGGTCAATATTTTCAGAGCATCTTATAAGACAATGAATTCACTAGAGGGTGGAGGCCCTCTCTGATAATCCTCATTGATTCCTTCATGAGGTATCTTAAGGCATACAACACATAACCTCAAAGAGAATGAGCATTTATGCCCATTGATCCAGCTTCTCACAATATATCCTTCTTCAAAATCAAAGGAGAACTGAACATATTGATAAAACTGAGCTACTAACTTAGGATAGATAGGTCTATCTTCCTTCGAAAACCACTCTAGCCAGCCTTTCTCTTTTAAAACTTTCTGAACTAGAGACTTACTTGAGAGAAGCCATTTGGGGAAAACCTTTTTCTCATGTACGACAACTTGGTTTTCCAGATTTGGGTTTAGAGGACCTTCGGGTGCTATCCTGGGTGAAATTTTCTTCTTCTTTGTGCTACGTTACTCTAGAGTCGACGATGAGGGGTGTTTCATCATAGGCATCCACCGAAGGTTCAAGAGAGAGATAAGGGTTATAGGTTTGAAGAGAGGTTACGAATGAGTGAATAGAAGAAAGCCTGCATGAAGGAAAAATGACAATTTACTTTATAATTTAAGAATACGAAATGTCGCAAAAGTAAAAGTGTGGGAAAATAGAAAGGTTAAAAGGATAATAACCACGATATGGTTTTTAATTAGAATATAAAAAAATAACGAATATTTATGGTGAGATCATATCAGGTCATTACAGTGATGCATAGAATGAATGTCATGGTGAGACAGTAACGGTGCATTATGGTGAGACAATAACTAAGTGTTGTGGTGAGACAGTAAATATGAACTTTACGGTGAGACAGTAAACATGAACTTTACAGTGAGACAGTAACTGTCAGACAGTTGTCATAAAGAACTAACTTGGAGACCATAAACATGAAATAGTAAGATATACAACAGTAACACATTTACTTAATATTTATCATGCCTATTTCATGTATGATTTATTCTATTATTTCAGAATGTAATGATTTGGTAAATATATCAGCAAGATGATAATTAGTACCAATGAATTACAAAGTGATACCACCTTTTTGATAATGATCTCACAAAAATTGATGTCTTACATCAATATGCTTTTTCCTAGAATGTGAAACATGATTTTTCAAGATATTAATAGCACTTTTGTTGTCACAATTTATAGGTACATGCCTGAATTGATATCCATAATCTAGCAATGTATGTTTCATCCACAAAATTTTTCCACAACAACTGTCAGTAGCTATGTATTCAGCTTCTGCAGTAGATAATGCAATATAATTTTGTTTCTTACTACACCATGATACTAGTGACTTTCCTAAAAAGTGACATGTTCCAGAGGTTCTTTTTTCTATCTGACTTACAGCCACCGAAGTCAGCATCAGAATAACTAACTAATTCAAATGATTTTCCTCTAAGATAGAACAGTCCTAGATTGGGTGTATGCTGGAGGTATTTGAAAATTCTATTTACATAATTTCAATGATATTCCTTATTATTTTCTTGAAAACGATCACACATACACACACTAAAAATAATTTCAAATCGACTAGAAGTCAAGTAGAGTTAACCTCCAATCATTCCTCTATAAGTCGTTTAATCAACAGATTTTCCATCTTCATCAAGATCTAACATACAATTGGTAATCATGGGAGTGCTACTACTTTTAGTGTTATCCAATCAAAATCATTTTAGAATATCTCTAGTATATTTACATTGAGTTAAAATAATTTCATCATTATTTTGAAAGATTTGAAATCCAAGAAAGAATTTTAGTTCACCCATTAAACTCATTTCAAATTCGTTTTGCATCATTTTAGAAAAATCAACACATAAATAATGTTTTGAAGACACAAAAATAATGTCATCTACATAGATTTTAACAACTAAAACATCATTAGAAATTTGTTTTATAAAAATGGTAGGATCAACTATTCCTTTCGTAAAACCTTTGTAAATAAGAAAAGTACTTAGCCTATTATAACAGTATCTTGGAGCTTGTTTTAAACCATACTAATCTTTGGATAATTTAAAAATATGATTTGGAAAATTAGGGTTTGTAAATCTAGGGGTTGTTCAACAAAAACATCCTCATCTATATACCCATTTAAGAATGAACTTTTAACATCCATTTGATATAGTTTGAAGTTCAGATGTTCAGGATAGGCAAGAAGGATTCTGATGGCTTCAAGTCTAGCTACTGGTGAAAAACTCTCCTCATATTCAATTCCTTCTTCTTGACTATAACGTTGAGAAACCAATCTAACCTTGTTTATAACTATGTTACTAGCCTCATCTACCTTATTTCTAAACACCCATTTAGTTTCTATGGTGAATGTGTTCTTAGGTCTTTGAACAAGTTTCCAAACATTGTTCCTTTCAAACTTATTAAGTTATTCTTGCATATCAATCACCCAAAATTCATCATTGATAGAATCATTAATGTTTTTAGGTTCAAGTTGTGACAATAAGACATGATGTTCAACCTAATTTCTAAGATAAGCTCTAGTTTGTGTTCATTTGTCTAGGTCTCCTACAATAGCATCTAAAGGATGGTTCTTAAGAGTTTTTACAGTTCTAGAAAAGGAGGGACTAGTGATTTCAGGTTCATCAATAGGTCCAGGTTCATTGTGACTTGATTCTAGGGAATTTCCAAAACTAGAAGTTTTCACAGATTCTTTCACATAAGTGTTTGAGGATTTTGAAATGATGTTCAGATTTGATACATCATCCTCCATGTTATCTAGAGAGGTTTTAGGCTCATGTGGATCTGTTTCATCAAACGTGACATGGACAGATTCTTCCACACATTAGTTATTTTATTGAACATTCTATAGTCTTTACTATACATGGAATATCCTAAAAATATACCGTCATCACTCTGGGATGCAGATTTTTCAAGATTTTCCTTAGTATTAAGAATATATACTTTACAGCCAAAAACTTTTAAGTGGATAACTTTGGGTTTTCTATTGTTCCATAACTCATAAGGAGTCCTCTTAAGAATGGGTCTGATCAACACTCTATTGATTATGTAGCATGCTCTATTGACAACTTCATCCCAAAAATAAATTGGTCGGTCATATTCACTAAGAATTGTTCTACCTATCTCTTGTAGATTTCTATTTCTTCTTTCTACAACTCCATTTTTTAGGTGTTCTAGGGGTAGAGAAATTATGACTATAACCATTTTGTGAGAAAAAGGATTCAAACTCTTGATTTTCAAACTCACATCCATGATCACTTCTTAAGGATTTGAATCTAAGTCCACTAAGATTTTCCACAGGCTTGGAATATTTAGTAAAATAAGACCAGGCTTCACTTTTGTGAGCTAGAAATAAGGTCCATGTATATATAGAAAAGTCATCTACAAGAACATAAACATAATGCTTCCCATTTAAGCTAGAAACTCTAGATGGTCTAAATAAATCCATGTGAACCAATCTGAGAGGTTGAGAAGTTGACACTTCTTTCTTTGGTTTGAAGGAAATTTTGTGCTGTTTTCCCTTTTGATAGGGATTACACACTTTGTCATTTGGAAACTAAAGTTTGGGTAAGTCTTTAACTAATCTTTTTATAGTTAACTTTATAAGGGAGTGTAATTAGAGTGTCCTAGTCTCCTATTCCAGAGCCAGGACACTTTATGAAAGACACTAAAACATGAAGCATTTTGAGAAGTTAAGGAATCTAAGTGAACAGAGTAAAAAATTTCATTTTTTAAGTAGAAAACACTAATTCATCTTTAGAATTAAATATATTTCAAGAATCATTTTCAAATCCAGCATGAAATCCATCATCACATAATTTTGAGATACTAAGAAAATTATATTTTAATCCATCAACAAACAGTACTTTAGAAATTAAAAATGAGTTAGAGTTTTCGATTTGGCCGAGGCCAATTATCTTTCCTTTGGAATTGTCACCAAATTTGACACGTCCTCCATCTATTTTTATTAGATTATTAAAGCATTATAAGTATCATATCATGTGTCGTGAACATCCAATGTCAAAGTACCATACACTTTTATAGGAACTCTTTAAGCATCTTTCCTACAAAAAGATTATGAAAAAATAGATTTTGGTACCCATACTTGTTTGGGTCCAGTAATATTAGTAATAAGTGCTTTGGGAACCCATATTTTCCTCATAGGTTTCCAATAAGCATTAAGTAACTTATTTGAAAAATAAAATCTATTCTGTCCAAAAATACTTAAAATAGTAGAATATGTATCATGAATTGAATTATTAGATTTGTGTCCAGAACTAGGAGTAAAACTATATGTCCTAGATCTTAAAACAAAATTTTTTTAAAAAAGATTTATTTTGTCAATTTCAGTCTTGTATTTAGAGGAAATTTGTTTTCCTAGCATTTGAGTAAGGGTATTCTTCCCAATGGTAAACTTTTCAAGGTCATTCTTCAACTGGTCATTAGAAATTTTTAATTCGTTGTTTTCATTGAGCAGTTGAGCTTTTTTCTCTTTTTTAGTTGGGAGTTCAGATTTAACTGTAACAGTGAGAGAATGTTTTTTCTTCAATGATTTATATTTGTCTTTTAGTTCATTGCATGTTTCTCTAAGCATGTTACAATATTAAAACATTTCTTCATTAGTCATGTTCTCTGAGTCACTCTCATCTCCTGTAGTTGGGGTTTGGATTAGTGGTAAGCACCCCATAATCCAATATGAAAAATGGGGGTTTAAACCCCATTGCGCGCAGGGTACTATAGCAGTACTGTAGCGGTACTCTAGTAGTGGTGATACTGTTCATCAGCGGGAAATGTAGAGGTGGTAGGGCACTGTAGCAGCGGCGGGTACTGTAACATCCAGATTACTATTCATAGAATGGTCCTTGGGCCAAAAATTTGGGCCTATGGGCCATGTAATGGGCTTAATGCCCACGGGGCCTTCAGGCTATTTAATGGGTCTCCCTCTACCTAGTTAAAAAGAGGTCTTTGATTTGCTATAATAATAAAATGAGGCTTTGGCCTCAACCTTTTAAAAAATAGTCACTCTCATCTCCAGAATAGTATGAATCATGTACATAGGAGTCCAGTGTTACCTCAAATGTGTTTTTCATAAAAAACATATTGGATTTATTTTCCTTTTCATCATGTGATGTTTCTAAGTCGCTTGAACTGTCCCTAGAAGCACTCTAGGTTTCTTTCATTTCCTTTTTATACTTCCTATCATTGCCCTCATATTTCTTTTTGTACTTGAGATTTGGGTGGTCAACCTTCATATGTACTTTGCGCTTACATTCATAACAGATAATTTCATTAGCCTTGTCACTTATTTTCCATTCCTTCTTCCTATTTCCTTTTTGGTCATATTTTCCCTTGAAGTGAGCTTTTTTGAAAAAGTTCTTCTTCTTGTAAAATATTTTAAATCTTCTGGATAATTGAGTCATATCGTCTTCACTATCAGGTGATGATTTTTCTCTGGTGGAGCTTTCCCTAGAAGCTTCTAGTTTCCCTTTTTCCTTGTGTTTAGAGGTGGTGGTCTTGAATGCAACATATTTACTCTTTGGTTCATCCTCCTCTTCCTTGTTGACTTTAAGTTTCTCTTCATAAATCATTAGTTTCTCAATGAGTTATTTTACTTCTAGCCTCCTAATGTCACATGATTCTATAATAGAGACTGAGATTACCCTCCATCAGTCAGGTAGACATCTAAGAATTCTCATGATTAGTTCCTTGGTATTGACTTCTCTTCTAAGAGAGATCATTGTGTTGACCATCTCATTGAACCTAAGATACATGTCAGAAATCGGCTCATCAGGTTTCATTTTAAAATTATAATATTTGATAGTATAAGTATTAATTCCTATTTCTTATACACTATATGTTCCTTCATGTGAGATAGACAGGGTATCCCAAATCTCATCGGCTGTCTTACAAGAAGAAATTCTATTGAATTCCTCATCTCCTAAGCAGCTGTATAAAGAATTCATAGCTTCAAAATTGTTATTGTAAGATGTCTTGGTATGGTCATCCTATGTGATTCTATCAGTAGTAGGAATATTATATTCATCTATAATGGAAGACCAAATTTCAAAACTCATACTCTCTAAATGCATTTTCATTTTCATTTTCCATTGAGAAGAGTTGGTTCCATTAAAGAATGGTGGTCTGTTGGTTACAACACCTTCCAATCTATTATACATAATAAATTATTACTTTAAAAGAGATAGAAATTTAGAATTAATAGAAATTTACACATCTTTAAAGTAAATCTACAATCACAGTTGAATAAGATTAAACAGAGTCCTAATAAACAACCTCTTATACCAAATGTTGGTCGGAGTAGATTACTCAAGAGGGGAGGAGTGAATTGAGTAACTATAAAAATTTCTGTAAAAATTATTTCCCAAAAAAAGGTTTTTTCCCATTATTTAGATAAAACCCAGTTAATCAAGGTTATAATCTTATAAGAGTTTGACTATTTAAATAGCTTCTTAGAAGATTGATTAATTCTCAGTATTCTTAATATAAGTTATTAAAGTTACTTTTGAAGCTATTATAATAAGACATGATAGTTATAACTTCTTTCCAAGACTAACTATAAAAGTGAATTTAGTGATTTCTGAGTTATATAGAAAAGTAGTAAAATAGAGCAGACTAAATTATGAGGTAAAGAGGATATGAAAAAAGTGATTCAGTCTCATGCCACGACCTCATCCACTCCAATTGGTGATCACCTGCCACCAAGAAATTTATATAAATAAACTTGATCCACACCCTGGATCAGGGTTAAACAACAGTACACAGGACTGTCCAGGTCACACAGGGATCTCTTCCATAGTTCTTCGTGGGTACAGATGACCAGGCCACACAGGGACCTCTTCCACACTTGTCAGTGGGTATACACAAGAGTAAAAGAATGTTTGGTAAAGGATATCTTGTATCCTTCATTTTGATGTATGAGACAGAGTGTGTTATTATACAGAAACACACACTACAAGAAAGTTAATAAAAATATACACAACAGAGCAAAAAGATTGAGATGGGTTTATAAGTGCTCTGAGTGTTGGTCTTTTCAGCTCTGGACTTCTGAGATGAAGTAGATGCAGAACTCGAGTCCTCATCTGGAAAATAGAGTGTCGTAAGTTAGACAGATCCATCTTGTTTTCTTCTTGATTTTTGACAGTGTAAATATGTTCTTGGGATTCTAGTATTCTTCATGTGTTCATCAGCATAATCTTGTTTCATGACCCAATTTTCTAAAATGTATATTGTTTTCACATTCACGCCCACCAGTTTTTTCTTTGTGTCATGCTACTTTTTCTTTTTCTGGGCCGCATTACTCTTTTATCTTGGAGTGCAAGTGTTGGGGCCGACAAGTTTCATGTATTCTTCACATCGAAACTCGTGAGGTCTGATGATATGTCTACAAAGAAATATTAATTATGTTAGGGCATTAAAATCTTCAAATATGACTGTTAGAGATTAAACGGAATGACGAAAAATATATTAGGAAACGGTTTCATAGTATGTCATGGAAACGGTGTCTCCTTCACACGGTGTCTGGATTGGTCATGGTGTCTCGTAGTCATGGTGTCTCATGGTTACGGTGTCTCTTGGTCAGGGTGTCTCATGGTTACGGTGTCCTATGGTCACAGTGTCTCATGCTCACGGTGTCTTGTTCACGGTGTCTTATTCATGGTGTCCGGATGTCATGGTGTATGGTTGTCATGTTGTTTGCTTATTCATGGTGTCTACTTGTTCACGGTGTCTACTTGTTCACGGTGTCTGGATGTTCACGGTGTTAGCTTCAGGGTGTCTACATGTCACGGTGTCTCAGACTTAGGAAAATATCTGTATTCTAACTCAAGTATTGATACTTATGGAAATAATTAAACTTAATCATTTTTTAGATAAATCATTATAAAGTGAGTCAAAAGATAGTATATAGTATCCAAACTAAGTGTATAGCCCTTAAGATATTTGAATTGCTTTTACTAAGAAATTTTACATTTGATGTGAGATATATTACATAGAGTTAACATAGTTTATAGACTAAATAGGATTTGGGATCATTAAAACATGAATAATACATGAGGAGTCCAACATGGTCATTGGAATCAATTTCAATTTGAAATTATTTATAAAAACATAGCAATCATTTGAATGTTTTACATCAAAACCATGTATTGTCATCCCCTATGCGGGATTAATTAAAATAATTTCTTCCACATATGTCAATATAATTTTTAAAAATGGATTAAATATTTTTAATAATCATAATTTATAATTTCGAATAAGGTCAAATTATTTTTTGAAAAAACAAAATATTAGTGAAAGTGATTAAAATTAATTACAACCATTAAGAGAAAAATTAAATTAACAAAATATTAAAACATAAATTTCAGACCCAAAAGGACTTAGGAACTTGTCCAAGAGAAATTATGTGGCCATATTTCGACCCTAAACTCCCTTGTGTATAATTGTTTACATTATTGGGTCTAATTGACATGTGAAAATTGTGTATGGAATTTCTTTGTCAAAATATTATAAGAGTGTCTCCCCTCCTCCACTATAAAAGGCCCTCTATCCTCCTCCTTATTCGCACCTCTATAGCCACTTTGGATAAAAAAAGATCCTACAAAATATCCCATAAAACTATCTCCATTCCACCATGAAAAATCCCTTTGGTACTAAATCCTTCTACGGAAGCCCTTTGGTGCAAATCGAAAGGATTTCCCCGATTAAGAGGTAACACCCTCCCTCAAACTCATTTCTTTAATTTTCATTATCCACTCCCTATTGTCTTATTATTTCACGATATTATAAAAAAATTATCCTAAATATAATATTTTGTTTTTATTCTAGGGTTTTTACCTACATATACACACACTTCCATCTAATGGGTAAAGAACACACTATTTACGTGTATAGCGAACTACCACCTCACAAAACAATGAGTGTTCGTTTTTTCCTTTACTGCCTCTCATGGTGGAAATTATAATGTACACTCAATTTATATATGATATATACTATATTTATAATTTCTTTATTCATATATATATTTTATTTAGAATATACGTTTAAGATTTCCATCTTGTGTAAATACGATAATTTTGATTAAGAAAGTATAAACAACTGCCCCATTAAAGCGATGTGAGTCATTCACACACTACATGAAATTTATTAAGGATGTTTTTGGGGAAATAATATAATATTTATGACATAATAATTCTAATTTAATGTTATTATATACATATATACATATATTTCATTTCCTTCTTTCAATACAACAATAAAATGAAAACAACGTTCATGCGTACGTATGGCCTATCGTCTCCATGAACGGTGTATTCCATTTCATAATTATATATTCTATTGATTATTGTAATAAAAATATATTTGATATTAATTATAATTTTATCTTGTTTTAAATTATGGAAATCATTATACATGTATAAGAACAAAACATATAACAAATTATTACACAAGTGAAAAACAATGAAAATATTACCTGAAGTGTGACTACAACATGAACATATTAAGAAGTGGGTAATATAAAGTCATAATAAACCCATATATGGTATTAGATATAATAATATGGTTGTTTATAAGATATATAATAAACTTAAATTTATTATATAGGAGGTCTGAATGAGTACAATGACCGTCAGGACACAAGGTATTGGAATATCATCTCCCTTTTTATTTTCATGATACATAACCTTTATTCACCACTCATTCCTTTTGTGTAATTTATATAATAACCATGGATTTATTATATTATTCTTATAATTAACTTCATGGGTATTTATTTATCCTTTTTTATATTTCTTTCATAGGGTTTATATTTCAAATGATACCAAATCGGTAAAGTAATTTTGTCTCAATTTCCCTTCTTTGAGACACATGCCATGTTATGAACCTATATTTCTCCACCATGTGTATAAACATTATTTAACTTGTTATATAATTAATATAATTATTTACATGATATTTTATGATTCATGTAATTTAATATTCTTACATGGTTAGTATAGTTCAATGTTACCATGTAGTAAGAGTTTATTAAAACAATCTCGTTACTTCTCAAGATCATTTATAATTATGCTTCATTTGATAAAATAGTTTATTACATCTCTTATGAACTCTCATTAATTTTATTATCCTCTAATTATTCACTATATATTATTTTATTGGTACCATTTTTCACTCTTTGGTACATAATATTATTAAGAAAGTATTTTTAAGAAAGACTGACTTTACCTCTCTTTCGTCAGAAATCCGTGTTCCTTAAAAAACGTTCATTATAAAAGGTTTGCCAAAATATTATATTATTATAAAATTATCTTTAAAATTCATTCTTACCCATATTTTAAATTTTTAAACAAAAGGTTTTTCAATAAGAAATATTGTTTTCATTTATCAGTTGAGGCACCTTTCTAAACTTTTTACGGTGTATAAAGAATGTATGGTGTGTACTGATTTATCCACTATCATAACATACATTCCATTGAAGTTTACTTTACAAGATTAAAAAGTTATCTTTTCAAAGAAATTTTTTACCTAATATTCTAGAAATTATTGTTTCAAATCATTTTAAAATAAATTTTTTTCAAATTGTTTTCAATATTTCTTTTTAAGTTTTCATGTTTATTTTTAAGAAAATGGTTTTCAAAATTTTTTATGTTTTAATGTGTCTTATTCAATGAAGAAATGATATTTTATTCAAGAAATGTATTTTATAGATATTTCAAAATTACCTTCCTTCTATGATGACATTTTTTGATGATACTCATGATCCAAAGGTTCCATTCATATTATTTCTTGAATGGTTTATATTTTAATGGAATAATGCTTATGACACTCATTTGACTTCCATGGGTTATTTTATTTTGAATCCCTATTCTTTTCATGAGTTGTGATGTAATATATTCCATAGTATATGATATGATGAAATGTCGATAATTCCCATTTCATTTCATGGGTAATGATTATTGTTTATGAAACCCATCTCTTTTTATGGGTTATGATATGATCAAAGTTTTATACTTATATATTCTATAGATTATTATAAAACACATATAATAAATATAATTGATATTTATATCATGGTTTACATATTTTAAATAATTATATAAGTTTAAGGACCAAATATTTAAAAAATTAATACACTTTCAGAGAACAATGATGATATTACCAGAAGTAAAACATTAATATAAAATCGTTAACCAGAGGGTAATATAAAGTCATAATCAAACCATATATGGTATTAGATAAAATAATATGGTTGTATTATAGATTTATAATAATATTATATTTACGATACTGGGTGTTTGTATGAGTACGATGAGAGACAAGACATTGGGGAAGGGAATTTCATCTCACTTTTTATTTCATTGGGATACATGATTTATTCACCTACCATTTCTTTGGTGTGGTGTGTATACTTACCAGGGATGTATTCTATGAATATTATTATTATGAAATTTATGGGTATTTAAATATCCATTCTATGATCATCCTTTCATGGAGTTTATGTTACAAGGGTTTCCAAATCAGTAAGAGCCTTTTTGTCTCAATTTTCCTTTCTGAGACAAATGTTTTGTTATGCACCTCCATTATTTTTTTTAATAGGTATATACTTACATTTTACATGTTATATAATTAATATTCTTGTTTTTTTATATTTTTTTAGATTCATGTAATTACCCTTTTCTTACATGGATTTTATTAACCCATGTAACCAAGTGGTAAGAGTTTATAGAAATAATCTCATCGCTTTATAGGATTATTAATGATTATGCTTAATTTGATGAAATATTATGATCCATATCTTAATAACTCTCATGATTTTTATTTTCCTTAGTTTATTTATGATATTTCCAAGTATAAGTACCATTTTTAACACTTTGGTACATAATATGATTATGAAAATGTTTTTATGAAACATATGATCATATTTCTCACTTCAGTCAAAAATATATTTTATTTCAAAAACCATGTTTTGAAACATTTTTTCAAAAAAAATCAAGGAAAATCATTTTAAAAATGTTTTATGGTTTTCAAATCTTCAATTATATTTTTTCAAAACTATTTTCAAATAAAAAGTTTTTCCAAAGGGTTTATGTTTTAAAATAATTTTTCAATTAAGAAAGGATATTTTCCTCAATAAATGTTTCTAAATGGTATTTAAAAATTATTTCCCATATATGATAAAATATTTTTCTATTAATCATGCCTTTATGATGAAATTTTTCAATCTATCCATTAATATTATTTCTTTTAATGGATTATGTCTTGATGGCGTGGTTTTTATGAAAACTGATTCTCTTCCATGAGTTATATGTTAATGAAAATCATCTCCCTTTCATAGATTATATGCTTATGAAACCCACTACCTATAATGGGTTATGATTTTATGAAATGTTTATGAAACCTATGAATACATGTTTATGACACCCATTTTATTTCTTGTGTTATGATATGACTATTTATGAATCTGTGTCACATGTATGTGTGATTTAATTATGAGATTGTTGGGAACTATATATCCATACAATTCATTGGTTAAATATTTATATATCATGTGATATATATATATATATATATATATGTGTAATGAGAAATGAAATCTATTCAGTATTATAGGGTTGAAATGAGGAGTGAACATAGTTTATTAATGCAGGGCTAGAACAGGGTGTAAACTTCATTCAGTAATGGACTTTTTTCACTAAGATGGCCTTGGAAGGGATTCCTTGAATTCTATGTAAATAATTATATATATGTGTGTGTCTTCTATAATTACATGTATTATTATTATGTTAAAATATCATGGATTATATTCTTTATTTCTTTATGATTCATGTATTATGAACTACTAAGATTTATTCAATAATTCATGTATATGATCTCTGATATGCTGGGTATGATCATCTATTTTCATATTCATGTACTCATATCCATATGTTCATGTTTATTCTTACATGTCTCCCTAGTTTACCCTTACTGGGAATCATAGATCACCCCTTTTATGTTTCCTTCCCCAGGTTATGAAGATATATTTCTTATATAAAATGTCTAAGAGGGGTTCTAGTATTGGAGAACCTAGTAGGAGATAATGTTGCTTAGTTATGTACCAGTTTTTTCATTTCTATGTTTCCAAATTCACTAAACTAATACAGTATTTGGGCATCTGTTTGTATATTTTTTTAAGTATTTTGAAAAATTGATGTAATGATAATGTATGAAAATTGAGGATCATTATAGTTGGTATCAGAGTAAACATTTAGTTAGAATTTGGAAACTAGGATGATAAAACGTTAGAACTTTAGGTATATTTATAAGGATATGTCTAGGAATGTCTCTAAGGAGAAGTATAATGATGATTTATAATTTAGGAAATTATCCTTGAATTTTGATAAATGATAGAGTGAGTGAACTCCTATCAATATATCTATGTCTGAATACTAGAAGTGGATGTGGCCCTTACCCATATGTACCTAGGGGTAACAACTCTAATAAGATGATCTGATCCTAACTCGGGGTAATATGGTACATGGAAAATAACCTTTCTATACACCTAATTTGACACACATGGGTAATTTTATTTTGGAATTCAAAAAAATTATTCATGAACCATAATGAAGGATTTAAATAAATGTTGGCTTTAAATAACCTTGGATGAAACTAGGGTTTCATAGATAATGGAATATTTCATGATTTAGACATCCTATAAGCAATTATTTTCATGACTATTTGGTTTTATACTATGATAATTAATTATCACACTATGCTTTTGGTTTTATTCAATTGTGGGAACCAAAAGGAATTAGATGAACATTGAATGTGATGGATGATTTTCTCATGACCTGTCAAGTGGTATGACCACTAGAGTGAAAGATGTTGTCATCATAACTAATTAGTTTTTACGGAACATGATTAAAAATGTGTACCATAACCAATTATCAAACTAACTGAAGAAGATAAAGGAGTTCATTGAGATTTGGGGTAGTGGATACTATAACGCCTTGACCCCAGTTACCCAAATTCAGTGCATTATTTTAAAACACTATCATGATTGTAAGGAGTCAAGTCCTGAAGGATTGATAAGTTTAGTATTCTTGGAAAATATATTACATACATGAACATTACATTACATTATAAAATCAAAAACAACAACAACATTCTATCCATTTACCACATTCATATCCCTTAGACTATCCCAGAAGGTTAGTCATAATATACTTCTTCACATCCTTGGAAAATAAAACATAAGAAATGGGTGAGCTCAGACGCTTAGTAAGGATAACAATATAGTGAAAACTTTAAAAAATAAGCATAAACATTTAAGGAAATGTATAAGACTAAAACAAAAACCTTTTAAAATTAAACATCAGCATAATATGGCCAAGATAAATCAAATAGTTACATTTACTTATTCACATGGATATTCTACTAGTTGAATAATCACATGTAATATCAATAGCTAATTTCATAATGATGGAATGCATAATTCCAGACTTCATAACATCATAGTCAAGGCCTTGTACCAAGACTACAAATAAGATTTTGTCAAGGCATTGTGACAAGAAAATAGTTTTTCTTATTAGACCTACCGATGCGTTGAGGAGCTATAGCGGGCTCCACCCGTCACTTACTAAGTCCAATTCATTTCTTATATGAAAATTTTTAAACATAAAATAAACATTCATATTAAAACTAGCATACGAAATGTAAATTATTTATCCATAAACCATGAATGGTATAAAAATAACACATCCACATTAAAACATATCACAAAACCTTCAATACAATATGGAATATTTTTATCATAATAAATCAACCTCAATCAAAAACAGTATCCCGTAAAGGGTGTTGATATAGTTGAAAATGATCAGTAAAAACATTGAGAGAAATATCACTTTTTCATGAAATCATTTCAAAGTCACATAATTTATAAAGGAAGTCATTTAAAAGATAGTTTTTAATCAAATTTTCTCATACCACTTTGAAAATTTTTAAAGGAATTAACATTTTAAAACATTAATATCTATATAAATAAATCCTTTAAATCATTTTGAAAACAAGGACATTAATGAGAAATGTTTAGAAGAATAAATCTTTAAAACATTTAAAATGATGTTTTAGTAAAAAATTACCTTGAAAAGAATCCCTTTGAAAACTCCATTATGAAACATGTACATGGATATTAAATATTTCCTAGTAGATACTTACATAAAAACAACCTCTGATAATAAAGAGATTGTGGAATTAACCCTTACCATGCACTTTCCTATGGTCGAGGGTACATTTAACCTCTTGTATAATGACTATAGTATGTTATTAAATTATACCAGAACCATATTTCTATTTATTATATCATACATGATTCATTTATGACTTCATACTACCCACTTAATAATTATTTCCATTTTAAATTATCATTTTGGGTAGTAATCGCTTTCTTTATCGTACGTGTTTTAACTTGTTATTCTTGATCGTATCATTTAGATCATGATTTACATAATTATAGAATATAAAAAATTATTTATATATCATATATATTTAGAATATAAATATGTATAGTAGATAGATATATTAAATGGAAGGCACCGTTTACGGAGACGGTAGGTTGTACGTAAACATAAACGATGTTTCCATTTTCATATTGTGTTGAACGGAAGTTAAGTGAATAAGATATATATAAGTACATACACACACACATATATATATATATATATTAAGTAGAATTATTATGTCATATATTATATACTTATTAATAATATATATTTTTATAATCATCGTTGAATGCTGAATATGGAAATGGATTTCATCACGTCATGGAGACAGTAAGTCATATGTACACACGAGCGACGATGTCATTTCATTAATAATTAAAAGGTGTGGAATTGGATGGAATATTAATTTTATAGATACATTATAATGTTATTTTCATTATTTATATACATATTACTCAACATTATATCCATCCAAATAAGATAGTTTTGAATAACAAATGACACCATGGCGTGGAGACGGTAAGTTGTACGTTTGCACGTATGGTGACTTTGTCATTATGAGGATGGATAGAATAGAAAATAGGGTTGTACCATATTTATAATAACATCAAAGTATGTTGGAGGTACTGGATTTATTATTTTGGTATGGAAACAAAAAATAAAGAGGAAGTGGAAGATGAAAAGAACTTGAAAGATGGTGGTGAAATTATTACCTCTTCTTCAGGTGTTTCCTTTTGAGTTGATCAAAAGGGATCCTTAGGTTGGATTTATGATAAAATTAATGACTCTAGGTTGATTTAAGTGATTTTTGGAGAATATTTGGGCATGTTTTGGCTGAGACAAATGGCTTTTGAGGTGTGATTTTGAGAGAAGGGGAAGTGCCCTTTTTTAAGAGGGGTGAGGGTCACTTTAGGAAAAGATTTAAATATTAATTTATAATACAATCATATTCTGTTTATAATGGCTCCAAATGAATTTATTTCGAGAATTAGGTGGTTTTGGATATAAATAATCTCAATAAATAGGTTTTAGACAAGTTTAGGTTTCCATTTTAACCTTATCATTTAGATTTAACTATTAGTTAAATAGTTTAACTTTTACCGTGTCTTCCTGTATTCTTACACTATATGGTTAATAAACTTACTCTAAACTTCACGGAGACCCACAAGTGATCCATTAATGACATATATAATATTATTTAATCCCTTTGTCCGAACCTTAGATTTTAAGAATTTTTTATAATTTAGTAATATAATATTTTTTTTAAAACTCATTTTTGTCAATTTTGACAATATTTAGTATTTGGTTTTTGTAAAAGTCATAAAAACTTGATTACTTCAAAAAATATACATTTAATCTACCCTAAGATGTCATATTCACCTAGAAAATTATTGGATTTCATAAAAACTTTGAAATTGTATTTATTTTAATATTTATAATACCATTTATTTCATTATTTCATTAATAAGGTAATTACTGCATCAACATTGTTTCATAAATACAGTTACTTATTTAATGTCTAAAAATTATAAAAAAAATAACATGATATAGTAAATCTGTATATCTTTATAATTAATTTTTATAGTCTAATTTATCTTATTTATAACCCTATATTAAAAATGTTTTAGTTAATAAACTTTGAATTTAACACTTTTAACTCTTCTTTAAATAAAATAATAATAAATGTCCTAATCTAATCCAAGTAGAACTAAAGGATCATATTTTATTTCAAAGGTTGTTTTTGGTCTAATTACACTTATTCAATAGAATTAGGACATGTGTTATGTTAATTATAAAATCATTTTTACCTTTAATTACCCTATTTACTTTTAACCGTGTTAAATAAAAGTCAAAAGTTACTATTCAACTAAAATTATTTTCAACTTATTGAATCATATTTTAATTACTGATTTCAACCTTGTCTCTCATATTTTTTAAATTCAACTCACAGAGGTGGTAAAATTATGTTTTATGAAAATTTGCTAATGTGCCTAGAAAGCGGGTAAAAGAAGATAAAAATTTCAATAAAATTTTATACATCTAATTTTATTATAAAATGACTCAAATTAGTTATATTAAACTTATATATGTATTATATATCTATTTTTACTTAAAATAAATTTAAATAAAATAAATAATTACCAAAATTTGGTTTTAAATAATAAAGTAGTGTTTTTCACTTTTCATCAAAAATTGAATGTTTTCAAAAAAAACCAAAAATTAACCCTAAGATAATTTTGATATTATGAATTCAAAAAATGAAGTCCCTTTTACCAAATTCATAACCTAGAAGTTTCATTTATTAATCTAAAAATAATTCTCGTTGTCAAAACCAAAACACGGGTTTTTAAAAAGTAAGAACTATCAAAAGATTGACATGTGTTTATGTCAAATATAAATGTGAAATTATATATAATGACAAAAATTGTATTAAATGATAAAAATATAATCTAATTATACTTATAAACCTTTCAAATTCATAATTAAACACTATAAATTATTTCGATTAAAAAAATTTCAATTAAAACAAAGTATTTTTCCCTATTCGTCAAAATGTGAAAGTTATCAGAAAAGAAACTAAAATGTTATCAAACTAAATTTTTATGTCCCTATTATAAAGAAGAATTTAATTTCATTAAATTTAATATATAAAAGTGTCAAATATTATTTTTAAAAAGGGTTCTCTATTAAAAGGTGGTAAAATAACATTTATTTGAAAAATATTTTTTTATCTGAAAAAATGAATTTTTTCTTATATTATGTCTAAGAAACACATAATATGGATGTTAAAAATATGTAGAGTATATAAGATTCAAAATTAAGTTAATACTATTCATAACCGCTTTTTGAACAGTTAGTTTGGTAAGTTGTCGTGCGCTCGAACTCAGTGTTTCATATAGCAGAAGCTATTGAATTACTTTAATGAGATAACATACTATGAAATCTTGGGGTGTTACATTATCCCCACCTTCAATAAATTGCATCCTCAAAATTTTAAATTTTTCTCCCAAAATAAAAGGTTAAACATAGAAAAATACCTCTATGGAAAACCCACATCAGAAATTGGGTTAATAGAATTTAGTCTTAATAAGAAGGAATGAAAAAGTCACTACAAAATTATGATCTCGATTAGGATAACATCGGTAGAAATTAGACACATAATTTAAAGAAAAACATAAATATTTATAGGGAGTGATTGAGGTCATTAATCACAAAAAAGTTTAAAATTCAGGGCCTCAGTGCCATCAATC
Source organism: Viscum album (assembly GCA_963277665.1). Taxonomy (NCBI): domain Eukaryota; kingdom Viridiplantae; phylum Streptophyta; class Magnoliopsida; order Santalales; family Viscaceae; genus Viscum; species Viscum album. The sequence continues at coordinate 1,713,414,337 of OY728122.1, forward strand.
TATGATTATTTAAAAAATCATTAGTTCAACAAAAAAAATGTATTAGGATAACAGATTTTTTGTTTTAAGATCCCTTCCCTAAAGGTTAAGAATTAATTTTTTCATAGAATAATTGGAAAAATATATATACATGACAAGTATATTTTCATCCATCAACTAATGGCTACCACAAACTCATCTTTCACTCCAAAAGATAATAGAATTCAAAAATAGTCTATTTATCCGAATCAAATAGGGTTCCAAAAAATTAATTTATAATTTATCTATTAGAACATTTAAAAAACTACATTATACAAACTAGGACATCACGTAGGCCATTTTTATGTGATCTACCCCTTTTGTCCTTTGGTTGTAGGTTCAAGTCTCGCAGACTTTCTGGACGTGACGGGTTGTTGCCCGACCTCCGGTTTGTCCTTTTTATGACAATCCAAAAATAATCTCAAGAAATAATTTAACATTAACAATAGTATCCAATGTCAAAATTAATCAATTCCAACCTTTGGACTTATCTAAAAAACATTTTTCCAAACTCCTAATCCAAAATTTATAAGGAAGGTAAACAAAATGAAGATCCTTTTTTGAATGTAATCTCATGTGAATACCTTCATCATGTATTCTTTTAAAACACTATAACACCTTGAATTACCATAAAACCTTATTGATTACATTCATACTCCCTTATTCCTTATAGAATACTGGATATACTCCTTCTATCCAAAAATGATGTAAAGACCAACAATGATGGAATATACAAATCATTAATCAGTTTCAAGGTAGTCATGAATATCAAACATAATTTATCCAAATCAATCATATATTATTCTAGAATCACTAACTCAGTATCAGAACCATATTATGGTTTATTTTCTCTCATCCATATATTTTCCAAAAAAATTAACCTGATATTGAGTCACTTTTCTTGGTTCCACACAATCTCAAGTCCTTAATGAAATAGTACTGCAGTACAATCCTTTTATACTCTATAATTCTTATAACATATACATCATTAATACAATACTCAAATGACATAATACTTTAATAACAACATAATAAAATTAATCATTCATCTTCATATTTGGTAGTATAATATCTTGATTGTTATCCAATAGCAGCATTTGGGGTATACTCTGATGATTTGGACATTTCTTTGTGTAGTGTCCCAACTCCTTTCAGATAAAGCATTGTACATTGGAAACCTTTTTCTTACCCTTACAATCATGTACTTTGTGTCCCTTTTCTCCACATTTATAACAAACTCCCAATCCCTTAAAGAATTTACCAAGGTGATTCTTTCCATAGTTATCACAAATGGGAAAATAATTCTTTTCCCTCTTCCCTTTATTTATCTTTCTCTCTTCCATCTTTTCCTTCCCTTTATTCCCTTCAAAGCCCTAGGAATTATATAATTCTTTACTTATCTTATTAATACATGATACTATTTCTTCATATGATGAGAATGTGTGGGAGACTATTTCCCTTTTAAATGTTGGCTTAATACCATGAAAGATATGATCCTTCTTAATATTTCGATCATGTGTATTGCTAGAATTCTCATTCCTTCTACTAGGAATCATTTCTAAACAATAGAATACCCTAGGTTAGTTTATGATTGGAAATGCATAATTCCAAACTTGTAAAATACCTAAAGTAAATTGAAAAGATTATGCAGATAATCTATAATCATAAAATGTTTTCTTTGAGGAAGTATTTACTCTTAAATCCTTCATAATGGCTTGTAATGAAAATGTGAATTATCCTATGCATATCCCCCAGGAGTGTCATAACCTTGAGCGCAGCAAGGACCATTGTTGTGTACTAAGTAACCATGGGTCAAGCCGGAAACTCATTGTCAGAGTTTTCACTCCTAGGTACATCTGTTCCCAAGCTACCTAACCTATTCATATCCAGACAGGGATGCATTGCTTAAAAAATACCCAAAATCTCTACACTTCCCAAATTCTATGATGTTATACTATACTAATCCTCAAATTATATCTTAGGGTAATGTTATCTAATCAGAATTTATCTAAATCTATTTCCAAAGTTGTTTCTAAACATCCTCTGATACCAACTGTAACGCCTCGACCCTAGTTACCCAGAGATGGTTCATTATTTTAATACATTGTCATGATTATAAGGAATCAAGTCCCGAAGGACCAATTGGTTTAGCTGTCTTGGAAAATAGATTACATACATGAACGTTACATTATAGTATAAATTTAAAAACAACAAAAACATTGTCTCCATTGACCAAATCATATCCCTTAGACTATTCCTACAGGTTATTCATAATATACTTATTTTCATACTAGGAAAATAAAACATAAGAAAGGGGTGAGCTCAAATGCTCAGTAAGGATAACAATATAGCGGAAACCTTCACAAATAAGCATAAATATTTAAGGAGTAAGACTAAAACTAAAGCCTTTTAAAATTAAAATTTTGTATAATATGGAAAAGATAAATCAAATAATTCCATTTACATATTCACATGGAAATTATACTAGTCTAATAATCACATGTAATATCAATAGAAAATTTCATAATGAGGGAATGAATAATTACAGACCCTATATCCAAATAGTCAGTACCTTGTGCCAAAAATACAAATAAGATTTCTTCATGTCCTTTTTCCAAGACACTATTTTGTATCATGAGACCTTCCGATGCATAGAGGAGCTATAGCAGGCTCCACCCGTCACTTACTAAGTCCAATTCATTCCTTATATGAAATGTTTTAAACATAACATAAACATTTGTATTAAAACAAGCATAAAAAATGTCAATACTTTATCCACAATCCATGAATGGTATAAAAATAACACATCCACAGTCAAACATATCACAAAACCTTAAATAAAATATGGAATATTTTTATCATAATAAATTAACCTCAATCAAGAATAATATCCTATAAAGGATATTGACATAGTTGAAAATGATCGGTAAAAATCTTTGAGAGAAATATCCCCTTTTCATGTAATCATATACAAGTCACATAATTTATAAAGGAATTAATTTAAAAGATAGTTTTGAATCATATTGTCCCATAACACTTTGAATCTTTTTAAAGGAAGTAACATTTTAAAACATTCATGTCTATATAAATAAATCCTTAAAACCATTTTGAAAACATGGACATTAATGAGAAAGGTTTAGAAGAATAAATCTTAAAAACATTTAAAATTATGTTTTAGTAAAAAATTGCCTTAAAAATAATCCCTTTCAAAACTGTTTTATGAAACATGGACATGGATAATAAATATGTCTCGGTAGATAATTATGTAAAACCACCTCTGATAATAAAGAGATTGTGGAATTAACTCTTACCTTGCACTTTCCTTTGGTTGAGGGTACGTTTAACCTCCTGTATAATGACAATATTATGTTATTAAATTATACCATAACCATATTCATATTTTTTTATATCATATATGATTCATTTAATACTTTATACTACCCATTTAATAATGATTTCCATGTTAAAATAACATTTTGGGTAATAATCGCTTTCTTTATCGTACGTGTTTTAACTTTGTATTATCGATCATATCATTTAGATCATGACTTAAATACTTCCAGAATATAACACATGATTTATATATCATATATATTTAGAATATAAATATGTATAGTAGATAGATATATGAAATGGAAGGCACTGTTTATGGAGATGGTAGGTCGTACGTACGCATAAACGTTGTTTTCGTTTTCATATTGTATTGAACGGAAGTAAGTGAATAAGATATATATAAGTACATACATATACATATATATATATATATTCATTAGAATTATTATTTCATATATTACCTACTTATTAATAATATATATTTTTATAATCATCGTTGAATGGTGAATGTGAAAATGAATCTCATCGCGTCGTGGAGATGGTAAGTCGTACGTACACACGAGTGATGATGTCATTTACTTGATGATTAAAATGTGTGGAATTGGATGGTATATTAATTTTATAGATACATTATCATGATATGTTTATTATTTATATACATATTAATCATCATTATATTCATCCAAATAACATAGTGTTGAATAAAAAATTACACCACGGCGTGGAGACGGTAAGCTGTACGTATGCACGTATGGTGACTTTTTCATTTAGAGGATGTATAGAATAACGAATATAGTTGTAACATATTTATAATAAAATAAAAGTATGTAGGAGGTACTGTAGTTATTATTTTTGTGTGGAAACAACAAAGAAAGAATAAGTGGAAAATGAAAAGAACATGAAAGAGGGTGGTGAAATTATTACTTCTTCTTCGGGTGTTTCCTATTGAGTTGATCAAAAGGGATCCTTAAGATGGATTTATGATAAAAGTAAGGACTATAGTTTGATGTGAGGGAAGTTGGGAGGATATTTGGGCAGGGTTTGGATGAGCCAAATGGATTTGAAGGTGTGATTTTTATTGAAGGGTAATTGCCCTTTTATAAGAGGGGTGAGGGTCACTTTAGGAAAAGATAAAAAAATTAATTTATTATACAATCATATTCAGTTTATAATGGCTCCTAATGAATTTATTTCGAGACTTAGGTGGTTATGGATCAAAATAATCTCAACCAATAGGTTTTATAAAATTTTAGGGTTCCATTTTAACCTTATCTTTTAGATTTAACTATTAGTTAAATTATTTAACTTTTACTTTGTCTTCATGTATTTTTACACTATATGGTCAATAAACATTATATAAAGTTACAAAAGAACCTCAATTGGTTAATTAATTTAATATATAATATTATTTAAGCCATTTGGTTGAACCATAGATTTTTATGAATATTTTTTAATTTAATAATATTATATTTGTTTTAAAAACTCATTTATGTCAATTATGACACTATTTAGTATTTTGTTTTTGTGAAATTCATCACAACTTTATTACTTAGAAAAAGAAACATTGAGCCAACCCTAACATTTCATATCCTCATAGAAAATTCGTGGATTTCATAAAAACTTTGAAATTATATTTATTTTAATATTTATAATACCATTTTGTATTCTTTCATTAATAAGGTAATTACTGCATCATTATTGTGTCATAAGTAAACTTAACTATTTAATGTATATAAATTACAAATAAACTACCATGAAGTAGGAAATCTTTTTACATTTCTAATTAATATTTATATTCGGATTTATCTTATTTATAACCTTATATTAAAAATGGTTTTGTTAATAAACTTTGAATTTAACACTTTTAACTCTTCTTTAAATAAAATAATAATAAATGTCATAATCTAATACAAGTGTACCTAAAGGATGTTATTTTATTCCAAAGTTTATTTTTGGTAGAATTACACTTATCAAATAGAATTATGACATGTTTTAGGTTAATTATAATATCATTTTTACCTTTAATTACCCTATTTACATTTAAGCGTGGTAATAATAGTCAAAAGTTACTATTCATCAAAAAATATTTTCATCTTATGGAATCACATTTTACTTACTGATGTAAAATGTGTCTCTCATATTTTTTAAGATTAACTCATAAAAGAGGTAAAATTAAGTTTTATGCAAATTTGCTAACGTGCCTAGAAGGTGGGTAAAAGAGGTTAAAATGTTCAATAAAATTTTATACATCTAATTTTATTATAGAATGATTACAATGAATTAAATTGAAAATATATATGTACTATATATCTTTTTTGACATAAAATAAATTTAAATAAAATAAATAATTATAAAAAGTCGGTTTTAAATAATAACGTAGTGTTTTTCACTATTCATAAAAAATTGAAAGTTTCCAGAGAAATACCAGAAATTAACCCTAAGATAATTTTGATCTTCAGAATTCAAAAATGAAGTATATTTTACCAAATTCAAAATATAGAAGTTTCATTTATTAATTTATAATTAATTCCTGTTTTCAAAACCAAAAAGTAGGTTTTTAAAAAGTAAAAACTGTCAAAATATTGACATGTGTTTATGTCAAATTTAAATGTGAAATTACTTATAATGATCTACATTGTATTAAATGATAAAAATATAATGTAGTTATACATCAAAACCTTTCAAATGCAAAATTTAACACTATAAAGTATTTGGATTAAAAAAATTCAATTAAAACATAGTATTTTTCACTATTCGTCAAAATATGTAATTTATTAGAAAAGAACCAAAATTTTATCCAAACTAAATTTTTATGTCCTATTTCTAAAGAAGAATTTAATTTCATTAAATTTAATATATAAATGTGTCAAATATTGGGTTTAAAAAGGGTTCGCCATTAAAAGGCGGTAAAATTGCATTTTTTTGAAAAATACTTATTTTATCTAAAAAATAGAATTTGTTCCTATATTAAGTCTAAGAAACACATAATATGGATGTTAAAATTATCTATATAATATAAGATTCAAAATGAAGTTAATATTATTCATAACCTCTTTTTGAACGGCTAGTTTGGTAAGTTGTAGTGTGCTCGAACTCGGTGTTGCCTGTAGTGCAAGCTATCGAATTACTTTAATGAGATAACGTACTATGAAATCCTGGGGTGTTACAAATACCATGGAGGAAAGAATATTTGGTCCCTTTATGTCAAGAATGTGGAAAGAATCGCCTAAGTTAATATCTGATAGGGACAAGAAGATGTTTTGACTATAGAAAATAAGAACCCAAATAAAGTGAATGAAAGGGGAAATTGAAGAATTTAGTTAATGACATGGATGATAATATTACCCTCCCTAAGATGTCATCTAAGGCTAAGTGTTTTAATTTTAGAATAAATTGTCATTTTGCAACTTAATGTACCATGATGAATGCTCCAAAAAATAATCTGCAAGGTGGTGTGATTAATGGTTACATTGTTGATGATGAAGATACTACATATGAAATGTGAAAGGAAATAGGTATTGTGTAATTAGATGAGGTATAATTCTTAATGGAATTAGGATGAAGTGGAATAATCAATGTTTTTAGGTATTTGGATTCAATAATTATGTTATATGAATGGTGAAATATATATGGATTTTTTGGTTTATTTTTTCACTCTGGATTTATATGAACAAATTAAATGGTTCCAATAGAATAAAAATGTGATTTAAGGGAAATATGATTTCCATGGAAAACACATGATTAAGGTAAATATAATAATTAATATATTCCTTATGTTATGATAATGTAGTTTGAAAAAATATATGTTGGATAAAGTAAACTAGAAGATATTGATTACCCTGGAACTAACTAAGGTCTTATTGACAAGTATTTTATGATATCATGGATGAAGTTTACAACTTCTTGGATTTGTAGAATATATCAAATAATCTATGGAATATGGAATCATGCCTGATTTTCTGAAGTATTTATAGTAATTCGGTTTATTAAAAAGTTTCAAAAGAATATATGATGAGGTTATTCACATGTTTGGAATGTGACAACCAATATGATACTTTGTGATATACAAGGAATCAATTTTAATTTGAATTTTTGACTTATTTATAAAGTTTTGGGTTTTTATCTTTTGGATGGGTTATAAGGTTAACAACTTATGGAATTATTATGTTAAACTTTTGATGATGATTGGGAGGATAAAGTATTATCTAACCACATAATGACTTATGCATATTAGATAACCAATTGATGATAACTAATGATAGATGGGATTGAATATCATGGATCTCATTATATGTTAGTGCATTGGGAATGTAAAATTCACCTTATTTTTTTAGAGAAATGGTTGAAGTGGATAAGGAACAACAAAGGGTGAGGTTTTCCAGAAATCATTCAATTATATATTTTTATGAAAATTCATTAATTTTTTGAAAAAATATCTTGAAACCAAAAATGTTATCTTAGTACCTCTATTTGTAATGAATCAAATGGTCCCTTAGTCAGTCACAGATTTATGGCCTTGTGATTGTTAACTTTATCATGATCTTGTTATTTATCACTCTCCATCATAATATGATGGTTAGATTTCTCTTTCATGTCCTTGTTTTTACTTTCCACCTATGTTCTCCCATGTGGAAACCCAATTATATGTTAGTTTGGGTAACCATTATGTTTCCAATTTTTCATTTTAAAATAATTTTTTAGTATTCATTTTTAGGTTGTCGGTTTCTATGAATAAAAATTTAAAGTATTAAACCTTTGATATCCCAAATGAATTTTCAGGGTGAAATTAATTTTAATGGGGTAGAATGTAACACCCTGAGATTGTTGAGAATTATTATTTTCTGAATTTATTTAATATATTTGAGATTTTTCATTTCATGCAACATTAAAAATAGTTTATTTTATATTAACGAAATGTGTATTTCATGCATTATATGAAACACTATGTTAATATTTCACTATATGAAACATAAATATTAGCTTTAAATACATGAAACATCGAGGTTATCTTGCGTTACATGAAACAATGACTTTCCTCAATGGATTGCATAACACTCAAGGCCTAGTTTTACAGAACAATTATATATTATTAAAATGTTATTATTTAATATAATAAGATATAACCCAGATGTTAAATTAGAGGTTATGAATAGTTTTATCTAATTTATTAAAATATATGGTTTACATAAATATAAGATGAATTCATAGGTTACCAATTAATTATAAAGGAATATAAAACCCGGTTGAATATAAAGGGAAATATTATTATGGTCATGAATCTTTTTTACACATATAAATTGAATTAATTAAAAATTAGTGAGTGATATTAATTTAATATATATCTTATATATTTAATCAAATATTTCTATATTAATTCAATATATTTGATTGAAATAAGATAAAAGAATATAATTTTATCCTCAAAACCAATATTTTAATAAAGGTATTTTTACCACCTTTAAATGGAGAACCCATTTTAAATACAACATTTGAAATTTTATAGATTTAATATTTCAAAATAAACTTCATATTTTAAATAAAAAAACTCAAAATTTTTTAGGATAAGTTTTTGTTATTTTTCTATATGGTTTCATTTTTAAATGAATAGTTAAAAATACTGAATTTTAATTCAAAACTACTTTTTCATCTAATTAATTTATAAGGATAAATTATATTTTAAATTGGATTAAAAGTTTAATTAGATCATATTTCTATTCATTATTCTAATTTAGGTCATTTTAATCAATTTTAAATAGAAGATAGATATAAAAAATAGAAATATTTTGGACTTCTTTACTTTAAAACTCTCAATGTTCATCCCATCTATGGTTTTAAATTTAAATTAATTTCTATCACTATTTTGATTGGAATTTGGAAAAATGGATTCCATATTTTGAATAAGAATAATTTATATTTTATAATAAGTTTAACTTAGTTTTTTACTAAAATGATTAGTGAAAGTGATTATAATTAATTAAAATGATTAAGAGAAAAATTAGGTTAACAAAGTACAAAACCTTAAATTTTAGACGCAAAAAGACTTTGAAAATTATCCAAGATACATTTTCTGGACATATTTTGACCTTATAGTTACATGGATCTAATTTGGTCCATTATTGGATCCACAATACAAATGAGAAACGTGTATGGAATTACTTTATTAGAATATTACAAGAGTGTCACTCCTCCTCCACTATAAGCAGGCCTCCTCTCCTCCCACTTCTTTAAACCTATAAAGACACATTGGCTTGACCAAAATCTACCCATATAGATCCAAAACATTCCTCCATAACTCTTTGAATCATCCCTTTGGGAGAAAATCCTTCCAAGGAATCTCTTTGGTGAAAACCAAAATGATTTACTTGATTAAGAGGTAACATACTCCCTGAAACTCCTTTATTTTATTTTCATTATCCACTCCATCATCTCTTATTATTCCATGATTGTATAATAAAAAATATCCTAAGTATTCTAGTATTTTTTATGTTAATGGATTTACTTGAACTGACACACACATCCATCTAATGGGTAACGAACATACTATTTACATGTACAATGAACTACCACCTTAAGAAATGATGATTAATCATTTTTCCATTAACACCTCTCGTGGTGGAAATTGTGATGTAAATTATATTTATATATGATATATATGATATTTATACTGTCTTTATTCTTCTATATTTTTTATTTATAACATAAATTTATGCATTTCATCTTGTATAAATACAATAATTTTATTTTAGGAAGTCTAGACTACCGCCCCCTCAAAGTGATGTGATTCATTCACACGCAACATAGAAAGAATTAAGGTTGTGTTAAGTGAAATTATATGATATATGTGAAATAATAATTCTACTATAATTATATATATATGTCATTTACACTCTTTTTTCAATATGATAATAAAATAGAAACAACGTTTATGCGTACATATGACTTACCATCCCCATAAATGGTATATTCTATTTTATACTTATATATTATATAGATTATTATAAAACACACATAATAAGTTTAATTTATATTTATATCGTGTTTTAAATTCTGTAAATCATGATATAAGTATAACGGAAAAATAGATAACAAATTAAGACTCATGAGAAGTACAAAAAGGATATTACCTAAAGTGAAACCTTAACATAGAATTGTTAACAAGTAGGTAATATAAAGTCATAATAAAACCATATAAGGTATTAGGTATAAGAATATGGTTATATGATATATTTATAAATAACTTATATTTATTATATATAAATTGTGTATGAGTACGATTAGAGTCAAGACACAAGGTAAAGGAATTTTATATCACTTTTTATTTCTGTGAGATACATACTTAATTATCCACCAATTTATTTTGGATGATGTGTATAATTTCCAAGGAATTATTCTATAGTTAATATTATTATATTTATTAGTATTTAAATTTTTATTCTATGATCTAACTTTCATGGATTTTATGTTTCAGGGTTACCAAATCGTTATGACGGTTTTGGTTTCAATTTTCCTTATTCAAACAAATATTTTATTATGCATCTCTATTATTTTTTGATGTTTATATACTTCCATTTGACATGTTATATCATAAATATCATTATTTTAATGATATTTTAATTCTTAATGTAATTACATTTTTCTATGAAGAGTATGATCCCAAATAACTAAGTGGTAATAGTTTATTGAAAAAATATCATTGCTTTTTGAGATTGTCTGTGATTATGATTTATTTGAAGAAATATTATGATATATATATTAAAAACCCTCATGAGTTTTCTTATCATCTATTTATTAAATATATTTCCATGTATAAGTACCATTTTTCCCCAATTTGGTACTAAATATGATTAAGAAAATTTTTATTCATAAAAATATAACTGTATTTCTCTCTTCGGTCGAAAATATATTTTATTAAAAATAACATGTTTTCAAAAAAATCAGTGAAAAAGGATTTTAAAATTTTTCTACTGTTTTGAAATACTCATTTATATGTTTTCAAAACTATTTTCAATGAAATATGTTTTCAAAAGGTTTTATGTTTTAAATATCATTTTTCAAAGAAGAAACGATAGTTTCCTCAAGAAATGTTTCTAAAAAGTCTTTCAAAATTATTTTTCATCTATGATTACATCTGTTGTTGTTACCAATGCCTTTATGGGGAAATTTTTCAATGTATCCATTGATATTCTTCATCTTATTGGTTTATTTTTTAATAGAACGATATTTATGAATCGTGTTTCTCTTTAATGGGTTATATGTTTATGAAACATGTTTCCCTTTCATGGGTTATATACTTATGAAATAAGGTTACTTTTACAAGTTATGCTTTGATGAAATGATTATGAAACCTATATTTTTCCAGTTTATGATATGATTACATATTTATGAAACCCATTTCATTTCATTGATTATGATATGAATGTTTAGGAATTCACGAAAATTGTATGTATGATTTCGTTATGAGATGGGTGGGTCCCATATATCCCTCTAATTCATTGGGTAAATATTTATATCTCATGAGATAGAAATAGGTGTAATGAGAAATAAAATCAGTTCATTGTTACATGTATAGAATGATTAGTGAAATTGGTTTAGTATTACATATCTAGAACGGTGTGTGAACCTGGTTCAGTAAAGAAAGTTTTCCACCAAGATGGCCTTAGAAATGATGTCTTCACTACTATGGAAATCATTATATATTCTTATATGTTTTCCATAATTCCATGTATTATTCATATATTATTCTTTCATAGATTATGTACTATATTTCCGTATGATTAATTCTTATGAACTTCCAAGATTTATTCCATGATTCATGTATATGATCTCTGATATGCAGGGTATGATCTTCTATTTTCATGATCACGTTCTCATACCTATATGCTCATGTTTATTCTTACATTTCAAACTTCTTTACCATTACTGAGCAGCTGAGCTCACCCTTGTTTATGTTTCCTTCACTAGGTTATTAAGATATATTTTTCTGTTTGATATTTCTGAGATGGGTACTAGTCTTGGAGAACCTAGTGGGAGATATTGTAGCTCACTAATGTACCAGTGTTTATGTTTCCTTGTTTCTAAAGGAAATAAACTAATACAGTATTTGGGAATCCATTTGTAAAATGTTTTAACTATTCTGAAAAAGTGATTTAATGTTAATGTATGAAAATAACGGGTTATTATATATTATCTCACCCCTTTATTATGTTTCCTTTCCCCGGGTTTTGAAGAAATGTTTTAAGTAGGATTACTAATGGGGAAGATATTTAAGGGGGTTTTTGATGATGATTCACTAAGTTAGAAGATTGTGTTTCTATGTTTTCAATGAAAATAAACTATTATAATATTTGGGAATGTATTTTTTTAATTTTATAAATATTCAACTAAAATGATTTAATAACCATTTATGTTAATTCGGGGTATCTATAGTCAGTATCAAAGGAATTGTTTTTCATCATTCGAAAACTATGATGAGAAAACTTTAGTGAAATCCCTAGGGCTATTTATAAGGATATATCTAGGGTTGTATCTAACGATAATCCTAATATGTCATATATTTTAATTTATGTGTTATGATTTAGCTATCCCATAAGTAATGTTTCAATATTATGTGGTTTTTTTCTTTGATAAGTGTTTCTCTTGCTATTGATTCTGGTCTAAGTCCACAACAAGAACTAGAAGGAACTAGGCTGACATTAAAAATTCCAGATGTGGAATGAATGGGCATTTGAAAAATTTATTCACTAATAAGAAATATCATGAAAATAATCAAGAATGTGATATGAGTATTTGTTATACTTCTGAGGATAAAGACACCACAAATAGAATATGAAATGTATGAGCTATTCCTATAATATTTTTTACATTAGATGTAAGAAGCATGATTATATTGCTCTTGGGGAACCATAATACATGATTCAAATTTCATATTATAGGAAAGGGTATTATGGAATAAGATTATGAATCATGATTAATGGTTTAAGAATAATTTTTGGATTATTGAAGTGTATATGTTTTGGATTTCAAAGATTATGTAATATGAATCTTGAAATATATAATTATTTTATGTATAAGGTTTTCATTAAGGAATGAAAATGATATGTTGAATAGTTATTAATATATAGAAAAGTGAATTAATGTAAAGGTGATAATTTTATAAGGTATGGTTAACCTTAATTTGTTCATATTGTTGAGAAAATTGTGTTTAGCTTGGATAAAGAGATGATTGATATAGATAAAGTAAATTGGATAGAACATTTTACCATAGAACTGATTATTGATTTGTTGAAAAAGTTTTGCACGTTATCCTAGATGGAGTTTATAGAATTTTGTGGATGTAATGAATATATCAAGTAACAATTCTAATATGGAAACTTATATTTTTTAGTAAGGATCTATTGTAATTATCATGTTTCAAGAGAATACATGATGAAGGTATTCACATGTTTTGTATGTGACAAATAATACATACCTTATGATATATAGGGGAACAATTCTAAGCTATTTTTGAGAAATTTAGTGACCTTAGGTCTAATGTTTTGGAATTTAATTTTTTAGAAGGTTTATAAGGTTTACCATTTATGGAATCATTTATGTTAAACTTTAGAAGAGGTTTTAGATATTAAAGTATCATCTCACCATATGAGGATATATGGGTACTCGATAAATTTTGATAACATTTTTTGTTTTAATAATGTCGTATTAAGTGGCTTATCATTCAATTTATGGATCTCATTATCCACTAATGCTTTATGAATTACAAATTCACCTTCATTTATTGGAGTAATAGATGAAGTGGAAATCGAGAAAGGAACAAATAAAGGGTGATATTGTGCATATTAAAATGAATAAAATCAATTAAGTAGATTATCTTATATATATATATATATATATATATATAATAAAAGAATTACTCCACTCTATGAAAAGAATATTGAGAATGATTTATCCTAATACTTTCTTTTCTATTGAACTGATGGTCTAATAAATTATCATGGTTTATGGAATTTAGGTCTTTAACAGTCCATTCATCATTCACTTGAAAATGATCAATGATATTTATCACTCTCAATAATTATTTATCCTTTTCCTCTATTTCAAATATTCACTCCCAACCTATGTTATCCTACATGGAAACATAGTTATGAGTTATGTTGTGTATCTATTACAATTCCAACTCTACCTTTTAAAATAATGTTTTTAAATTAATTTTTGTGATCTGGGTTTCTAGGAAAGGAAGTTTAAATCATTAAATCTTTGATAAACTGGAATAATTTTGGGGGAGAAACTTATTTTAGGGGGTATAATGTAATACCTCAAGATTTTTTGAAATATTTTTTCCAAATTAATTTAATGTTTTTCATATTTTCATTTCATATAGTACTGAATATAGCTTTTCTTATATGAAAGAACTATGGTTATATTACATTATATGTAAGACCATGTTAATATTCCGCTACAAAAAACACTTATATTAACATTATATATTTGAAAAACTATTTTTCACTTGTGTTACACAAAATTCTAAGTTCCTTCAACAGCCTGCGTTACACGAAAGTCTGAGATTTACTAAAATACAATATAGTATTAATATTATTATTAATATATTATTATAGTTACCACCTAGCCATTGGAATGGAGGTTATGAATAAGATTAAATAAATTGTGAAAATATGATTTACACATGTATTAAAAATGAATCCTTTGGTTATCAGTTAGTTATAAATGAATGTAAAAATTATTTGCGAAAAAATAAATTCCCTTATTAAAAAACTATTTTTTCTATGTAAAAAAACAACATTTTATCTCAATAAATTAATCAAAAAACTTTTTATGAATACTTCTAATAAAATTTATATATTATTTTTTTCTCTAAATTGTTTTTTACACTCATCCAATTGATTTTATAGGAATAATATTAGAATAAATTAAAAATAATTAATTAAAAAATATATTCTTCAAAAAGGTAATTTTGTTGACTTTTAATGGAGAACTCATTTTAAATATAAATTTTCACAAATTTATAATTTTTATTTTACAAAAAAACATAATTTTTAAAATAAAGATATAAAAATTTACTTTGGGGTAATTTTTGAAATTTTTCAGAGAGGTTTCATATTCTGATGAATATAGAACAATACAAAAATTTAATTCAAAACTACATTTTAATTTAATGAATTTATATAGATAAATTATATTTTAACTATTTTTTAAGTATAAATTGATAAA
This sequence comes from Viscum album, assembly GCA_963277665.1. Lineage (NCBI taxonomy): Eukaryota > Viridiplantae > Streptophyta > Magnoliopsida > Santalales > Viscaceae > Viscum > Viscum album. The sequence goes on from OY728122.1 coordinate 1,713,429,913, forward strand.
TTATACATCATTTAATAAAATTTAGTTAATTAAAACCAATTTCACATTGAAATTGTATATAAATACATTTCCATCTTTTGGACTTTTTCACTTTAAAAACGTATCGTCTCATCCTATATATGGTATTAATTTTAAATTAATTTCATAAAATAATGTGAATATAATTTGGAAAAATAGATTCCATATTTATAATCATCAGAATTTATAATTAAAATTATTTTCAACTTAGTTTTTTACTAAAAATAGTGGAAGTAATTAAAATTAATTACATCGATTAAGGTAAAACCGTGTTTACTTAATGGTTAAACATTAATATTAAAAGGATAAATGACCTAGAAACATGTAAAAAAACATTGTATGGAAATATTTAAACTAATTTACATACTTTATATTCAATGTAAAATTATTTTAAGAATATTAATTAATGTATAGCTCTCAATAGTGTCTGTCTTTTTATATGTGTAAGAGTATCACTTCTCCTCCACTATAAAAGGGAGCTCATCACCTCACTTCCCCAAACCCCTCAATACAAACTGTCTTAAATAAAACCAGACTAAATAAGCTCCAAAATTACCTCATCTCATCTAATTATCCTCACATGGTTAGTAAATCCAAACGTTGAATCCAATTCGTGCTAACCAAAAAGAGTTACCCAAAAAAGATGTAACATCCTTCCACAAGATCTCTAGATTTTTTTTCATTATCCACACCCTAAATTATTATAATTTCATGATTATATAATAAAATAAGTATACTAAATATAATGTTATTTTTTTATTTCAAGGTTTATTCCTGAACTCACACACACTTCAATCAAATGGGATACACAATCATCATTTGTGTATACGACGGACTACCGCTACACGAATTGATGTCTCTAGTTCTTTAACTACCGCATTTCAAGGTTGGAAATAATGATGTAATTAATATTTTTATATTATATATGTGATATTTAATATTTATTTATTCTTATAAAATTATTATATAAAACATACCTTCAGGATTTCCATTTTTTGTAAATATGATGACTTCATTTTTGTTTCTGTGGACTACTCCCTCCTCAAAGCGATGTGATTCATTCACACTTTCCATGGAATATATTAATGATGAAATTAATAAATTAATATGATATTTTATTAAATAATAATTATAATAAATTATAATATATATATACATATATTTAATTTATTTTCATTCTTTAAATATGAAAAGAAAATGGAAACAGTGCTAATACATACATACTGCCTACGGTCTCCATGAACGGTGTGTCTCGTTTCCTATTTCTATATTTTATAGATTGTTATAAATAATTATATAATAAATATATATGATATTTATATAATGTTTTATATTAATTATTTATATAAATAATTATCTATGTAAGGGGATCAAGAATAACAAGTCAAAACATATATAGAAAACAAAGTGGATGTTACCTGAAACCTATCATTAACATGGAATTGTTAATAAATCAGTAATATAAATTCATAATTAAATCATATATATTATTTGATATAATATTAGGGTTTCCTAATAGATTTATAATAAACATTGTTTTATTATATGAAATTTTTAAATGTGTATAACGAAATTCAATAATTAAGGTAAGGGTTTTCTTGTCACTCTTTTATTTCAGTGAGACGTATAGATTATTCACCACTTATTTATTTTTTCTTATTCATATAAATCCCATTAATATATCCTATTATTATTATACTTAAATTTATGGGTATTTAAATATCACTTTTATATTATTTCTTTTATGGGGATTATGTTTCAAAAGTTACCAAATCAGTAAAGTAATTTTGTCTCAATGTTCATTATTTGTAACACATGCCTTGTTATGCACCTATATTTTATATGATGTGTATATACTACCCTTTGAAAGTTTATATCATTAATATATTTATTTTGAGGATATTTTAAGCATCATGTGATGTTAATATTTCCAAATTTTTATGATTAAAAATTATCAAAGAGGTTACAGTTTATTGTTACAATCTCATCATTTGTCGGTACTGTTTCTGATTATCCTTCCATTGATGAAATATTATGCTTCATATCTCATGAAATCTCGTGAATTTTATTATAATATAGTTATCCAATATATATATATCTATTGGTTCCATTTTTCTACTCTTTGTTTCATAATATAGATAAGAAATTGTTTTAAATAAAATCCAACATTATCTCTCTCTTCAGTTGGAAATTTTTTTATTCACAAAACCATGTTTTATAAAAATGTTTTCAATAATTTTTTATTATGATCTTTTTTAGTAACTTTTTTTCACGTGGATATAAATTATTCCAAGTTAAATACCTTATAAATAATATTGTAATAGAGATGAATAATGATATAGATCACTATAGAGACCCATGCTTAACATACATGGATATTACATCATATGTTATGAATATTTAGTACATTGAAAAAATACATGATCAAAGACCATAATAGTTTAGTGTATTTAGAAACACGTAAATAAAATATTCTATCCTAGTGAAATATCTTCAACATCTCTCACAAATATCTACACCATTATCACTTCTACCTAAAACCATTCTTCATAACCTAGAGAAAATAAACAAAATAAAGGGCTGAGATCAGATGCTCAGCAAGGGTAAATAAGGAAAATTCACAAATGTAACATGGAAATAGGGGTATGATAACATGATAATAACATTATAAGATTATACCCTACATAAAAAATATCATGAACATGAGTTATGGGATAAATCTTTATAGATAATAAGACATGAATCATAAGGAATTAATTATCACGATCCATGATATCATAACTAAGGAATAAGACATAGGATTTGTGGAATACATATAAGAATATAAACTTTTATTTCAAGGATACCTATAAAGACCATTATAACATGTTAGGATTGGGATACAACCCATTTACCTACTTTATGCTTGGGCTAGAAACCATTTTACCCAGTTTCTCTTAAGCTTGGGCTCTAACCCATGTACCCTATTTTTTGGGCTTGGGATACAAACCATATACCCTCTTTCCTTTTGTTTTGGGCTACAACCCATAAACCCTCTCTATTTTATTCTTGGATTACAACCCATAAACCCTATTTCATTTAGGATTCATCTATAACCCATAAACCCTCTTTATTTTTAAGCTTGGGCTACAACCCATAAACTATATTTATTTTCATGATTAGGATACAACCCATAAAACCACATTCTTTTTAGTCTTGGGATACAACCCATAAACCCTCTATCTTTTCAGGATTGGGCTACAACCCATAACCCTAATTTATTTTTTAGGTTTGGGCTACAACTAGTGTACCCTTTAAGATCATATAAAACTTTTCATTAACTTTTTAATTGGGGGGATATATAGGTCCCCCTAATATCATAAAATCATTTAAACATATCCCATAAGATAATAAAACTGTCAACATATTATGAACCATAAATAGGCATAGGTTTAATAAACATTAAATAATAACCCATGAAATTAAATTGATATCATTAACATTTCATTGCATCATAACCTATTGAAAAGATATAGATTTCATAACCATTTCATCAAATCATAACCCATAAAAGATAAATAGAGTTTGTAATCATATAATCTATGAAATAGAAATAGTTTTCTTAAAGACTATGACATTAAGTGTATCTTATTCATAGAAATGATATTAATGGAACATTTAGATCATTTCCTAAAAGGGAATGAGTTACATAAATGGATGTCATCTTAGATGGAAAATAGTTTTGAAATATCTTTCAATAACATATCTTGAGTAAAATATCCTTTCTTCTTCGAAAAAATATTATTATTACACAAAACCATTTAGAAATCATTTTCATAGAAAATAACTTGAAAATTTATTCAAATAATTTTTAAAAGATTTTTACTTGAAAATTACTTTTAAAAACAATTTATTAAATATTATGCTTTTAAATTTTCAAATTAATCTTCAAAGTAATGATGGAGGACAAATTTGTACATGTCGTACGAGGTAAAATGAACATTCTTTTTGCATGGTAAAAAGTTTAGAAGGAATGACTTGTTCATAAAGAGAAAGTAATATTCCCTTTAAGATATTGGTAAAAGAAAAAAAGGTAAAATTTCCTTTTAACAATTATAGGATTATGGAATAATATTCTTGGATGCCCCTTTTAGAAAAAATAGATTTCTGATTGAAGGGAGCATATAGTCAAGATTTCATTAAAAACATTTCTTAACTATCTTTTGAAAAAATGAGTAGAAAAATGGTTCCAATACGTAATTATAACATGGATAACCATAGGATAAGAAACTTAATTAATTTTCTTGAGATATGGATCATAATATTTCATCAATGAAGAATAAACATAAACAATCTTGAAAAAACAATGATATTGTCTCAATAAACTCTTTTAACTTGGTAACTTAGGATCCAAATATCCATGTAAGAGAAGATATTAAATGAATCTTAAAATATCATTAAAATATTTTGATTCATGATATAAAATGTAATATGAAAGTATATACACCTTGAATAAAGTTTTTAGGTGCATTACAAAACATGAGTCTCAAAGAAGGAAAATTTAGACAAAACTATTTTACCGATTTGGTAACATTGGAAATGTGAACCCCATGAATGAAAGATCATTGATTGGGAATTTGAATACCCAAAAAAATTAATTATAATATAAATAGAATAAAATCATTTTCAGTACTTATACCACACAAAAGGAAATATTTGAAAACATAACATGTATGTCATGGAAATTAAAAGTGAGATGGAATCCCCTTACCTTGTGTCTTGAATATCTATGTACTCATACAATATTCTAGTAAAACAGATATAAATTTTATTATACAGATTTTAAAGAAAAATATTTTTATATATAATACCATATATTGTTTTATTATGACCTTACATTACCTTTTTTAATGATCCTATGTTACTATTTCACTTCAGGTAATATTTGCTTTTTTCTTCGCATGCATCTTAATTTGTTATATCATTAGTTATTATAATTATATCATGATTACAAAATGCAAATCAAGACATAGATATAATTTATATAAAGTATATTTTTCTATAATAATTTATATTATAAATAAGTATGAAATTCAGTACACTGTTTACAGAGACGATAAGCCATACGTACAAATGAACGCGATTTCCTTTTTTATTGTCGTACTAAAAGAATGTATATAAATGAAATATGAATATATATATATATAAGTATATATATATATATATAATTATATAATTATCATTAATATATCATATATATAATATAATTTCACTAAACCCATCCTTAATACAATCCATGTGGTTTGTGAACGAATCACATCGCTTTGAGGGGGCGGTAGTCCACACTTCCTCAAACAAGATTAACGTATTAACACCAAATGGAAATAAAAAGTTAAATGTTTTAAAATGTAACATAGAAGAATAAATAAATAATAAGTATTATATATGACATATATAAATATATTTTTCATCATAATGGCCACCATTATTTGTGTTAAAGCATAAATGAACAATCATTGTTTCATGAGGCAGTAGTTCTTCAAACACAGAAATAGTATGTTCAGTATCTATTAGATGGAGGTGTGTGTAAGTGTGGGTTGAAAAATTATCATAAAAACATCTTATAATATTTATTATACTATTTATTTCACATAATAATGTAATAAAAAGAGTGGAGGGGTGAAGAAATAAAATAAATGAAAGGAGCTTGAGAGAAGACATTACCTCTAAATCGGGTAACTCCTTTTGGTTTGTACCAAAAGGCTTACCTTTGAGGGTTTCTACCAAAATATAGGATTAAAGGATGAGTTTAGTAATTTTGGTAGGTTTATTGGTCATATATATTTCAAACATAAGTGTTTTTAGAGGTTTTTGGAATGGGTAGAGGTGGTTTCCTTTTATAGAGAAGGAAAATGACTCACTTCGAATTTTTAGAAACAAGTTAGGTGTGAAAAAGTGATTACCTAAAAGAGTCATACCAAACCAAAATAACTCAATAATGGAAGTTTTATGTACTAAATATGGAATTAAAATTGTTCTTGTATAGGTTTATATGACATTTGGTTATTTAATTGTAAGGTTTAGTCCCTAATTAAGCTTAATTTGGCCTTAATGGCTGTGATTATTTTCAATCACTTTTACTAATCATTTTGGTCAAAAATTAACTTTTTATTATTAAAAAATACATATTAGACTTAATAAAATGTTTTTGTTGAATTTTATAAATTAAACTCATGGAAGCCTAAATATCAAGATTAGTGCTAATCTAGCAGACAGGACAAAATAACTGGGTTTTTTTTGTAGAAAAATGTTCAAATGTTTGTTAAGATTTTATATCCAATTTTAAAGTGAAATTGATTCAAATGAATTTAATTATATTAAAATATTTAATATTTATCTAATTTTAACTTAAAATAATTTATAATATCATTTATAATTAATAATTAATTAGACAACAAGGCGGTTTTTAACTAAAAAGCATTATTTTTCACTATTCATAAAAAAAAGATGTTGCTTAAAAAAATACCCAAAATTATACCTAGGATAATTTTGATGTCATGAATTAAAAAAATATGTATAATTTATCAAATTAAATTTCTAAATTTATCAAAAATAAATTTTATTATTAAAATCAGTCCATTCAAGAAAACAATTTTTTAACAAAAAAAAGATTTTACCAAAAACAATTATAAAAAATAATTAAAAAGTAGTTATTAATATTACCATAACTATGTTTAACAGATATGTTATAATTATCTCATTTAATTAATTATATATATTTAAAAATATGTTTTATATAAACTAAGTGTTGTGATCATCGCATGCCAAGTCGGTGTTGCGTGTAGCGCAAGCCAAGTTGGTAATGTGTATATCGCAAGACAAGTCTGTATTGCATGTGAAATGAATGTTTGACTTGGGGTTTTAATATATATATATCTGTGTGTTTGTGTGTGTGTGTGTTTGAATAACTATATCAAGTATCACATGAAATGAAAAATATAAATTAATTCAAAAAATATACTTCACAAAATCTCAGGGTGTTACATTCTACTCCCCTAAAAATGAATTTCGCCCTCAAAATTCATCTGGGTTATCAAATGTTTAATACTTGTAAGTTTCATTCATAGAAACCCAAATCATAAAAATGGATAGTTAATCTTCCCTTAAAAAGGATATTTTTAACCATAATGGTTATCCAATGTAACATACAACTGGGTTTCCACATAAAAGAACATAGGTTGGGAGTAAAAATTAGACATGGTGGAAAATCTTAAATATTTTTTGGGAGTGATTGAGGTCATAAATCACAAACAAGTGAATGATAAAAGAAAATTTGAGGGACACAAAGTCATAAATATTTGATGATTCTATAATCCATTGATTTTACATAATTTAATGTATTATAACAACATTTTTTGTTTCAAAAACCTTTTTCCTAAAGATAATGAATTTTCATTAAAAGATATACTTGCATGATTTTGGGAAAAAATCACCCTTGATTTTTCATTAATCTACTTCACCAATTTCTCTAGAATGGAAGGTCACTTTGTCATTTCTGAAGTACAAATAGATCATGAGATCCATGAAATTCAATCCCATTTGTCATCAGTTATCATCAGCACAAAGTAGTTTAAACCGGCTATCCAATATGCATAAATCATCATGTGGAGAGATAACACTTTAATATTACTGAAATATTCTGATGATTAACTTGAAAATTACATAAATATTTTACCTCATAACCCTTCTGAAATATGGAAATCCAAAACTTTAGAAATCAGTCACAAAATCATCTTAACATTAATCCCCCGTATATCACAAATTAGCTCTTGGTTATCACATTCTGAACACGTGAATACCCTCATCATATATTCTCTTGAAACATAGAAATAACCAAAATTACCATAAATCCTTTTAGAAAACATGAATTCTTACTTATATTAAAGTTTACTAGATATATTATTTAAATCCATTATGTTGTAAACATTATCCTTTCATACATAGAACACATTGTCAATAATCAGATCTTGGGTAATACATACTGTCCAATTTACTTATTCATATCTAGAATAACTTTATCCAAACATCATTATCTTAACACCAAGAATTAATTAAGGGTTACCATCCCTTAATAAAAATATCAACATCCCATGAAATCACTTTTCTATGTCTCCATCACCATTCAACATTTCCTTTTGAATCCTTAATGAAAATTTACACTAAAAATAATTATATATTTTCTGATTCATATAACATAATATTTGAATTCCAAAATATAAATACTCCATAAGTCAAAACTTATTCTTAGACCATTAATTAGGATTCATTAACTTATTCCTTAATACCTCCTTCCTAAAATATGAATTTTAAACCATGTATTAAGTTTCCTCAACCTCAATCAAATCATTATTCTTGTGATTAAAGTAAAAATTATTAGGAGAACATCATATACCATTCTCATGTCATTTTCAGTCTCCTTATCTTCAAGATTATAACCAATACTCATACCAGCTTCCCAATTATCTTTATGAGATTTCCAATTGGGAAATCTATTCTCAAAATATCCATAATTTCCGCATCTGAATCATTATGTTTTAACCATGTTCCTTCTAGTTATCCTAATTACTAAAACCAAAAAACAGAAGGTGAGAAACACATATCATAAAATAAATCCACAAGATCATGAAAACATTCTTATAGGATGTCTAAATAATGACACCTCCCTTAATATATGACACCATAGGTTCATCCGAGGTAATTCATTGAAAACTTCTATTTAAATCCTTCATGACGGTTCATTGAAAATTTATTAATTCTCAAAGCATATCCCTCGGGAGTGTCAAAATAGGTATGCATCAAGGCCCATTTTCATGTACCATATTACCCTCATACAGGCCCAAAACATCTTGTCAGAGTTTTTATACCTAGGTAAATATGTTCCATAGCCACATCCACTTGTAGTATCTAGACAGGGATTTATTTCTTGGAATCCACTCACTATATCCTTCACCATAAGTCCAAGACATTTTCCTAAACGTTTACTAATCATTATACTTATCCTTAAATACATCCCTAGACATATCCTTATAAATATACATAGGGATCTCACTAAAGTTTTCTAATCCTAGATTCCAAAGGATTACTAACCCATTCCTTTAATACTAGATATAGAGACCAAGGATTAACATACACAGATATTACATCATTATAGATGCATATTTAGTACATTGCTAAAATACATGTCTGAGGTCCGTAATAGTTTAGTGGCTTTGGAAAAATGGAAATTAATTATCTTATCCAAGTGAAAGATCTTCAAAATTTCCCAAAAAGATCAACACCTATAAAAATTCTACCTAAAACCTTTCTTCATAACCTGTAGAAAGTAAACATAATAAATTGTTGAACTTAAATGCTCAATAAGGGTAAATAATGAAAATTCATTATCGTAACATGAACATAGGGGTATGATAATGTGATCGTAACATTAGAAGATCATACCCTACATAACAAAGATCATGAACATGAGTTATGAGATAAATATTTTTAGTACATAATACATTAAAAATAAATAATTAAATATCATGAGCGATGAAATCACAACTAAGGAATAAGACATAGGATTTGTGGCATAAATATTAGAATAGAAACTTTTATGTCAACGATACCTACCAATACCAATATAACATGTTATGATTGGACTACGACCTATGTACCTACTTCAGGCATATGATAGTAACCCTTGTACCCACATTCTTTTGGTCTTGGGCTATAATCTATGTACCTTCATGTATTTGGGCTTAGGATACAGCCCATATACCCTTTTTCTTTTAGGCTTGGGATAAAACCCATAAACCCTATTTCTTCTAAATCATGATCTATAACCCATAAACCATATTTAATTTTAGGATTGGTCTATAACCAATAAAACCTCTTTCTTTTTAGTCTTGGTCTATAACCCATAAATCCTCTTTCTTTTCAATCTTGGGCTACAACCCATAAACCCTGTTTCTTTTCAGGCATGGGCTACAACCCGTAAACCCTACTTCTTTTCAATAATGGGCTACAACCTTTTTACCCATTGATGTCAAAATAAACTTTTCATTACCCAATGCATTGGATGGAATTATAGGTCCTTCCCATCTCAAAAAATAATAATTTATACATGTTCCACAAGACAATAAAACTTTCAACATAACATAACCCATAAAAAGATATAGGTTTTATAAACATCAAATCATAACCAATGAAATGAAATGGGTATCATTAATATTTTTTCACATCATAACCTATGGAAAAGATATAGGTTTCATAACCATTTCATCGAATCATAACTTGTGAAAGAGAAAAATATTTCATAAAAATGTAACTCGTGAGAGTGAAACAGGTTTCATAAAGACTATGATATTAATTGTAACCCATTCATAGAAAGTATTTGAATATAACCTTTAGATAATTTTCTAAAATGGAATCAGTAACACCAATGGATGTCATCTTAGATGTAAAATAGTTTTAAAATATCTTTAAAAAACATTTCTTAAGAAAAAAATCCTTTCTTCTTTGAAAAATTCTTTTTATTACACAAAGCCATTTAGAAATAATTTTCTTATAAAATAAGAGAAAAACATATTAAAATCATTTTAAAAACATTTTTCCTTGAAAATTACTTTTAGAAACAATTTCTTAAATATTAAATTTTTAAAATTTCAAATTAATCTTCAAAGGAATGATTGTGGGTAAATTTATGCATGTCGTATGAGGTAAAAAGAATATCCCTTTTACACGATAAAAAGGATAGGAGGAATTACTTGTTTGGAAAGTGACAATAATATTCCATTAAAGATATTGGTAAAAGAAAAAAATGTAAAAATTTATTTTAAATCTTATAGGATAATGTTACAATATTCATGTAAACCATTTTTAGAAAACATAGATTTCTGACTGAAGGGAGGGTAAAGTCGGGATTTCTTTAAAAAAATCTTAACTATCTTTTGGAAAAAAGGGTAGAAAAATGGTAAAAAATAAAATAGAATAGAAGGTATAACTAAAGGATAATAACATTCATGAATTTCCTTGAGATATTTATCATAATATTTCATAAATGAATCATAAACATAAATAATCTTGAGAAAAATGATGAGATTATCTCAATAAACTCTTATAAATTGTTAAATTGGGATCGAACTCTCCATGTAATAGAAGAAATTACATGAATATTAAAATATAATTAAAATAATTAGATTCATTATATAACATGTAAAATTGATTTATATACACCTTTAAGAAAGATTTTAGGTGTATAATAAATCATGAGTCTCAAAGAAAGAAAATTGAGACAAAACTATTTTATCATTTTGGTAACTTTTGGAAACTTAAACCCCATGAATGAAGTATAATTAAATGGTAATTTTATTATCCATAAAATTAAGTCTAAGATACATATAATACAATCACGGTAATTACATATACCAAACAAAAGTAAAGAGTGGTTGTTTCTGATGCTTTTGTCGGGGCATGCATCCATCTGTTTTGGAGGACATGAAACTGTTGCCCCTCATTACCACTTTCCAAAGGTGTGTGGAATCTATCTCTTATATAGGTAATTTATCTCCATGATCTAAATGGGATGATGGTATATCGGTCTCTCCTTCTGTGGATTCCTCCTCAGAGCTCGTTACCTAGTTCGGGTCTCCTTCATAGACTAAAGACGTTGTTTTCGAAACTCTTCATTGTGTAAAGTCTTTATAGATGTCAGATAATTAAGTTGCTTCTGTCAGGAAATTACAAGGGTTCATGTTAGGGAAGGAACCTTCAGTCGGGGGAGTATTCATGTTGGACATCTATGGCATGTCAGGATGCTAGAACACTAGTGCGTATGGGATTTTTCCCCTTATGATAGGGCTTCTCGAGGGCGTGTAAGCCTGAGGCATCCCACGTCAAATATAGGGAATTTTATGCCATATGCATGTCTCTGAGATTTTACTTAGTTTCCCATGTTTAACATAGGGTATTCCTTGAGTTTAATGTCTACTAGAGATGGATCAGACTGATCAGAACACTAACAGAAGTGAATCAGATGGGTGCCACCACAGGAGGAATCGCCAATGTTGGGGCTAATGCATGGTTACTTATCTGATTACTACTAGGAGTAGTGGGAAAGTGGGTGACATGATCTCACTGGGATGTGGTGGCCCGGGTAATAATTAGGATGGATATTGATTGTTGAGAGTAGATGGAGAATGAGATGGAGCCAATGTGAGGGCGATGGTCTTGAGCCTCAAAGAGACTTCCTACGTATCCTCATGGAAAGGAATCAAAGTCTACATAGTTCGGTGGGGATATGTGGGACCTAAGGAGGCGACCCCTGAGAATGGTCATATGGATGGGACCCAGAGGAAGTGGAACCTCCTGGTTGGGGTGTTACCTTCCCGAAACACATAGGCTCAAATGAGAGACAAATATGAGACATTGGTAATGGGCTTGAATCTCAAGGAGGTTTCGTACATATTCATGTGGAAGGGAATAAAATTATATGTAGTTTAGGATGGGAATGGAATCGGGGTGTGCGCAGAGAATAGCAACTCGATGGTATACTAGGGATTGTACATGGTTAGTAGCCCGGGTTGGTCTGATGCATGGGGGTGGACTAGAGAGGTGGGTCCCAATAGGAGGGACACCAAAGTTTACCAATGTTTGGGGTTGAACCTCAGGGAGGATACCTATATAACATGCCTATGAGATATGAATAAAACCCACATAGTTCATCTTACAATGGCTTACCATCATCTGGGGGATGGAAACAGCTTATTGTTGGATGGGGTACAATGGCTTATTATCGACTAGGGAACAAAACATCTTATTGTCGATTGGGGAACACAAATTTTTACCATAGATTGGGGAACCTAATGGATTTCCATCAATTGGGGAACACAACAGGTTATCTTCGATTGGGGTTGGACCTTAGGGAGTCTTCTTACGTACCTTTCCTAGGAGACAAGGATCAAATTCCACATATTTTGGTATGATGGATATAGTTCAGTGTCATGCGGGATGAAAAGGGGAGTACAGTTTAACGTCATGCAGGACCAAGGTGAACCGACGTGGATGGGTTTGGAAAATTAAGTGTTGGGATTGAACCTCAGGTAGGCTTCATAAGTACTTTTTCTAGGGGGAAATGATCATAGTCCATGTAGTTGGGGATGATGGATATAGTTTAGCGTCATGCGGGATGAAGGAGAACCAATGTGAAGAGGTCGGGACAAATAAGTGATGGGCTTGAACCTCAGGGAGGCTTCTTATGTACCTTGCCTAGGAGACAAGGATCAAAGTCCATGTAGTTCAGGATGATGCATATAGTTTACTATCATGCGGGACGAAAAGGGACATATAGTTTAACGTCATTAGGGACGAAGGTGAACCGACGTGGATGGGTCGGTACATGTAAGTGTTGGGATTGAACCTCAGGGAGGCTCCCTACGTACCTTATCTAGGGTACAAGGATCAAATTCCATGTAGATTATGATTATGGATACAGTTTATTGTCATTCTGGAGGAAGGTGAACCGACGTGAATAGGTCGGGACAATTAGGTGTTGGGCTTGAACCATGGAGAGGTTTCCTACATACCCTGCCTAGGTGACAAGGATCAGTGTCCATGCTGTTCAAGATGTTTTGGGGCTTACACACTAAGGAGGACCATGAAGGATTCCATGGTCAATGCTTACTCAAAGAACATGTGAGTCATTATTGGTGTGAGAAACAAGAGGTATCAAAGACCTGATGATCACATTGCAAAAGGTGCATTCATGGAAAGTGGAATGGGGCTTACACATGGTTAGCAGCCCAAAGAGGAAATAGGGGCTCATGCATAGTAAATGGCCCAGAGAGATGGATATTGGGACTTAATCTGAGATGGAGTCCTAATGGCGACAAATTCTAGAGGTAGAGGGATGAGATAATGAAGGTCCATGTGCCCCTCTTGCCTCTAGTATTTCACTTCGCCAAAAACTGGCAAGGGAAGCGCTACCCCTTTATCAGGGCTTCTTTAAGTAGTGCTGATAAAGGGGGGATTTATCAGCACTTTTCCCGAGCACTGATAAATGTTGAGTTTCAAAAACAATATTTTTTCATGAAAAATAATATTTTTTTATATAAGTATATTTATATTGATATAAATACAATATATATATTTTAAATATGTTATAGATACGTATATATAGACTATTGCATTTAATATATAAGAAATTTAGTGAAAATGGCTTCAAAATATTTTAAAAAAATATTATTAATTAATAATTTTCTAATTATTATCAATTAAAAATCATTTAATAAAAATTTTGGGACACAAAAAATCAAAACAACTAATAAAAGATCTAAAATATGTATAAAATGTAACTCAAACTTCAAACGGTCATAACTTTTGATCCGGGTGTCCGTTTGAGCTCTACAGTATATCAAATCGAAGCCTAGGACGAGCTCTACATCATTGTGATTCTGGGTGGCCCGGTCAAGGCTTTTCAACCCCAGAAGAGGCCCATAAGGCCTCCAAAACTGAGTTTTTAGTCGGGATACCCCGATTTGTTAACATTCAAACAAGTATAACTTCTGATCCAGATGTCTGTTAGGCCTATACCACATATCATATCGAAGATTGTTTCATTTTCTTCAGTTTTACTGGTTGTGGTGTTGAAACGTAATTCTAGATTATATGTTATGGTTGTTTTAACATTCTATGGCTTTTCAAATACACATGTATATGTATTTATTAATAAATATATATGTGTCTGTGTGTGTGTGGGTGTCTATGTGTGTGTCTGTGTGTTGTATATATGTATATATGTATTTATTTATTTATTTACTTATAAACACACATAAAAAACATATTTTTTCACAATTTTATTTAACACTAATCTTATAAGATCATTTTATGGCTTTTCAAATACACACATATATATGTATTTATTCGTAAATATATATGTGTTTGTGTGTGTGTCTCTCTATGTGTGTCTCTCTGTGTGTGTGTGTGTGTTGTATATATCTATCTATGTATGTATTTATTTCTTTATTTATTTATAAACACACATAAAAACATATTTTTTCATAAATGTATTTAAAACTAATCTTATAAGTATATATTAATATAAAAATAAATATACGTATAAAAAATTATAACTAAAAATATATATATAAATATATTAATATAAGAATTAATATATATATACTAATATATGAATTAATATATTTATATTTATATGAATCTATATCAATATATGAATAATTATAACTATATATATATATATATATCATTAAATACAGAAAAAACGAAATGGTATAGTGGTAAAGGTGTAGCTGTGAAAGGGGGAGGTCTTAGGTTCGAGTTCAGGTGGAAGCGAAGGTGGGGCGCGTGTATGAGGATGCGTGGGAAGGGCAGCGTGCGGGAGACCTCCTAGCGCTGATAATGGGGGGTTTAAAGCGCTGATAAAAGCACTCCCCCGTATTATTTTTAATTTTTTTAAATTTTTTTAAAATTTTTTGATCTTTATCAGCGCTTTTCGGTGTGTGGATAAAAGGGACCCCCCCTATATTAGCGCTGAGATTTATAGCACTTTTTTAGCGCTGTTAAAGCCATTTTTAGCACTGATATAGGGGATTTTTGTAGTAGTGTTTGGAACTGAAGAATAAAGGAGGAGTAGGGTTGCTGCCTCCTGCGAGAAAGGATAGGTGCTTAAACCGTGATGGTTTCCCTTCCATGCAGACAGAAACCACTCTATCCAAGAGTATTTCATTCCATGTGAGGAAGATTTCACTCTTGTGGAGATGAGCGGGCATGCAGAATGTTTGAGACAGGGTTCCCTACGTGTGTTGCATGGGGCGAGACCACAGTTTAACGTCATGTTCTGAGGATGATGTGGATTGGCAGTTTAACATCCTGCATCTCGGATGAGTTGGGTTCACTCCACAACCCTAGTACTTACATAACTATCACACCTTAACCCTGGGTGGAGGGAAGGCACTGGAAATTCCGTAGTGAGGGGATGTTGTGGAGTGATCCACTGAGGGTCCCATGATAGTGTGGCTATGCAAAGAAGCAATAGACATTAGTGTGCCTATGAAAAGAAGCATGAAGCTAATAAATGAAACATGAAGCACCTCCCAAGGGACCTTGAAAGCACTTCATACAAACCTGGAGGGTCGTACGGGAGAAGGGTTTGCAAAGCAATTGGGTTCACATAAAAGGATCTTGTGAAGATCCGGTGCTCCATGTAGTGGATGGGCTTCCCGAAGGGGTATGCTTTGTGAGGTGGAGTTTCCTAGCCTAGTTATAGATTATATATGCATATGGAGGGTTCTTCACTAAATGAAAAGACTTTTGGGGAGTAAGACTGCACAAATAAAGGGTACCTGGAAAATCATAGCACTGTGAAGTAGTGTGATTCGTGAAGCACAATAACCCTTCCTTAGAATATGGTTCACATGTTCATGAAGTATACTTTGCGAAGCATGAGTACTTTGAAAATACCCGAGTCCCCATGAGGATCTCCCTCTTTCGTAGTGTCTCAAGGACTTTGCAAAGGGAATCCATGCTTGAATAGGGGTTGTGTTTGAGCTAAGGGAATGGTACTTTTTAATTCTCAAGTACCTGGAAGAGATCATTTTTCTCAAGGTTTCGCAAAGTATAAGGTGATTCGCGATTTGAGAGTGGGTAAGGAGAAAGGTTGGAGTATATGTCCTTCGGGCTTGAGGGGAGCCCAGTATTTATAGGCAAGGGACGACGTGAAGTAGGGGATGCTCGATGTGAATCCACTTGGTGCTCTACAATCGGCTGTGGATTGCATCAAGTTTGTTGTAACTGTAGAGTCGACCATCATCCCCTCCTCGGCATGGATCTCTACTAGGTGATTTTTTTGGTGCCCGCAAAATCTTCAGTCAAGTTTGATGATCTCATGTATGTCGATTCATATCCCTCCACTGTGTGATTCCTTCGGTCAAGTGTGTCGTAACTTTGGATCCTCATGTATCTTTGCTCTGTGGAGATCGTGGTGTAGGGATATGGCTTCATGTTTGCTGCGGTGCGGGGCTCTGTTAATGGGATTCACGAGGAAGCCCCTTTGGGGTTAGTTTTATCTTTGAGATTCTTTTACTCTGTCAATATTCTGGTGCCAATAAATTCCCCCCTTAAAACTTGGTGCTGAGGAGAAATTGAGGTTCTATGTATATGGGTCAATCGCCAAAAAATTACGGCCAATCACAAAGCAATGTTGCGAATCAGGATTGCATTGCAGAGAGGCGGAGCGTGGTTTGAGATCTCCATGAAGCTCACTGCAGACAAAAGTTCCATCAAGAAAAGGGGTTCATTGATTATAAAAAGGGGAGGCTGAACTCTCTTTTTTACTTTCTCATATTTTCATTTTTAGCAATTGTGCTCTCAATTCACAAAGCCCAGTTCTCCCTACGACTGTTCATTGTGAATCAGGCCTTTCTTATTTTCATCACACAACGAGTCATTTGACTCTGCGAGGGTGCACTCCGTGGATTGTGTCTTCTAGGTCTATGGCAGGGCTCCACCAACTGTCTGTGAGATTGAGCTTCATGATCGAGCTTCATGATAGAGCTTCATTATTGAGCTTCACTATGGAGCTCCGCTATCTAGAACAAAATTTTAAAAACATGAAGACTGAATGGATCATCATGAAGCTACTAGGGGTTCCTTGTGGATGCTTCCGAGAGAGAAGAAATGTTGAATAAATTTGGCATCAAGGAACAAATATGGAGCCATTTGAACCATGACTCGCTAGTGGAGCTGTTGTTAGAGGGCTAGAAGAACTACCCACTATGAAAAAGACTTCTTCTATATGGCTTTGGTCCGAGGAATGACATTTTAATTCTTGAATCAAGTAGAGATGATCCAGCCTACTAGTTTAGGAGTATGTCGTTCCAGTACTAGTGGGTTAGGACAGCTTATGGCCATACTTGGAAGGATTTCACACCCTTGTTGAATGTATGTACAACCATGTGAATAACTTTGATGGGAAGACATTTCAACCGAAGACATCCCCTCACTGTACCACACCATTCTGAAGGCAGCCCTAGGGAACCCAGAAAAGGGTTGGACTGATGAGTGGGATTTGAGCCAGGGTGGAAACTTCACGAATGACTGGGCAGGGGCCTACTGGGTAGGTGCCTTGTGTGAGGAGTTTGGGGATGAGTTGAGGCGAGTGGTCCTGTATGAGATAGCTTGGTCTTCCCAATTTCACATCTAACAGTCAAAGAAACTGATGCAGGAATTGCAGAGTAGGCGGTCATTGAGGACCAGTACCTTCCATCTTCACCATGTGGAGGTTGGTATCAGCCTCTGGTACTTGCACCAGATCTTGGGGTTCCCGATACTAGGGGTAATGTACGAAGAGTTCCTCCCCATCACAAATACATGGGAAAACCCAGAGTAGATGTCACTGCTAAAAAGGGAATTGATGGATCTGGTGCCAGGGGAGGAAAGGCCTTTGATGAGGGATGTCCACTTAGTGGTTCAAGTAGTTCCCGAATTTCCCTAAAGATAGAAAGTTTCCCATGAGGCCTCAGACCTTCCCGAAGGGGGTTTAGCATGGCAATGAACACTCATATTAGCGACTCTGGGAGGAAAACCTGTGGAAGACATGGGGATTCAGTGTTATCACAAAGCAGAAACTGGTGGTTAGGTTGGCTCTGTTCATCTCGGCACTTATCTGCGGCTGGATTCTGCCAGTGAGGGACACAAACATGGGAATCTGACTCAGTACATTCATCATGGTGTCTGCATTGGTGACTGGGGCATGGGTCAAACTGGGAATCCCAATGCTCACCAAGATTTATAAGGTTCTATGGCAGATGAGTGAGGGGAAGAATCCATATAGGACATGTGAGTCATTCCATATTATGTATGGGTGGATAGAGGTGCATATTAGGGGTGTGTATGAATATCTGAACCCTATTTACCCTTTAGAGTTAGACATCTGACCAGCCATTCTAAACGCGGTAGGGATTTTCATGACCAAGTTAAGCCTAGAGTTGGTGCTGAATCAGATCTAGAAGGCATATGAGTTCAACTTCCACCTGTTCCCACTACCAACAGGCATGTTCACCAGTGATGTCCAGGGAAAACACGATAATTGGTCCTACATCTTATCCATTCAGGGGGAGTTCTAGTGGTGTGGGTCAATCATGATACCCTCTACGAATCGTATACCTCGCACTGCTTTGTAAGGAAATTTTAGTGCATGCATAGGCTGAACACATGGGTCTACTTGGGAGTGCACCACAAGGACCACCCGTTTTTTGATGAGGCAGATGAGGCTCTTGTTAACAGATAAGGATGGTAAGATGCGGAATGAGCTTCCCCCACCCACATCTGTATACAGGATGGTGAAGGAGTACACCAAGTGCTAGGAGGTGTCCGACTTGGGGGAGATTCTGAAGTAGAAGACCATCCGCTCAAGAGATGGGGTGCCTCCCCAACCTTGAGGTTGAGGTCGGAAGGAAGAAAGAAAATCTCGTGGTGGCAGGGTTGAAGTGGTGGTGACACCCTCATCGATCAAGAGGCAGGCGATAGTGGAAAACCCGACAGTCCCAGCGGAGCAAAGTTATCTTGAGGGGAGGCCGCCCAGGGGATTCCGTAGGATACCCACCCAGGCACTATGGAAGTAGTTTCACCACAGAGACATGCCTCAGAATGATGTCTTCCTAGATGATTGGGACATCTGTGATGTCAACAGAAAATTCCTCAACCCATCCAAGATGTGGCAACATCTGAATCATATTAGGGAGGATTTTTCATGGATCGGTCCTATCAGGGGTGGCTTTGCAGTATCCCATGTAGAGGGGGAGAAATACCTTGCCAAGATGGAGGACTATATGCACTCCCAGGGTGATATTCGCCTAATGACAGATCGAGTAAAGGTATTTCTTGATCAAACGGCCCCTCTAAAGTTGTTGTCTGCCAAACTGAGAGAGTTCTTCCCTCTACTGGAAGAGTTGGACGAGTCCTTATGGGGGGAGGAGGCCAGTGGAGGGATCCCTTTGGAGAAGGTTGAAGTCGGAAAATAGGATTTGGAGTTAGAAGAGTTTGTAGAGGACCTTGAGGAAAACCTTAATAAACTTCCCCATAGTCTCCATATAGGTCGTTTAGGACTTCTTAACTAAAATATGACCTATGCAGGAGGTCCTCATAAGCAAAACTCGTTCCCACTCGACAGTAGATGGAGCTATGGGGACTCCAGGGTTCACACCCATGGATACAGCAATCATCATTCCCAACAAGGCTACGACACCCAGGGTGGTTCTCTCGGAGCCATCAAACTTCCCCAAAATATGTAGAGGGCCATGACTTGGGGTTCCGATGTCAAAAACTCAGGAGATAGACCAAATGTTTGATCCCTGTATGTATTCTTCACAGAATTCGTAAATGTCATCCATAATTCAGGTTAATGTATGTGCGCCTCTCATATGAAAAGTTCTTAGAATAGTGTGGGCTACCTTGGTGAGGCTGGTTGGAGCTCCTAGAGCTACTTTTCCTAGTGGAATGTCGGCGGTCATGGAAGCACACACCCGAGCTGACTAATCTACAATGATCCTAATCATAGGTGGGTCCATCAGCAAGACCGATCCCGAAATCATTGAGGTGGATTCCAATAATAAGGATCAACTGGATGACATGGGTTCTGACCTACTCGACCAGACGCCGAATGAAGATCATGTTGATGAGTACTTGGAGGAGTTCCCTAAATATGAACCTGTCGACCCCGTAGACCAGGACGAGATGATTTCTGATTAAGACACTACGGGAAAAATGGGTATTTGCGACGGGTTATTTGCGACGGGAATAAATCCCGTCGCAAATAGTCCCGTTAAAAACTTATTTGCGACGGGGGTCTTTACCCGTCGCAAATAAGTAGTCTTTTGCGACGGGGTAGGCTTCCCCATCGCAAATAGTTTTCCCGGGCTTTGGCGCCAAATTCGGGGAAAACTATTTGCGACGGGGAAGCCTTTCCCCGTCGCAAATACCCGGCGGCGGTAAAAGGTTTTTGCGACGGGTCCCGTCGCAAATAACTATTTACCGGATGACCGTAATAAATGCGGGCGAAGGTATTTGCGACGGTGCCCGTCGCAAATAATACTATTGGCGACGGGAATCCCGTCGCAAATGGACCCGTCGCTAATAATCTAACCTATAAATACCCCCATCCGTTTTTTTCAAATCATTCTCATTCTCCACCTTCTTCTGCTCTAAAATTTCTATTTCTAAATTTGAGATTTTGTTCAGTTGAATTTTTTTCTTCGGAGCTGTTATTAAAGTTTTGAAGAACGATCAGAGCTCATCAATTTTCAAGGTATTTATGTTTATTTTAATTTAATATTTATTTTTAATTTTGTATTGATTTCAATTATTTTTGATTAGTTGTAATTTAATTATGTTTATATTGTTTTCTTACTTAATAAATTTAAATTATTAGTATTGTTCATAGTTAATAGTAATTAGGAATAATTTGTAATAATTTTTAATAATTAAGAATAAATATTAATAATTAGTAATAATTACCAATAATTAGTAATAATTAGTAATAATTAGTAATAATTAGTAATAATTAGTAATAATTACCAATAATTAGTAATAATTAGGAATAATTAGGAATAATTAGTAATAATTAACAATAATTAGTAATAATTACCAATAATTAGTAATAATTAGTAATAATTAGTAATAATTACCAATAATTAGTAATAATTAGTAATAATTAGTAATAATTACCAATAATTAGTAATAATTAGGAATAATTAGGAATAATTAGTAATAATTAACAATAAATAGTAATAATTAGTAATAATTAACAATAAATAGTAATAATTAACAATAATTAGTAATAATTAGTAATAATTACCAATAATTAGTAATAATTATCAATAATTAGGAATAATTAAGAATAATTAGTAATAATTAAGAATAATTAGTAATAATTAGGAATAATTAGTAATAATTAGGAATAATTAGTAATAATTAGGAATAATTACCAATAATTAGGAATAATTACCAATAATTAGGAATAATTACCAATAATTAGGAATAATTACCAATAATTAGGAATAATTACCAATAATTTGAAATAATTACCTATAATTTGGAATAATTATCAATAATTAACAATAATTAACAATAATTACCAATAATTTGTAATAATTTGTAATAATTAGGAATAATTAGGAATAATTAGTAATAATTAGTAATAATTAGGAATAATTAGGAATAATTAGTAATAATTAGAAATAACTACCAATAATTTGTAGTAATTAGTAATAATTACCAATAATTGCCAATAATTAGTAGTAATTGCCAATAATTGCAAATAATTAGGAATAATTGCAAATAATTAAGAATAATTAGTAATAATTAGGAATAATTAGTAATAATTAGGAATAATTAGTAATAATTAGTAATAATTAGTAATAATTAGGAATAATTAGTAATAATTAGTAATAATTAGTAATAATTAGGAATAATTAGCAATAATTAGGAATAATTAGTAATAATTAGTAATAATTAGTAATAATTAGCAATAATTAGCAATAATTAGCAATAATTAGGAATAATTAGGAATAATTAGGAATAATTAGTAATAATTAGTAATAATTAGGAATAATTAGTAATAATTAGGAATAAATATTAATAATTAGTAATAATTACCAATAATTAGTATTAATTAGTAATAATTAACAATAATTAGTAATAATTAACAATAATTAGGAATAATTAGTAATAATTAGTAATAATTAACAATAAATAATAATAATTAGTAATAATTAACAATAAATAGTAATAATTAGTAATAATTACCAATAATTACCAATAATTAGTAATAATTAGTAATAATTAACAATAATTAGCAATAATTAGTAATAATTAGGAATAATTAGTAATAATTAGTAATAATTAACAATAAATAATAATAATTAGTAATAATTAACAATAAATAGTAATAATTACCTATTATTTAGAATAATTACCAATAATTAACAATAATTAGTAATAATTACCTATAATTTGTAATAATTACAAATAATTGCTAATAATTATTAATAATTAGGAATAATTAGTAATAATTAGGAATAATTACCAATAATTAGGAATAATTACCAATAATTAGGAATAATTACCAATAATTAGGAATAATTAGGAATAATTAGGAATAATTACCAATAATTAGAAATAATTATCAATAATTAGAAATAATTACCAATAATTATCAATAATTAGCAATAATTAGCAATAATTAGAAATAATTAGCAATAATTTGGAATATTTACCTATAATTTGGAATATTTACCTATAATTAACCATAATTACCAATAATTTGTAATAATTTTTAATAATTTGTAATAATTTGTAATAATTACCAATAATTTGTAATAATTACCAATAATTTGTAATAATTAGGAATAATTAGTAATAATTAGGAATAATTAGTAATAATTTGTAATAATTAGGAATAATTAGGAATAACTACCAATAATTACCAATAATTTGTAGTAATTAGTAATAATTACCAATAATTACCAATAATTGCCAATAATTAGTAATAATTGCCAATAATTGCAAATAATTAGGAATAATTGCAAATAATTAGGAATAATTAGTAATAATTAGGAATAATTAGGAATAATTAGTAATAATTAGGAATAATTAGGAATAATTAGGAATAATTAGGAATAATTACCAATAATTACCAATAATTTGTAATAATTTGTAATAGTTTGTAATAATTACCAATAATTGCAAATAATTAGGAATAATTAGTAATAATTAGTAATAATTAGGAATAATTAGTAATAATTAGTAATAATTAGTAATAATTAATAATAATTAGGAATAATTAGGAATAATTAGGAATAATTAGTAATAATTAGTAATAATTAGGAATAATTAGGAATAATTAGGAATAATTAGTAATAATTAGTAACAATTAGGAATAATTAGGAATAATTAGTAATAATTAGTAATAATTAGGAATAATTAGTAATAATTAGGAATAATTAGTAATAATTAGGAATAATTGCCAATAATTAGGAATAATTAGGAATAATTAGGAATAATTACCAATAATTGCCAATAATTACCAATAATTGCAAATAATTAGTAATAATTAGTAATAATTAGGAATAATTAGTAATAATTAGGAATAATTGGTAATAATTGGTAATAATTGGTAATAATTGGTAATAATTGGGAATAATTGGGAATAATTGGGAATAATTGGGAATAATTGGGAATAATTGGGAATAATTGGGAATAATTAGTAATAATTAGGAATAATTACCAATAATTAGTAATAATTACCAATAATTAGTAATAATTACCAATAATTAGTAATAATTAGTAATAATGACCAATAATTGCCAATAATTACCAATAATTGCAAATAATTAGGAATAATTAGGAATAATTAGTAATAATTAGGATTACTCAGGAATACTCAGGAATACTCAGGAATACTCACGAATACTCACGAATACTCACGAATACTCACGAATAATCACGAATACTCACGAATAATCATGAATACTCCCGAATAATCACGAATACTCAGGAATACTCAGGAATACTCAAGAACACTTAGCAAAAAAAATTATATTATCAATATTTATGAAAAAAATATTAATATTATTAAAATAATAAAAATTTATAAAATATTAAAATTATCAATATTTACAACAGATTTTGCTCTATTCTTAACATGTTCAAATCTTAAAGGGTCGCTAATTGTCAGGTCATGCGCAATAAAAAGTTTCTGTCAGCCATGCCCAATGTAAACTCTATAATTGTCCTTGCATGGTCGATCACCTCAAAAGTAATGTTGCAATCAGACAAACCAAGTCATTCCCTTCTTATCTATAAGAATCATCTCACATGAACCTTTACATAGACCATTCTTCCTTGAAAATTTAAGGGAAAAATAATGATATCCCATCAAATTTTTAAGGAAGAATGATCTATGTAAAGGTTCATGTGAGATAATTCTTATAGTTAAGAAGGGAATGACTTGGTTTGTCTGATTGCAACATTACTTGCGAAGTGATCCACCATGCAAGGACAATTATAGAGTTTACATTAGACATGGCTGACACAAACTTTTTATTGCGCATGACCTGACAATTGACGACCCTTTAAGATTTGAACATGTTAATAATAGAACAAAGTTTGTTCTGAATATTGATAATTTTAATATTTTTTAATTTTTTTTATTATTTTAATAATATTAATATTGTTTTTTCGTAAATATTGATAATATTTTTTTTATTACTAATAATTAGTAAACGAAATCTGCTTGGATAATGAAGGGAAAATTTATAACCATCTCCACAACGATGATTACCAAATTTCCTTTCATTATTCAAGCAGTTTTCCTTTTGCTAAGTATTGCTAAGTATTTCTAAGTATTGCTATATTGATAATTTTAATATTTTTTAATTTTTTTTATTATTTTAATAATATTAATATTGTTTTTTCGTAAATATTGATAATATTTTTTTTATTACTAATAATTAGTAAACGAAATCTGCTTGGATAATGATGGGAAAATTTATAACCATATCCACAACGATGATTACCAAATTTCCTTTCATTATTCAAGCAGTTTTCCTTTTCCTAAGTATTGCTAAGTATTGCTAAGTATTGCTAAATTAGTAATAAATAGTAATAATTAGCAATAAATTGTAATAATTAGTAATAAATTGTAATAATTAGTAATCCTTGCTTGAGTGTTTTTTCTAACAAATTATTCAAAACCAGTAATGCTTTTTTATTTTATAGAAAAATATGGAACAACGAGGTCGTCAACAGTCATTATTAGATGACCGCATATGGATAAATCAACGTAGAAATCCAAATGGTTCTGGTTTAAATCCAGTATATATAGAGGGTGTGGAGATTTTTTTATCATTTGCGGCATCAAATTCAGAATTTGTTTCAGAAGGAAAGATAAAATGCCCTTGTAGAAAATGTGCATTGAGAACGTTTGACACGTTTGACAAAGTGGGGGAACATCTCTTGCGTTTTGGTTTTCAAGCAGATTATGTTTTTTGGTATCAACACGGTGAACGCAGTTCCAGAGCAGATGATACCAACTTGATTCCGGATCCATCCCAGTTTCAAGATTTAATACATGATGTTGCAGGTTCATCTGTTCAACATACAGAAACTCCGGCTGATATAGCTTCAAATCCTGAGTTGGGACCGTCTGAATTTTATGAGTTGTTGAAGTCTGCTGAGGATGCATTATATCCTGGCTGCAAGATGAGCAAATTAGAAGCAGTTGCAAAATTTATGGCTATCAAATCAGATAACGGAATGTCAAACACATGTTTTGACCAGATATTTTCTTTGCTGAAAACACTGTTACCCGAAGGAAATGTTTTACCTGCAAATTACTATGAAAGTAAGAGGTTAGTTCGAAATTTGGGACTTACTTGTCAGAAGATTCATGCATGTTCAAATGACTGCATTTTATATTCAGGGGAAAATGAGTCGTTGGATAGTTGTCCCACATGTGGGCAACGGAGATATAAAGAAGGACAACACGAGAAGTCTGGTTTGATTCCTGTAAAACAGTTGAGATATTTTCCGCTTACATCCAGACTTCAGCGTTTATTCATGTCTAAGAATACAGCGACAATGATGTCATGGCATAAAGAGAATATTTCAACCGATAAAAGCTTGAATCATCCAGCCGATGGTGATTCATGGAAACATTTTGATAGAGTGCATCCATCATTTGCTTTAGAAGCTAGAAATGTTCGACTGGGCCTTTCCACTGATGGTTTTTTTCCATTTGGATCTTATGGTAGTCAATATTCATGTTGGCCTGTTGCTTTAAAAGTGTTCTCGCAGTAAATGAACCATTCTTATTGGCTCAACAGGCATATCAAGTTTATTATGCAAAGTACTGTGCAACATCAAGAGACTTGACTGATTGGTGGAGTGTAATAAAAATCAAAATTCGAGACAATCAGTTTAGTCAAAGTGAATGTGCTTTCACTGATGTGCAAAGAATTGAAGTTTTTCAAGAGAGTACTCAAAATCAATCTTTTTTACAAAGAGATATGAGTATCGATGACGACACCCCACATTTAAGAGTCGGTGATGACGATGATGTTAATGATGTCACACATGAATTTGAAATGGTAAGAGATGAAGCAACTGCAACTCGAATGGATATCGATGATGTTGAGGAGAAATATGAAGATGACATTGACATATATGAAGATGATGATGAAGATGAACACTTATAGAATTCCATGGTATTTATATACAATCATAATATGTATATATGTATATATAATAGTAATTATCAATTATTTGCTAATATTAACATTTTCTGTTTCAGATGGACGAGGCCACATTTCGTGAGTTGGCGGAGGCTGACCTGCCTTTCGATGCGGATGAGTTGTTGGCAGATGACTCTCAGCCTGCAGGCGCTCCAGGGAGTACGCGGAGGGGGCGCGGTCTTGCACGATTGATGATTCCTGACCCCGTCCCCGAGCGACGTCCACGTCTTGGGTTTGATCCGCGCACCCGGAGGTGTGATAACCTGTGTAATAACCTGTGAATTTGACTAAGATTTCATTAATCTATTCACATAATAAATGTTTATTATTTTTTCAGTTTTTCGCATATAGCAGTCGGACAGGGCAGCACTATTTTGCGCAACTATTTCTCTCAGCCGTGGACCACATGGGAGCAGATTCCCATTGATGTGCAGTAGGCCATGTTCGGCCATTGGTTGGTACGTACGTAAATAAATAATTTTTATTTTGAAAATTATTTCATTTCTAACTTGATATTTTGATTTATTTGTAGGTTTTATGGTATCCGATCGAGGATACCATGCGTGACACCATCCACGAGGCATGGGAGGTGGCCATGCGTGATCGCCTTCATTAGTTTTTGCACAATTTAAGAAAAGCTGCGATGAAGAAAGCAGGAGTGTCAGATTTTGATGAGTCATGTAGAGCACACCGACCAGAGTACATTTAATCCCATGTATGGGATGGATTATGTGCGCACTGGTTGAGTGGTGCCTTTCAGAGGAGATCATCGGTGGGGAGGCAGAATCGGGGGAGGCAGGAGATGACTCATCGAGCTGGGAGTCGTTCTTTCAGTACTCATAGACAGCATCTGGTACGTACATTATTTATAAATATTTTATATAACTATAAATATTAACAGTTTATTTTTTATTCTTATAGGCTGTCGAGCACCCCGATATTACAGAGTATGACGTATATCGGAGGATGTATAGTGATCCTGCTACTGGGGAGCTCAGAGGTGATCGTCAGCATCACATCGTGGTCAGTATTATTTGTTTTCAAGTTTAAAAATTAACTGCATATAATATATTCACAATTTTAATTTTAAATTGCAACTATAGGAGTCATATGAGGCCGCAGCGGCACAGGCCCGGCCTGAGAGTCAGGCCGAGTCATCAGATCAGACCACTGCCCGTCAGTTTGATGAGGCGGCATGGATGCAGGCCACCCAGTATGCCTTCGAGAAGGGCCGAGTAGTTGGTATCGGCTCTCGACTGACTCAGGAGATTATTATGGCAGTGCTGCGATGTCGGCGTCCAGCTCGAGAGGAGCTCGTGCATCTACTTCTACACAGTATGAGGAGCAGTTGCGATCTCAGACTGCACAGATAGAGAGTCTCCGACAGGAGCAGGAGCAGATGCGTCAACAGCATGAGGAGGAGCGTCGACGCCAGCAGCAGCTGTACGAGGAGCAGACGAGTCGGTGGCAGCAGCAGCATCAGGAGCAGATGGAGTACATGCGCCGACTCACTCATGCTTTAGGGATGGAGTTTCCTCCACCACCATCTGCAGATCCCCCACCTCCCCCCCCCTCCTACAGATTAGAGTTTGTATTTCTGTTATAAAATTTGTGAAATCAAAATATATTTTTTTCTATTCGTAGTTTCTGTCTCATTATAAAATATTAATAATATTATATTTTTAAATAACAATATTAATATGAATAATAATAATATTTATATTTTTAAATAACAATATTAATATGAATAATAATAATATTTATATTTTATAATATTAAATTTTATATATATATTAAAATTTTATAATATTATAATTTAATTATTTTTTTGTAATACTTGAATTATTTTAATATTTGAATGTAAAATAATTCTATTATTTTTATATTTATTAAAATAACTTATTAATATTTTTTTTATTTATGAATTATAATTATAATATTATTATATTAATTAAATTATTTATTAATATTCTATTATTTTTATTTTTGAATTATAATTCTACTATTATTATAGTAATTAAAATAATTTATTATTTTCATTTGTAAATTATAATTCTATTATTATATTAATTAAAATAATTTATTAATAATTTATTTTTTTTATTTTTTTTATAGTATTTGCGACGGGATACTATGCCCGTCGCAAATACTAGTATTATTAATAGTTTTTTATTTTTTTTTTAAAGAGTATTTGCGACGGGTCCCGATTCCCGTCGCAAATACTATTCTTATTATTTTTTTTAAATTTTTTTAAAAAAGAGTATTTGCGACGGAACCGTCGCAAAAACTAATTGCGACGGGCCCGTCGCAACAGGTATTTGCGACGGGCCCGTCGCAAAAACTGTTTAAAAAGTTTTTTACAAAAATACGGAATACTATTTGCGACGGGGAGAATGCCCGTCGCAACAAAAGGCTTTAGCGACGGTCCCGTCGCAAATAAGTTTAGTTGCGATGGCGTTTTCAGCAACGGGCGATTTGCGACGGGGCCCCGTCGCAAATGGCAATTTGCGACGGGATCCCGTCGCAAATACCTGTTTTTCTAGTAGTGAGAAGATCACAAGATCGCCTGTCGCTGATCATGGAAGCTGATCAAGCACTTCATCAGGGATACTCCTCAATCACAATTGATAGACCATATGGGGAGGCATTGTTCCTACCAACGCGAATTGTATACTGGAGGAGTGCATTCCCAGCATCCTCATATGATCATCTAAGACTTTATAGCGGTGAAGATTTGGGATCATGAGCATGGCCTTAGTGTGGGCCAGAAATGGAGGAGATCTATGATCATAAAGAGGTTCCAGGAGGCCAAAAGTGAGATTCAGTGGTTGTGGGCATGAGAGAACGATTACTCTGTCTTTATCAATGCACAATCGGAGCTTGTATCACAGCTAAAGGCCCAGCTAGAAGAGGCTAAAGAATGAATAAAGCAATCTTGTGAGGAGATGGCCACTATCTGAGATGAAGAGGAGTGGGCCCAGGTCGCAGCTGATGAACTAAGCCCCATCACCCCCAAGGAGGATCGGAAGCTAAATAGGTGACATCAGATCCTGGATGCCACAATCTAGAGGGTGGAGGAGCTAGAATGCTCTTAAAAAGGGGTCAACCCATCCATGGGAGGGGCCGATCCTTGGGTGTTGTAATGCATGTTAACTTTTTGAATGTACTTTAATTCTTTGATTATTTATGTTGGTTGAATGAATGATTTCCATTATTGGTTTTGGTTTATTGCATGCCTATCACATTCGTGAAATATCCAATGATCAATCCCTAAGCTCACGTGGGTGAACTTGATGCGAGAAACAATGGATGACCACCTCGTTATTTCATATGAATATGAAAGTGCAAATAATTCTTCATACATCTAGGGTTTGAACAAATGATCCTAGTTTTCGGGAATAAAGAGGGAGGCCTGACTAGAGAGTGAAGCTCTCAGAATAGTCAAATATCAATTTTCTCAATGCGCTCTAGTGCACGAGCGGGGTAACACCAGGGGAATTAGAATCAATCTGAATAGAGTGGAGTGGAATGTTTGAATCATGATGCCCAAAATTCATAACACTATAGGGATGGAGTGACAATGAAGGATAACAATTGACCATGTGTGAAACACAGTATCCATATTATGTTAACCTGAAATGGGGACAACAAATGAGGGTCGACCACTGAACGTGTTTGAAATATGGGTCCTGGCTCAAAATGTTATCCATTTTTCTTCCAGAACGTTATACCAGGACACTAGGCAAGCCATAGGCTGAGCATCCATACTATTAGGGGGTTCCTTCATGCATGAAAGGGAATGAAGATCCTGATAAGGGGCACACCAAGCATGGAGGGTGGAGTAATGGGTTGTTTGAATGGGGTCCAACACTCATAAAATTATTCCACTGTGGTGGAAACACATTAGGTGGGTGCGTTGGTCCGATTAGGGATCAAACATACTTCCGAACAGGACCCTTTTGATAAGGAGAAAGAGTGCCTTGTAGTGTTATTTCATACCCATAAGGTTGATAAACATTTATTTTAAACATCGTATGGTGAGGACGGTGCACATATTTTTAAACTCATACTGCTTGGACCAAGATTAGGGCCGATGGGCCAGAAGAGTTAATGACCCTGGGGCTAGGTGTGAGGTGAGAGGCCCGGACATCGCTATGTATCCCATACATATGGGAATCTAGCCAAACATAATTCTTAAAGCATGGTGTGGTTAGAGACCCACGCTCGTAGGGGGGATCCTCTCTTGCGAAGAATCTGACACATCGCATAATTAACATCGAGCATCCAGAACTTGTTCACGGTAGAACTACAGTTTAGTTTCATGCGTTAACGATATGTGAAATCATACAGTTTAACGTCATATGATAGGATGGGTAGTGAAGGGGGGATCCCAAAATGGGTTTATGTGATGAGGTAGCTATAAACCTGAAGTGAATGAGGACATAAGGAGTTCAAACCACACCATGTATCCTCTAAGGAAGTATTTTTAGGTCAAGATACCATAAGTGAAGGTTAGGATGGGCCCATCGAAATGTTCTTGGGCATTCCTATGTAACCCCATTAGGATGGGAATCAAGCCTCGTGTAGCTCTGGAATCACAGTTTAATGTCATACGAGATGACAACTGTGCATGGCATGGCTGTACCATTACACAACCCACCAAAACTACTAAGCTTGTGTGAGTCATGCTCAATGTGGGAAACAAGGAGTAGCAATGGGATTTCCCTAGTGCAAGGAGGGAAACATTAGGGGAATTGGAATTCTAGGTGACTGACATCCCAAAATTATTGACCATCCAAATTAATGCACATATATACGTGTAGGTGTAAAACTGTGTGCTGGAACTCCATTTGAACATAGGGGAGTGGGAAGATGTGAATCATGGTACCTGAGATCTAGATCACAATTATGGAGGTGTGATGATAGAGGATAATTTTTGACTATGTTCGAAACACAGTATCCATTTCACATTATCCCGGAATAGGGACAGACAAATGTGGGTTGATCGCTGACCATGTTTCAAACATGGGACCTATCGCAAATGGTGTCTGTGGTCTTTAGGGGCATTGGCCCAAGACTGTAGGTGAGCCTATATGGCATGATACAAGGCTATAAAGGGGTCCCTTCAGACATGGAAGAAGATGGGGATCCAAATAAAGGGTTCATGAAGCCTGGACATGAAATGAGAAAATGTCCATGAGAAAATTCCACACTTTGGGATCTTTGTCACGATGCATTCAAGTATGAAAATAAGACATATCAGATAGAGGGAGTTGAATCCCATTCCAAATACAAGGGTCCTGGGGTCGCATGCTCCTAGATTATGTTCATGGGGTGGACCATTGAGAGGGGACTGGATTTAATTAAATGCTCACAAGGAGGGTAAGTAGTCTAACCCGATGTGTAGTTCCCATAGGGAGATCTTTGTTTAGGGTTATAGAACTCAGACCAAGATGGGGAGATACAAGGAAGAAACATGGTACAGTTGTCGAAAAACTAGACGCGAATGAGAACCCAAGAGGTGCTCGCCATACCACATTCTTCCAAATGAGTTAGGGATAAGGGGATGAAAGGGGGGGGGAAGATTTAGCATTCCTAGGGCTAGACTTGAAGACAGAATGTAAGGGAATTCCTATATATCCCATGAAGATGGGAATCAAGCCACACATAGTTTTAGAAAATTTCATGCAGTTTGGTGTCCTGGGACAAGGATGACCAGATTTTAGTTTAATATTCTTAGAGATCGGACCATAGATAAAAATGAGGGAGGGAGACACATGGTGCAACATTGAAAAACCCAACGTGAATGAGGAAATAAGCCCATATCACACCATGTTCTCTTTTGAGGATGTTTTTGGTTGATGGAATGAAAATGAAAGTTGGGATGGGACCAAGGCAAAGTGCTAGGGCATTCCTACGTACCCCATTATGATGGGGATCATGCCATACATAGTTCTAGAAGTGGGATGGTATGGTACCAATTCCAGGGACAATACTATCATGTGGGTCCGGCCCACACACTAAATGAAGCGACATTTGATAGATCTTGTTTGATCATTAGAATGGGTGTGTATTTTTTGGGAAGCAATAAACCTAGGATGGAGAGTCTAGGCATCACTACAGGAATCAAGCCATATGAAGGCATTGAAAAATTTTATGTTGGATAACCAATACCAAACATGATGTCCCCTCAAGTTAGGAAATCACAATGGAGTGATGTTTTTGTCATTCATCTAGGATGATAATGTCATAGTTTAGGGTTGTACTATAGGACAAACCAATGCATTTTAACATAGTGAAACAAAGATGCAATAGTTTAAAGTCATTTGGGACCAAGCATCATAGTTTAACATCATATATCTTGGAAAAATTCATATGAAATGTGGTTTTAAAAGGAATGTGCATGGCGTGAAGAAGCATACCCAATGTGCATGAAGATATAAGCCCATACCACACCACATGCAATTCCATGGAAGGAAGATCGGGCCGAGGGGCTAGAAAATGTCAAATAATATAAGGATAGACCCAAATAAAAGATGTCTAGGTGTTCCTACGTAACCCATGATGATGGGAATCAATCCATACATAGTTCTGAGAGTGCAATTTAAAATCATATAGGACAAGAGGCAGGACAGTCTAGCTCCTAGAAGGGGAGTATGTGGTACAGCTATTGCAAACCTGACGTGAGTGGGGATATAAGCCCATACACGCCACACCATGCAGTCTTATGAGATTTGGGGCCAAATGGTTGAACATAAGATGTAATTAGTAGAACTTGAGCTAGATTTAAAGGTGAGATGCCTGGGAATTCTTACATATCCCATGATGATGGGAATTAAGCTATACATAGTTCTGAGAGTATTCAGTTCTTATGACTTGTGGAAAAGATGTAGAAATATCACAGTTTAAGGTCTTAGAGCTCAGACCATAAAGAAGAGAGTCTCATCCAAAATGGTACAAACGTCAACCAAATCCCTAAGCCCACGTGAGCTATGTTCGATGCGGGAAACAAGGATAAATAATATTTTTGCAACACGTGGAATACATGAAAAGGGGAAATCGGTGTGGATCCCCAAATGGAACCTCGCCCTGGATTTTTCATCCTAACACACAGAAATTCACTGAGGGATAACACAAATAGTGTCAGAATTCCACTTGATCATGATGGAGTGAAAATGATGTGAATCATGCAACAAATATTTAGGGATTTATGAGGTTGGTGTGATGATGGAGGATAACTGTTGACTGTGATTGAAACACAAAATTCATATCGTGTGACCCGAAATGGGAATAAAAAATGAGTTTCGAACACTAACCATATTCTCAACGTGGGACTTGTACCAATTTTTAATTCAAGATCCTCGAGGATGTTGGCCTGAAAAGACAGAAGAGCCCTAAGTCCAAGAAACGGTACCATTTGAGGGTCCATTTGGATGTGAAAGATGATGAAATCCATAATGAAGGGAAACATGAAGCCTGAAAATCGGTTATAACTTGACTATGTAGAATCCAACACTCTAGGTCCTAAACTAGAGTTCTCCTAGGTGCATTAGTGAACTGTCAAAGAGGGTCTAGGGGTCCAACTTAAGAGAAACAGACTCCAAAAGATGAGTGTATAACATGGGGATGAATATATCTCAGGAGAAAGAGATACATGGAGTGTTGTTTACAAAGCTGATGTGAATGAGTACATAAGCCCATACCACACAACATACCCCTCTCTTGGAAGACCTCAGGCCAGGGGGGCAGGACGATAAGGAGGTTTCTAAGAAATGGGGTTGGACCAAAAGGCTAGATGTTCGGTAAGTCTTACTTATCCCATACGGATGGGAATGAATTCATACGTAGTTCTGGAGGATGTTGTTTAGTTTTATGTCATGCGGAAGGGATGCATGTAGGTTCAAGGTATCTCAATGAGGTATGTGTATAGCACAATGACTAACTCAACGCGAATGAGGACGTGAGGAGTCTGCACCACAACATACAATCCTAAATGAAAGACTTGGTCCAGGAAGCTAAAAAGTTCGAGGGATATGAGATAGTAATTCCTAGCTAGTTTACAGTTTAATGTCTTTCAGTGAGGACGGTGGTGATATTGGGATAAGGACGTAGGGTTCAAACCATAGATTCCCAGTTTAATATCATATATGTGGGACAAATAGGTAGAAAGGATGAATCATCATACCTATTATGTGGGAGACAACAGAACAAAAACAATGACTAAGGATAACTACTAACCATGTTCACAACACAGTATCAGTATTGTGTGACCAGGGATGGTGGAAAACAATTGAGTATCAACCATTGACCATACTCTCAACACAGAACTTATATCAATTTTTCACACGAGATCTTCGAGGAAGTTGGACCAAAATGGTAGGATATCCCTAGGTCCTAACATCCATGCCATTTAGGGGGGTCCTTTTGGATGTAAATGATGGAAAAAAACCCAAGTGATGTGACACATGAAGCATGGTGGGAACTGGGTAGTTTAACCTCTTACGGCAATGACAATGGATGGAGGGGTGTCCCAATGGGATGTATATGGTGTGGAAAAACTATCACGACATGAATGAGGAAAAAGAGTCCACACCACACCGCGCAATCCTAGATGAGAGCTTGGTCCAAGGGACCAAAAAGTTTGATGTAAGTGAGACAGGAAGTCCTGTCCAATTTGCAGTTTAATGTCTTGCGGTGAGGATGATGGCGATCTTAGATTAGGGTCATAGGACTCGGACTATAGATATGTGACCCTTTACGCGGATATTGCTTTATCAAATATCCTAATCCCGCGTGAGAAATTCTTGGAGTGAGAAACAAGTAATGGGACCAGGCTCTCCCCAACATATAAGGTTATGACAATAAGGGAAGGAGATTAGGTGGGGACAACCCCGACTGGACCAACACTCCTACTCAAGGAAGACTGACATTTGAAGGGATAGTGTGATAGAATGAACCACTACACCCAATATTTGGGGCATATGGGGGTGGTTTTAACGATGGAGGATGGCTATTAACTGTGTTTGGAACACAAAAATCATATCTTTTGACCTAAAATGGGAACAAAAAATGAGAATTGACTATTGACCATATTCATAATGCGGGACTTGTATCAATTTTTTGTTCAAAATCCTCAAGGACGTTGGCCCAAAATGGTAGGAGAGGATTTATGATGAGCATCCATTCCATTCGGAGGTCCTTTTGGATGTTAAATATGTTGAATACCCAAATAAATGGGACATGTGCAGCATGAATATGCCCCTATAGTTTAACATTATGCGGGATAACGAAAGAGGTGGAGATATCCAAAGAGAGGGATACGGGGTGTGTTCATGATCAAATCGATGTGAATGAAGACAAAATCCAACACTAAACCATGTGATTCAACCTAAGGGGAGATCCTAGAGTTTTGGTCTGGGCCTATGGATGAAATGTCTAGGTGTTCCTACGTATCCCATAAGGATGGGAATCAAGTTGTATGTAGTTCTTGATGGTTCCATGTAGTTTAATGTCTTACGGTGAGGATGTGGGAGGATAGAAGAACTAGGAGGGGCACATAGTGTGATCCTCGTAGTACCAATATGAATGGGGGCCAATGAAGCCAACACTACACCATGTGGGATCCTCCAATAGAACTACACCCAGGGGGATAGTCAAAGCGAAAAGTCTGGGTGCTGGAAGAAAGACGAGGCGTCTGAGCATTCTTATGTATCCCGTGAGAATGGGAATCAAGCCATACGTAGTTATTGAAGGTGACATGAAGTTTAACATCATGCGGTGAGCAAAAAATATGAGTATTTTTATTTCCTTCAGTACATACAAATCACAGATTTTAACGTCACGTGGAAAAGACAAAAAAATTTATGTTCATGTAGGACCGTATAGATCTTAGTTTATGTTCATAGAGATCAGACCATTTTGTATTTTATCATCATGTAGGATAGAAAAACAGTTTAGTTTCATGTAGGATGTAATAGTTTAAGGTCATTTAGGACAGTCACTAACTCAGGAAAAGTACTTATTGAAGAATTTGGCATTGGTGGGAGGAGTTATACGCTCTCCATCTATTGTAACCAAGGAGTATGCGCCATTGGGGAAAACCTTGTGAATAATGTGAGTTCCTTCCCATTTGGGCTACATATTGGGTGGTTTCCTACTAGGTATTATTAGTGTTCTCAGATCCAAAACCTGGTCACCTTTCAAGAAAGAGCAGAGGTGAACTTTCTTTTTGAAAGCTATGGTTATCTTGTTTTGATTCCTTTCTAGATTGTGGAGGGCACAAATCCTGTTTTCATCAAGTGCTTCCAATTCAACCAGAAGGATTTCAACTACCTTATCAGGTGCTTTATGATCATACACAGTTGTGCGTAATGAAGGTAATTGAATTTCTATGTGCAAGATAGCCTATGTTCTGTACAACAAGGAGTACGGGGTTACATGGGTGGAATTATGAGTCGTTGTCTGATAGGCCCAAAGGGCATTGAGGAGTTTGTCCAGCCAACTTTTATTGTTTTGTCCAACCATTTTCTATAGGATTTTGGAGAGGGTTTTGTTGAATTCCTCAATCTTCCCATTTTCCAGTGCGTGATAGCGGGATGTATAGTTATAATGGATGTTGTACTTGGTGTACAATTTCTTCAACTCAGCTGCCCGGAAGTTAGTGTTGTTATTGATGAGGATGGAATGAGGGTCTCCAAATGGGTAGTTGATTTTGAAGCTCACAAATTCAATGATATAACATGCCTTTATTTACTTGAGCAGAACTCCGTCTTCCCACTTGGAAAAGAAATTCCTAGAGGTTAGGATGAACCTGCACTGGCGAGCTGTCCCTAGTGGATATGGTCCCATGATGTCGAGTCCCCATAATGCAAAGGTTCAAGTGTACTTGGTGGTGTGGAGAGGATCTGGAGGCCGATACATAAAATTTTAATGAATTTGGAATGCATGAAACCTCTTGTAGAACTTGATACCGTCATGGATCATGGAGGATAAAAAATACCCCATTCTCTTGATCTGTTGAGATAGTTTCATACTGGTCTGATGAGCCCTGCAGGAACTAGCATGAACCTCCTGAATGACTTTATAAGTCTCAAATACTTGAAGTAAATGGAGGATAACCCCATCAAACTCATGATTGTAGAGTATTTTCTCAAGACTGGGACCACTCTGGGAGTGAACTATAATGTGTGGCGTCAGATTCCCTCATGCTCGGCTCGATCTACTAGGTCGCTGTCATGCTGGAAGTGCTCGAAAAAGGGGTTTCTCCAGTTGCAGGTCAATTCCATCACTACATCAGGGGGACCTGGAGGTTCTGACGTAGAGGTACCGGCAGCAAGTTGACTTTCATGCAGGCTATCGTCATCATCTAGAGTGACGGGGGTGATGACTCTCTGGTGTTCCATGTGGATAATCAAATCATCCTTATCAAGATCTGTAAAAGATGCAGCCAGGCTAGCCAATGCATCTGCTCGACTATTTTGGGATTGAGGGATATGATTAACCTCTGGCTAATATGTGAACTGGGCCATCAACTAGCGGGGAAATTCCAAAAGGGGTATGATCTCTGGCTTTCTGATGACATAGTCACTGTTGATCTTCTTGATGACTACTTCGGAGTCCCCTTTAACATGAAAGTGGGGGACATCAATCTCTAGGGCCAGCTTGAGGCCAGTGTTTATAGCCTGACACTCTACCTCATTATTGGTACAACCCTCTGAAAACAAGAATAAATATGGCACAATGGGTCGTGATAGCATAATGAAGACAATACCCAGGCCCACTCTATTGAGTCTGGGGTTATTGAGCCATCTGTAAGTAGGACTTCAAGATGCACTGTCAAAGTGCATTTACCAACATAGAATGTCTTGTTCTACCAAGAGGATTGCCTCATTGGGAAAATCAAGGTCCATAGGTAGGTTCACGGGATCTGGATGGGCGGAAAGGAAGTCTTCCAATGCTTGCCCCTTAATAGCCTTATGAAGGAAAAACATGATGTTGAACTGCTAGAGAATCACTACCCACCAAGCTAGATGGCCTATCAACATGGGAGAGTATAGAATATACTTCAGCGTATCCACTCGAGACACTAGCTATACCTCATGGTCCTGGAAGTTATGTTGCAATTTCTATATTGGGAATACTAGCCCAAGGCAGCTCTTCTCGATGGGGGTTATTTGGTCTCTGTATCGAGGATCATGTGGTTGAGATAGTAAAGACTATTCTATGTTACCTTGTAGATCTTCTAGGCAAGGAGTTCACTAAGATATCATTCTAGGGTAGTCACATAAAGGATCATCATCTTTCTGAAAATGGGTGGCATCAGGACCGGGGGACGAAATAGGTACTGCTTGATTTCTTTGAAATCAGTTCTAGATTCCTCATCCAAATAATAGATAGTGCCTTTCTCCATAAGTTGAGAAAAGGTCTTACACTTTCTAGAAAAAAATTCAATTAATCAACATATGTAGGTCAAGTGGTCTTGAAAGCCTCGCAGCTCCCAAATGTTTCTCAGAGGAGACATCTGACTGATGGCCTTAATC
Source organism: Viscum album (assembly GCA_963277665.1). Lineage (NCBI taxonomy): Eukaryota > Viridiplantae > Streptophyta > Magnoliopsida > Santalales > Viscaceae > Viscum > Viscum album. The sequence goes on from OY728122.1 coordinate 1,713,469,793, forward strand.
TTCTCTGGATCGATCTCAATGCCTCTATATCTGACAATGAAGCTGAGAAACTTTCTGGAGGTGACCCTATAGTCACACTTCAAAGGGTTCATCTTCATATGGAGATAATGAAGGAAACCGAAAAATTTCACACGATCTTTGAGATGGTCATGACACTGGCGAGATTTGACCCCTAGATCTTCCAAGTAACATTCCACCAATTTCCTGAGGATTGGATTAAATATGTGGTGCATGGCATGCTGATAGGTGGATCCTTCACTATTTAAAACAAAGGGAATTACCTAGTTACAAAAAGTTCATTTTGGTTCCCTATAGGATGTAGACTCTTCATCCTTGGGAGCCATTCAGATATGGTTATACCTAAAATACCCATCCATGAAGGAGAGGGCATGGAACCTAGAAGTGTCATCAATCAATAGTTCTATCACAAGAAGGGGAAAATCATCCTTTGGACAATGATGGTTGAGATCCCGAAAGTCAATGCATACCTTATTTTGTCTATTATTCTTCATGACAAGAACAATTGTGGCTATCCATATCGGGTATTGGACCTCCTTGATAAAGTTGGCTCTGATGATCTTATCATCATCAGCCTTGATCATTGCACCATGAGAAGGGTGCATCTTCCTGGGAGGCTATTTGAACCCACGATGATTTGCTGGGAGACAGAGGCAGTGGATAGCTACCTAGGGATCTAGTCTCAACATTTCATCATAACTCCAATAAAACACATCACGATCTTTCCTTAATATTTCCACATACTTTTGTTGCTCTTCAACTAGCATAGTGGCACTGATCAATGTCGGTTTCAGATCTGTATCTCTACTAAGGTTCACCTGTACTAGTTCATCGACCATAGTAGATATTCCCTATTCAAAGGCGGGGGGTGCATATTCGAAATCTTATACTTAGATTATGGTGGAGGGATCCTAGGTGGTAGGAGGTTACTCTAAGTTAATATATCCTGATGGGAAGCTAGTGCTAGCCTAAGTGGTGGTAGACACTGCATCGGGGGACTTCTGTGCTATCGAAACCATAGTGATGAAAGCAATCAATTTGATCCCATATGGTCTTTGGCCTAAGGGGCCACGCTTGATGATATCAAAGAAATAGTGATGAGGTGGAATTTGCTGGTTTATACCGACCCAACAAAACAAGAAAGTATGTTATATTGTAGTTTCCATGGGGTGGGCATCCTGATACCTTATAGGAGTCAGGGGCTCTGGGATCACCCGAGCCTGATTCGTGTAGGAATACGATGTGATCTTCTGACGTCGCTTAGACTTGGGAATGTTCTTCATCCTCATTATTGAAATAGTGAAGTATTGTTCCATATCAGGGGCTGTAAACTCCAATTGGTGGATCTAAAAAATGTAGGCATCATCCAGTTCTGTCCACGGGTTGGCCCCAGCTGTTGTGTGTTCATCTCATTAGCCTGAATTTTCTTGTCCTTTCTCTTGAAATAGTTGGAATCCAGATAGTGGGATTCACAAGAGGAAAAGGGAGATGTGTAACTTTTGAGTATTCCCACTCAACCATTAAGGGATTATTTAATACACTAGTGATACGATGAAAGAAAATCCACATGCAGGTGAAGCCATGGCCTACCCATCAGCGCATTATAAGCGGTGTCCTGGGAGACAACCATGAACTCAGTGATGGAAACTAAACCACTAAAATGGGTCTTCAGGTGGATCTTTCAAACTAGTTTTTATTCCATCCTATCATAACCATGTATTTTTAGGTCATAGGTAATCAGATTATCAATGGACAACCCCATATTTTGAAGTGTCCAGGTCGATATTAGGTTGATCCCAGAGCCTTTTTTGGTAAGACAATGACAAAACTCTGTTCCATTGAAGTGGTCGATGATGTACATTGGGAGGATGTGCCCCCATATAAGAGAACCTTCACATTCTCTAGATAAAGAGATAACGTGCTGACATTCAGCATTCTCAACTACCTTTACATGGAAGAATTTTGCGGCTGCTAACAATGTCTCCAACTGGAGGGGGATTCTTAAAGATTCAGTGAGGGCTTCATGCATATTCGCTAAAAGGTGAAGGGCCTCAAGGATAGAGTGCTTTTTAGGAATGCTAGAAATATTCTTAATGACATCATACTTCTGTTCCAATATTGGACTTCTTCTTACAGGTAGTCATTCTGCGGTCGGGGGTATGATAGGCCCATTTGGCTGAACCAGTGGATGGTTGGTGCTAGGAATGTCCCGATGCTAGCTAGTTGAAGCTCTTGGAGTGACTAACGTATGTGGGAATGATGACTGAGGCTAGCCAGTAACAACGCGTGACTGATCACTGTGCGGTCGAGGAGGCACTGCCTGATCATGTAACACAAACGGCATCAAAGGCGGACCTAATGACACCAGATGAGAAGGTTGTACATCCTGAGACTTTCACTAGGTTTGTTGTCTAGTTTCAGTGGATTGCACGGCCTAGCTAGAAGTAATGACTGAAGTAGTCTGATGTCCCATAAATTTTTCGCTCCATTGATGTTGGCGACGACTGGGGATGTTGGGAGAATCCTCCTGGCGCACCTCACCGTCAAAAATCATGTAGGGTTTTACCAGCTCCACGGTATTAACTGAAGCATTCCCTTGATCTTCACTCGAAAAATCCTCCACTATTGGATGGATTCTGGGGGGGTAATCTCCATCTATAGGGGCATGAAGTGGCTGAGAGTATGGGATGACGACGACATCAGTGGGGGACATTATTTTCCCTTAAGTCACTGATGCCTGCTCTTCTGGGAAGAGGATGGTTGAGTTGTTGATGTAGAGGTAATGGATACAGGTGATGCGGTGTCTTCTGAAGGCTTAGGTTGATTCAGACGTGCACGGATAATACCATGGGCATAATTGACTTTCTTATAATCCATTCAGTTGTCATGATTTTGGGATGTATGTTTAGAAACCTGATGACACTCACCTTCACTGTCACTGCCACTATTCGACTTCATGAATACACATGCCACTTGTGTCAGAGTTGGGCCTAACCTGACTACATTATTATCAACCTGGTCTTGAATCCAATCCTTAAAAACATATCACTATTTGAGGGCGTGCCACAGGATTTGGTGATACGGGCAGTAATTGGGGCGATCAGTGAGATCTGCCTCTTCGGGCCTCTGGAATTCGGGAAACCGTAGAACTCCATGTTCCAAGGCACTTTGGAAATAATTGAGGACTTGAGCCTTATTTAATGAGTAGGTCCGGTGTCTCCTATCAGTGAATTGGGCTCTAGGATCCTGGCCCTGATGTAGGCCTGGAGGAGCCTATTGAGGATGTGGAATCTAGTTATCACACCTTGGTGGTAGAGACACGTTATGTTGGGGCACCTACAGATTCTGAGGTGGGCTCTGCTGGGCCAGAGGCTGCACCTACAGTAGTGGGACTTTGTGTGGCTATGGAGGTGGCTCCACTAGTAATAACTCTCGTTTCCTGGGGGATTCTATTTGGGCCACCGCGGTAGGATCAGCCCTAGCGTTCCTTCTTGTAGGGACTATGGGGGGCAATGGATGTTCCTTTTTAGCTTACTGTAAGGATTCCTCTAGATGTTGGGCCTTATCAAAGAAGTATTGGAATCCCCCGTGGTAAGTCTCGTAATCCCCCGTGGTAATTTTGAGTAATGAGGGAAGGGACCAGTTCTGTCTTGACATTCCCCTCACACATTATCAGTAACTATTCCAGAGTCAGCGGCATATCATGGTAGTATGTAGTGTCTTTCCACTGGGTGAAAAAGTCTACAACGTGCTCTTCAGGCCTCTTCTTGCATTTGAAGAGGTCTACAATACTCTTTTTCTGGGTGGTAGAGCTGAACTGGTAAATAAATTTCCTAATAAGTTCATCCCATCCGGCTACTGACCCAATCGGTATCTAGTTGTACAAGAAAAATGTGTATCCTTACAATGTTTGTAAGAAACACCAGAGTTTGGCGGCCTCTTACTATGCTAGATTTCCCATCATGGGTCCACACCTAGAGATGAAGTGGTCCTGAGGCAGCAGCGGATCGCCCATCCCATTAAGGGAGAGAAGGTGGGATTTCCGAAACCCGAGGGTGTCGGTATATCGTCAACCAATGCAGGATACAGCTTTCCATCAGGCAGGATTGACACCTATCGAGTATCCAATGCCTTGAGGTGATCAATGAGTGCTGCCATTATCTCATCTGGGTGGGGATTCCTGTTTTAACGAGGGTCCCTGACCACCAGTGCGTTGGCAATTTATTCAACATGATAAACAGGCCTGAAGGCTCATGGAGTGGCTAGTGGGATAACCTTCAGAGTGGTTGGGGGAACCTTAGTTGGGTCCTGAGTATTATCACACTGTTGGGGTGGATTTGGAGACATATACAACACCCTTTTTCCATAATTTCTATCCTCTATCATGTCTAAGTGGGCAAGATGGTTAGGGTCACCCGAGGTAAACTTGCTGGGGGAAGTTGTATCTACCTCGAAAGAGGATCACTATAGTCTAGCTGCTGCTCTGTGGTGCATTCAGTAAGGAGGTCATCAACAATCTTCTTATTCTCTATGAGCTATTGGAACAATGCATCCTTTTCAGGATCATCTTCCATCTTCTGCACTGAGCCCAATGGGTCAGAGGGTTTGATGGCCCTGAGATGTTCCTTTCCCTTATTGGGATTACGGATGAGGACTAATGCCTCATTGGGAATGAGAAGAAATAGTAGATCTCGCTGTTGGTGAGTAACCCATCCCAATTGATTCAATAATTATGGCACTCCCCTCAAGGGAATGTTCTCATCCATGATCTCTAGCTCATTCTCCCCCTCTAATAGATTTTCCATATTAACTATAGCTCTAAATGGTGGCATATCTTAAATATTGACTGGAAAATCAGGATGGTTCCAGATATAACTAAAATGGAGGGCAGCATACTGCCCCCAACCATGGACCTGAACATGAGGGTAAGACTCCTTGGTAATTCTTTGGATCACTTTAATGATCTGAATGCCTTATTTCTAGAGGGTTCGGTGGCAACTGGGAGACTCGTGGTGTTGGGCAATAGGGAGCGCGGCCAAGTCAACCACACAACATTGTTGGCCAATGTACTCTATGTGTGCCTAACTCTTGGGGTAATTAAATCACTGGTAATGGAGATGGAAGTGTGTCACCCATAGTGTTTGCTGAAAGCGCGTGACTTCTTACAGAGTAAGCGATTCTTGTGCACTAGATTTTGTGGTTGTAATTGGCCAAAACTTCTCTAGGAAGTGATCCTCTACAAGGATGTCCCAAAATCTCCTTAGCTCAAACTAGGAATCTAGACCTTGTTTGCCCCATTCTTTGAATGGGGATAGTTTTGGGACTGGAAATGGCACTAAAGTAGACCATTGAGATAGTACAATGGCTGGTGGAGAATATGGTGAATGGGCTAACAAGCCGCTGCATCTCGGTATGTACTGTGATGAATGTGACGACTGAGCCACTACATCTCAGTAATATGGGCTGGCGACCATGGCTTCCGGAACAGGGGTTATGGTCACTGATGGTGGGCCATGTTGTTGTTCATCCTTTACCAGTCTCCAGAATAACTCTCCACGATATATGGTTGAGGTAGAGAAGGACCATGTTGAAGGTATGGAGGATTGCACGACCAGGCCCTGGGAAGGGGCCAAATCTTCTTCCTCCTAGATGTATCTATGGAGGGAGGTGGGAATCCGATGGACCTCACATTCCAAAATAATGAGGCAGCTACGTCATGTTCTATCCCCATCCCTTGACATAGAGGATTGAGTTTAGGTTTCCATTTCCAAATCACATTCTGCCTTAGAATCTAAGAATCATAATCGATTAATTGTTGTCTGAATCTTCACGGTATTATTCTTATGGTGTTGGAGACCCTCCCTCCTACCTGGGGATGGATCATTGGGATATTGTAGATTTTTTTCTCCAGGTGGACCTTCATCCAAATTGATGCAGGGGTGTAGAGGAATTCCTCTTGGGTGAGCCAGGGTGTGAGGAGCACCTGGAAAAATGTCACAGGGAACAGGAGGAGGACCTCCATGATGGGTTCCCATGAAGTGAGGAAAACCTCTACATCTATGATTGTTGGAACGAGGAGGTCCTTCATCAGTTTCTGTAAGCACATGGGGAAGACCCCTGCACTGGTGGTTTACTGGACATGTAGTATCTTTACATCAGCGACCTATGACAGGAGGAATAGTTCCATACCTGAGTTCAGGGGTACAGAAGAGGCTTACCTACTGAGTGTCACTACAGTGGATATGACCTTCACTCTGATTGAAGGCGGCATAGAGAGGACCTCCACACAAAGCATGGGAGTGGGGAGGGCCCGCACTCTCATTGCTGATGGTACAGGGAGGACCTCATTACTGGATGTCATCACTGTGGGTCAGTCCATGATGGATGCCACCAGCGTCAGTGACCAAGAAAGAAAACCAAGCCAACCAGTGGGGTGTTTGGGCCTCGATCTAGGATAGAAGTATGAGTGCCCCTGGTCAACATAAATAGGGGACTTATGGTACGTGTCAATGGTGGCACAGGCCATGATAGCTGTTGATGTTGACGCCCATCGGCAGGCGTCCTCCTCATCCTGCGCCCAACACTGGCATCGGGTTAATCAGACAGGGGCTGGCGTTTCATAGATCATCGGCTACTCAACCCATGGGTCGTGTGGTAGTGCTAACGTTGCATGGTGGGAGCCTTCCTTGGGATCCCCTGGAACGGGATTTTGGATGGGCTCTCCCTAATATCCCTTAGCTCATTGGTGTAGGGGAGGGAGTCCTCGAAGCCTTCTAGGGAGAAGCTCCCGAAAAGAGTATACGTTGGAGTGGGAAGTAGTGGCTCCCTGTGTGGACCTTGAGGGTGGCGGTGGTGACACGACGTAGAAGCCTCTAAGTCTTGTCGGTCCATATCCTAGGTTGGGATAATTCCCTCCTCCTCGTAACATCAGGCAAGGTCGTTAATCACCCTTCTCTGAATGATTTAAGATGGGGAGATAGGAAGTGGGCTCCCAGCAGCCGTGGACATGGAGGCTACCATGGGGAAGATGAGTCCATATGGGATTGTCACATTGACATTTCCCCTGCCCCTATGTCAGTGGGTGGGCAGTGATTGGTTTCCATTCATGATATCTTGGGTCTTAAAAATCACGGAAATTTAACCATTAGTACTGAAAGAAGGAAAGAAATGTCCAGTGCCCCAATGCTATTCCATATTCCATGGTTGGTAAGAATGATCCACACTAACATCATCGCATATTGGGATGTCCAACATTCAACTGCCCCAATTTTTAGTGAGTCTCACACCAGGTGCACTATTTTCTTAGCGGGACCCAGTGCCGGATACATGGATCTGGTGTCATTCTAATACATTTATGTCTTGATCACTACTAATATCCACGTTGAGGAGAAGAATTTCACGATAGGTTCACCAGTTCTGTTTCTAACGCTTTCGTTTGGGCACGTATCCATCTGTTTTGGAGGGCACGAAACTGTTTCCCTGCATTCCCACTTTCAAAATCTAGTCGATATCCATCACTTATTCAGGGAAAATTTCTACTTGATCGAAAAACGATGATGGGATGTCGGTCTCTCCTTCTATGGATTCCTCCTCAGAGATTTTTACCTAGTCTGGGACTCCCTCATAGACTTAATATGTTGTTCATGAAACTCTTCCCAATGCCATATCTTTATGGAAACTGATTAATTATGTTGCTTTTGTCAGTAAATTCCACGGGGTCATGTCATGGAATCAACCTTCGGTCGAGGGAGTAGTCACGTTAGACGTAGCTGGCGTGTTAGGATGTTGGAACACTTGTGTGTCTGGGTTTATTCCCCTTATGATAGGGCTTCCCGAGGGTGAGGAAGCCTAAGGAATCCCACATCTAATGAGAGTAATTTTATTTCATAGGCATGTCTCTGATGTTTTCCTCTACTTACCATGTTTAACACAGGGTATGTTGCGAGTTTAACATCTATCAAAGATGGATCAGACTGATCAGAACACTGATGGAAGTGAATCAGATGGGTGCCACCCCATGAGGAATCAGTGATGTTGGGTCTAATGCGTGGTTAGTTACCCAATTACTTATAGGTGTAGTCGGAAATGGGGTGACATGATCTCACTAGGATTTGGTATCCCAGTTAAGAATCAGGATGGATATGGATTGTTGAGAGTGGATGGAGAAAGAGATGGAGTCAAAGATAGGGCGAAGGTGATGTTGGGATTGAGCATCGAAGAGACTTCCAACGTATCCTCATGGTAGGAAATCAAAGGCCACATAGTTTGGTGAGGCTATGGGGGACCTGAGGAGGTGACCTATGAGAATTTTTATATAGATGGGACTCAGAGGAAGTGGAACCTCCAGGTTGGGGAAGGACCTTCTTGAAACACATAGTCTCGAGGGAGAGACCAGGAAGATACATGGGTAATGGGATTGAAGCTCAGGGAGGCTTTATACATATCCCAATGGTAGGGAATAAATGTCCATGTAGTTAAGAATGGGGCACAAAATTGGGGTGTGTGAAGAGGACAGTGACCTGAAGGTATACTAGGGTTTTCACTTCATTAGTATCTCAGGTTGGTCTAATGCCTGGGGGCAAACCAGAATAGTGGGTCCCAAATGGAGGGACACTAAAGTTTACTAGTGTTTGGGGTTGAACCTTTTGGAGGATTCCTATGTTCCATGTCTAGGAGATAGGGATCAAACCCATGTAGTTCATCTTATAACAACTTGTCGTCGTGTGCGGGATGGCAATGGATTACTGTTGGATGGGGTACAATGGATTACCTTCGATTGGGGAACATAGCATCTTATAGTAATTTGGCGAACAAAATGACTAAATATTTATTGGGGAACATAACAACATACCATTTATTGGGGAAAATAATGGCATACTGTCGATTGGGGAACACAATGGCTTACTGTCGATTGTGGAACACAACGACTTACCTTCGATTAGGGAACACAACGGATTACCATCAATTGGGGTTGGACCTCAGGGGGGATTCTTACATACCTTGCCTTGGAGATAGGGATCAAAGTACATGTATTTTGGTATGATGGATACAGTTTAGCATCATGTGGGATGAAAAGGGGTGTATAGTTTAACATTATTTGGAATGAAGGTGAACCGATGTGGATGGGTTGGGACAAGTAAGTGTTGGGCTTGAACCTTAGGGAGGTTCCCTATGTACATTGTCTAGGGGACAGGGATCAAAGTACATGTAGTTTGCGATGATGGATACTGTTTAGCATTATGTGGGATGAAGGTGAACCGAGGTGAAGAGGTCGGTATAAGTAAGTGTTGGGATTGAACCTCAGTGAGGCTTCTTGCGTACCCTACCTAGGAGAAAAGGTTCAAAGTCCACGTAGTTTGGGATGATGGATACAGTTTAGCGTCAAGAAGGACGAAAAGAGGTATATAATTTAACATCATCTGGGATGAAGGTGAACCGACGAGGATGGTTTAGGACAAGTAAGTGTTGGGATTGAACCTCAGGGAGGCTTCCTACATGCCTTTTCTAGGGGAAAAGGATCAAATTCCACATATTTTTGGATGATGGATATTGTTTAGTGTCATGCGGGATGAAGGTGAACTGACTTGAATAGTTTGGGAGAAGTAGGTGTTGGGCTTGAACCTTAGGGAGGGTTCCTACGTACCCTTCCTAGGAGGTAAGGATCAAAGTATACATTGATCAATATGGTTTGGTGATTACATGCTAAGGAGGACCATGAAGGATTCCATGGTCAATGCTTACTCTAAGCTCATGTGAGTCATGCTTTGTATGAGAAACAAGAGGCCGCAAAGACCCGAATATCACATCACAAAAGGTGCATCCGTAGGAAGTAGAATGGGGCTTACACATGGCTAGTGGCCCAAAGATGAAACATGGGATTATGCGTAGTTAGAGGCCCAGGGAGATGGAGAATGGGACATACTCCTGGATGGAGGCCTGATGGAAAAAGGCCCAGAAGGAGGGGGATATGATAAAGAAGGTCCATGTGCCCCTCTTGCCTCTAGTCTTTAGCACTAAAGAAAAAAGGAGGAGCAGGGTTACTGCCTCCTGCAAGAAAGTATTGGGGCTTACACCATGATGGTTTCCCTTCCCTGTGGACAGATGCAGCTCTAGCAAAGAGGATCTCATTCCATGTGAGGGGACATGCATGGTGGGTTCACTCTACACCCCTAGGACTTAGATAACCAACACGCCTTAACCCTTAGTGGAGGGGAGGTACCGGAAATGGTGTAGTGAGGGGATGTTGTGGAGTGATCCATTGAGGGGCCCACATTAGCATGGCTATGTGAAGGATCAATAGCCATTAGCATGCCAATGCGAAGAAGCATGAGGCTAAAAAATGCAACATGTAGCATCACCCAAGGGACCTTGAAATCACTTCGTACAAACCTGGAGCGTCGTATGACAAAAGGGTTTTCGAAGCAATTGGGTTCACATGAAAGGACCTTGGGAAGCTCGGGTGCTCCATATAGTGGAGGGAATTTGTGAAGGTGTATGCTACGCGAAGTGGAGTGGCCTAGCCTAGGAATAGAGTATAGGTGAATATGGAGTGTACTTTGCGAAGTGGAAAGACTTTCACTGAGTAGGACTGCACGAAGCAGGGGTACCTTGCAAAGCATAACACTGCAAAGTAATGTGGTTCACAAAGCACAATGACCCTGCCATAACATGTGGTTCATATGTGTATGGAGGGTACTTCCCAAATCATGAGTGCTTTGTGAAGACCCGAGTCCCCTTGAGGATCCCCCTCTTTCATGTTGGCCCGTGGGTTCCAGGAAGGGCATCCCTACTTGAAGAGGGGTTGTGTTTGAGCTAAGGGAAGGGTACTTCTCAATGCTCAAGTACCTAGAACAGCTCTTTTTTTCAATTTTTTGTAGATCATAAGGTGATTCATTATTTGAGAATGAAGAAGGATAATGGTTGGAGTATCCATCCTTTGGGGTCGAGGGGAGCCTAGAATTTATAGGTGAGGGGAAGCATGGAGTTGGGATAGATCGGTGCGAAGACATAGGGTGCTTCATGATCGGCTGCAGATTGCAACAAGTTTGTTGTAACCGCGGAGTCGGCTGTCATCCCCTCCACAGAGTAGAGCTATGCGTGGCACCCGTGAAGTATTACATCAAGTTTTATGGGCTCACAAAGGTTTATTTGGCTCCCTCTATGGTGAAAATCCACCAGTCAAGTGTGTCGTAACCATGGAGCCTCCCGCCTCTTTTCTCTGGAGCGACTGCAGTGTGGGGCTATGGTTTCACGCCAATCGCAGTGTGGGGCTTCACGAGGAAGCCCCTTTGGAGTTCCTTTTATCTTTGCAATGTTTTTCCTCTTCCCATATTTTGGCACCAACAGTTGCAAACATAACATGTATGTCATAGAAATTAAAAGTGACATGGAATCCCCATACCTTGGGTCTTGACTCTCTCTGTAATCATACAAGCTTCATGTATAAAAAATATAAATTTATTATAAACATTTTTTGGAACCATATTATTATATATAATACCATATATTGTTTGATTATTACCTTATATTACCCAGTTGTTAATGATCATAGGTTAATGTTTCACTTCGGGTAATATTCGATTTGTTCTTCGTATGCGTCTTAATTTGATATATCATTGGTTCTCATACTTATATCATGATTCCAGAATTTAAATCATGATATAAATATCATTTATATCAATTATATTCATATTATAATAATTTATAGCATAAATAAATATGAAACGGAATACACCATTCATGGAGACGGTAAGCCGAACGTAAACATCAATGTTGTTTCCATTTTTGTTGTCATATTAAAAGAAAGTATGTAAATGACATATGTATATATATGTATGTATGTATGTATATGAATTTATGTATATATATATATAATTATTATAGTAGAATTACTATATAATATATATCATATAAGTTTATTAAACCCATCCTTAAAAAAACCCATGTGGTGTGTGAACAAATCTCAACGCTTTGAGGGGGCGGTAGTCCACACTTCCTCAAACGAGATTATCATATTAACACAAAATGGAAATAAAAAGTTAATTTTGGGAATAAAGAATCATAAATACATAATAATTATTATATATAAAATATATTAATATATTTTCTATCATAATAGCCACCATGATTTGTGGTAATGGAGAAATGAACAATCATCATTTTGTGAGGCAGTAGTTCTCCATACACAAAAATAGTATGTTTGATATCCATTAGATGGAGGTGTGTGTATGTGTAGGTAGAAACCATATCATAAAAACATCCTAGTATATGTATTATACTAGTTTTTTCACACAATAATACAATAAAGAGAATGGAGGTGGTCAAGAAGGAAAATGAAGGAAAGGGGATTGAGAGAAGACATTACCTCTAAATCGGGTAACTCCTTTTGGTTTGTACCAAAAGGCTTATTTGGGAGGATTTATACCCAAAGTAGGGATTCAAGGTAGAGGGGATTAATTTTTTGAAGTGTACTGGTCAGTGATTTTCTGAAAATAAGATTTTTTAGACGTGTTGGAATGGGTAGAGGTGGTGGGACTCACATGGAATTTTTAGAAACAAGTTAGATGTGCACATGGTCTTACCTAAAAAAGTCATAATAAAACAAAAAACTCGATAATGGATGGTTTATGGACGAAATACGGACATAAAGTGGGTTTTATACATTTTTATAGGTCATTTGTGCCCTTAATTTTTGGTTTAGTCCCTAATTAAGCTTAATTAGGGCTTAACCGCTATGATTAATTTTAATCCCATTTATTAATAATTTTGGTCAAAAATAAACATGGTATTATTATAATCTAAATATTATACTGAATAAAATGTTTTATGTTTGATTTTCAAAATTCACCTCATATAAGGGGAAAAATTAATAATAGTGCTAATCCAACAGATGGGATGAAATAAAGGGGTTTTTAGTAGGAAAAAGTTCAAAAGTTTGTTAAGATTTCATATTCAGTTTCAAAGTAAAATTGATTCTAATAAATTAAATTTTATTAAAATATGTAATAATTATAAAATTTTACCTTAAAAATTTGATAATATAATTTAAAATTAATAATTAATTAGTCAAAAGTTATTTTTTTACTAAAAAACAGTATTTTCACTATTCATCAAAAAATGATGTTTCTCGGAAAAATCCCAAAAATTAACCCTAGGATAATTTAGATGTTATGAATTAAAAATTGATGTTTATTTTATCAAATTAAATTTGTAAATGTGTCTAAAATTTATTTTATTATTAAAATTGGTTCATTTTAGAAAATGGTATTTTTAACACAAAAAGATTTTACCGAAAACAATTACAAAAAATATTTAAAAAAGTTGTTATTAACATTACTATAACTATGATTAAAGGTTAGGTTATAATTATATCATTTAATTAATTATATATATTTAAAAATATATTTCCTATAAACTCAGTGTTGTGTGCATCGTACGCTAAGTCGGTGTTGCGTGTTGCGAAAGTCAAGTTCTTATTGTGTGTAGCAGAAGCCAAGTTGGTATTTCATGTGAATGGGATGTTTGACTTAGTGTTTCGATATATATATATATATATATATATAAATATATCATGTGTCACATGAAATAAAAAATATAAATTAATTCAAAAAAATATTTCACAAAATATCACGGTGTTACAATCACAAATCCCCTTCAAAGGCCAATCGACCAAGTACCCCGAAGCATTGTCAGCAATCAGGGTACCTACGCACCAGCCTGTATAACCGATATGAGTGAGAATCTGCATGTGACACCTGAGTCTCACCCCTAAGTGAGATGTCCCTTGTGCCCAAGGTTCCATATTTTCCTATAAATAGGACTCATGGGTATTCATTTACAATGATGGAAATTCTCAAAGGCTAATCGACACTCTGATCACCATATTCATTCACTCAAGCCCTCCCACACCTTCTAGGTACTCCTTGAAAACATGAAGAGGTGGTAATTAAAGGGGAATAGTGTAACTAAATTCCTCCCTTCCTTTGTATCCCTTTTCTTAAAGGGACCAAGTTGAAACCTCAACCACGACAGCCTATCTCCCATTTGGATTTTCATTCCTTTGGTAAGAGGTTTCATAAATATATCCTAAAAAATTATTGGGGTCCTTGGGGTGCTTGTAGTTTTCATCCCTTCATTAATTAGGACCTTGACCTCTAGGATGGTGTCTCAGAGTTCTTAGTCTCAGATACTAAGGTTAAGACCATGTCCTACCCTTATCATCTCTAAGACTTCGACCCTCCAATTCCTGGTAGCGAGGCTATGTATTACACTTTCTTTTCTATTAAACATGGAATTAGAGAATCATATCTATCTACGTAACTAATTTTAGGGCATCCCTTTAAGTGTAATCCTTTAAACATTATTACATGAGGATACACTCCTACTCCTCCTCACCCTCTTGGAGAATGGGTCAGAGAGGTTATGGTCATCAATGTCCTCTCTTCTCTCTCTCTCACCTCATTCATTCCTCATTTTCTATTCACTAGACCCAATCCAAAGTAAGATAATGGTAAGGTAATTTCTCCACCTTATCCTCTGCCACCAATAGAGGAGGAGAATTTTGGTTTAATATATCTTTAACTTCATCTTGTTTCTCACATTCAAGCATCACTCATCATTACTTGTGGAATTAGTGGATATACATGATCATCACATCCACATTGTCAGATGCATGTTTTGGAAGAAATTATTCTTTCATATCTTCCTCTTTCCATCCTTCAGAGTTCCTCCATAGACATAGTTCCTTGCGGCCATGTATCCATCCTCTGGGAAAAGTGGATTGTTTAGTTTCCTAGATCTACTATTTCCCATTTTTCCACACACTGACCATGACTCATGTGGTCTTAGAGGATGTTGGTGGTCATGAAATCCACATTATCCCAAACAAAATAGGAAACATCCTTAAGATTAATCCCCAAACCATCCAACAGAATCCTTATTAGGAGTAAATGAACATCCTTATAAACATTAATCCCAATTCATACTAATTCTTAGGCCTTGTTAAAAGTGTAATATATAACAAATTAAGAGAATCCTCCTCAGGAGTAAGCCTCGAACAAGCCTCCAAATCATCAAGAGATGAAACATCATTCATGGTCCCCACTTCCCATAGGTAATCCTTTTCATGAGTAAGCCCCATCTTCATCCACTCAAGGGGCCATACTCCCCTGCGAGACAAATCCAAGGGCCTCTATAGGTGTAGGTCCTTAGAACCAAACTACATTGTATTTTCTTCCTATAAAAATGGGACATGTAGGAAGCCTCCCTAAGGTCCAAACCCAACACCACAAATCAACCATATTCTCTTTGGTCCACATTTACATTAGGTTTTAATTTAACATAGAAACGCTTACCCCTTCTAGGTTACCTGGACTCCTTCAGTATAATACCAACATAAACTTTGACTGGGCACCTTCCACCTAGACATCCTTGCCACATGACATTAAACTCTATGGTTGGGCCCTCATCACATTACCTTAAAAGGTACAATATTCCCCATTAAGCAACACCAAACTATGTGGGTCCTGATTCCTTTCACAAGGATATCTAGAAAAACAATTTATGGGTCCAATCACTATATCAAAACAACTCTTGTATCACTGGATGATGAAAAACTCTAGACCACCCCACTGTGTGGCGACAAAACTAACATCATTGAAATAACAAATAAAGGATGTCTTATCAGTACATAAGGGGATACCATTAATAGAGAACCTAAAATACATATAGATTATTCTAAAATCTATACATGGTTATAATTTATTGTAAATTCAGGGGTAATCAATTTCATACTTGGGAGTTACTAAAGGATTCATAAACATATAATAATCATATAAGAGAGTCTCATAGTAGGAAATAACTCCCCACAAAAGGGTGTGATGAACCTGTCTCATCCTCATGACAATAGTGAGTTCTTAAGAATCGTTGGTCAAATAACCTATTGAGTGTCTTCCTTTGGAAATAAGGTCCCTCGGGGATATAGAACCATTGTGTATTTTTTGATTCCATGAAAAACCCCATTATAAATCATACAGATGCAGTAGACTTGACATGAATGATTGGACACAATTCATCCCACGATAATCTTCTCTCGGGAAACAAGATTTCGATGGAAAAAATGGTGAACCTTATGTGAATCATTAACCAAGAAGATAGTGTCAACCACCTATTTGTCCCCTTTTTCTACAGAAATAAAATAGGGTTAAATAACATAATCAATCATTCATGTGTTTACTTAGTGAGATGTTTCTTTTATTTGGTTTTCCTGATTTTTTTAATATCTAGGTTAATCCCTTCGAGAGATCCCTATAATCTAATTTCACCATATCAACTCTCACTGATGCATTCCATGGATACTATTAAATTTAGACCATCATCTATACATAGGAAACCATCAACAACCCATCATCTTAAATTCTAGGTCAACATCTAATTGGTCTAGGAGTAAAACCATAATAGTAAAATCCTAACTATAGAGGCCACCCGACAATCCCTCTAACTCACTAAGCCCCACTGATCATCTGGTTAGTGATTGTTGGTGGTCTTGAAGTAGACGATGGTAAATGACATCTTCAACCATTTCAAGAGAATGTACCAAGAATAAAACCACAATTCCCTCCCTTACTTTAGGGAGGTGGATCAATAGGATGCATATGGACTCTTCCATAAGACTCATGGGTCCTTTCAAAGGACTCCTGCTAGTAATCATCATGGTCAACACTACGTGGTAATGAGCCCTCAGCATGATGATGGCATCTTACTCAGTCAAATAGCCTAGGTCATCCAGACCTAGGCATGAAAGATGGACCACCGAGGGTATCTACCATTCAACAGGGAGAAGTTTCATAGATATTCCCCCTCCAGAGAGTCCCACCAACCCAATTTGGTAGAAAACTGTGAGAAAGAACATACACATACTTTCCTTAATTCATCTCACTTGTAAACTCATCTGGCTGCACAAAAGAAATTTTTTTGTACAAATTTTCTAGAAAACTATGGGCATGAACATACACCTACCCACACTAATTAATCATTTCCATATACTCATCTATCAAAACCTAAAGAATCCCTCCAACAAAGCATGGCAGTCGATAATAAGTAGGTGCCCCCACCTGCCAGCATTCATCTTGTCTACTAACAGTTTCTTGTGGTAGCACATGGAGAAGTCATTTGGAAAATCATGATGAAACTTTTGGGGAAAACCAAGTCTCTACCCTCTCACATGAGTAAATTCAATATCCATTTTAAAGAAATAGAGGTTAAGACCAGGAACACACCCCTACTCCAAGAATGGAATGGGTATGTGACCCTATTATGACTACCAAAGTTGCCAAACATATCTAAAAAATAGTGAAAGGGCTGACACAAATCACATCCCACATCCTACATACATTTGAGGACATCATTATGGTGACGAAAGTAGTTCCCAAGTGATGGAAAAGCAACTATATCCCCATGAATAGTGTAGTTCATCAGCATATCACCCTAGAGAAGGCACACACATTTTCTCCCATCTAGGATGATCATAGGGAAACTACCCTAAATTATACTGACATCTAGATCATGAAAATACACTCTAGAAAATAGTGAAAGGGATGACACAAATCCCATCCCACATCCTACATACATTCTAGGACATCATTTTGGTGATGAAATTAGTTCCCAAGGGATTCAAAAACAACTATATCCCCATTAATGGGGTAGTTCATCAACATGTCACCCTAGATAAGGCACACATATTTTGTCCCATCTAGGATGATCATAGGGAAACTACCCTAAATTATACAAACATCTAGATCAGGATAACACACCCACTCCTACTGGATTATATCATCCTATCCTAATGGACACTATAAGGAAGGAAAAAACACCAACCCATGATTACCACTTCCCCTAGTAGGTGGCCTCAGTTTCTCATAAAAAATAATCCAAGAAGAAGCTTCACCAAACATGAGTGGAAATTAAAAATTAGATATAAGATATTTATTTGATTAATACTGGAGTTCTTGAATCCCTCAGATTCCTATCTATGGGACCTTAAGATCCTATCATCCCATTACAGAATTATAGGGGAAGAAATAGTAATTCTGAAGGTCCTCCTCAGACACTTCATCATGAAGGATTGCTTCATGACCATAATATGATTTATCTCATGATCCCATCTCATAGTGAGAGCCATGGAATCCCTCCACATGGCTATATGATCAAGGAGAAAGAGGTTATTCCCCTTTATATAATCCATTATGGTGGTTTTCCCCATTATGTCCTTCACTGTGAAAGATCTATTCACAATAGTATTTTGCATTGCCAAAAAAAATCTCCAATTGGAAATATAGTGATGATAAGTCCCTCTTATCATGAGGCAGTTTCAAAAAAAGTCCATTAATGTCTTATGCCTTGTAATTGGATGGTTAAATATCTTCTCAACCAAAATACATCCCATGGTGATGTTCATTCACCAAACAACCCTTCGGTAACTTACCATCCGGTGTAACATAAGAAGTCCCTACCAATCTTAATTCTCATGATAAGGTGGCAGGAAAGTGTCTAGTTTGGTCATAAAAGTTAGAGGATTCTCTAAAAAATATGAGGAATATATTCTAAATATGATGAAACTTTTGGATAAATATAAAATACAAAGTATGTTCTAGCCTTCAACCACCACTCAACACAGCATTTCAGAAGCACTATCAGAAGATTTTGTGCACGACATCCGCCTTAACATATGGAAAACTCTTCATCACCCGAAAGAAAACGTACTACCCTTTTATGAGTATCGAATTCCCCTCAAGGTAATAGAAGGGTTTCGAATCAAAATTAACTTGGAAGAACTATTGGATTCACAACATCCAAATATTGAGAAATAGTGATGCTCCCTTCAACATTTATGCCTTAGTGAATTCATGAGATTGTGATAATTGGTCGATGATACCCCATATGTTGTTCATATCAGAGGATTGGGTGTATAAGGAGTGCTTCATTTCACTATGCTCTCTAACCATTAAACAACATAGAAGTTTCTGACAAGAAATATTATATATTTTTTCATGCTTAAACAAATGAAATCTATTCATAACCAATGACATGTTCAACAAAAATAGGCCCTGACTGACTATCACCGATGTGAGGCTAGAGGAGAGTAGGATGTTGAGATAATTTTGTGTCAGTCATATAATAATATCAAGAAAGAATCCCATTAATGGTAAATCCACCATCCATTAATGAAAATTTCAGAAATAGTGCAATTTTATTTGGAAACGGGATATTTAAGTGTGTTTTGAAGGATGCACCTTGCCCATATTTAAGAAAAACTCCATATTATCATAAGGGAGGCCATGATAGTAACTGACATGGTAGTTTAGGAAAAACCCTATCTCATAGGGATGAGGTATTTTTTAACCAAACCCTCACATCCATAAAACCCAGACTAAATAGTTGTGAAAGTAAAAAAGGGAACACCCCCCACCCACCCTTAGGGATGGGGGCTTGTTCACCTCAAGAAACCCCTCCTTAGCAAAAATCATTCTTCATCTGGTGAGGTAAAATGTTCTAGAATGTATCCTCACAATTTATCCCATTCTATAAATTGATACTCTCATAAGGGAAAATCATGGATGAACTGTCTGGATATTCCATTCAGATTATTATCTGCTAATAAAATCCCATAGAATCAATAAAGGAGAGTAAAAAACCTCATGGAGGGAATAAGAGAATATATTCTTGCAAGGAAACTGATATAATGCTGAAAATTTATTTCACATCAGTTAATGTCATCAACACCGCCCTCTCGGATTCTACAGAACATGAGTCCAATTCATAATAGGAACTAGGGAAGGAATTTTTTGTTCAAAATGCGGTCCACATTGAATTAGTTGAAGGGGGTGCACTTACCCAAAACCATTGGATTTCCATGAATTTGGGAAACCCCTCAAATAATCCATCGTTACCTCCTCAAAATAAGGAAAATGGTAAGGTTCAAATGATATCTCACCATCCTCTCAGAGAGGTTAAACCCCTCTCTCTGGAAGAAAGATATACTCATCAAGAGGAGGATATAAAATAATTAAGAAAACTAAATGAAAAATTACTCTAAGGCAGCCTTCCTGTTAGATATTTTCTATTTGTAGATCCTCAACTCGCACATGTAGTTGGTGAACCTTAGAAAATATGGATTTCTATAATAACTAGAGAAAATCCAGAACATCCACTCAGTGCAGGATACTAACCACAAATATATTTGGATCCTACAGCCGTAGATTGTGAATTTTCTTAGTTGGATTTTCAACCATTACTATATTGACCCTCACATTTCATACAATAACATTTCATAACATTTTTGGAATACTTAAAATTTATAAAAATGGACACCCAAATACCGTACTATTCTAGTTCATTTGGATACATGGGAACATAAACACTAGTACATGAGTGAGAAATATTATCTCCCACTAGATTCTTTATGATAATCACCCTTCTTAGAAACATCATACTTAATACATATCTTCATATCTCGGGGAAGAAAACATGAAAGGAGTGAGTTCATATTCTCATTATGGGTAAACAAGAGATATATATAAGAAAAAATATTATAATATGGGCATGATAATGTGATAATGACATTATAAGATCATACCCTGCATATCAAAGATCATAAACATGAATCATGGCATAAATATTGGTAGTTCATTAGACATTAATCATAAGAAAATAAATATCATAAGCCAAGAAATCATAACATTGGAATAAAACAAGTAATTGTGGAATACACATAAATATATACTATCATATGTCATGGATGCCTACCAGGACCATCAAAACATGTTAGGCTTGGGCTATGATACATTTACCTTCTTTGGTATTGGGTTAACAACCCATGTACCCTCTTATTTTTTGGATTCAGCTATATATCAAGCACCCTCTTGCTCCCAGGATTGGTCTAAAACCTGTGCACCTTCTTATTTCTAGGATTGGTCTACGACCCATATACCTTCTTTTTTTGGGCTTGGGCTACAACCCATATACCTTCCTATTTTTGGGCTTTGGATATAAATTTTGTACCTTATTGTTTTTGGGATTGGGATATAACTCATGTAATTTTTGATATGATATACCATTTATCATTATCCAATTCAATGGAGGGAGATATAGGCCCCACTTGACACATAAAAAAATCATACATACATTTTCCATAGGATAACAAAACTTGCATCATATTATAACACATAAAAAGAGAGAGGTTTCATAAACAACAATCATAAACCATGAAATAAAATGGATATCATTAAAATTTCATCACATTTTAACCTATGTAAAATAAATAGGTTTCTTAATCACTTAATTAAATCATAACCCATGAAAAGACATGGGATTCAAAATCATATAACCCATGGAAGAGAAACGAGTTTCATTACAATCATTCCATAAAAAAATAAACCATTCAAGAAATAACATGAAAAGAACCTTTGGATCATAATTATCATAAACAAATGTCATATAAGATGGAAAAATGAATTTCAATATTTATTAAAAACATTTCTAGATGAAAATATACTTTCTTTTTTGAAAATGAAACATTAAAACATAAAAAATTTGTAAACCATTTTCTTAAAAATAAACTCAAAAACTTATAAATAAATATTGAAAACATTTTGAAAACCATTTCTTTTAAAATGATCTGAAACAAGAATTTACAGAATATTATTGGGATTTTTTATTTAAAAAAATTATAACATTTTTAATCTTTTAAAGGATGATTCAAGGGAATTTCGTTCATAACAGTGGATAAATCCGTATAAGCCGAACATTCCTTTTGTACCGTAAAAAGTTTTCAATGGTGCCTCAACTAGAAAATTATAAGAAGATTCCTTATTAAAAACCATTTTGTTTAAAATATAAAACATGGGTAAAAATGTCTTTTAATGATAATTTAATAATAATAGAATATTTTTGGAAACCTTTTAGAAGGCATGGTTTTTAAGGAACATATATTTCTGACTGAAGAGAGGGTAATATCGGTCTCTCTTAAAAACACTTTATTAACTATATTGTGTACCAAATAGAGAACAAAATAGTACCAATAAATTAATATATAGTGAATAACCAGAATATAATAAAATTAATGAGATTTCATAATTTATGTGTCATAATATTTTATCAAAGTAAGCATAATCATAAATTATCTCGAGAAGCGATGAGATTGTTTCAATAAACTCTTACTACATGGTAACTTTGAACTATACTACAAAAGTAAGAAAATAAAATTACATGAAGATTAAAATATCATGAAAAGAATTATATTAATGATGTGACATTTTAAATTAATTTTATACACATCATGGAAAAATATAGCTATATAAAATGGCATGTGTCTCAAAGATGGAAAATTGAGACAAAATTACATTACGGATTTGGTAAATTTTGAAACATAAACTCTATGAAAGAAATATAATAAAATGGATACATAAATACCCATAAATATAAGTCTAATAATCATATAATATATCCATGGGTAGTATATATATCACAAAAATGGAATGGGTGGTGAATAAATCTTCTATCTCATAGAAATAAAAAGTGAGATTAAATTCACTTATCTTGTGTATTGACTCTCATTGTACTCGTTCAAACCTTGTATGTAATAAATTAAAGTTTATTATAGATATTTTTAAAAATAATATTATTATATATAATACCATTTATGGTTTTATTATGAATTTATATTACCCACTTGTAAACAATTTCATGTTAAGGTTACGCTTTGGGTAATATTCTCTTTCTTTTTCACTTGTGTCATAATCTATTGTATGTTTGGTCCTTATACATATATCATTATTTATTGAATGTAAATATTGATAAAAATATAATTTATATTAATTATATTTTATTAAAATATTCTATATAATATATATGTATGAAATGGAATACACCGTTTATAGTGATGTTTGGTTTTACATATGCATTGATGTTGTTTCTGTTTTATTGTTGTATTGAAAGAATGAAATAACATATATGTGTATATGTATATAATATCATTAAATTTTATTTATAATTTTATATATATCATATAATTACACTAAAAAAATACTTAGTAAATTTCATTTAGTGTGTGAATGAATCACATGGTTTTGAGGGGGCAGTAGTCCACACTTCCTCAAATGAAATTATCAAATTTACACAAGATGGAAAGAATAAAGGTATATCCTAAATAAAAATTAGTGAAGCATAAGGACATTATAAATATCATATACATCATATACATATATATATATGGTTTCCATCATAATATCCATCATGAGAGGTGGTAAAGGAAAAATGAACAATCATCATTTCGTGAGGTGGTAGTTCGTTGTACACGTAAACAATATGTTTGTTACCCATTAGATGGAAGTGTGTGTATGTGTAGGTTAAACCCTTAGAATAAAAACATCCAAGTATTTTGATTATACTATAGTTTTTATAAAATCATGGAATAATAATTATTGAGGTATTAGAGAATGGAAATAAAACTAAAGGATCTTAAGGGAGGGTGTTACCCCTTAATCAAATAGATCCTTTTAGTTTGCACCAAATCACTTCCTTGGAAGAATTTCTGCCAAAACGGTGGAATCAAGGAGGAAGGGAGTGTTTTGGGAGTATATTTTAATATATATTTTCTAAACATAATTTTTTTATAGATGTGATGAAGTGGTATGAGAGGAGGCATATTTATAGTGGTGGAGGAGGGACACTCTTGTAATATTTTGACACAGGAATTACATACATGTTTCCATAAGTTAATGGGATCCAATAATGGACCAAATTAGATAAAATGGATGATATTGAATAAATATTTTAATCCAATGCCTCTTCAAAAAATTTCTAGGTCATTTTGGGTCTTATATTTAAGGTTTATTACATTGTTAACCTAATTTTCCTCTTGATCATTATAATTAATTTTAATCACTTTCACTAATATTTTCAGGAAAAAACTAAGTTTAACTTATTAGACATTATAAATTATGCTGATTACAAATATGGAATCAATTTCTCCAAATTTCAATCACATAATTGGAAGATATTAATTTAAATTTATTCCTGTAGATGTGATGACAATGTGGGTTTTAAAGTAAAGACATCCAAAAGATTGCTAAATTTTTATACTCAATTCCAATGTGAAATTGATTACAATGACCTAAATTGGATTCATTGAAAAAAAATATGATCTAATTAAACTTTTAAACCGATTTAGATTATAATTTATCCTTAAAAATAAATTATATGAAAAATAAGTTTCTAAATAAAATTCTATATCTTTAACTATTCATTAAAAAATGAAACCGTATAGAAAAATTCAAAAAAATATCCTAACCTAATTTTTATGTTTTTATTTAAAATATGAATTTTATTTTGACATATTAAATCTATAAATGTTTCCAAATTTGGATTTAAAATAGGTTCTCTATTAAAAGGAGTTAAAATGCCTAAATAAAAATATAGGTTTTTAAGCATAAAATTGGGTTTGTTCTTATCTAATGTATATTTTTTTGGGTCAAAAAAAATTATTTAATATATAAAATATATATTACATTAATATCACTCACTAATTGTAATTAATTTAATTTATTATGGTAAAAAACTATTTGAACATAAAAATAATAATATTTCCCTCTATATTCAATATGTTTTCATATTCATTTCTAATTAATTGGTAACCTATGAATTCATATTATATTTCTATAATCCATATATTTTAATAAATTGGTTAATATTATTCATAACCACTAATTTAAATACTAGTTTATATCTTATTACATTAAATAATAACATTTTAATAATATATTATTGTTTTGTAAAACTCTATCTTGGGTGTTACACAACCCATCAAGTAAAGTCGTTGTTGTGTATAATGAAAGCTATCCTCATTATTCCATATAGATAAAGCTAAAATTTAATTTGTGTGTAGTGAACAATTAACTTGGTGTTGTGTATAACACATGTCAAACATAGTTATTTAATATAAAATAAACTATTTTCAGTGTTGCGTGAAATGAAAAATATCAAAAACATTAAATTAATTAGAAAAAACAATTCACAAAATCTAAAGGTGACACATTATACCCACCTTAAAATTTATTTCACCCTTTAAATTAATTTGGGTTATCAAAGGATTAATACTTGAAAGTTTCATTCATAGAATACCATATAATAAAAATGAATACTAAAACTTCCCTTAAAATAGAATGTTGGAACCATAATGTTTACCTAAAGTTACATATAACTAGGATTAAACATAGTATAACATAGGTTGGGAGTAAAGATTGGACATGGAGGGAAAACATAAATATTTATAGGGAGTTATTGAGTTCATCAACCACAAAAAAGTAAATGATAAAAGAAATTTTGATGGCCCCAAAGCCATAAATCTATGATGATTTAAAAGGACAATAGTTCAAAAAAAACTAAACTATTATGAAAACAAATTTTTTATCATTATCCCAATGTTGAGTAATTCATTTATTGACTAATAATATAAGGAAATATATTACTTGATATATTTCTATAAAAAAAATCATTCTTTAGTTGTTATTTTTTTATCTATTTCATTACTTCAAGAAATGGATGTCAAGAAATTAACTTGGATGCCCAAAGCACTAAAATGAACTTTAATAAGTTCTTAAGGCCCATAAAATAATGAAAAGTATTACTATTTTTGTCTAACTATCCTTCAAAATCAGTATGGTTAATACATTAACCTCTAAACATAGAGAGTAACACTATTGTTTCATCATAAATATTTACTCGTCAAAAATAATTATACATTAACTAGGACATCACCTAGGCTGGTGGTAGGTGTGAAACCCTTATCATCCTTTGGTCATGGGTTTAAGACCTACATCCTTTCTGGAATTTATTGGTTCTCACTTGAAATACATGATGTGCTTTTTTAAAACCATAATAATATAATTTAAAAAATAAATTATATGAAAATACTTGAATTAAGTTTAATAGATACAAAGACTTTTTACTAAGGATTTCAACAAAATCTCAATGCATAAATACTTCCTCGGAGATTTAACTTAAACTTTTCATGAATGGTTAGCCTTGTAACCCTTATGAAAGATGAAAAACAAAAACTATAGAAAGAAGTTCCTGAAATTGGCATAAAATTGATCCACCAAAATATCACAAAGTAGATCTAGTTTTTCACATTCCCAACCTGTGAATACCTTCATCAAGTATTCTTTTGAGACATGGTATTAACATTAATTACAAGAAATCCTTTATGAAAACATGAATTCTTCTTTATTACAAATATTACTGGATATTTTCCTTAAATCCAAGAAGTTTTAATCTTCATCCATGATAAAATAGAATAAATTTTCAACAAATCCAAAATTAGATCTATGGTAATTAGTGTTATACAGTTTAATTTATCCAAATCATTTATCTCTTTATCCAAGCTGAACAAACATTTCTCAACATCTTTATCACATTAAGGGTTAACTTCCCTGAATCAATATATCACTTTTATATGTCTTAATCACCCTTCAAAATATCATTTTCAATCATTAATGAAAACTAATATTTAAATTGCTTATATATTTCATGATTTATATAACATAATCTTTAAATTCCAAAACATAAATACTTCATTCATCCCAAATTTATTCTTAAAAAAATACTCAGGCTTTATCAACTTATCCTTAATACCTCCTTCCTAGAATGTGAAATATAAATCATTTATTAATGTTCTTCAACCTCAATAAAATCATGATTCTTATTTTTAATGTAAAAAATTCTAGAAGAATATAACGTAATTTTCACATGTCATTTTTTGTCTCTTTATCATCAGAAGTATAACCAATACTCATACCACCTCCCTGGTTCTCATTATGAGACATCCACTTGGGAAATCAATGCTCATAATTCCCATACTTTCCACATATGAAAAATTAAATGTTAACCATGTTCCTTATAGTTCTATCTATTGAATAAAACCCAAAATCATAGTGTTAGAAATATTTATCATTTTGGGATACCATATACTCATGAAAATTGCTTAGAGGGTACCTAAATCATGGGTCCTACTTCTTTAATCTCTAAAACCATAGGTTTATAATAAGTTATTCAAAATCATACTCTATTTAAATCCTTCATGATAGTTTATAAAGAGTTTGTGAATTTCCAAATCATATCCCCCAGGAGTGTCAAACTAGGTGTGCAGCAAGGCCTATTGTCATGTACTAGGTTATTCCAAGTCAGGCCTGAAGAACATTGTTAGAATTTTTACCCATATGTACATAATTTTCAGATCCAAATAAACTTTTAATATCAATAAAGGGATGTATTTATAGGGAATCACAAGCTCTATCCTTTACAAAAATTCTAGGAAATTTTACTAAATGTTAACTCATCCTTATACTTATCCTTAGAGACATCCCTAGATATTTCCTTATAAATATACATAGGGATCTCACTAAAGTTTTATAATCCTAGTTTCCAAAATTTAACTAAACAATTTCTCTAATAAAAACTATATATTACCTCTATTTTCATGCATTAAAATTTCATAGATTTTGCAAAAAACATAAAAAATTATAAAAACAGACACCCAAAGACCATATTGGTCTAGTCAATATGGAAACATGGAAACACAAACACAGAAATATGAGTGAGATACATTATCTCCCACAAGGATATTCACGACTAGTTCCCTTATTAGACACATCATAAATAATTAATGTCTTCATAAAATGGGGAAGGAAAAAAAGGGATGATCTCAGATGCCCAATAAGGGTAAATAATATAGACATGTAAGTATAAACATGATAATAGGGTCATGATAATGTTATCATAACTTTATAAGATCATACCCTTCATATCAAAGATCATAAAAATTAATCATGGAATAAAAATCTATAGTTAATAAGATATGAATCATAAGTAAATAAAGAACATATTCCATGAAATCATAATATAAGAATAAAACATGTAATTTTGGAATACATATAAACATAGAAAATTATATTTCAAGGCTACCTACCAAGACCATCAAAACCTGTTAGGCTTGGGATATGACCCATGTACCTGCTTCAATCTTGGGATAACAACCCATGTACCCTCTAAATTTTGGGGTTGGGATATAACCCATGTACCCTCTTACTTTTAGTCTTGGGATACAACTTGTGCAGCTACTTATTTTTATGCTTGGGATACAACCTGCGTACCTTCCTATTTTCGGGCTTAGGCTACAACCCATGTACCTTCTTGTTTTCAGGAAGTTGATACAACCAATGTACCCTTTGAGATCATATAACATTTATCATTACCCTATTAAATAGAAGGATATATAAGTCCAACCCTACACATATTAAAATCAAACATACATGTACCATGGGATAATAAAACCTTCATCATATCATGATCCATAAAAAGAGATGAGATGAGTTTCATAAACAACAATCATATTCCATGAAATGAAATTTGTGTCATTAAAATTTCATTACAACACATAATATGGAAGATATATATGTTTCTAAATCATTTAATTAAATCATAACTCGTGAAAATAAGCATGATTCAATATAATATAACTTGTGGAAGAGAAACAAGTGTCATAAGAATCATTCCATCAAAAGATAAACCATTCAATAAATAATATGAACAGAACATTTGGATCCGGAGAATCATAAATGGATGTCATCATAGATGGATTTTTTTGAAGTATCTTTTAAAAATATTTCTTGAGGAAACTATCCTTTTTTCTTTGAAAAAATTATTTTAAAACATAAAACCTTTTGAAAACAATTTTCATAAAAATAAACTTGAAAACTTACAAAAAATCATGAATTTTTTTTGAAAACTATTTATTTTAAAATAATTTTAAACAAAGAATTCCTAGAATTGTAGGATAACATTTCCATTAAAATAAATAATAAATTTCTAATCTGGTAAAGGAATCTTTAAGGTAATTTTGGTCATGATAGCGGATAAATCCGTACATGCCGAACATTCCTTCCACACTATAAAAAGTTTAGAAAGTTGCCTCAATGAGAAAAAAAATAATATTACTTATTAAAAACCATTTTGTTTAAAAAGTTAAAACATGGGTTAAAATTTATTTTAAATATAATAGTATGATAATAGATTATTTTTGGAAACCCATTAGAATACATGGTTTTGAAGGAACGTAGATTTCCGTCTGAAGAGAGGGTAAAGTTGGACTTTCTTAAAAAAATAGATTCTTAACTATATTATGTACAAAAGATTAGAAAAATGGTACCGATACATGAATATATATTTAATAACCAGAGTAGAATAAAATTCATGAGAGTTCATAAGATATATATCATAATATTTCATCAATGTAAGAATAATCATAAACTATCTCTAGAAACGATGACATTGTTTTAATAAACTCTTACTACTTGGTAACATTAAACTATACTAACCATGTAAGAAAATGAAATTAAATGAAGATTAAAATTTCATGAAAATATGTATATTCATTATATAACATGTTAATGTAATTTTATATATCTCATGTAAAAATATTGGTGAATAACATGGAATGTGTCGCAAAGAATGAAAATTGAGAAAAATTACATTACTGAATTGGTATCTTTTGAAACATAAACCCCTTGAAATAAATATAATCATATGGATACATAAATACACATAAATTTTATTATTATAATCATATTATACATCAATGGGAAGTATATACACCACACAAAAGTAATGCGTGGTTAATAAATCATGTATCCCATGAAAATAAAAAGTGAGATGAAATTCCATAACCTTGTGACTTGACTCTCATTGTACTTATTAAAACATCCTATATAATAAATTTAAGTTTATAATACATATTTTAAATAAAAATATTATTATATATAATACCATATACAGTTTTATTAGGACATTAAATCACCCTCTTCTTAACAATTTATATTTAAGGTTATGCTTTGGGTAATATTCTCTTTGTTTTTCTCATGTTTCATAATTTGTTATATGTTTGGTCCTTACATATATATCATGATATCTAGAATTTAAAAATGATATAAATATCATGTATATTTACTATATTTTTATAATAATAATCTATTGAATATAGAAGTATGAAATTGAATACATCATTCATAGATATGGTAGGTTGTACGTACGCATGAACGTTGTTTACGTTTAATTGTTGTATTAAAAGAAGGAAAGTAAATAAAATATATTTGTTTATGTATATAATATCATTAAAGTATAATTATTATGAAATATATATCATATAATTTTACTAAAAACATCCTTAATACATTCCATGTAATCTTTGAACAAATTGCATCACTTTAAGGGGCGGTAGTCCACACTTCCTCAAATGGAATTATCATATTTAGACAAGATTGAAATCATAAAGGTATGTCCTGAATAAAAATTAAATAAGAATAAGTAAAATATAAATATCATATATATATCATATAAATATTTTTTCCATCATAATTTCCACCCAATGTGGTGATAAAGAAAAAATGAACAATCATTGTTTCATGATGTGGTAGTTCGTCTTACATGAAAATAGTATGTTTGTTACCCATTAGATGAAAGTGTGTGTATGTGAAGGAAAAAAACATAGAATAAAAACATCCTAGTATATTTATGATACTTTTTCATTATAAAATAATGGAATAATAATATTTTATGGAATGGATAATGGAAATAAAACTAAAGGAGCTTGAGGGAGGGTGTAACCTCTTAATCAGGTAGATCCTTTTGGTTTGCTTGAAATGGATTCCATAGAAGTATATCTACACAAATGGAGGATTAAAGGAGTAAGGAAGGGTTTTTTGGAGGATATTTTATCATATAATGGCTGAATCTAATTTTTTTAGTGGTGTGAAGAAGTGGGAGGAGAGGAGTCCATTTTATAATGGAGGAGTGTCACTCTTATAATATTTTGAAAAAGGAATTACATACATGTTTTTGACATGTAAAGTGGATACGATAATTTACCAAATTAGATCCAAGGGATTATAGGGACTAAATATTTCCATAAAAATTCTCTTGGAAAATTTTCTAGGTCATTTAGGTTCTTACATTTATGGTTTTGTACTTTCTTAACCTATTTTCCCCCATAATCATTGTAATTAATTTTAACCAATTTCACTAATATTTTTGGTCAAAAAATATGGTTACATTATTATAAATTAGAAATTTTGATGATTAAAAATATGGAATCTATTTTTCTAAATTTCAATCACATAATTGGTATAAATTAATTACAATTTATTCCTAGAGTCGGGATGACAATGTAGGTTTCTAACTTAAAAAGGTTCAAAAGGTTACTATGTTTTCCTACCCAATTTCAAAGTGAAATAGTTTCCAATGACCTAAATTATATTAATTGATAAAAATATGATCTAATAAGATATTTAAAATAATTTAAAAAATAATTTATCCTTATAAATAAATTATAAGAAAATGAAGTTTTGGAAATAAAATTCAGTATTTTTAACTATTCATTAAAAAATGAAACGTTATAGAAAAATACCAAAAAATTATCCTAAACTAATTTTTATTTTTAAATTTAAAAGATAATGTTTATTTTTACATATTAAATCTATAAAAGTTCTAAAATTTGGATTTAAAATGGGTTCTCCATTAAAAGGAGGTAAAATGCCTTAATAAAAATATAGGTTTTAAGTAAAAAATTGGGTTTGTTCTTATCTTATGTCTATAAAATATATTAAATGAATATAAAAAATATTTGATTGAATATATAACATATTTATTACATTAATATAACTAAATAATTTTAATTAATTTAATTTATTAGGGTAAAACAGCTTTGTGATCATTAAAATAATTATATTTACCTTTATATTCAATCATTTTTCATATTCCTTTCAAATTAATTAGTAAACTATGAATTCATATTATATTTTTGTAAACTTCATATTTTCAAAAAATATTTAATACTATTCATAACTACTAATTTAACATCTAGGTTATATCTTATTATATTAACTAATAATATTTTAATAATATATTATTGTTCAGTAAAAATTGGTCAGGCATGTTACACAAGCCATTAAAGAAAGTCATTGTTGCATATAACCCAATATAACCTCAGTGTTATTTATAGATAAAACTAAAAAAAATTCATGCAGTGCATGATTAATTTTTTGTTTCATATAACTCAATACAAACATATTTCTTTGTTATAAAATAAACTATTTTTGGTGTTGCGTGAAATGAAAAATATCAAAATGGATAAATTAATTTGAAAAATATTATTCAAAAAATATTAAGGTGTTACAAGAATAGGGTTAGGAACATTCTTGTAGGACCTCCCCTATATGTTACCCAAGAAGATACCAACAACACGGCCACTGATGGCCCTGCCAGCTGCAACACCCATTCAAGCTTCACATAAACGAGACATGACTCGAATGCTGATGAACACTAATGAGTCACAAATATCTCAATTGGAAGCCATTGGGGAATGGTGTGTGTCGATACAGTTGGAAAATAATCCATACTCAGAATGGTTAGATCTGACTCTTCCCCCACTGAAATTTTGGAACCTCAAATTTCTAATTTTCAATGGCTCATGAGACTTGGGGAAGAACATGATTCATTTCATCTCTCATTGTGATCCCATGATAGGGACCCCTGAATAGAAATATATGGTGAAACCCAGGTTCTTTGTGCATTCACTACTATGACCAGCCTTTATATGGTACATGGGTTTGGAGGCTTAGTGAATTATGGGGTGGGAAGACCTCTGTTAGAAGTTTCTCTTCCACTTCAGCTCAAAACTGAAAAACACAATAGTATTTTATCTCTCAAATTGTAAGTAGTGTAAGAATATAAGAGTCTTAGATTTCATTACTTAGTGGAAAGGATTAACATAATCCTTTAACCTACCAGTCCCTCAAGAAAAGTTCCTACCAATATCTATAGAGAATATTCATGATGATTTTTTCACACCAATTATACCTGTGAAATACATAGGAGGGTTATGTGACCATTCCATAATTTCCCATAGAGTGGAGGACTCTATCCTAGAGACTAATGAAAATTCTTGAGTAATTATTTCAACTCAAGGATGGAGAATAGGGAAATAAAAGGTTACTACTATTACAATTATACAGGCCAGTGTACCTTTTCCTACTTCAAAAATGACACCATACCTTGCAGATCCACCTCTCATACATCAGAAAAAATGACCACCTAATCAAGATGATCAAAAAGAAAAAAGTTGAAAAAAGATTCAATAGATGAAAAATAATGTCAATTCTTTCCAAAATGATAAAGTCCCTAGCTACATTATCTCAAAATTAGAAAATAACCTTGTCAAGTTTTCAAAGCTTGGGAAGCCCAAAAAAGAAGGCGATGAAGATCTCCCAAATTATTTCCCCTTCCATCAAATTATTAGGTATAGATTTCAGGAGTTTTTTATTTTTAAAGACCTCCAGAAAAATATGGTGAACTCTAGGAAAGTTAAGTTTAAAAATTATCCTTCTCAGGTATCATGTCTTTCTTTTACTAATCCAGAGGTGGAAAATGAATAGTTGGAAGTCAACAATAGAGGTGTGCAATAGTTAAATGAATGGATGGTAAAAAATATGATCATATAAACTCATGTTGTCCTCATAACATAGTTGAAAAATCTAGTTATTCCTTCAACTATTTCAAATACAAGACATCCAATTTCATTGATAGCTCAATCCTCTAAAATATAGTCTTCCAAAAATAAACCCGGTCAGAAGAGTATGGAGAAAAAATAGTAATATAATATTGTACCAAAGTAGATATTCTCCTTAACTTTAGATAAATTAATTTCTACATTCCCAAAAGCACTAGCCCTACCCCACCAAACGATATCATAAGGGTCCACCTGCCAAAAAAATCTTCATCAGACGAGGAGTTGATATTCAGTTCCATTAAATTGATTCACTTAATGGATCCCTTATCAGATTATGGTAGTGACTATGATCCCAAATTCCATACACTTAGTTGGGTTACTAGAGGAAGAGGCCATTAGGGTTTAGGATATAGGTTAAGACGCATGTCGTTCCATGAGTTATTCCTATAACCGCACCCTTGTTTCAACTGTCTATGCTTTCAAGACTCATGGGAAATATCTCCAATGAGTTTAGCAGGAGCAAGGGAGTTACCCAATACGTGACATGCTTTTCCTTAACATAATCATCCTAGAAGATCTATTAGAGGTTGTCTCTTTACCTAATCCACCTCAACATTTATTTAGACCTATCTAACCTAATCCACCAAATGTAAAAGAACCTTAAGATCCTCTACCCGGGGTTATTCCATTCACAACTAGTACTTAAACACCCAAGGAACCTAAAAAAGAGAATACCCAATGTGGGAGGTGCAGACCTTTGGAATAGAAGTATGATGTTTTGAAACAAATATACCCAGTTAAAGATAAGTTATCAATTCTGGAATCCATAAGTCTATCAAAAGACCTCTAAGAGGAACTCATCATGGGATTGTCAAGCCCTCATGAGTTTGAGGTCGAGGATTCTGCTGCCGAAGTGTATCCTGAAGATAATGACCCCAAAAAATGTCACACAGTCATCTCTTTCATAAATCCAGATAAGGATACCATTATAATAGGGCATTTCATACACTTATATATATCCATTAGGATAAATTAAATTGATATCAGATGAGCCTTGATTAACAATAGTTTAGTATTTAACCTCATTCTCTTACAGACACTTTGTAAACTATGTTTCAATGATTCTCACTTGTCTCCCTCCACTCTAATGTTACAGGGTTATGAAAAGAATGATTAAAAGCCTCTTGGAAAGATCAGGCTCAAAACTCAGTTTTGAGATCTTATGTCTAACTCATATTTCATGGTTGTTAGAAAAAATATAACCATAAAACTTCTACTGGGAAGACCTTGGCTATATCAACATGTGGCCATCCACTCATCATAACACCAATGCCTCAAATATTGTATCAATGCGAAATTTTAAATGTTCTATGTTTAAAATTAACCATTCAAATCCTGTGAGTCACAATACATTGACTCAGGATTCTATCATAAGGAAGGGAAACAGTCCATGGATGATACTTTTGCTCGTATCAATACCCCAAATGGTCTGGAGATGATTCTAGAAAACCCCTTTAGTCATATTGGTGAAGAGTACATGCTACATATCAATAAAATCGAAGGGATGAAATTTAATTCAATCACACATTAGGTGACCTCATTGATGTCCATCATGATAACTGATCTTGACAACACTAATAAAGTTTTCACCCCTTGAAGCAGTAATGAATGCTTTGATGAAAATGTCTTCATTACATCCCCTATGATCCAACAATGACCTATTTAATTAGATAGTATAGAATATATTGTCACGTAAATGGGAGACGATTTATGTGATCATTCTCAGTCCCTCATCCACCCATTGGAGCTCAAAAAATTCCTTGGGCTGCCAACTGAGCCCAAAATGGTTGCTTCATCATCTGGATATCAAAATGAAAAATTATCCCCTAAATCTAAGAATCTTTCTTCGATGCCTAAATTACAAGAAAATGTGTAATAGGTAAATTATAAGGAAGACGAATAATATTAATACCTTAGGGATTCCTTTTTAGCATTTTAGGAGGGTGTCTCCACCACTATAGACAGACAAAGGGAAATAAACCATGGTATGGATGAAGATCCATGACCCACTCTAATTAGTACGACCATGAATTTTGAAGAAAATGATGTATATAAATCCTTCTTGAAGTATCACCAGGAAGTGTTCACCTAAAATTGCATAGAGATACAAGGCTTTGACCCCAAAAGGCAACCCATCACTTGGATTTTCCAAAAGATCTTCGGGGATACAAGCAAGAAGCCAGATGTACACACCCATCTCATGCATCCAAATTTGAGGTTTAAGTGGATAAAATCATCTAGGAAAACATCATTTGATAATTAAAGTATCCAAAATGGATATCCAACATTGTCCCAATGAAGAAGAAAAATGAAAAAATAATATTTTTCATTGACTTCCGAGATCTCAACCGGCATTGTCTGAAGGAAGACTTCTCGGTTCCAATCACAAAACTCGTGATTGATGCAACAGCTGGTTATCACGACCTCTCCTTCATAGATGGCTATTCAGGGTACAACTAGATTCGAATGGACTTATAAGATGAATAATTCACAACCTTAAGGGTCCCTTAGAGAATATTATACTATCGTGTAATGCCTTTTTTCTTAAAGAACTCCTTTCCACATCCAATGAGCTATGAATCACATCTTAAATCCTTTATTTGGTATGTTTTTTTGAATTCTACATTGATTATCTAGTGGTTAAGTCCCAAAAATGTTCTGACCACCTTATTGACTTGAAGACTATCTTCAACAAGTTGCGACAACATAGCTTGAAGATGAACCACATGAAATTTTCTTTTAGGTTAACCTCAAGAATGTTTCTCAGCTTCGTCATGCATCATCACAACATCAATTTTGATCTTGGGAAAACAAAATATATATCTATAGAATTTCACCCCCTTGAAAACTCTAAGAATTTATAAGACTTCAAGGGAACTTCGGTTACATCCAGTGCTTCATAGCCAACCTTACAGGAAAGTTTCTTCCCTTCACCAAGATGATAAATAAATAGACCACATATCAATAGATTAGTTACTTCTTGGATGAATTTAACACCCTCAAGATATACCTCTTGATCTCACTGATATTAATGCCAACCATTTAGGGAAATACAATAATTCTGTATGTGAAGGCCCTAGAGTGCACATTGGGTGACTTCCTTGCGCAAAAGAATGTTGTTGGGAATTAAAGTAGACATTATTATCTTAGACAAACCATGATTGACACTGAGACTGGTTATTCTGATATCGATATGATCTTTCTAGAATTAATATTTTCTATCCAGAAACTAAGGCAATAATTGTATCACCATGAGTTCTAATTAGTCTCCCACAATGACGTATTCAAATATATCCTCAGCCTCCCTATATTCAGAGGATGTCTGGCACAGTGGGTGGTTATCAAATATCAATTTTACATAGAGTTTGTGCCTCATAAAGAAGTGAAGGGTTAGACCTTGGAATAATTCTTGCATAACACCCATCTGCAAAAGCAACATCATTAAATACAGAACTACTAGATAAAGATATATTCTCAATTCAAGTTGGTCCCCAAACATGGGAAATGTATTATTACAGTCCATCTAGGATCCTAATATGGAATAGAATAGAAGAATCTTAGATAAACAATATTGGTTTAGGGATTGTTCTTATCTCCCTAGTGAAGGAAGTTTTACCTTAATCCTTCCTGTTATCAAAAGGTTTTACCAAAAATGAGATATAATTTTATGCCCATATTGAAGGCCTATAAATCAAACTCTAAATATCGATGGACCACCTAGAAGTTGAGGTGACTCATAGTTGGTAATCAAACAGGTCAAGGGACTTACGCCAAAAGAAAAGAAGATTTAATCCCCATGATTGACTATATCCAAGGGTTAATGTAAGAGTTCCCCTCAGAATCAACA
This sequence comes from Viscum album, assembly GCA_963277665.1. Lineage (NCBI taxonomy): Eukaryota > Viridiplantae > Streptophyta > Magnoliopsida > Santalales > Viscaceae > Viscum > Viscum album. The sequence continues at coordinate 1,713,507,331 of OY728122.1, forward strand.
TGGACTCATATATTGAGATCACAAAATGCCCAAGCCAACACATGGGAAAATGAAGATATTGCTCTGGAAGATCCCAACCAGTAAAAAATAGTCATCATAATTTCCCTATGCTGAATGGTCTCACATTTTATTCAAATCAGAAAAGAGGAGATCAGCAAAGTCAGAATTTTTTCTAATCTATATTGTCCTTCCACTAGATGGATGATATTCATCATGGAATACCTTCATAATGGATTAATCACAATTGATATTCTTTGGAGGGAGAAAATTCGACGGAAAGAATCCATTTTCACTCTTTATATTGGCCCAACTCACTCGAAATTACTCTACAAACAAGGATTTGATGGATTCCTTCTTAGATGAATTGATAGATAATAGACTATTGATGTCATAAAAAAGTGCATCTTGAGGCCTACAATCCCATCAGTATGGATATAAGCCTTCCAACCATATCTGAAGGCTTGGATACTTCTGGCCTTCAATGACACTAGATTACACATAATTCACCAAAAAGTTTCATTCCTTCCAAGTGCATGTCAACTTCATAAATCAACCCCCATAGTTTCTACACACAACTAAATACTCATGGAGATTCTTTATATGAGGAATGGATGTTGTATAGAAATACCCTCTAGCTATGGCTAAGAAATTCAAATACATCTTGACTGCTACTGATTTCTTCTCTAAATGGGCTGAGGAAATACCCCTCAAATAATTCGGGTCCAAAACCATTGTTATATTCTTAAAAGCTATCATCTTTACTAGATTTTGTGTCACTCATACAATATTGATAGAAAATGGCACCAATTTCTATTTCGTTGAGGTGAAAAATCCATATGTGGAATACAATATCAAAAACAACCATTTATCCTGCTATCATGCAGTAGCCAACGGATTGATAGAGGATTTCCAAAAGACTTTGTAGAACATACTCTAGAAGATAGTGGACAAAGATAAAAATTATTGGTATGAAAATATCCTTAATGCCTTAGGGAATTACAATAATACATCCCATACTACCACATGGGTGACCCCGTACTCATTGGTATATAGAATATAAATTGTCCTGCCCATTGAGGTTCAATGTCTATCACTGTGTATGTCCATCTATTACCAAATATCTACATATTATAAATCCTAGAAATGACTAAACGAATTAGAGTTTCTCAATGAAATAATATTTCACACCTTCCATCACATATAACTCTATCAAAATTGGATATTTCAAGCCTTTAATAATAAAGTCTTCCTCTGCTCATTCCTACAAGGAGAATTGGTACTAGTACTTTGGACTCCAATGATACAAACAAAGAAGCCTTCAACGCTTGATCCAAAGTGGGAGAGACCTTACTCAATACACAAGGTCTACTCCAATAGATCTTATTCCCTAATCTCAATGGATGGATAGATCATTACAACTCCAATCAATGTAAGGTTCCTAAATAAGTATTTCGTGTAATCACATGAAAAATCATCCCATTTATAAGATGCTAAACTACATAGTATCATATACATCCTATATTAAAGATGTCAGAATGTGTATTTGGTCTTTATTGCATGACCTTAAAAGGAATAATGTAATGTCCATGTCACGTAATCTTAAACTATGTGACATCATAGTCCATGTCACATGATGTTAAACAGTATGGAACAGTCTCATAGTTATGTGATCTAAAACAACAATACACCGGTTTTCATCACCACATGATATTAAGTTGCATGGTAAATGTCCCTCTTATTCAACATTAAGAGAACCCAAAAGACCAAGAGTTTTGATACTTCATGTGGTCCCTTAAAAAATTGGCCTCCATCCCATGTGTATGTCCCAATCACATCCCTCTAACCCCTCGGTGGGTTGAGACACCCTCTTTTTCAGACATGAGGAATAAGAGATGGGAAGATCCCATGAATAAGTCCCACTCACATCATTTACATCACATAATTGCATTTAAGGCCCTTTTATAGGTATAATCCCCAATATTATCACATCCTAACCGCCAGATGGTAAACTGAATAGCCAACGTCCTCATCACATAAGGGTAAATTGAATGATCTATCCATGAACTATGTGTGTCTTGATTCTCATTCCAATAGGATACATAGTGACACCCAGATCTCCAATGTCAAGTCTAGCTGCAACAAAAAATATATATATCCCCTTCCCCATATATAATAGTCAGACCTACATAGGGAACCTTTTCAAGAACTACATGTATTTTGATTCTCATTCCAGCAACATATGTATTGATGCCTGGATCTCTAATATAGGGTCTATCCACAACCACAAAGAAAAATTCTCTTTTTCCCTATGTATGAACCATACCTACACAAGGAAATTTCCAAGAACATATGGCTTGATTCTCATTATAATGAGATTCATAGTTGCACATTGACCTCATGTCTTGGGACCAATCATTATTCTAGAAAGTATTAAATCCCCTTTCCCCATGTCAAATCCTAATTGATGTGGGAAAAAATTCACAAACTAAGTGTGGATTGATTCTCATTTCCATGAGATACATAGTGACACCCATATCCCTATTCTCAGGTCCATTAATCATCAAAAGAACCCCCAATCCCTATGTATGGATCAATCCTACACAGGGAACCTATGTCCTCACCACAAGACGTTAAACTGCACAGGATTTCAAGAATTACATATGTCTTGATTCTCATCCCAATAATACTCAAAATGAATCCTGGATTATATCTCCTATCCCAGCCACCACAGAAATTAAAATACCCTATTCCTTCACTTGTGTTTCTATTCTTCCATGGAATAAACCTTTTACCACTCCTTGTTTCTCACACTGAGCATAGCTCATGTGGTATTAAGATTTTTGGTAAATAATTCTCCACATAAGTAAGGAATATAATTTTTTATTGGGGTTCTCATGGTCCAAAATGAATGTATTTCAAAGGAACACCAGATATCCTCATCGTATGGCAATAAATTTCATGATTTTCTTAAGAAATGAATTTTATTTGTTTTTTATTCCCATGAGATATGTTGGGATTCCAATATTTTCATCATTGGGCACAGGTATAACATTTCCCCTTTTTCATGGAATTTTAGCTTGTCCTTATTACATGACATTAAATTGCTTGGACAATTTCCTCACGTATAACGTTAAACTATACGAGAGTTCAAGAACTATGTATGGCTTGATTCTCATCGCAATGAGATATATAGTGATGTTTATTCCTTATGTACTAGTCCAAGTCAATGGGTAAATAAAAAATTCCCCCTCTTCCTCATATAAAGAATGATATATTTAGAATCATTTATTACCCCCCCATCAAGGGGCCATACATGTAAATAGAGATGTCTCATATCTGTATATGAGTCACATATATTCAAGGGAATCCAAAATCATGGAAAATATTGGTCTAAATGCTTCCCTTATTCTCAGAAAAATCACATATGCACATCATACTACTAATGATGGTTACATTCATATCTTTATAATCTTTATTTATCTTTTGATACTAGAATTTTTGATACTTGAGAGCTCTTTTTACTGACAATGTCGAAATATTCCCCAATTGTATTTTCATAAAACGTCCCACAAAATGGGTTTTTAAGCCAATGTATTTCACTATTTGACTATGTTGGAAAATTTCCTAGTAGGCCTTGCATAAAACATCCCAAAAATAGGTTTTTCATACAGTAGAAACTTATCCCTTTAGAAAATCCTCTTCATTCATTGAAGGCTTTGATGAATTTATTTTGGAACCCATAATTCAAATTCAATGTATGATCATGCCTTGGAAATGTGTCCCATATCCTTATCTCCATCTTAAAACCCTCAAGACCATGGTTTACAATTTCCTCTCTCATGTTCGATGTATTCTAGAAGAATCTTGGTCTGGTATGCAACATATCACTGGTTATTTCTATAATTCCATGGTCCTAATCATATGAACTAAAACTAAAATCACTACAATCCATGAATTTGGATCATACTGTTGTAGGGAAACTTTTCCCCATTTATTTGGAAATATCCACTAGAAATGATCCTCCAATTTTCATGTACATTCATTTCCCAAGACAAACTTTGTGGCTATGAAAATATGAATCATCATAAACTTCCATCGGATTTTAGCAATAGAATATCTCAATTCCTAAGAGCTCTTTTTTCTAACTATTTTGTAACATTACCTAGTTGTATCTTTATAAGACATCCCACAAAAACGATTTTTTCATTCAAGGGATGCAATTATTTACAATGGTGTAAAATTCCCCAGTTGTCTTTTCATAAAACAGCCTAAAATGGGTATTCTAATCAGTGGAAACTTCATCCTTGAGAGAGATCTCCTCTAATGCCATAATCCATTTCCCCATACCACTATTAACATCCATGGATCCCCATATTATAGCTTAAAACATTCTCATCTCACACTAGAATATGGTACCACATTTCTAGATGTATTACCAGGTATGGGAGAATCATCAAACATTAGTCAAATCTAAAGACCATAAATTAAATCCCCCTAATGTTATTTCAGCATGAGCTAAAACTTCACAGTATAATTTCCTTACTGAATTACATTAAACTATATATCATAATGTCCTTTCTACACAAATTTAAACTTCACATGATAATTTACTTATTGTATGAAATTAAATTACATAGCCTAACATCTGTGTTCCATGACATTAAACTACATATAATAATCTCCTTACTACATGACTCTAAACTACATAGCATAATTTCCTTACTACATGACTTTAAACTGCATAGCATAATGTCCTTTTTTCATGACCCTAAAATACATTGAATAATTTCCTAGTTACTAGACGCTAAAATGTACAACATTGTCCTCACAGTAAAATGTTAAACTACACGGTCAATGTCCTCATCATATGGTAATAAAATTCACAATACATCCACATTCAGAAAGGGTCCTTCCCCCATGACATCATTAATTTTACAAAATATACCCTACTATACACACAAAATTCATGTAAGAATTATTTTCCATTTACGACCAATTCTGATATAGATTCCCTCTTCATTCTTAGACATTTTCCTTTGAAAAAACAACCCCTTGTGCTCTTGAGAAATCTAAATCTTCATAAACTCCCTTCATCCATCATCAATAGAATTTCATAATTCATGAGTACTCATTTTCCTAACTATTCATTAACATTCCCCAGTTGGATTTTCATACAGTAACCCACAAAATGGGTTTATCAACCGAAAGATTCCACTATTTTACTATACAATAACATGTCCTAGTTGGTTTTCCATAAAACTGACCACAAATGGTTTTTTCAACTGGTGGTAATATTTTCCTTGGGAGAGACCTCTTATATTCCCTAATATCATGTTTTAGATTTAGTAACCACGTAATCATGGCTCACTATTCCCTAATGGATATTCGAAGAATGTTAGAACATTCTCATCTCATTGGATTTGTTTGGTTCACCATTTTAAAACATACAGTCAATGATGTTTGACCTAAAACACTAGTCTCATTAGCCTGACAATAATGAATCTAAAATTCACAAAAAAAAAGAGACATGATACTCATGAGGTTAAAAACTTGAAAAGGGAACTCAAGAAAAAATTCAAGTCACATCTCACTAGACTTACACTCTATATGGTTTTGGAAAAAAACATGCAAGGAAAAGATAAAGGGATTATAACTTATTAGGATGAAGTTCAGAATAGGGTGGCCTGATAAAAATCCAAGTCTCACCCACTATGTCTCCTTTATAATGGACTTAGGAAAAAAATTAGGGAGATGATAGAAAATATTAAAGGATTGTAGGGTTGCCCAAACCATAGTATAAATAGTCAAAATATGCTCACTAAGACCCATGGATAAAGAAAATTTTAGATCATTTACAGAAACCATCACTATGGTTACAACTAGCTAATGAAAAATTTCTTTCTACACAAACCAGAATCAATGTAATATTACAATAACTGAAAGAAAAAAGTATGAAGACAAAAATGATTAAAAAATTACATTCATTTATGGAGAAAAATAAAATTGTAGGATCATAAATAGTATGGAGTCTCTCTGTCACATTTTCCAAGAGACCATAAACATAGATGTTTATTTGTCGAATGGCCTTCCAAGCCCCATTAGATTCTTGTTGAAGCCCAGTCAACTGAATGGATTCAGTCTCCTTTGCCTTGTGAAGTGCTTTCTCTACAACCCCAATAGTAGTTGACCCTTCAATCTGGAATCCTTCTAATTAATGGAGATATACAAGCTGCCCTGAGAAAAATTAAATTCCTAATGAAGTCACAACAATTTAATGACATTCTAATTAATCTTTTGTTTAAATTTTTCTAACATCTTGGTATGGTTGGCCACTACTAGGGATAAAGAATCCTGGAATTCATTATTATTGGTGACAAACCTTGCCTTTATTAGGTCTTGATAAAGCTTGTTCTCTCACTCTCATTTTCTATGGTTTCCTTAATAGTTGCATGAATCATACAGTAATCAAGTCCTCTATATAACTTCATAACAAATAGGAATAAAGTATATGGGTTTTAAAAGATAGGTCTTTGAAATTTTTATCAGAGATTATTTCCTAGATATCCCACCAAACCCCATGGTGTGTGATGCAAAGAGAATTATGCATCTTAGAATCTAACTCAGATCTTCTTTCAAAGGGAAAAATTTAATCCGGGATCAGTTCACTTATTGAATCACCTTTCCCCACTCCCTTCTAGTTAATGATGACTTCTTATTCTAGTGATTATTAAATTGGCATAGAGGTTTTTCACTCAAACCCAACCACATAAATTGATGTCAATGGGCAGTGGTCAAGACTCATTGTTATCTTAAAAAGTGTATTAGAAATACGAATTAGGATATGATTAAAGATTTTAGGTAAAATCACCCAGTAATGGGTAATCCTCTTAAGTGTATTTCTCCCTTTCATCTCCAATCTCATCATTTTGAATGGGAACCCCTTGATAAGGGGAAATCTCCTAAATCTTCCCAGGGTTCGCCAGATGAGGCTCATGAAGACTCTCTATTTCACGGTCCACCTGAGCTGGTCCCCCTTCAATAGTGGGATTGGGTTAGACTTCAACACCTTGTTAATGCACTTCAACTTTGACATTTTCCATGGATAGAGCTGCACAATTCAACCATTCGTAATAAAAAACTGGCATAAAAATCAACTTCACAATAGTGAAGGATCATTTCCATTAAACTCCCTATTAAGTTCCTCAAATTCTTCTGAAGTAGTAGGAATATTAATTTGTTTTCTCATTTATTCAAAGGAAATTCCAAGATTTCTCATGGAATGTTTTGATGTCCCAATCTCCATGGTAATCTCACTAATAAATATTCATTGAATTTTTGTCTCGGGACTTGATAAATCACCCGCTTACGATGACTTGAGACCCTAAATAGCTCCTTATTGATAGGTACAGAGTTAGTATCAGCCATCACAGGGTCCTATTGTGAATTAAATGAACATGAAATATGTAGGGTAAATATCAGTAACCCTTATTTGACACCTTCTTATGTACCTTTGACATTTCCAAAATCTTCCTCCCTCTCTACAATGGGAGTGGTGATTGGGGAATATTATGCATCCTCAACCCTTAAAACTTCTTTTATCAAGGGAGACAACTCACTAGAAGGGATACAAACATGGTCCAGAGCTCCCTCCTCAATCCTTGAAGTCTAATTTATAAGTCCCTTGAGAGAATAAAGGGAAGTATATTTTTTAATACAAGTAAGTTTAGACATTTTTCTCGATAATGTAGAGATCAATGGTGTCACGATGACTTACCAGTACTGGAAAGGTGCTTCTCCATTGATTTTATCCTCCTATATTATTTATTTTTCAATAGATGAGGGCTAGGATCAACCTAGTCAAAGACTAGTATTTAAGGGGGAAATGTAGTTTCACCCACCATCTCAGACTCCATTATCTGTTGACCCAGAGAATACTCTACCTATTCGGGATACAATTCATCAATCCCCATTGGGGTAGCAACTAGTCCATATTTCAGTGATGGAACATCAGTTGATTCTACCATGGGCCGCTGTAAATCAAAATGAACTTCCCCTTAGCAACAATTTTTTGTTCCCAATAAAATAAAGGAATAACAAAAATGGAGATTAGAAAAGGATAACTTATATCATCTGTATTGAAATACTCAATCCATTCCTCATAATATGGGTTGTCAACCCCTTTAGTAGTGCCTCGAATCCCCTTGTCCCTCACCCATCTCATGGTATGGATTTTTTTATTAGTTTCATAAATGAGAATATCTAGTTCTTGTATACAAATCCTTATCTCAGTGGGATTGTCCTCGAATAAAATAATGTGTGGGACTCATGCATCTCCTATCCCAATAATCTAAAACTTAACATGAAGAAATGGCCATATAATTTCATTATGAGAGGACATATCCTACCGAAATTGGACTACCACTGTGTGACGTCCCAGACCTAGCTTCTCATTAACCTGAGACCCTACCCCGGTTGGCCACATAACCCCTGGCTCGTCTCCCCATAGGCCAGGGGCTGCTGACTAGCAGTGGGGGTGTAATGGTAAGTCAATGGGGATACTGCACCCCCATGTCAGAGTACACAGTGGAATAGCATCAAAGTAATAGATAGTGGAATCACAACAAATGGATAAACAGGATAAAAAGGGAAACATACAAACTAAACAGTAGATTTAAGGGAAACCCTGATAAATATGCAAAAGCAACATAGGCAGTGTCTGATACAAAATGGATGCATGGCATGCGGATATAATCAAAATAGATGGAAATCATGTTATACAATGATACAAAAAGAGAACAAAAGTAGTCCATGAGAATCTCTATCCAAGATCGATCCTCTTCTCTAGATCTCCAGCTAGAACATACATGTATCAACAACCGGAAGCTGGGCCTTTGCCCCTACTAGTACCTACAGCAGTAAAGTCTACATGGGTTCCTAGGAGGCCGCCTGGGTAGGGTGTGAGACAAGTCTCAGTATGCCACCACCGACGGTGTCTACGTATAATCCAAATAGGTGTTCGCATGTAACAATGAGTAATATATTGCATGTAAGTAAAACAAAGTAAATAAACAACCCTCCTGCTCAGGTTCCGGAAAGACACCTGGTGGGTCTACCTGCTTCAGCTCAAGTCTGGAAATCTGAACAAGTCACAAGAGTATAAGTACATACATATAGGTAATCACTGGCACGAGGTAAGCATGCCTCTCATCCATAAGCACTGTAGCTGGCGTTGGGTAGAAATGCCTCCCACCCGTAAAGGTTATAGAGGCACGAGGTATAAATGCCTCTCATCCTCAATCATTATAGCTGGAGTGGGGTAGAAATTCCTCCCACCCAACATGGTTATATGGGCACAAGTTATAAATGTCTCTTATCCTGTTTCACAGAGTTTCATCTGGCATGGGGTAAGAATGCCTCCCTCCCAACACACGGAGATTCATCTGGCACGGGGTAAGAATGTCTCCCTCGAACAACGGATTATCACAAGCATGTCAATATAGCAAGGAATAACCATTAACATCACATTATATAAGGCATTACATCTTATATCATATCACATTAATAAATAATGGAATTTCCATCTTATAATGTCACATAAACAAAGCATGGCATATACACATTTTAATTCATTCAAGGGGTTCAGGCTATCTCATCCTATCCAACCTCTAACCAAGTCATCTCATTTTCCTAACATGGAAAAAGCCCTTTCAAGACATATCTTTTAGGTTCAATGTTGAGAAAGGGGAAAATCTCAAGGCATAACACCTATGGTTGGAAACTCCCGGTCCATACCTCCTCTAAAGGCCCTAACAAGGTTATATTCATCAATCCCATCCCACACGGGACATTTAGATAGTAAACGGTCAATATAAATAAGGGGTTGGGGAAAATACAACCCACGACACAATGTTATAAACCCAAAGTGATGGAAAACCCAAAAGGAGAACACATGACCACCTACCTTTGGGCTGTAGGCGTAGGCTCGCTTAATATCAACATCAGATTCACAGTAGATTGGGAGAGATCTGAGTTTTTGTCCAAAGCCCTTTAAATAGGGTAGATGATCTTGCATAAAAATAACACAACAGTAGGAAAGATTTTCCGAGGAGAAAGGGGTGTGTGAGGTTAGCCTTACCAAGGGTGATCCAACGCCTTCGATGGATCGAAGAACGGACACCGGGGGATGAAACTGCAAGAGAATGAGTGAGGAGAGGGTTTTGGAGCTCAAAGGAGGATCCCATCTGGTTATGTCCATGGGTAGAAGGAAGAATGGATTTTAGGCTTAAATATAATTAAGGGAAAAATTGTAAATTTTTACCCAGATCAGGGTCACACGGTTTAGGCGCACGATTCACCAAACCATGCACAAACTGTGCACACCTCACTGCCTCCCAAACAAAAGATGCATGGTCGTGCGGCTTTACTATTCATGCCATGCGCAAATCATGTGCCTTAGTCTGCAACTCCAAATCTCAAACTCTCAGGATCTGAACAAGCCCTAGACACTCCCCGAACCTTCCTTAGGATGTTACACATATTAAGTAAGATTAAAGGAAACATTTGAAAGCAAAAATAACGATATGTTCCTTTTCCAAAGAGTCGAGTCATTACAACCTCCCCTCCTAAAAGAAACTCATCCTCGAGTTGGATTTCCGAGGGTAAGATGTGTCACTAGCGAAAATCTCCGGCGATTGAGATCGTATATCAGCCTCCCGCTCCCACGTCTCGTCTTGTACCCGGTTGTGCTACCATAGCACCCGTACAAGAGAAACGTACCTGCCTTGGAGTGTCTTCACTCTCCGGTCAACAATTCGCATCGGATACTACTCGAAGGAAGCATCCATATCCAGTTCAACCTCATCGGGCTGAAACACATGAGTCAGATCTGAAAAGTATCGGTGAAGCTGAGATACATGAAAAACATTGTGCATGGCCTGATATCTTTACAGAAGCTCAAGATGGAAAGCTACTGGTCCGATCCTCTTCACCACCTCAAAGGGTCCTAAGAACCTCAGCGAAAGCTTACCCTAATTCTGAATACGTCTATGCCCTAACCTGGGTGAGACCTTCAAGAAAACCTAGTCCCCAACCTCGAACTCAAGAGGTGTTCAGTGCTTGTTAGTATAATACTTGTTGTCTGGACTGAGTTGTCTACATACGCTTCCTGGTAAGTTGTATCTTCTCGGTAGTCTCCTGCACAAGACGTGGTCCTAGAACAGCTGCCTCCCCTACTTCAAGCCAACACAAAGGCGAGCGACAAGGCCTACCATATAAGGCTTAATAGGGATCCATCTCAATGGTAGAATAGAAGCTATTGTTATAACTGAAATTGAAAAGAGGAATGTGTTTCTCCCATGAACCTCCAAAATCAAGAACACATGCATGTAACATATCCTCTAGTACCTGTATTGTGTGCTCGATATGTCCGTCAGTCTGCGGGTGATAGGCCATGCTCAAAAGTACCTGCGTAACCAAGGCCTTATGTAAACCCTTCCAGAACCGAGACATAAAATGAGGATCTCTTTCTGAGACAACAGAACGAGGTGCTCCATGAAGATGCACTATCTCCTTAACATACATCCTTCCCAAGTCATCAACCGTGAAGGTCTCCCACACTGGTAAGAAATGTGCGACCTTCGTGAGACGGTCGATGATAACCCATACTACATCATTGCCACGAGGTGACCTGGGTAATGCAGTTAAAAAGTCCATAGAAACATCATCCCATTTCCACTCTAGAATAGAAAACGGCTGCAAAAGCCCAGTCAGACGCTGATGTTCCGCCTTCACCTACTGACAGGTGGAACAACGCGTGATGAAACTGGCTATCTCCCACTTCATGCTAGGCCACCAATACTGTTGTCACAAATCATGATACATTTTGGTGATGCCTGGGTGAACTGCCCATGCTGAGGCATGGAAATACCTCATCAGCTCCTCTCTGATGTCTACTGGGACCCATACCCGCCCACGGAATAGTAAAGTATCACTCTCATCCACGGTCGAATCTGTAGATGCATCGTCAGCGACACTTTCTTGTAAAACTAGGCCTTTCGGATCTGATAACTGTCTAGCCCTGACGCATTCCAAAAGAGTGGATTTCATCGCTAAGGCTGAGAGAATGGTCTGACCCTGGCCCTCCTGAACCTCAATGTGCATCTTCGAAAAAAGCTCCATCAGTTTCCATTCCTCATCAGATTCCCAAACTACTTGTGACTGGGTTTTCCGACTCAGCGCATCTGCTACTGAATTTCCTTTCCCAGGTGTGTAGGCCAATTCCAAATCAAAGGATTGCATGTACTCAACCCACCTGCGTTGCCTGAGATTTAGATCCTACTGAGTGAAGATATATTTGACGCTTTTTTGGTCAGTGAATACCACAAAATGATCTCCCAAAAAATAGTGTCTCCAACAGCGTAAGGCATGTACAACTGCTGAGAGCTCGAGATCATGTGTCTAATAATTCCATTCATGAGGCTTTAATTGATGAGAACCATATGCAATGACTCACTCGTCCTGCATCAAGATAGCTCTAAGCATGATACCTGACATGTCACAATATACCGTATAAGCCCTGTCCAGCTCCAGAAAGATTAGTATCAGCACCGAAGTCAGTTTTCCCTTCAGTTCCTGAAAAGCTGTTTCACAGGGTTCCAACCACTCAAATCTCAACCCCTTTTTGGTCAAATATGTAAGCGGTGATGCTAGGCATGAAAATTCTTGAATGAACTGCCTATAATAACTAGCAATCTCCAAGAAACTCTTGATATTGAAGAAGTTTTTGGGTTGCTCCCATGAGACTACATCACTCACCTTCTCAGGGTCAACTGAAACTCCAGACTTAGAAATAATTTAACCCAGGAAGTGAACCTTATTTATCCAAAAGTGGAATTTACTAAGATTAGCATAAATCTGAAGCTCTCTTAGCGTATTCAGCATGATCTCAAGATGTTTTTCATGGTTGTGTCTTGAGAGTGAATAGACTAAGATATCATCCACAAATACAACCACAAAAGAATCAAGGTAAGGGTGAAAAAACCGATTCATAAGAGCCATAAACACTTTAGGTGCATTCGTAAGCCCAAACGGCATGACTAGGTACTCATAGAAACCATACCTACTCCTGAACATCGTGCGAGGTATGTCTGAAGTCCTAACACACACCTGGTGATAGCCTGACCACAAATCTATATTTTAAAATACCTTCGCTCCTTAGAGCTGATCAAAGAGGTCATCAATTCAAGGTAAAGGATACTGATTCTTAATAGTCAGCTAATTTAACTTATGGTAATCCATGAAAAGATGAAGGGTACCATCTGCCTTCTTGGCAAAGAGGACCGGCGATCCCTAAGGAGAGGTACCGGGACGTATAAATCCATTTTCTTCTCGGTCCTCCAACTGACTCTTGAGCTCTAGGAGTCCCTTAGGTTCCATCTTATGAGGAGGAATGGTCATTGATGATGCTCCTGGTATAAGCACAATAGTAAACTCCACCTCTCGCACCGATGGTAGGATAGAGAAATCAGCAGGAAAGACATCACTGAAGTGCTCCACCATGGGAGGATAAACAGAGGATTGTAACCCTTGGTCATCGAGATAAAGACTGGCAACCTGTGTCGTGACACCACATAAGATCTAGTGCTCCAGTCCTACTCGTGTCGCACTAAGATCCCATTATCCCTTATGCATATGTGTTTCACCCTCAGGTGATGTAAAATCACCCTCCGATGATAGCAGTCAATCTGGGCTCTATAGGGAACTAACCAGTCCATCTCTACTATTATATCAAAACCTGTCATGTCCAAAACATAAACTTTACACATGAAGAGGTAACCACCCACCTTGAGGGGACAATTCTGGAAATGATGAATTCCCCATGAAAGGATACCATAAGGGGTATCTAACGTGATCATGCCATGATTTGACTCAACGTCAAGGCCAAAACTTCCAACAATCGCCTCCAATATAAAATAGTGACAAGCGTTGGTATCAAACAAAGCAGATACTAATGTAGAGGAAACTAGAATTATACCTCATACTATAGATGGTCCGGTGTACTACTCCTGTGGCGCAGGCTCGACTGCATACAACTGGCTGGTACCACGGCCCTGGGTCACAGCCTGGCTACCCTGAGCATACCCGCCCTGCTGGTGCTGAGAGTCATACGCTTGATTACCTCTGCCTCGACTGCCGCCACGAGCTGATCGACCGGTGGTATTCCAGCCGCCTGACTGACGTGATCCTACCGATCTAGTTCCAAATCATGGAGTAGGCACAGATCCCTGCTCACTGGACCCTGGGGGAAAGTCCTGCAGAAGTGGTGGAGATGACCCAACTTACCACAACCTCCGCACTCCACTGGGTTTCGCGTACACTGCCTCTTCATATGCCCTGGAACCCCACATTGGTGACAGGTAGGAGTACTACCAGAGAAATGTTTTTGACCACCACTAATACCCCGAGAGTCCTAAAAACACTACTTCTTCCCAGAAGAGGATCCATTGGAACCCTTAGGTGCTGAACCGCCCTGGTTCGCACTATCCGCATCTCTCAAATTCCTCTCTGTGATCAAAGATTGATTGATGATCTCTAAAACATTTGTCAATATAAACACGTTAACCTGCGACTGGATGGAGTAACACAGCCCATCCTCAAATCGCCTGGCGGCCGTGAGATCATCAGCAACTAGCATAGGAACAAAACGCTGCAACTCCGTGAAACGGGATGAATATTCCATGACTGTCATGGTCCCTTTCTTCATATTCATAAACTCTCTAGCTCTGTCAGTCCTCAAAGTCTGTGGAAAGAAAAAGTCATAGAAGAAGGTCTAGATATGAGCCCAGACCATCTCTCTCTGCTATCCTGACTGGGTGATGACATCCCACCACCTCCTGGCTGAACCACTAGCATATAGGCTGCGAGCATGACTCTCCACTCTGGAGGCGTCTGAAGGTGCTCAATGATGGTCAAAATAGCCTCCAACTAGGACTCCATAGAAAAAGTTCCACCATCTCCCGTAAACGTAGGGGATGATGCGACTGAAACTCACGGGTCAACTCTTCCATACTCGGGGTAGGTCGCACTCCACCTTGCATAGTCTGCATCAAATGAAAAAAGATCTCATGGAACTGATCATCGGCACCCATCTCTGGAATAGCAAGAGGAGCCACAGGTGGCTCGATAGGAAGATCAACCAGCGGCTCAGGGCCAGCCACCTCAGGAAAGTGATCGTCGCCACCTTCAGCACGCGCGACTCAAGGACCTCTCAGAGGCATAGTGCTATAATGCCAAACAAATGTCTCAAACAAAGAAACCAACATGTTAAAGGTTTAACTCTAGAAGCTAGGACAGGTACTAAGCCTTCCTACCCCTAAGATCACCTATCCATACCCATATGAATTCTTAGAAAAACCCACAACTGCTCAGAATTACCTTAATCCAGTGATGTGGCATTTTCCAGCCCATAAGGACCCATAATCCTCATGAACTAAAAGATGGCACACACTTGGAGGTCATTTAACATTTACTACTACTAAAAATGCATTTGAATATCCTTTAAAGAAAATGATTGGTTTATTTGGAATGTAATTTTCCTATCCATAAGGGCCCATACACCTTATGAATCAAAGAGTGAAACCCACTAAAACCACCTCATTCCTCAATCCACAACCTGTAAGGAGGGTTAGAAGAGTTTCACCCATATTGGCAAGGCACAGAAATAACCAACAAGGAATGATCGCTGAAAATTTGGACGTTGCATGGCAAAATGCATGACCTAATCATATTGTGCCTACCATGATGCATGTTCTAATGCATAACCCTCATTTCATCGAGTCGAACCATGAAACAAAAATTTCAATCCCACAAAATTCATTAACATCACAAATCATGTGAACCACCCAATGGTGAAACGGTATCAACAGTAAATAGCAGAATCAATAACAACATAATTTAGGCAACTTGGTCTTTTCCCTATACATGGGTTTGCGACGCCCAAGAACGGCTTATAACTAAGTCCCTAAGCATTCCCGGTCTCCAATTCTATCATTTCCAAATAGTAAGGAAATAAAGAAAGAAACCTCTGATACGACTTTGTGACGTCCCGGACCCGGCTGCCCATCAACCCAAGCCCCGGGCTCGGTTGGCCACATAACCTCTGGCTCGTCTCCCTGTAGGCCAGGGACTGCCGACTAGCAGCTGGGGTGTAATGGTAAGTCTGTGGGGAGACTGTACCCCCATGTCAGAGTACAAAGTGTAATAGCAGCAATGTAATAGATAGCGGAAGCACAACAAATGGATAAATAGGAGAAAAAGGGAAACATACAAACCAAACAGTAGAAGTAAGGGACACCCTGATAAATATGCAAAAGCTGCCTAGGCAGTGTATGATACAAAATGGATGCATGGCATGCCGATATAATGGAAATATATGGAAATCATGCTATACAGTGATACAAAAAGAGAACAAAATTATTCCACGAGCATCTTTATCCAATCTCGATCCTCTGCTTTGGATCTCCAGCTAGAACATACATGTATCAACAACTAGAAGTTGGGCCTTTGACCCTACTATGAACATCATCAGTAAAGTCTACAGGGGTACCCAGGAGGTCTCCTGGGTAGGGTGTGAGACTAGTCTCAGTAGGCCACCACCAACGGTGTCTACGTGTAATCCAAATAGGTGTTCGTATGTAACAATGAGTAATATACTGCAAGTAAGTAAAACAAATTAAATAAAAAACCCTACCACTCCGGTTCTGGAAGGACACCTGGCGGGTCTACCTACTTCAGCTCAAGGTTGGAAATTTGAACTAGTCACCATAGTATAAGTACATACATATAGGTTATCAGTGTCATGAGGTAAGCATGCCTCTCATCTTTCAGCACTGTAGCTGGCGTGGGTAGAAAGGTCTCCCACCCGTAAAGGTTATATAGGAATGAGGTATAAATTCCTCTCGTGCTCAATCATTATAGCTGGCGTAGGGTAGAAATGCCTCCCACCTATCACGGTTATATAGGCACAAGGTATAAATGCCTCTCGTCCTGTTTCACAAAGTTTCATCTGGAACTGGTTAAGAATGCCTCCCTCCCAGCACATAGAGATTCATCTGGAATGGGGTAAGAATGCCTCCCACCCACCCACGGATTATCACAAGCATTTCAACACAGAAAGTCATAACCATTCTCATCACATTATATAACGCATTACATCTTATATCATATCACATTAATAAAGCATGGAATTTCCAACTTATAATGTCACATATGAAAATCATGGCATATACAGATTTTAATTCATTCAAGGGGTTCAGGCTGTCTCATCCTAGCCAACCTCCAACCAAGTGATCTCATTTGCCGAACATGGAAAAAGCCCTTTCAAGGCATATTTTTTACGTTCAAAGATGAGAAAGTGGAAAATATCAAGGCATAACACCTATGGTTGGCCACTCTCGGTCCATACCTCCTCTAAACGCCCTAAAAATGTTATATTCATCAATCCCATCCCACACGGGTCATTTAGATAGTAAACGGTCAAAATAAATAAGGGGTTGGGGAAAAGACAACCCACGGCACGACTTTATAAACCCAAAGTGATGGAAAACCCAAAAGGAGAACACATGACCACCTACCTTAGGGCTGTAGGTGTAGGCTCGCTTAATATCAACCTCAGATTCACAGTAGATTGGGAGAGATCTGAGTTTTTTTCCAAAGCCCTGGAAATAGGGCAGATGAGCTTGCATCAAAATAACACAACAGTAGGAATGATTTTCCTAGGAGAAAGGGGTATGTGAGGTTAGCCTTACCAAGGGTGATCCAACGCCTTCGACGGATCGAAGAATGGACACCGGGGGAAGAAACGACAAGAGAATGATTGAGGAGAGGGTTTTGGAGCCAAAGGAGGATCCCCTCTGGTTCTTTCCATGGTTAGAAGAAAGAATGGGTTTTATGCTTAAATAGAATTAAGGGAAAAATTGTAAATTTTTACCCAGATGAGGGTCGCACGGTTTAAGCGCACGATTTACCAGACCGTGCGCAAATCGTGCACACCTCACGGCCTCCCAGACAAAAGCTGCATGGTTGTGCGAAATTACTATTCATGTCATGCGCAAACTGTGCGCCTCAGTCTGAAACTCCAAATCTCAAACACCCGGGCTCCGAACAAGCCCTGGACACTCCCCGAACCTTCCTTAGGATGTTACACACATTAAGCAAGCTTAAAGGAAATATTTGAAAGCAAAACTAACAATCTGTACCTTTTCCAAAGTGTCGGGTCATTACACACTGGCTGTATTAATTTTGAGGCTGCCCCGAACTTCCATGAAGATGATTTTTTAGCCTTAGATTTCATGTGATTCCCAGCCCTCTCTTTCAAATATGATGGATGATAAAATGGAACCTAATTCTCTTCTTGGAGGTGAAGACTGAACTATCTAGTTGTAATCTCAGTTGGTGTGAACCTTTTTATGCTAGCCAGTATATTAAACCTCTCATAAGGTCATTTGGATGAACATGGTACCTAATAATCTTCACCCTCTAAAGAGGATGAAGTATCCTTCAGGGGATAAGAAACATGTGCAGGAGCATAAGCATTTCTACATCACTTCCCCTTCTTAACATGTATTCCATTCCTAACTTGAGGAACAGCTTCTGGTAACACCCCCTTGGGGTATGATTTAATCTAGGCCTCCGAATAACATGTGGTCATTCCTTTGGTCACATCTTATGAAGTCACTTGGATTTGTATGAAAACCTATATGGATCATAGGCCTCACATATGACTCTTCCATCAATATGGGTCACCAGAACACCATACCTAAAATCCATCATATATGACCTTAGATCACTAATATCCTCCACATCATAAGTAAATCTCCCAGTAGGTAGGACCCCATATGGAAAGATGTTGAACTCCTTGAATAGGCTCAGACTTAATAGGATTTTTTGGGCTTTAGAGACAAAGGAGTAATACCCAAAATAGCATGAACAAACTATTGAAACAGGCTCCAAGAAACCTCAACCCCACTCAACACAACATAGGTTTTAAAGTGGGATACAAACCATCCCCAAAATACCTGGAATGGTCTTAAAATTCTAAAATGGGCCTTCCCCAAATGGACTTGTAGTAGACTTTGGTAAATATTATCCCTGATGGGGATTCCCAACCCCACATCCTTCTTCTTAACCTCTTTAGCTACCTAGAAAATGTCCTTGACCTTATGTCTTATTTGGAATAACGGATAGGTAGAAATTAAATTATTGGTCACTTTTCTAAAAAGCCTATGAGATTTTTATTTTCACGAACATTGGACTTGGTCTTGTACCCCCATTTTTCATACTCCCCTTTCTCTAAAGTCGACCAAAATGTATGAAGATTTCTCTACTTCTCTATCTTGGGACACCCATTTGGATGTCTTCAGGTGGTTCCTTCCCCCTCCAGCTCCAATAATATACTCATCCACACATCAGGATGGATATCCCCCTTCAGATGGGGTTCTTCCTTCTTAATATCATAAGATATATTTTGTATCTCATTCTCTATAGGTGGTGTCCTTTCAGTGTCACCCCACATTTCCATAGAAGGGATGAACTCTTCATACATGTCTCCCAGGATTGGAGACCTAGAGTCCTTTTGGACATCCCACAAGGTGATACCAACATCCCCATGCATCAGGTGGAAAGAGTTCATCTACGGACTCCATTGGCTTAATAGTTCATGGATGTACTCAGCGTTAGTATATACATAATTTTTCCTTACCTTGATGGCCTCATAGATTTAGATGTCTTGTAGCTCCTTCTTTATATCTATACAAATTTGGCACACCCAGTACACCCAAATCCATGCTGAGATAACACCCCCTCCTCATAATAAGTCTTAATCTTTCTTCCAACCCTTTGACTTATCTATTTTGGAATCAAGAAATAAAAATGGATTACATTAAGGCTTCAATTTAGGCATGTGTGGCTTCAGATCCAGATCACACTAGCTAAGGTGAAAGATATAGGATGTGGATGATGTCCCGAAATTGATATATTCACCCATCCTTGAAACATTTGAAGTTGTGAAATTTATGTATTCTTGAAACCATGAGTGAGGATTGCAATTATATGAAGCTGGTATAAGGACTTACTTCGGATGACTACGGCTATAAAGTGGTATATGACTACTCTTAGGAAATTCTTGGTGATATTTCTTTAGATGTCCATATATATCAGGTTGAGTAGTATCGGAAGAATCATAATAGTCATTCCCTACAGTTTTCACCATATCCTCCAAGTGATTCATAGATATTTCAAAGGAAACTCTAGTCTTTGTAGTGACCATTGAACCAATAATGAAATACCAAATTTTCTTTAACAACAATATCATTTCAAAAAAAATCCAGAAACAAGAAAATTTGTAAAAGGAATAAATTCTCCCTAGGTGATCGCACAAGTGTCTCATGTAGGACCCTTTCCTAGTGTCACTATGAAAGTCACTCTCCAAAGAATATGCATCACAAAGATAGTTATGCACCTTATCTGTGTGAATGATGTGTTAGAAAAGAAGGCTAAGAAGATGATATGTGTGGGAAGCTATCATGGATGGATCTGAAATAAAGAGTTACAAGAACTGATCGTGGAAATAGAAGCCCTATTTATAGGTAAGGAAGCTCCTCCACATAGCTCATGTATTCTCCCACCATCCACGGAAAACCAAGATGAATATTCTGGGTAGAATACAAAACCACATGACCTTGGCTAATGAACTCCACAATTTATAAGTCATTTTCATCTTTTTAACTCAGGTTCTAACCCTTTTCTTTTGATTGGATCCAATCCTAAGGGGGGAATTTATTAGACACTCCATTTTTTTACATGGATGAAAAGGATTCCAAGAGAAATCTATTAAAAATAATTGAATATGAGAAATGAATAAGGATTGAAATGCCCTTTCAAAGGAAATTCACCCACGTACTCCAAAGCACCATCAGCATTGAGGGTACCTACACAGTAGCCTTCATGACCAGTATGATTGAGAGCCTGTGTGAGAGACCTAAGAGGCACCCCTGAGGGAGATATACCCTTCTCCCAAGGTCCCATATTTTCCTACAAATAGGACCCTGTGGTGTTCATTTTCACGGACAAAAATTCCAAAACAACAGTTGATGCTCTAATCACCCTGATAATTCTCTCAAGCTCTCCAAAACATTCTAATCACTTCTCAAAGCCTGAAGAAGATGAAATTAAATGGTAATATTGAAACTAATTTCTTCCTATGGTTTAAAATAAAACAACACCTTCGTGATTCGCTCAGTCCCTTATGGTTGATGAAAAATAGAATGAGGTACCATTCCTTAAATAGGGACATACATGAGCCACATCTGAGAACACCTATGGAGACCCTTTAACGCTTGAGTAAATCCCCAACCATGTGTTATTTCCCAAGTGGTCCATCACCCAAGGTACAATCACCTCACCAAGGTAAATCTAAGTGAAGTTCCCCCTATGCAACCCTCCTATTTCTATATTAGACCTCCCCACACCACTCACTCTTCGCTCGCCCTAGCTTCTACCCTGAATAATCCTCTAATTAGGCCCTCTTATAAGCCACCCCTGGAAAGGCCTCCCTTTGGATCCCATTAATGAAAGGGACAACATTTAAACCTGCACCAAAGCCTGCAGACATGCAATACCATAAAGAGGGGCACATAAGCATATATCCCATTTGGATTTTCATTACTTAGATTATAGGTTTTCTGTATTTTTTCAACCAAATGGTAAAGGTCCATGGGGTTCATGTGGGTTTCCATTCCTTTAGTGATGAGGAACCAAACCTCAGGGATGTTTTTAGGGTGTTACTGGTCTCAGATACTAGAGTTAGAACCATGTCCTACCCTTATCATCTATATGAATCGAATCCTCTAACTCCCATTAGGGAGGATAATGATTATGCTTAAATTTACATTCAAAATGAAATGGTATCCTCCTCCCTAACTACGAGACCAATTTTAGGGAATCCCTCCTAAATTAATACCCTAGACATTCTTGCAGGAGGTTTCACTATTTCTCCTCCTCAACCCCTTGGTGGCTAGGTCTAAGAGGGTATGGGAACTAGATTCCTCTCTTCTCTCTCCCACCTCATTCTTTCTTAATTTCCCATACCCTGGACCCAATACAGAATAAGTAAATAGGAAGCTAATTTTGTCACCCTATCCTCCTCCACCAGAGGAGGAGAAGAATTTTTGTTTTCCTGATCATTGACTTCCTCTTATTTCTCAAATTCAAGTATGACTCATCATGAATTTTGGACCTAGTGGATATCCATGATCATGGTTTCCACATAGCCAGATGTATGTTTTGGAATAGAATATTCTTTGAGATCATCCTCTCACCTTACATTAAATTACCACCATAGGTGTAGGTCCTCAAGGACATGTATCCAACATCATGGAAAATTGGATTGTGTGGTTTCTGGGATATTCCATTTCCTCTTTTTTCTCACACCGAGCATGACTCATGAAGGATTAGAGGTTGATGATGGGCATGACATCATCATGATCCCAAACTCATTGGGAATCCTTCAAAGGAGTATTCCACAACCCATCCATTGTAATCCTTTTAAATAGTAAGCCTTTACTATACTATTCCATAGGAATCCTTCTCGGGAGTAATCCCCAATCATACCAATTCTTGGGACTCATTCCAAGTGTAATCCCAAACCGATTAAGGGATTCCTCCTCAGGAGTAATCCCCGAACATGCCTCCAAATCACCATGATCCGAAACATCACTCATGGTCCCTCATTTCTAAACGGAATCCTTTTAGTGAGTAATGCCCAAAATAATCCTCTCAAAGGGCCACACTACATTGGGAGAAAAATCCAAGGGACTTCATAGGTGTAGGTTCTTAGAAAGGAACTAAATTGTATTTGATTATCCTCAAAATGGGATACATAGGAAGCCTCTCTAAGGTCCAAATCCCACATCCAAAATCAACCCTATTCTCTTTGGGTAAAAACCCCAATATGGTTTAATTCAACCTTAAAACTCATACCCATTCCAGGTTACTTAGGTTGTTTCGGCATAAGTCCCACACCAAAATTTGATTGGGAACCTTCCACCTAGATGTCCTTTCCACATGATGTTAAACTACATAGTTGGGTCCTCATCGCATGATCTTAAAAGGTGAAATGTTTTTAATTAAGCAGCAACAATCTAAATGGGCCTTGATTCCTTTCACAAGGATATATAGGAATCTAATTTATGGGTATGATTCCAAAATCAAAACAACTCTACTATCCCTGGATGATGAAAAAATCAAGATCACCCCACTGTGTGGCAATAAAACAAGCATCGTTGCAATAATGAATAAAGGATCTCTAATCAGTATATAAAGGGATACCATCAATTAAGAACTATAGATACATATATATGATTCTAAACTCTATACATGCTAATAATTTATTATTAATTCATGGGTAATTCATGTCATACATTTTAATTAATGAAGAATTTCTAAACATATCTTAAATATATAAGAGAGTCTCAGAGTAGGAAACAATTCCCCCCAAAAGGGTGTGATGAGCCTGACCTCCCATCCCTTCATCCAATGTTAGTTCTTAGGAATCATTGGACTAACTACCTAATAAGAACCAATATTTTGAAATAAGGTCCCTCATAGATATAAAATCATTGGGTGTTTTTAGTTATATGGAAAATACCATTGGAAACCATAAAAAATTGGTGGAACCAACATGAATGATTGCACACAATTCAACACCCTACAATCGACCATTGGATGATGTGATTCTGAGGAAAAAACATATGTAAAAAAAATATTTTATCCATGTTTAACCTTTTTAATAAAAATAGGTTTTAAAATAAATATTCCTATATTTTTTTAATCAAGGAAGTTTTCAAAAAAATTATGATACAAAAGGAGGGTTCAGTATATATGGATTTACAGCCTTCATTTCCTTGAAGCTTCCTTTGAAAGTTTTCAAGGATATTTTTAAAAGAAAATTATTTTCCTAGTATTCTGAAAATTATTATTTTTTAATTTTTTTTCAAATAAAAAGATTTTTCAAATTGTATTTTATTTTTAAATGTTTTTAAAATTGTTTTCAAAACTTCCTTTATATATTTTCATTGTTACTTTTAAAGGAAAATGGTTTCAAAATGTTTCATATTCAAAAAATCATTTTTCAAAGAGGAAAAAATATTTTCCAAAAGAAATTTTTTTAATTATATTTCAGGATTCCATTATATATTTTCCAAGTGGTTTCAAATAAATGGATTTTGAAAATATTATATGTTTTAAAAAGTGATTTTTAAAGAAATGTTAAAATATTTCAAAATATTTCTCTATCTAAGATGATATCATTTGATAATGTTTATGGTTTAATTGGTTTATGATCCTAAGAAACCATTATTGTTATTTATTTTAATGGTTTATGATTAAGATGAAATGTTTTTTATGAACCCCATTTCTCTTCCATGGATTACACCATGATAAAATGCTTATGAAACCTGCTTCCTTTCATGGGATATTATATAATGAAATAATTATGAAACCTATCCCTTTTACCTAAGTTGTGATATGATGAAATGTTTATGATTCCAATTTCATTTCATGGGTTATAATATGATGTTCGTGAAACCCGTCTTTTTTATGGGTCATGATACGATGAAAGTTTTATTATATTGTGGCACATGTATATATGATTTCAATATGTGACAGGTGGGACATATATCTCCGTCCAATGTATTAATTAAGGATTTATATATCTCATGACATAGACATGGTGAGGAAAAAGAGTGAAATCAGTTCAGTAATACATGGACGGAATGAAGAGTGAACTCTGTTCAGTAATACATGGATAGAACGAGGAGTAAACCTGATTCAATAATACTTGGATGGAACGGGAGGTGAAACCTGTTCAGTAATACTGGGGTTTAACATGGATTGAACTCAGTTTAGTAATACAGATCTTCAATAGGATGTAAAGAAGGTCTACTAATAAAGGGATGGAATGGGGAGTGAAACCAGTTCAGTATAATACATTGTCCAATAAGATGGTCTTGGGAGTGAACCTTTACTACTAAAATGGTTTGGGGTGTGAACCCATTCCACTAAGATGGTATTGGAAATAATCCTTGACTACTATGGAAGTCATTTAATATGTTTATGTGTCTGTCCCAATCACATGTTTTATGATTATGTTATGATCTCATGGAATATGCACTTTATTTACTTGTGATTTATGTCTTACGAACAACTAATATTTAAGTGATGACTCTTGATTGTGATATTTGATATGATGAGTATGATGTTCTAATGTTAAGATCATGTTTTCATACCCTTATTCTCATTTTATGCTTAAAAACCTCCCATGTTTACCCTTAATGAGCATTTGAGATCACCTTGTTCTTATGTTCCCTTTCCCATGGTTGTGAATAAAGGTTTTAAATATTATTACTTAAGGGGAATATCATTAAGGGATATTTTGAATAATTTTCACTAATTTATAAGATTATGTTTCCAAGTTTACAGAGACACTAAACTATTATGATCCTCAGGAATGTATATTTTTCATGTTTGGAATATTCATCTAAATTGATGTAATATCCATGTATGTTAAGATGGGGTCGCTATATGTCTTGAGTTACCTTAATCTATGTATGGGTTGTGATGGCTTGAGGTATAATACTCAATGTATGATACACATCATACATGCTTTGGTGGATCATGAAAACTACCAGGTTTCTATATGATATTGTGATATTTAATGATGTGATGATTTGATGCTCAAGGTGCATGTTGTAATATAAGGCCCCGGACTTAAACATTACTTAATCTTGAGTTATTACAAGATTAAACCTTGAGGATCTTTTCAGGTTTATAGTTTTAGAGAATTAGATCATAAAACATGCATTACATTCCACATATAAACAAAGTGGTTACATAAAGATAGTATTCATTTTTCCCATCAATGGAAACATATTTAAAATAAAACATGGATTCATTCTTGACACTTCCTTGACACTATCATTATATCATGTACCTTTCCCTTGACCTGTGAAAAACATTTCAAAAAAAACTTGGGATGAGCATAAAAAGCTCAATATGGGTTATAAAAATATGGAAAGGAAACATGAGATCTTATATACATAATAATGAAATCATAATTTACCCATAAAACATAATCACTTTAACATACCTCATAAAATCATGAATAAATCATAGAAATCATAAGATATAAAGGTAACTTGAGGCATTCATAACATTCTTACGTAGGGAGTAACACTCTTGGTTATGTTTAGAATACCCATCGCAGTATATTACCTAAATCTATTCGGAGAAACCTTAATGTTTCACTCCTTCGTGTTACCCAATGCATTGGAGAGCTATATCGGGCTCACCCTCCCTTAGTTTATCACAAAACCACCCGTCTTCATAATAATGCCCAAGAACCTCAACATAATCATATCACATAAAACATGCATAAAGGAAACATGACATTTCCACCTTTCAATCACAAGATATCAATACAACACATTGATATAAAAACATTATAAAAACCATTTTCAATACCAAAATAAAAAATGTAAAACATGGTATTTATTTTTCTTTAAAAAAGGTATGGCTTGTAGAGGAAGCTGAAACTCAAATAATGGTCATGGAGGTGGAGAAGTCGTTGTCGCCGCATACGTATGACAAAAACATTCCCTTTTGTCATTTAGTAAATGCTTCGTACAAAAAAATATTCCTTTTTAATAAACATAAAATTCAAAGGGGTTTATACACCATATAAAAGAATGTTGTGTATAAAACAAAATATGCCTCAATGAAAGGAGATTGAGACGAAGTCCCATACCTCGGGACCGACTTGACTCGGTCGTTCTTTAATCTCCTGAATATTAAACCTGAGTTAATTTCTACTTGTTGAATAACCTTTTTCAAATTCATTATTCCTTTTATATCACTTATTTCCATTTCATGAACACTATGTAATTATTTAAGTTAATAACGGTCATTTTAACGATCATTGGTACTTGAGTCAAAAATAAACCCTTTATAATTACAATTTTTTCATGTATCCATTATATCCAGAATGGTATTCATGATGTAGATATCATATATATCATATATATCCAGTAAATGCATTCATTTATAATATTATATAACATTTAGAGGTAAGAAATGAAATGCACCGTTCATGGAGACGGTAAGTTGTACGTACACTTGAACGCTGCTTCCATTTCTATTTCATAATTTATGAAATGGAATCATAATGATATAAAGGTATATTATAATTCCAGTGTAATATCATATATAATATCATAAATTCATCCTTTATATGTACCACATATGGTATTTAAAGAATCAAATCACTTTTAGGGGGCGGTAGTCCGCACTTCCTTAAATGAAGATATCGCGTTTACCCATAATGGAAACCATAAAGGTATGCCGAAAATGAAAAATACAGAGGCTTAAGGAAAACATAAACATATTATATATCATATATAAATATAGTGTCATCTTAATGGCCACCTTTTAATGTGTTAAAATAATGTTGAACAATCATCGTTTCGGGAGGCAGAAATTCGCCATCCACGGAAACAGTATGTTCTTTAACCATTAGATGTAGGTGTGTGTAAGTGTAGCTCTAATACTTCTTATAACAACATCCTAGTATATTTAAGATACTTTAGTTTTTACAAAATAAATTAATAAAAATATTTTAGGGGGTTGGAGAAGAAAAATAAAACAAAAGGACTCAAGTGAAGACATTACCTTAAAATCGGGTAACTCCCTTTGGTTTGAGCTCAAAGGCTTCCTTGGGAAGACTTATTCCCAAAGTGAGGCTTCAAGGTGTAATAGAGGGAAGTGTAGAGACAAAATGTTCAGGTGTTGTCTGAGCCAAAGGCTTTGGAAGTGTGGGTAAGGAGGTAGAGGTGGGGGCCTTTTATAAGAGGAGAGGAGGGGCACTCTTGGAAAGTAAAGAAATGTTACTTTATTTTTAAATTATTTTCAAATTAAAAAGGTCCAAAATTGATATAATAAGAGTTTAAGGTGATAAGGGTTCGAAATACACCCATCCAATAGGTTTTGGACATGTGTAGGTCATAGATTTTACATTATCTTTTCATTTTATTTAAATCCTTTATTAATGAGGTAATCGCTGCATCATCATGATGTCATAAATAATTTAATTTATTTAAAGTCTAAAAATTATAAAAAAACTATCATGATGTAGGAAATATTTTTATCTTTCTAATTAATATTTATAGTCAAAAATCTGACTTGTATAACCCCATGTAAAAATTGATTTAGAAAAACAACTCATGTTTGTGTCATTTTTACTTTTACATTAAATAAAAAGATATTATTGTCATTTTCCTACAAAAGTGGCTCCATTGGGTCCCCAAGTTGACTCATGTCTTGTCTTGGTCGGCCATGACACATCCAATAAGGGTAGGACATGTGTCTAGGTCATTTCATATTATTAAAACATTATTTGTACCTTAAACTACACTAATTACCACTAATCGCAATTGAAAACTTAAAAGTTACTAATCAAGAAAAAATTATTTTAATCTCATTAAACCACATTTTACTTCTTAATGACAACCATGTATGTCAGATTTTTGAAAATCAAATCACATAAGTGGAAAAGTTTCATTTAAACGAAAAATCATTTTCTTTAACTACAACTTAGTGGTTTCACTATTCATCAAAAATTGAAGTTTTTCAAAAAAATACCAAAACATCACCCTAAGCTATATTTGATATTCCAAATTCAAAAATGATGTATATTTTACAAAATTAAAAACATATAAGTTTCATTAATTAATTTAATAACTAATTCCCGATGTCAGAGCAAATAGCGTGTTTTTATGAAACAATAAGTATCAAAAGATTGACACTAGTCTAAGTCCAATTTCAAAGTGAAATTAATTCCAATGACCACTATTGGATTAAATGGTAAAAATATATTCTAATTTCACTTTAAAACCAATTAAAAAGATAATCTAATTATAAAAATAAATTAGATTAAAAAGCAGTTTTGATGTAAAATGCAGTATTTTTCACTATTCATTAAAAAATTAACATTGTCAGAAAAATACCAAAAATTCACACAAAGTAAATTTTGATGTCCCAATAATAATGAATAAGTTTATTTTGAAAAACATAGATTATAAGATTGTCAAAATATAGATTTAAAAAAATGGTTTTCCATTAAAAGGCAGTAAAACAATCTTTTAAAAATATTAGTGTATTTCATGCTTAAGATTGGATTTATTTTCATTTTAAGCCTCTAAAACACTATATAATTCCCTAATAGACATAGATAAAAATATCTATTATTCATTACTTACTTGGGATGTTACATGTAATGACCTTCCTAGGTGTATGTGGTCTAGCTTATATTGGAGAGTGATGGCTTGAGACATGCTACATTGGGGTAGAGAGGAAAACTAGTGGGGGTAGGATTAGGGTACCCTTGATATTTAATTATTATATTATATTCTCTCTTGTATGTGATATTTTATGAGAGTTTTACATGGTGAGTTTGAGAACATAGTATACCTGCTTTGGTGATGAGTTAGTTTCCCTATTGTTTACTGTGATTTAGCACGATTTCTTTATATTTTTCATGAGAGGATTCACTGAGGATCCTACTGAGTATACTACTATGATAAAACCACATATATATAAACTATTTTCAGGTCATAAAGAGAAGGTTGCAGATTGGGATGGATATTACTAGATCATGGTTTGGCAGGAATTTTTTGGGCTTTGTGGTTTCAACCTTCTTTTCCTTTTTGGTACTTGTAGTTTCCATTTCAGTTTTTCTAGTATTGTTTTAAATTACATGTATACACTTCATATTATTTATATGTGTGTGTGTGTGTGTGTTCCCAAGTAGTTATTGATTAGTTTTCCTATATTATCCCTCTTTTTAATGTGTTCTCTTAGAGGTTAATTCCCCCTATATGTATACTATTATACCATTGGTTCTTGTCACCATCCTGGGGACTACTGAATGCAGGACTCGAGTTGTCACCATCTCTATTCTCTCATTACCGAACCGAAATGGGTACTCTTTGGGGGGAGGGGGTCATGATATAGTGGTATCATATGTTAAGGTTGAAGATAGGATGAAGTTTGGAGTGTGTTATAGGTGAGGTTTCATGGTTCGTCAGGGAAATGGTGTGATATAAGATTATTAAGTGATTTAAACATGTGAGACCAACATAGACATGATTATTTAGGGCCCCTTGAGATCTGATACATGGATTTTTAAGTTTTCTAAACCTACTAAATCAAGTGATATTGGTTGTAAGGTATAGACCTAGAAAGGTATCATGCATCATTATTCTTTATGTCTATGTGGATAGACCATTGGATATGATAAATCCATAAAAAAATATAAAAAAATTAATTAATTTATATTAATTATTCCATATTCTAGGTTTATGATTTCAAAGAGTTTTTACTTTTTGTAGGAATGGCTCTAGGTTGATGTCCTTCTTCGGTGGACACTGAAGATGTTCAGCTTGGTGAGCCATCATGTAACATACACCAATCCAGAACTCTCGCACATGGCCATAAAGGGTTAATTATGATACCTCAAGCATGTCTTCCCATGCTCTAGAGGTGTTCGACTAGTAGTAAGGGTGTGTCCAGTATATTGGGGAGACTATACCCCCAACTATGGAGTTACATAATAGTGTAAGTAAAAAAAATTACATAATTAGAGTAATAGATAAGAAGAAACAATATCTCATACCACTGGGAAATAAAAGGATAATCAAATAAACCAATAGTAATGAATCATGTAATGAAAAGCTGAAATATAACTAAATTTCATGTGAGGAGTGATACAAATAAAATACAAGAAGACTAAAATTAAGACTCAAAAAAAATCCCCAGTCTCGAGCCCCATGTCGCTCCCATCTCTAGACTCCAACCCATCCAGTAAGCAGTAATCAACAGCAAGGTCCATTTCAATTTTCCAAACATATATCTAACCATTCTTCTCGGTTACCAAATAGTGTCCCAAATAGGGCGTGAGTAAAACTCAGTAGGGTGGTACCATTGTGTCTAAATATAACTAGTATGATAATAACATTATGTAATAAAGTGATAAATTGGAATATTAATTATTAAATCAAGACAATATATAAGACAATCTACTTCGGTACCCTACCAAATATATTTGATCATGTAGAATAATCATGAAAATGAACAACCATATACCCATGGTAAAACATAACCTTCATTATCTCCATGTTGGAGTGTCTATGAGAATGTATCACAACCATGCCAACCAACAACCATATATCCATGTTATAAATCCAAAAATGAAGGAAAACCCCTCTATATAATCATTTCAATATAGGATTGGGCATAGCCTACTCAATATAGGCATTTCATCATGAAACTATGCTGATCCAACTCAATATAAGCATTACAACATGGTACTGGGCCTAGCCCGCTCAATATAAGCATTAAAACATGGGACTATTCCTAGCTCGCTCAATATAATCATTATAGTATGGGACTCAGCCTTTACCTCTCAATATAAGCATTATATCTTGGGATTGGGCCTATCCCACTCAATATAAGCATTACCGCATGATAATATAACTATTCATAGCAGTATGGATATCACAATATCACATCATACATCTGAATGGTTAATTATGAAAATTATCATTTATCTTCTAATATAACTTTATGTATATTTGAAATGATATATAGTCGTAAAAATAGGAAATAATCCATTACCTAGGGATTCTATATCATGAAATCACCAATGTTATCATGTCATGATAAATACACATTAATCCATTATCCAATTCATATTAAACAAAGGCTTTCTCACCAAACAGGTATCCCAAAACTAGGTCACAATAAATGGATCCAAAGGGATTCAAAATAATAATTCAATTACCTAAATAATCAATTTAGGTGAAAGACATGTTGTAATAATTGTATTTCTTTACATACATTACAATTAATCAAACCATAGGATTATGGTTTTGACCCCTACCTTTAACCAGTGATCAAAAAATGCTTCCATCAGGATTCACCAATGAAAACTATGGTGTAGATGTTCATAAGAAGGATCTTATACCACAACTAATTAAGATAAAAACCAACAACCATGGTCAAAATATTACACAATAAGGATTTAAAAGAAGTGATAGAATAGAAAACTAAATAAAAACCACTCCCCTGGGATCTGATGCGTGGTTGAGATGTCCATAATGAAGGGAGGAAATCCAAAATCACCTAGAATATACCCTAGGTCGAGAGAGGAAAATCTATACTGATGAAATGAGGAAATATCAAATGATAAACACACATAAAACCACTACTCGCGATAAATATATGGAATGTAATCTATTTACACATCATGTATTTCTTTTTATAAAAGGATATGCCAAAAAACACATCACCTCGGGTGATTTTTAACACTACCCAAACATTACATGATGTGTAATGCCTTCATAGTTTGTATTCATTTCATGTCATTAATTAAGATCACAGATTGTGCCTAGAAAAAATTACATATTGTGTAAATTCCTCAAAAAACATGTAATTTCTCTACAGACAACCTTTATCAGGTTCCCCAAAATAATAACCAGAACCACCTCCAGAGACATCCAAAGCATGGAAAACCTCATAAATCTATTTAAAACATTTATATATAGACTCTATTAAATTAAAAAAAGATAAATCCCTCAAAATTAAGTCATTTTTTCCAAAAAAATGATCTCTTTCTCTGAACAAGACTTTTCCACCACGGCTCAAACAAAAAAATGAAACAGGGATGTACCTAGAAAAAGATGGGATCTTACAACCTCCCCACTATATAAAAACTCATCCATGAGATTCTCTAAGAATTATTGTGAGGTCTTGGTTAATAATTCTAGCCATGCTTTCATTTCAAATCCCCTCTCCAAGGTATCCTCCTAAACTCACCAATGCTCCCACTTCACTCAAAGCAGAGATATAGTCCTACATTATAGATACTTCTCACTACATCCCACAATCAATATCAGATTCTCCTCAAAGGATGCATCAGTACTAAGATTTATGTCAACTATGTTTATCATAAAAGAAGGGTCTCAATAAAATCTATTAAGCTAGGACGTGTGAATCAAATACTGAATGAAAATATATAGTTGTGGAAGTTCTAGTCAGTATGCCACTGAACGGACCATATCTAGTATCTCAAAGTGCCTGAAAACCTGGGTGCCAGATTTGCTTGTTTACTAATATAGTGTTTCCCCAACCAATATAACAACTAAATGAAAACACACTAACCATCGTCGAACTCCATAGGTCATATTTGATGGTCAGTGTAGGATTTGTTTTTCTTATCTGCATGGTTATCAACCAACTCCTGATTAGCTGAACCTGATATGATGTCTCTTAAATGATACTAGTCCCTATAAGCATTGAATAACCTACCTCTAACAAATAAGGAGGGGAAAGTGAATTACCTACCATAAAATTCCTCAAAATGTTCCATCTGGAAAGATTTATGGAAGCTATTATTATATGAAAAATCCTTGAGTTCCATATGTTGCTCCCATGAACTACTGAAATCCAAAACACTGGCATGTATCATATCCTCTGTAACCTAAATAGTCCACTCAAATTGACTGTCAGTCTATGGATGATAGGCCATACTCAAAAGAACCTTTCATACTAGAGCCTTCTAAATACCCTTCTAGAAACATGATGTGAAATGAGAATCTCTATGTGAAACGATACTCCTCGGAACACTATGCATCCAAACTACTTTATTAAAATAAAGACTACCCATATCATGAACTATAAAGGTCTCCTTCATAGGAAATAAGTGTGATACCTTCATCATTCGATCCAAAAACACCCATATTTCATCGTTCTTATGGGTTTTTCAAGGTAATCCTATTAGAAAATCTATAGTGGAATCATCCCATTTCAACTCAGGAATGGTAAAAGGCTAAAAATCCTAGTTAGCCTCTCATGCTCGTATTTTAATTGCTAACAAGTGAAGCATCTAACCACAACGCCTTGTACCCCTGTATTAACTCCTTAAAACCAATACTAACTATGGTGATCAAGATACTTCTTTGTTAAACCATGATGTAATGAACATTTACAAGCATTAATTTATCTCATCTTTTCCTTTCAAAATTCCATAGGAAACCATACTCAGTTATAAAAAAGAATATAATTATCATTTCCAAGAGACCATACCAATGGTGTCACCCCAATATATTATTTGTCTCTTAGAAATAAGGTCTCCAGATCAGATAACTACTCTATCTTAGTCTACTCTGAAATCATGAGTATAACATATGTATAATTCAGAGCTACTCCTCCCTTAGACTCATGAACATCTAGGTTCATGTATGAAAAAAGGTCCATCATCCTCCACTCATTGTAATACTCCCAAAATTCTTCTGTTGGCATCATTCCTCTCAAATAATCAGTAATGACATTCCACTACCCAGCGTATAGGCCCACACAAAGCCGAAAGACTACAGATATGTGACCCAGCTCTTCTACTGAAGGTTCAGTTCCTACTAAGAAAACATATAACTGAGTATCTTTTGGTATGTGTATACCATAAACCTCTAACCCATGAGTTAATTACTCCATCATCTCAGGTCATGTACCACTGATACTAACTCTAGATCAATAGTCTGTAAATTCTTCTCATGAGGTCATGTCTCTATGTATCCCTAAGAAACCAATTTATCCTCCTATATTTGAACTACTCCAAGCCTAACTTTGGATGCATCACAGTACACAATATATGATTTACCCAACATAGGTTACAGGAGTATAGGTTCTAAGTTAATCCTGCCTTTAATATCCTAAAAATCTCTTTCATAAGTGTCTGGCCAAACAGACACCACTCTCTTCTAGGTCAACCCTGATATCGGTGTTTTCAGATTGGAGATGTCCTAGGTAAATCACTAATAATACCCTTCTAAATCTAGAAAACTAAGAATATCAATGAACTTATTAGGATTATCCAAATATACCATGACTTAATCCTTCTCTGGGTCCCCTGAAACTACTTCCTCTAAGATGACATGGCTTAAAAAGTTCACTTTAACATTCCAAAAACTACATTTTCTTATCTTAGAAAAAAGATGAAGCTCTCTCAATATACTCAAGATGATTTCAAGATGTTTGGAATGATTTTCTAATGACTGTGAGTACAATGAGTTTTCTTTTAAAAAACATCCACAAACCTGTCGATAATGGATGAAATATCTGATTCATCAAGGCCATGAATATCGTTGGTGCATTGGTCAAGCCAAACAGCATCATTTTCAACTCATACAATCAATAATTTTACCAAAAAGAATTTTGAGGTATGTTTGATGGTATCACCCTCAGTTGATGGTATCATAATCTCAAATCAATATTGGATACGATCTTAGAAACACTCAACTACTCAAAGTGATCATCGATATGCGGAAGGGGTTACTAGTTCATGACTATCATCTGATTCAGTCTCCAATAATCCACACATAATCACAATGTACCATTAGCCTTATTAGTGAAAAGAACTGAAGAACCCCATTGAGAAATACTAGGTCAAATGAAACCTTTATCTTCAAACTATTCCAAATGAACTTTCAACTCCCAAATCTCTACCGATTCATCCTATATATAGGTATAGAATCTTGCTAAATTCCCAACACAAACTTGATCGTAAACTTGATATCTCACTTGGGAAGTAAGACATATAACTCATTAAGAAATATATCATAAAAATGGAATACCACTGGAGGAAAAAAATTCACACTGCATTCCACCATAATCCATAGCAAGGTCTTCTGTTTGATACATGAGACAATCTAGTCTTCACTAAATTGGTTCTATACAACTAGCCTGAAGATACCACTCACCCTAGTGTGAATAGCTACCACCTATTGGATATAGAATGGAAACTCACCTTTAGTAATAGTCAATATGATCTTGTTATATGATTGGAAAATCCATACTATGAATCAAATTGAATCATGTCATTCCTCATATAAATGTTTCCCAAAAGAAACGATAACAACCAATATCTAGTTAACATGCCTTGCAATAATTGATATTCTCTGATCACACTCCCAATGGTGTGTTGATAGTCTGAACCCCATCTAATATTTCCACATACAACCCATACTGTTTACAAATATATGGGATAAAAAGGAATGTGATTACCTTGTTTCAAAAAAAATCAAGGGGTGGATGATACAAGAATCATACCTCTAAAAGAAGACCGTCCTACATCTATACTAGTCAGAGTCATATTCATAACATGTAGCTAATTATCCTCTCATCCCTGGTCTCTAGTATGAATCCCATGAGAAATTCCATATTCCTAGTACTTTTTCTCTTTCACTAGCATACCACATTCCCTACCTCGACGAGAACATCCTACAGAACTCCATCAACTTTCCTACTAAGGAGTAGTTGAGTCCTTCCCAGACTCTGGTACCTATCTGGATCCCCTACCACTACTTTGTTGTTGCATTCCTCTATAAAACCTCTATAATTTTCCCATCCTTTCATAATCATGTCACTCCAAATAGGGGTACCAAAACTGAGGTCATTTCTGTCTCAACATGAAATGATGAAAACATTGTAATGGAACATAGTCCTGAGATGTCTACCCACTTGTATGATTTGACCATTTTTTCCTTGATGAAAACTACCATAGAGGTGATTCCTGCTACTAAATAAATATATCCTAGTTTCCCCTACTAAAATAGCCTAACCGCTACTGATCGCCTCTCTTAGATTCCAATATATGATAAGTGATTGAATCATTACATCCGAAAAACTTCTATGTTGGAACTTGTTCACCTATGACATGATCTCCTAGTGAAGACCATCCTAAAAACATCTCTCCCTGGATATCTCATTATCATATAGAGATGGAATAAATCACTATAGGTCAGTAAAACATCTGATATAGTGAATCATTGACATTCTATCCTATGTAAGGTCCATGAAATCATGATCCCACTCATCCCTCAATGTCTCGTGATAGAAATGGCTTAAGAAATTCATCTCTAATTCCTTCCATGATATCCCTTCTTTCTTCCCTTATTTCTCTAGAATACCTCACTAATGCATAGCTGGTCTAAAAGTTATATATACAGAAATATTCACCCTCCAATATATGGGTGTCTCAAGATACAGAAATAATGTTTGGACTGACTCAATCCAGAATGTGGATTCCTAGGGGGTTCCTTCCTAGTAAACTAATTGGATGTTGTAGTTGGATCTCTACCGTCAACTCAAACATCGAATGTACAGTGTGAACAGTTTCCCTTTCCATAGATTGCATAACCCCCAAGAAGTTTTCATGAAGCTAAACATCCATCTGATCCCCAAGTGCTATAGTAATCTCTAATTCATATATGTTAGGATCTTACTAATTTCCAATATCCTAACATTCTACTTGAAAATGATGAGGTGTTATCTCTACAATAAAAACAAACTCTTTAGAACATTGGCCATAATAACAAGGTCAGCCTCAATGGGAAAGAATAAAAGAGAGCCACTACTCCTAGTCTCTCTAAACATGTATAACAAGTGTTTTAGATGACATATTAGTTCATTTATTTCATTTCATAGATATAAAAGGTATCTTATATCATATTTAAAATAGTTAAGTATATATCACATACAATAAATTTGTCCCTATCATGAACAATACATCTTAAAGTACATCCCTATGTGTCTATCATAATGAATGAAAACTCATATTAATCCATGCAAATACATGAGTATATATCTACAGAACCAATGAAATCATGAAATAATAACCTAAAACAAAATTTTAATCACCCAAGGTGAAGTAAAATGAACTGTTACAAGTGAACATTGTGACCACCGGGTCCTAGTGACAGCACAACCACCCCGCCTTAACATGTTTGTCGGGTCCTGGCCCACCAGGTACCACCAGTTTCCCCACAGACATGTGGGGCCCACCCCAGGGTCCACCCACATGCCCGAACGGGTCATCTGACTAATGACAGTCCCTACAAGACAACACATGTCCTTTCCAGTGTGTTTTGTCCTCACTCACACACATCCTGAGAAACTTCCTAGGAGCTCACCCATCTTGATCACAACTCCAGGCCAAACACGCTTAACTATGGAGTTCTAATCAGGTAGGCTCCCGAAAAAGAAGGTGTGCCTTGTTGACATGAGTCGTATCATTTAGTCATTTAACCATTTATCATTTGGGGATGTTACAATCACCCCCCCCCCCCCCTTAGAGCACAACGCCCTCATTGTGGGCCCTACATCTCAACTCAGGCAGTGCACCGCACTTAAGGCTGGGTTCCTCCTCTGATACCAAATGTGACAACCAGGTCCCGGTGACAGCACAACCACCCCACCTTAACATGGTCGTCTGGTCCTGGCCCACCAGGTACCACCAGTTGCCCCACAGACACGTGGGGCCCACCACAAGGTCCACCCACATGCCCGAACGGGTCATCTGACTAATGATAGTCCCCACAGGCCAACACATGTCCTTTCCAGTGTGTTTTGTCCTCACACACACACATCCTGAAAACTTCCCTGGAGGTCACCCATCTTGATCACTACTCCAGGCCAAGCACGCTTAACTGTGGAGTTCTAATCAGGTAGGCTACCGAAAAGGAAGGTGCACCTTGTTGACATGAGTCGTATCATTTAGTCATTTAACCCTTTATCATTTGGGGATGTTACAAACATCATAAATTGAAATCACATCCATGGGAACTCCGATTTTCCCCCATTCATGGTTTAGCTACCCTCATGGACAATCTCATTAACAAGTCCCAAAACAACCTAGTATCCTTCCTACCTTTCCCAAATAGTAATGAAATAGAAATGATAAACCTACTCCTCTAATACCACTTTGTAACATCCCCTAATCCAATACTCTTTCATGTGGTGAAAAAGGGTTGTTTACGAGACCTCATGCACGCCTCCTCATACACCAAAGGTTTCTAACTAGCATTGGGGGTGTGATTAGTATTGTAGAGTGATAGAACCCCCTAGAATAGATTTTTATAGCTTTGAAAATAAACAAAATAATTAACATAATTAGTTTAATATAAAAGAGAAAACAATATCTCATACCCCTGGGGAATAAAAGGAGAAAAAATAAACCAATAGTAATGAATCATGTAATGATAGTATGATATATAACTAAATTTCATGCTAAAATTAATAAAAATAAATGTATAGAACACTCAAATAAAGAGTCAAAATTCCCAGGTCCTGAGTCCCATATCAGTCTCATATCCAAACTCTAACCCATCTAGAAAGTAACAATCAACAACAAGGTCTCTTCCTCTTGTCCATACCTATATCAAAGTAATCTTCTCGAGTACCAAATAGAGGCCTGAATAGACTATGAGTAAAACTAAAGATGTCACCACAACCATGTCTAAATATAACCAGATTAATAATAAGTATATGAAATAAAGTGATAAAGAGGTCTATTAATTAATCAATTAATACAATATATAAAACATCCTTATTTGGAACCCCACCGGAATATCTCTGAGCATGTAGCATAATCATGCCAATGAACAACCATATAACCATTGTAAAACATAACCTTATTCGGCACCATAATGTATTTTCTCTGAGCACATCTCAAAACCATTCCAACCAACAACCATATATCCATGTTATAAATCAACAAATATGGGTCAAACCCATTATATAATAATTTAATCAAAGTATTGGGTATATCCCACTCAATATAATCATTACAACATGGTACTAGATTGATTCTTCTTAATATAATCGTTACGGCTTGGGAATGGGACAATCCCCCTTAATATACGCATTAAAGCATGGGGTAAGTATAGACCGCTCAATGTAAGAATTATAGATTGGAACTGAGCATATCTCACTCAATATAGGCATTATTACATGGTACTAGGCCTAGCCCACTCTATATAAGGATTAAAGAATGATAATATAACAAGTCACAACAACATGGATATCACAACATCACATCATACATCTCAATGGTCAATTATGAAAATTGCCATTTATCTTCTAATTTAACTTCATTTATATCTGAATTGATTAAAAGTCATATCGATAATAAATAATCCATTTCTTAGGGAATCTATATCAAGAAGGCACCTAAGGTCTCTAGTCACGTTAAACACACTTTAAGACAATATCCAATTCATATTAAACAATGGTTTTCTCAGCCAACGAGTATCCAAAAGACAAGAAAAAACAAATGGATCCAAATAGATTCCAAATAATTTCCCAATTCAACATTTAATCAGTTTAAGTGCAATCCATGTTGGAAAAATCTCAGTATTTCACATACTTTTCCATTAATCAAACCATAGGGTTATTTTTTATAACCTCTGCCTTTAATCGATGATCAAACAACACTTCCAATAGGATTGTCCAATGAGAAC
Source organism: Viscum album (assembly GCA_963277665.1). NCBI lineage: Eukaryota > Viridiplantae > Streptophyta > Magnoliopsida > Santalales > Viscaceae > Viscum > Viscum album. The sequence goes on from OY728122.1 coordinate 1,713,547,788, forward strand.
GAAGGCATAAATGATTGTAATATGGATTATATACCACAAATTATCAAGATCAAAACCAATAACCATGGTCAAAATATTACACCACTATGATCGTAGAACAAAGGGAGATGATGGAAACCCAAATCAAAATCACTCACTAGGGATCAAATTCATAATCATGATGTTCGGGATGGAGGGAGGAACTCTAATATTTCATAGAATACTCCCAAGATTGAGAGAGGAAAATATTTAAATATGAATGAGAAGATATCAAATGAACGACACACATAAAACTTTCTCTCCAGATTAATAAAAAAAATTAATCTATTTACACATAATGTATTTCTTTTTAAAGGTATATACTAAAAAATGGGTCACCTCGGGTGATTTTTAACACTACCCGAACATTAAATGATATGTAATGCCTTCACAGTGTATATTCATTTCATTTTATGAACTAGTCTCTTGGATTGTGACTAGAAATATTTACACATCAAGTAACTTCCTTACATGATGTGTAATTTCTCCATAGACAACCTTCATCCTATTTCCTATGAAAAGAACACAAACAACCTTTGAAGCCATAAAAATAATTGAAAACCCTCATAAACCCATTTAAAATATTTATATTCATACTCTATTAGATAAAAAAACATACATCCCTGGACATTAAGTCATTTTTTCTATTAAAGTCTCTCCATATCTTTAAAAACATGGTCACCATTGCTCAAATGAAAAAAATCAAAGAGGTATGCACCAAGAAAAAATTGAGATCTTACATAGTATAACTCTGAAGAGTGTAGGTTGATGATTATAACACTTGGAGGAGGAAACTCAGAGAGTTCTAGTAACGTAGTCTGAAAAAGTAAAAGTTCTCTTTTTTAGGCTTAGTCATAGAAGACTTGTTGGAGGCGGTTGAGATAGTTTTTAGTTTGATTCATGCTCGGAAGGAGCATTGGGTTTCATTATTTGTTATGATATTGTGTGGAGTAGATAGGTAGTGGAGTTTCTTATTCTTGGGGATCACAAGGAGTCTATAGTCTCATGTGAGAAGTTCTTAGACATGTTATGAGCATAGTTTTTCTTTGAACATGAAGGAGGCCAGTCACCATGAAATAATTATCCTTTAAAAAGGAAGTTCTACAGTGCAAGATTTTGGGATCCATTTCTAGACCCTTCCATGATATGTTTCAGACCTGTTTCAAGATGACGAGTCTAGTGTGAGACATTTTGAGGAGGATTTTTATCCAATTATCTAGCACTAGATCTCCCCATTTATACTAAAGACATATCTCAATGTGCTATCAAGAGAAATGGTTATTGAGAGTATGATATCCTATAAAGGACCATCATGATAGGGGAGTCATTAGGATTCTATACAAAGAAGAGTTATGGTTCATGGTTCCCAGTTTCCTAGACATAAGATATTTTAGTCAATTAAGGGTAGGTCTCATCCCTCATCATCTGGTTTCTTCTTGGGTGGTGGATCTCAGACCTATTAAAAGGGATCCGACACATGTTTTTCTTGTGCAGATCGAGGTCATCAGTGGCAAGAATTTTTGAACTATCTAAGTAGTCAGCATGGACTAGGTGTTCAGCTTCAAGTTCCTCCGTTGAGGTAGTTTCATTCAAGTAAGTGGTAGTAGAGTGTTCTAGTTTGGGATCATAAGAGAGGAGATGGGGTAGGTATAGTATAGTCCCAAAATTCTCCTCCTCCTTAGAAATTACCGTATGGATTTTTAGGTAGTCATTGGTAGTGTTAGAGTGGTGTTGGAGATGTTCATGGTGAGATTAATTATCTAGAACTTCTAGTGCCAGGTGGCCACACATCATTCATGGTACCCTTTGATTTTTTTTCTACATGGGTGAATTCCTTGTTTGATTCTGGAGCTACACACTCCATTATATCACCTACCCTTGTTCCTAATTTAAGAAATGAGGTAGATAGGCTTTAATTTACCTTGTATTTGACTATAGTAATTGGAGGTCAAGATGACTTGTGTAAAGTAAGTAGATATAGTGATCTAGTAAAAGGGAATCATTGCTCTTGGGGATATTTCTTATGTTTATGGATACAAAAATATGACATCATCCTCAGCATGGATTGTCTATATTCTATATTGGTTATCATGGATTGTTTTAGGAAAAAAATTCATTCTATGATGATGAGGGAGATCTAGTGTTGTTCATTAGAAAGAGAGACCCTCTGATGGGTCAGTGGCGTGCTCCTTCCTTGTCATCATTGATGGTCTAGTCGATGTTGAGCTCATCAGTGGTTCAACAGTTGATGTTTCCAAGTATTATAGAAGAGTAAAATGATGTATTTCTTGAGGAGGTTGTAGTGTTAATCCATTTAATAGAGATCAAGTTTGTGATCAAGCTACTGTCATACAAGTCTCCTATATCAATGTGTTTTTATATGATGCATCCTTTCAATTTGTGAGATATGTTATTATAACTCGATGATTTTTTGGAGTGGTTTCTTTTACCGAGTGTGTCATCATAGGGTGAACCAGTTTGTTTTGTGAAAATGGTTGATGGTATTTTTCATATTTTTATCGATTATAATTTATTGAACCTAGTGATAGTGAATAACTTCTGTCGTCTTCCATAGATTGATGATTTATTCAATCAAATGAAGGGAGGAAGTTGGTTCTCAAAAAATTATTTGTAGTCAGTGTGTCATCATATGCGTATGAATAATGAGGATATCCTTAAGACATATTTCTCTTTTTTCATGGGAATTATGAGTTCATTTTTGTTGAATATAGAGTGATGAATTATCCAGTCATGTTCATGGGGTTGATCAATGTATTTTTCATATAGTTCTTGGATAAGTTCATGGTGGATTTCATCAATGACATCCTTGTGTACTCTACATCTAAGGTGGGGTATTTTGAGCATCTGCATGCCATTTTGGGAGTTCTTCATCATGAGAATCTTTTCATAAAGTTATTTAAGTTTGATTTTTGGTCTTGAGAAGTCCATTTCTTAGGACTTGTCGTGTCCCAATAGGGATTAATTATGGATACTTCAACAATAGAGGTGGTTGTGTCTTCAGAATACCCAAATATAGTGGTGGAGTTGTGGTGTTTTCTTTGTCTTTTAGGATATTATAGGAGTTATATAGATAATTTCCCATAGTTTTTAACTCTATGATATCCTTGAATGGAAATAATCATATTTTCTTATGGACTAACCAGTTTTAGGTAGATTTTGAGTATTAAATGAGAATTTGGTCATTGCTCATGTCCGCTACTTTCTAGCATAAGGAGTTCAGTTTGAGGTTTTCTATGATGTTTCATGCCTTGGGTTGGATTCTATTTTGATAAAAATAGATCAATTTTTTCTTAAGGGTCTCCGTATTTACACCCCCATGAGTGTAACTAAGCCACACATGATATTTACTGGGGGGATTTTGTGTTTTCTTTAATGATGTGGTGACATTATGTCAACATCAAGCTTTTTTTTATTTTTACTAAACATAAGAGACTGAGGTAAGTCTTTTCTTAGCATGACATAAAATTTTGTTATCATTGGATGATAGAATTATTTTAGGAATATGAATTAATTATTTGTTATATGCTATGAAAGGGAAAACAAATTGGATAATTGACTGAGTAAGAAGTCACGTAGTTATTCTATGTGTGAATCTAGCGATTCCTAGAGAGTTATGGAGGAACTCTTAGTGATTTACCTAGATATTAGAATGGTTGGAGGAAAGGTTTTATTTTCTATATGATGGTGTAGTGATCTTTGTTTCAAGAGCTAGAGGAGTCCCAATTTGGGGATTCTGAGGTAGGGGTATGGGGACCCTGAGTTTTCTTTAATGATTCCTTTAATAGATAGTCTGGGGATGTAAACTAATAGGTTTTATTTCAAAGAATGTTATTCATCAATTAAATGATTTTTGAGATGGTTCTCCATGAGTTCAATAGCTCAACCTTGGTAGTACATCCCAGTGTGAAGAATATGTACTAAGCTCTGAGAGTTTGGTTTTTTGTTCCCTGGGTTAAATCATGTAGCTGCAATGTTTTTTTCTCAATGTTTATCCTATTATAAGGTGAAGGTCATGCATCGTGTTCTTGATGATTTTATCCAGCTGTTATATATTCCCCATTGTATGTGGTATGATATCTTGTTGGAAATTATTACTGGTTTACCACAAGACTAGTGAGTCTATGATGCTATATGAGTGATATTTTATTTTTTGATAAAATAAAAACACAATGTATTTATCAGGGAGTCAGTCTTAGTAGTGTTTTTTTTCAAGACAGTGCGTGGAGGAGGTTGTGAAACTCTATAGAGTCATAAGAATGATTTTCTCTAATAGTGATCCTTGTTTTACCTCCAGAGTGTGGAGAGATTTCCATCATTATTTTGTCTCTAAGTTATGCATTAGAACTAATTTCCATCCATAAATGGATGGTGAAACATAGTAGACCATATAGACTCTTGAGGGAATGTTTCACTCTTGTGTCTATGATTTTGGAGGTTCATTAATAAGGCACCTACCCTTGGTCTATTTTTCTAAAAATAAATCGTTCCACTCCACCATTTTTATGGGGCCATTTTAAGCTGTGTACGGCTGAAATTCCTAGTCTCCATTTTCTTATACTGTGGTCTAAGAGGTATAAATTTTAAGGCCATAAATATTATAGAATATAACAAATATGGTTCAGGTAATTCATGAAATGATAAAGGCAGTGTAGGGTCATTAGAAATCCTATATCGATCATAGGAGGAGACCTATGGAGTGAAACATTAGAGATCACATATTTTAAAAGGTGACTCCTCATCATGGTTATAAAAGGTTTGGTCATGGGAGTAAGCTTTATCCCTAGTTTTTTAGGCCTTTTGATGTATTGGCTCCAATTAGTGTTTGGATTATCAGATAGCACTTTGCCCATCATTTAAGCATAATACATTATGTTTTTCATGTGTTTCCAATTCGTATTTATTTTTTTATGTCTCCCATGTCATCTATTGGGGAAGGATCAATGTTGATGATGATATGACCATCGATGAGTAGCCTATGGAGATCCAAGACTGGCAAGAGAAGCTGTTTCATGGGAATGTTGTTCCCTTAGTTTTTGTCTTATGGTTGAAAGGTGGTGTGGATGAGAGTACTTGGTAGTGTGATTTATAGGTGCACACTCAGTATCCTAATATTTTTAATGTTTATATCATCCTTTGTAACATTTTTCTCTTTTTAATGTTGTCCTTTTGGTTTATGATATGGTTTCCTTTTATTTCTTCTTGGTAACCTCGCTATTTTCTGAAGTATCTCCCTTGGGAGAGTTTTTATGAACTATTTTTAATTTTTGTTTTGTTTTTTGTTGTTCTTATGATGATGTGGTTGAGTTCCTATAATAGAAATATCCTTGAGAGGTATCACATAGGGTGGCTATTCGGACAACACCTTATTCATTTTTTCTCCAGGTTTTGTTTTAGACTCTTGAGGAAGAGAATTGTTTGAGAGGTATCTGATTGAAGGGATTAGATCTATCTAGTCTAAACATTTTCATGTTTCTGAAGTTCATGGTTCTTATATGAGGCCTAAGGTAGGTCAAAAGGTGTTTTGTTTATAAAATATAAAATAAGGGAGGAGTCATGATGTGTAAGGATTTCATGTAATTAATGTGTGGTTCATGGATTGGGTGATAAACCAATTCTTGGTCAGTTTAATCAGATATTTGGAGCTATTAGATACATGAGATCATATTCATGGTTGAATTTTTTATGTGGATGGATCATCTACATGAGTGATCAGCTATGTGAGAGATAAACTACGTGAATCAGTTATGTGAGTGATCGTCTCCATGGATTATCTATATGAATCGACTATGTGGATGGATAAGCTACATGGATATCCTAGATACATGGATTAGATACATTAATTGGCTATGTGAAAATTTTTAAATGGAGATTCAGGAAACCTGGTGGTTTTGGCAATGTGAAATTATCCACCTGGTGATTTTCGCTGGTTTCATGAAAATAACCATGAAAATCTTCTGGTAGTGTAAATTAAGGTCCATTAAATTATGATTCATCAAGGATAATTATATCTTGGATTTTATAATATGGATGTGGCTATAAATTCTTCCTTTAACATGGAGATTAATGATATCTACAACAGATTTAATTAAATCATTACAATATCAATTTTTTTGATCAACTTATATCTTTCAAATCAAAAATGAAGGCCATTCTGTTCATTTCTTCCTAGTTCTCATTCTATAAAAATTACATGTTCCAAATATTTCCCTTGGATTTGTGGAATCCTAATATTGTTCTCTCACGTTTTCTCCAATAGTTATTTCCATCTTTTGTTTATTCCTATTTTTGGTGTAGTGAGTAGCGTGAAATAATTTTCTTCCAGGTAGGGGATTTGTTTCTTCACCTAATTATTTACATTCATTCATAAAGTTAGAATGGTTAGTTGTAACACCCCAAGTTTTTATGGACTATTTTTTCAAATAAATTAACATTTCAATTTATATCATGAAATTCACTAATTCAAATATTCCTTCCACACTAAACTGACTTGTCGTATGTTACACGTAACACAGATTTGGCATATGATGCACACAGCACTGAGTATATATTTTTTTCAATGTATAAAATAACTATGTTTTGATTATATTCTATATAACACCAAAGGAATATTTCACTACACTCAACACTAACTTGTATTTTGTTACACATAAGAGCAACCATCCTTGATAGATTGTGTTGTATGCAATATTGAGATTCACTAAACAACGATATATTACTAAAATATTATTATTTAATGGGATATAAACTATCCAATATGAACATTATTAACCATATTTTGAATTTTATATATCATTAAAATTAATATTTTGTATTTTATAGACATGATATAAGAACAAATTCAAATTTTCAGATAAAAGAATTATTTTTCAAAATATATAGTTTTTCCACCTTTTGATAGAGCACCCAATTTAAATTTAGTTTTTAACACTTTTATATATTCTATTTTACAAAATTAACTTCTTATATTGAATAATAACATCAAATTTTACTTTGGTTGAATTTTTAATATTTTTCTAACAAAATTTATATTTTAATGAATAGTGAAAAATACTGCATTTTAATTCAAAAATGCATTGTCATAGAATTTATTTATATAGTTAGATTACATTTTTATTTTCTTTTAAAGTTCAATTGGATTATTTTTTTATCATTTAATACAATTTTTTTCATTGGAAGTAATTTCACATTTAAATTGGACATAAACACATGTCAATCTTTTGTTAGTTTTTACTTCTTAAAAACCCGCTTTCTGGTTTTGACAACAAGAATTAATTTTAAATTAATTTTTTCCAGTTATGTGTTTTGAATTTATAAAAATTGATTCCATATTTGGAATCATAAGTTACAAATTTTTTAAAAAGTTTCCATTTATTTTTGGACATTATAAATAGTAACTTTAGTAAAAAAATATTTACCATGGTTAAAGGGTAAATCGGGTAAATAAGGATATTAAAATAATATTATAATAATATAAAACTACCATAACACATAACTTAATCCTATTTTTCGATTCGTGGGTGACCAAAACAATCTTTAGGCTGAAATGTTGGCATTTTGGAACCACTTGGGTGTCAAAATGACATGTTATAATAATAAATTTAAAGTAAAGGGAAATATAACATAAACATGTAACTTTTTAATAAAACAATTTTATTTTGGTTTATATAAATGATATATTATACTATAAATAGTAATTATAAATTTAAAAATATTTCCTACAATATGGTATTTTAATTATAATTTTTAGAAATTAAATAAATAAATTTATTTATGACACAATCATGATGCAGTGATTACCTTATTAATGAAATATTTAGATAAATGATATTATAAATATTAAAATAAATGTAATTTGAATTTTTTATTTCATCCACTAATGTTTTGGATGAAATTGACATGTGAGGGATATGTTAATACCTTTGGTTCAAAGGTGTCAAGTTGTTATGACTTTAACAAAAATCAATTACTAAATAGTGTCAAAATTGACATAAATGAGTTTTTTAAAAAATACTATTTTATTAATTGATATAAAAGTCCTAAAAAATAATATTTTTCCAAATAACATATATAATGTTACAAATTTTATTAATGATCCACTTTCAGTTCTCTTGGTATTTTATAGTAAATATAGTAACCATATATTATGAAAATACAAGAAGACGTGGTAAGAGTTAATGTTTTTAATTAAGGGTTAAAGCTAAATGATGAGGTTAATTTTGTGGCCTAAACTAGTCTAAAAAATTGTTTGAGAGGATTTATTACCATACTCATCTTATCTATTAAATATATCACTTTGGAACTATTATAATTCGAAAATAGTTTTATAATAAAAATAATATTTCAAGACTTTCCTAAAGTGACCCTCTTTCCTCTTATAAAAGGCCACCACCTCTACCAACTTACTAACACCTTTCAAGACCCTTGAATCATCAAAATTATAGTCAAATAGTCTCCAAAAATCCCTAAATTCTTCCTAGTTTCCACACTTTGGGAATAAATCCATAATATGGAGACATTTTGTGCAAATCAAAAGGAGATACTCGAAAAGAGGTAATTGTTTTATCACCTCTTTCAAAATTCTTTTCTTATTCTACTTCCTCATCTTATGTTTCTTACATACTGAAGTAATAAATACCTTATATAATACATTTTGAGATATTATTATAATTATTGGAAAACCTTATACCTCCTTTTACCTATCCTACGAATAACAATATCACCATGCGTGCATACGTACGACTTACCGTCTCCACACTATGGTATAATTTTTTATTCAACAATACTTTATTTGGTTGGGTATAATGATGATTATAATGGATTTAAATAATAAATATAACATTATAATTATTCTATATAATTAATATATTATCAAATTCCATGTCATTTAACCATTAAGTGAATGATATTGTCTCTTGTGTGTACGCACGACCTATCATCTCTACGACGTGATGAGATTCATTATCCGCGTTAACCATTCAAGAATGATTATAAAGTATATATATTAAATAAGCAAGAAATATATGACATAATAATTCTACTAGATTTATTTTTGTATATATATGTATATATATCTGTGTGTGTGTCATTTACTTGCTTTCATTTAATTCAAAAAGGAAATAGAAGCACCTACCGTCTCTATGAACGGTGTATCCCATTTCATTTTACTATATATTATATATATTTATATTTTCAATATATATAATATATAAATCTTTTTACCATGATCTAATTAATACAATCAATAATAAAAAGTCAAAACACATGTGATAAAGAAAGTGATTAATACCCGAAATATTGCATTAACATGGAATTGTTAATAAATGAGTAAAATAAAGTCATAAACCAATCATATATGATATCATAAAAATGACTATGATTTAGGATTAAATCAATAAAATTATTTAAATCACTATACAGGAGGTTTGTATACATACGAAGCATATTGGACCTAAGTTAAGGGATAATTTTGTTATCTCATTATTATCTGAGATTGTTTATCCTTAAGTATTTACTGGGGTATATTTGTCATCTACATCCATGTTTCCTGAATATATAATATTGTTTATATTATTCTAATATTTTTTAAAGTCAATTTTACCCATTTGTGAAATTTTATTAAATATTTTGGAAGGAATATTTCTTTTATTTTCCATATGAGGTACTTTTTGACTTTTCTGACAAGAGTACAAGAGGAATGTTTTTTTAACTTATATAATATGAACAGATTTTTATGTCTTCATAATACCTTATTTCAATGAAACTTCCACTATATTATTTCAATTATATTTTCAACTAAATTCTTTTCTTTTAAAATTTCACAGAATTTTGAGGAAAGAAAGCATTTTTGAAGAATAAAGGATATTTTCCTCAAGAATTAACTTCAAGTGTTTTATCAAAATTATTTCCATCTAAGATGAAGCTCTTTAAATAGGGTTATTTTTATATCCCTATTATTACTATGATTTTATTATGCTAATTATGGAATGATATTTTATATGGATAATTTTATGATGGAATGATGTTTAAGAAACCCATTTTATTTCTTGGGTTATGCTATGATATATGATTTATGTTTGTTTTGTAGAACATGTAAGAATGATTTCATTATGAGATGGGTGGGACCTATATCTCCCTCCAATGAATTTTGGTAAAGATTTATTTCTCATGAGATAGAAAATAATATAATGACATGTAAATATGATTTAAGGCTGGAACAGAAAGTAAATTTGGTTCAGTAATTCATGGATGGAGCGACAAGTAAATCTAGTTCAGTAATACCTAATTAGAATGGAAATCAAATCTGGTTCAGTAATACATGGCTGGAACAGCAAGTAAACCCAGTTTAGTAAGGGAATTTGTCCACTATGATGTTCTTGGTTGCAATTCCTTGTCTTCTATGGAAATCATATTATGTTCTTATTTGTTTTCCACAATTCCATGTTTTATGACAAAGTTATTTTTTCATAGTTAATGTTCCTTTATGATCAATGCCTTATGTACTTCCAAGATTTATTACATGACTCAAGATTTTGATATTTAAACTTTATGTTCATGTTTTTACATTCTTAGTTTTATGTTTTTTTAATGTTCCATGTGTTTACCCTTACTGAGAATTTTAGGTCACCCTTTTTATGTTTTATTTTCCCCTAGGATATAAAGAAAGTTTTTAGGTTGTAAAAAAATGGGGGATGATCTTTATAGGAGATATTGAAGATCTTTCAGCATGTTAGAAGATTATATTACAAGTTTCAAAGACACTAAAATAATATGGTCTTTGGGCATATATATTTTTAATGTATTATGTATTCCTCAAAAGAAATGTAATGAACATGTACACGAATATTGGGTCATTAGAGTTGGTATTAAATCGAATGTTTAGTCAACCTTTGGAAACCAGGATTCAAAAACATTAGTGAGATCCCTATAGATATTTATAAGGATATTTATATGGATTTCTTAAGGATAATTCAAGTATAGGTTACAATACTAGAGTTTTTGTGATAATAATTAATAACCTGGGACTAAAACTAATATATCATAGATTGAAATATTATACGTAATTTACCTTACATATTTATTTTTAATCTCTGATATGTATTTCTCACTCTTTTATTTATGAAATTAGTCAATAGCCAGAAATACATAGAACATGGTTAACCATTGAATGTTTCAAATGTGGAAATTTTGGGAATAATGAAGATATATTTCCTAATTGTAAATATCATGAAGAGAATTAGGATGATGGTATGAGTATTAGTCATACTATAGAGGATAAAGAAATTATAAATGACATGTCAAAGGTATGTGATGTGCTTCTATAATTTTTTACATTAAACCAAAGAATATTAAGGTTAATAAATCTTAATAAATGATTCATATTTTAGGAAAGAAAATGCTGATAGATCCGGAGTAATGGTTTGAGAATAAATTTGGATAGTTTAGGTGTATATATTTCATATTTCAAAGATTATTCTATATGAATCATGAAATATATAAGTTTTTTCAATATAATTTTTTAATTAAGGATTGGAAAGAATATATTTAATAGTTATAAGGAGAACATAAAAGTGATTTAAGGGTAAGGTGATATACTTGGATAACACATGACTAAGGGGAATATAACCCTTAATATGTCCCTTATGTTAAGATAATGATGATTGGATAAAGATTTGTTGGATTTGAATAAGTAAATTGGATGATGCTAGTTTCTTGAGATCAAATTATTGAGATATTGACAAGAGGTTTATGCTATCATGGATGAAGTATACATCTTTTTGGGACTTAAGGAATATATCCAATATGTTTTTGAATAAGGAAACATGCATGTTTTCAATAAGGATATCTGATAATTCAGGTTGTTACTGGGACTCAAGAGAATACATGATGAAGGTGTTCACATTTTTGAAATGTGACCAACTAGAGATATCTTATGATATATGAGGGATAAATGTTAAGATGTGTGTGTAAACATTTTTCTATAGTTTTGGATTTTTATCTTTCAGAAGTATTGTAAGGTTAACAAATTTTTGTAAAGTTTAAACATCGGATGAAGTTTGTTAGAATAGAGTATTATCTCACCATATATGGACTTATGCATGTTTGATAACATGTGATAACATATTTTCAATAATGATTGCTAGAATGACCTATCATTCAATTTATGGATTGCATGATCTACTAAAACTTTAATAATGAAAAAATCAACTTCATTTCTTTGAATAAGAGATGATGTGGAAATGGTTCAAGGCATAAACAACGGTGATATTGTTCTAAAATCCAGTAAGTATTTATTCTCATGAAAATTTCTTCAACATTAGGGAAAGGATATTGAAAACCAAAAAATTTATCTTAGTACCTTCATATCTAATGAATCATATGGTCCCTCAAATCATTATAGGTTTGTGCCTTTCTAGTTGCTAACTTTTTCCAAACCTTTTTCTCCATCAGTATCCACCAGAACATGATGGTTAGATTTTTATTCCATATCCATGGTTTCACTTCCCACCTATGTTCTCCAATACGGTATCCGAGTGATGAGTTACTTTGGGTAACCGTAATGTTTCTAAATTTCCTTTTTAAAATGAAGTTTTAGTATTCCTTTTTATGATGTGGGTTTCCATGAATGAAACTTTCAAGTAGTAAACCTTTTATGACACCAATAAATTTTGAGGGAGAAATTAAATTTAAGGGGGGTATAATGTAACATCGTGAGTTTTAATGGACCATTCTTTTCAAATAAATTAAAATATTCATTTATATCTTGCAATAAACTAATTAAAACATTCTTTTTACACTAAACTGACTTGTCGTATGTTACACGCAACACCGAGTTGGTGTACGATACACGAAACAATGAGTGTTGATTTTATTAAATGTATAAAATAACTATGTCTAGATTATGTTATAAATAACACCAAATGAATATTTCACTACACGTAACACTTACTTGGATAGTGTTACATGCAAGAGCGGACTTCCTCGATAGCATGTGTTGTACGAAATACCGAGTTTCACTAAACAACGATATATTACTAAAATATTATAATATAATGGGATATTAACTATATGTTATGAATAGTATTGACCACATTTTTAATTTTAAATAACATTAACATTCAACTTATTTATTTTCTATACATGATATAATAACAAATTCAATTTTCCAAATTAAAGAATTATTCTTCAAAAAATGCAGTTCTGCCACCTTTTGATGGCACACCCTTTTTAAATATAGTTTTTAACACTTTTACATATTATATTTGACAAAATAAACTTATTATTTTGAATATGGACATAAAAATTTACGTTGGTTGAATTTATGATATTTTTTTAACAAAATTCATATTTTAACGAATATTGAAAAATAATGCATTTTTATTCAAAACAATCTTTTCATATACTTTATTTATATACTTAGATTATATTTTTAACTAGTTTTAAAGTTTAATTGGATTATTTTTTTTATCATTTAATGAAATTTTGTTCATTGGAATTAATTTTACATTTAAATTGGACATAAACACATGTCAATATTTTGATAGTTTTTCCTTCTTAAAAACCCATTTTCTAGTTTTGACAATAGGAAATAATTTTAAATTAACTTCTTCTAATTCTGTGTTTTTAATTTAGAAAAAAGGATTCCATATTTTTAATCATAAGGTACAAATTTCCTAAATAGGTTCCTTTTATTTTTTGTCATTATTAATAGTTACTTCAGTAATTATTTTTATTTACCATGGTTAAAGTGTAATTCAGGTAAATAAGGTAAAATAATAATATTATAATAATGTAAAACTGCCCTAAAACATGTACTAATCCTATTTAATGAGTCATGGGTGACCAAAACAATCCTTATGACGAAATTTGGCATTTTAGAACCACTTGGGTGTGAAAATGATAGGTTATAATAATTTATTTAAAGGGAAATATAACATAAACATGTATCTTTTACTAAAAGAATTTTATTTTGGATTATATAAATGATATATTGGACTATAAGTAATTATTAGAAAGATAAAAATATTTCATCTATCATGTTATTTTATTTATAATTTTTATACATTAAATAAATAAATTTATTAATGATATAATGATGATGTGGTTATTACATTATTAATGAAATATTCAAATAAATTATATTATAAGTATTAAAATAAATGTAATTTGAACCTTTTGATTCCATACAATAATAATTTTGAAGAAATTGAAATTTTTGGGATGCATTAATGACTTTTTTAAGGAACCAAGTTCTTATGTCTTTAACAAAAAACAGTTACTAAATAGTGTCAAAATTGATATAAATGAATTTTTAAAACAAATACTATTTTATTAAATGATATAATAGTCCTAAAAATATATTATTACTAAAAATGACTTATATAATGTTATAAATATTATTAAGTATCTACTTTAGGTTCACTTGGAATTTTATAGTATCTATAGTAACCATATATTATGAAAATACGATAAGACATGGTAAGAGTTAATGTTTTTAAATGAGGGTTAAAGCTAAAAGATAAGGTTACTTTTGTGACCTAAACTTTTCTAAAACCTATTGGTTGAGAGGATTTATAACTATAATCATCTTATCCTCTAAATTTATCACTTGGGAAAAATTATAATTCGAAAATCATTTTATAATAAAATAATATTTCAACACTTGCCTAAAGTGACCCTCCTTCCTCTTATAAATGGATGCCACCTCTACCCACTTAAATAGACCTTTCAAGGCCCTTTTTATAGCATCCCATCTTTTTATAACATAATTTTCATTCCATTACATGGAACTGAGGATCTTTAAGGTTTAGTGTCTTGGAAAAAAGGAACATAAAACATGAAACAAAAAAAAATATTCTTCTTAAACACTTGAAAGGCTTCTCCTCATGTTCACCCTAGGCTTATTACTGCATCTCATAACCTGGGGACATACATCAAAAAAAAGGGTGAGCAGAAGGACCAGCAAGGGAAACAAGTGAAACATTTTACATATGAACTTGAGATACATCAATAAAGTCATGAAAAGAACTTTAAGGCATGAAAATGGAATCATGAGTCATATCATAATAAAAATAAAACTTTTTCATAACTTGAAGATGTGGCTACATCATTTAACATAGACAATCATGAACATATCACCAAGGTCCATCCCCAAGGTGTCATTTGAAAATTACCAAGGTTATTCACCAAGGTATCGTGAAAATTGTAATCTCTAGTGGTTACATCATTACCCAATGCAATGGGGCGCTATCAGGGCGCACCCTTAAATTGTAATCTCTAGTGGTTACATCATTACCCAATGCATTGGAGCACTATCAGGGCGCACCCTTAAATTTTCCTTTATTATCATGTGATCCACATATATCATCATCAAACATTTCATAAATAACCCACATAGCATAAAAAAATGGGTTTCATTCCATAATCATAACGTTTTAAAAACTGCTTTAAAGACATGATCTTTATGTCACTTTAAACCCATGGAAAGGGAAAGAGGGTTTCATGTATGTAAATACCAGAATTTAAAATAGAACATTTCGATATATATGTGAATACACCTGTATAAATAAGAGCTTTGAGTATTCACTTTATAACATAAAATAATTTTTAGAAAAGAGAGAGAGGCACTTTGAGACGAAAATTCTGCAGCATAACGGCTATGTTACAAGGTTTTAGAAAACATTGAGAAGAGAGGGAACATGGGTCAAACATTCATAAATGACCCATCAATTAGTAGAGGGAAAAAATATAAGATATTTAAGAACATGGTAATGAAATTTGAAAATATACCATATGAAATGAAGAACATGAAAGGAAGAAAAAAAATAATATTTTTCTTGTGAGAATTCGGCAGCCTAACGGCGTCACTTAAACTTCAACAAAATTGAATTGACAAGGTCAAATAGGGTCTCTCATCATATGAAAATAAGAGTCCAGTATGATATATATAGATATCATACCCCAACATAATAGAAAGAAACTTGAAATAATTGACATGAAAGTAGAACTTCAAAACGAGAAGGGTGAAGAACCACTTAAAAATTCGGCAGCCTAACGGCGCCACTTAAAACGTCAAAGTGCTGAATTTAAGAGATCAAATGGGGTCTCTCATAATATGATCATAAAAGATAAGTATGATAAATTTATAGATCAAACCCCAACATAATAAAAAGGAACTTTAAATAACTGACATGAAAGTAGAACTTCAAAACGAGAATGGTGAAGAACCACTTAAAAATTCGGCAGCCTAACGGTGCCACTTAAAACTTAAAAGTTCTGAATTGAAGAGATCAAATGGGGTATCTCATCATATGATCATAAAATATCAGTATGATAAATTTAGAGATCATACCCCAACATAATAAAAAGGAACTTGAAAGAATTGACATGAAAGTAGAACTTCAAAACGAGAATGGTGAAGAACCACTTCAAAAATCGGCAGCCTAACGGCGCCACTTAAAACTTCAAAGTGCTGAATTGAAGAGATCAAATGGGGTCTCTAATCATATGATCATAAAAGATCAGTATGATAAATTTAGAGATCATACCCCAACATAATAAATAGTAACTTGAAAGACTTGACATGAAAGTATAACTTTGAAAAAGAGAAGGGTGAAAGAATCCCTCAAAAATTCGGCAGCCTAACGGCGCCACTTAAAACTTCAAAATGCTGAATTGAAGAGATAAAATGGGGTCTCTCATCATATGATCATAAAAGATCAGTATGATAAATTTAGAGATCATACCCCAACATGATAAAAAGGAACTTGAAATACTTTACATGAAAATAGATCTTGAAAAATTAGAAGGGAGAAAGAATCCGTTACAAAAATTTCGGCAGCCTAACGGCGCCACTTAAAACATCATAAAACGAAATAATGAGAGTAAGAGGTGATATCTCATTATATGAACATAAAAATGGCAGTAAGAGGAGTATAAAGGAACATCCTCCAACATAATAACATGGAGCATAAAAGGAATGACATAAAAGAGATCACTTGAAAAGAAAGAGAGGGGTCGGATCCCTTACCTTAAAACGTAACTCTTAAAACTCAATGGTTTGGACCTTGAGGGCTTGGGGGCACCTTGGTAGGACTCCTTGGGAGGTAAGGAGACCATAACTTCTTTGGGGGAGAGTGGGGAGTCGAATGGATGAGAGGATGGCTTGGTATTTATAGGGAAAGTGAGGGGACAAGGCATTAATGGCCAAGGGACACCTCATTAGTGGTTTTGGAAAAACCATGGGCTTGACCATGGTATTTTCCCATGGTATTGGCCACTTGGTACACCTCATACCTTATATTACTATTCATAAGTCGAACATATTGATTAAATACTTAATACATCATTTAATGATGTCATTAAACACTCGTAACTTAAAAACTGTATTTTCACTATTCATCGAAAATTCAACTTTCTCAGAATAGTCCCAAAATTTCACCTTAACGAAATATCAATGCTCTGATTTCAAAAATGAAATCCATTTTATAAAAATAATTTTCTAAATATTTTTAATTAAATTTTTAATTAAAAACACTACTCATTGAAAATTTATTTTTTTTCAGAAAAATCCCCAAAAATTACCTTAACATAATATCGATTCTCTGAGTTCAAAAATGAAGTCCATTTTATAAAAATAATTTTATATATATTTTTAACTAAAATTTTAATTAAAAAAGACTATTCATACGAAAAAACTAATACTTGAATAATAATTTATGAAACCATTATTTAACCATTTTATTGAATCACATTACATAATCAAAGTGACTAGATTATTTTAATACTTTCTTTAAGTGAGATTACTAATACATTTGGACACATTATTAATCCTAATCATAAAATCATTATTCATAATTTTCTATTCATCAAAAATCTAGTTGATCTTATTAGACTCTAAATTTCGTACTGAACATAATTATAGAAGACCATTTTTTGAAAATCATTACACATTTTTAATTATTAAGGGTTTACATAAACATATTTAAAATATCCTTTTTCTAAAATTCATCAAAAATATGCATACTATTTTTATCCGGTCATTTGAAAATTCATAAAAGAAATCAAAATTTTTATTTAAAATAAAGGATTACATAAGACAGTTATGTTCTCCTTACATAGCCCCTTATCACACCAGCATAGGACCTAAGTGTAAGGTGTTCTAAGGTGAGATAATCTGAGGGAGGCTCGGATAACATCGCACGAGTAGTAATTTCTATCAGTTTGAACTTCTCGCGAAGGCGATCCCATTCTAGCTTTATACGATGAGGTTCATCTTGGGTTTGGTCCAGAACAAAGCCCAGTGGTGCTACCTCCTTCCAAAGTTCTATTAGATGGGCTTCGATCGGTCCAAGACTACTGGGTGAGGCCATCGAATCTTCTTTCTATATTAATTAGACAAGATTTCTTGTATTTAGAGACAATAGTCAAAACGTTTAGTTTCCAGCAGTCATATTGACCAATGGTCAAATAACAGTCAAAACCCAACAGTCTCATTTTAATTATACTAATGTTATCAAATGAAACATTTTTTTTGAGTATAAAAAAAATAAAATAACACATAAAATTAGGAAACAAAATGTATTTAAAATTTTGGGTCGTTACAATCTTCCCCCCTTAAGAAATTGCGTCCTCGCAATTTTTTAAAATTGGGTTTTGAAATTTCATTGAAAGTCCCACATCGGAAAAGGAGTCAGTAAAACTATTACTTTAAAAGAAAGAAAGGGAAGTACAAAGTTCACCCGAGTTAACCCACACTAGGATTCCATGTAGGAAAACATGGACATGGAGGAGAAAACCAGGGGTCAAGTTCTGAGGGAGAGTGATAGATAACATGATTAGGAGAAAGTTAACCATATGAAAATCCCAAACGTATGATGTGTGTAAACGGTCTTTGATTACCTAGTAGGAAACGTAAACCAACAACATTTTTGTTTTACGTTTCTTTTAATAATTTTGAGGAATTCATTTACTACATAGAACAAAAACATAAGAAAATATACCTACCTTCAAGTAGAGTTTCATCCTTTAATAAGTACCTACCAACACTAATCTTTTCTCCAAATGATGAGACTTCAAAAACACTTGGTCTCATAAAATCACAAGAATCATCTTCTAGAGAATCACATAATCTACAAAAGATTAAATATATATTTCTTCTATCTTTAAACATTATCCCAAAAATAGAAAGGTTAAGGTAAAACAACTCTTCAAAAAGAAATAATCCCATAGGAATGGAAACTACTTTTAAATCTCCAAAGTTCCATGGTACTACCCAAAGTTCATCATAGACCATTCCATAAATAACGGTCCTTAAAATTCCTCAAAATAAACCAAACTAAGATTGAAACCCAAATACAAGAAGGATTTGATAACATATTCTTCCAAAACAACTTCATTGTTCATCTCCAGACAACATTAATCACTCCTAACATCTTATAACAAAAGTAGCTAACCTAAACATATTTTACCCAAGATAGGTTAATCATTCCCATAAGTAACCTAAATTACTATAATTCCACCTTAAATTCATCAATTCTTTAAAATATAAGTCAAACTTACTCCTTAATGAAAATACTATAGTAATCTATTTACCTCGATCATATAGGGTCCCCAAAATAGTGAACGTCTTCCAAAATAATAATCATCTTTTAATCCCCTAATCATCTATGTCATATTAATACTAAAATTATCGCATTTCCTATCACATTGGTTATTGGTACACGTTATTCCATTTCCCACCATTAACTAATAAGAGAAAGTATAATTAGAGGCTTAAATACTTAACCAATAATCATGAAAAGGAACTTAAAGAATATAAGGATAACTTGTAGAAGAAAAGTATACCCTAACTTGTGATCCCCTAGGTTCCCATATAGGTTATCCATGATCATATATTCTTATGTGAATCTTTATTTTATTTTATCTTTGTTCCTTTAATAATGGTTCATACCAAGCTTATGAATTTACCAAAGCATATCCCCTGGGAGTGTCGTAACCAAGAGTGCAGCAAGGCCCGTTGTCGTGTACCAGTTCCCGTTCGAGTCTAACTCAAAGCGGTGTTTTCGGGTTTTACCCCTATGTACATCTGTGCCAGAGCCACCTCTACCTGCTCGTATCTAGACAGGGATGTATTTTCTTGGCAACCCCTTACTCAATACTCACCAAAATACCAGGAAGATTTTCTATATTTAAACTTTTCTATAGGGTTCTTCCTAGAGTTTTCATATCCTAATTTCCACAAATAACTAAACCATCCTTTGATACCAACTATAGCATCCCGTCTTTTTATAACATAACTTTAATTCCATTACACGGAACTGAGGATCTTTAAGTTTTAGTGTCTTGGAAACAAGGAACATAAAACATGAAACAAAAAAATATTCTTCTTAAATACTTGAAAGGCTTCTCCTCATGTTCACCCTAGGCTTATTACTGCATCTCATAACCTGGGGACATACATCAAAAAAAGAGGGTGAGCAGAAGGCCCAGCAAGGGAAACAAGTGAAACATTTTACATATGAACTTGAGATACATCAATAAAGTCATGAAAAGAACTTTAAGGCATGAAAATGGAATCATGAGGCATATCATAATAAAAATAAAACTTTTCCATAACTTGAAGATGTGGCTACATCATTTAACATAGACAATAATGAACATATCACCAAGGTCCATCCCTAAGGTGTAATTTGAAAATTACCAAGGTTATTCACCAAGGTATCGTGAAAATTGTAATCTCTAGTGGTTACATCATTACCCAATGCAATGGGGTGCTATCAGGGCGCACCCTTAAATTGTAATCTCTAGTGGTTACATCATTACCCAATGCATTGGAGCGCTATCAGGGCGCACCCTTAAATTTGCCTTTATTATATTGTGAGCCACATATATCATCATCAAAAATTTCATAAATAACCCACATAGCATAAAAAAATGGGTTTCATTCCATAATCATAACGTTTTAAAAACTGCTTTAAAGACATGATCTTTATGTCACTTTAAACCCATGGAAAGGGAAAGAGGGTTTCATGTATGTAAATCCCAGAATTTAAAATAGAAAATTTTGATATATATGTTAATACCCCTGTAGAAATAAGAGCTTTGAGTATTCACTTTATAACAGAAAATAATTTTTAGAAAAGAGAGAGAGGCACTTTGAGACGAAAATTCTGCAGCATAATGGCTATGTTACAAGGCTTTAGAAAACATTGAGAAGAGAGGGGACATGGGTCAAACATTCATAAATGACCCATCAATCAGTAGAGGGACAAAATATAAGGGATTTAAGAACATGGTAATTAAATTTGAAAATATACCATATGAAATGAAGAACATGAAAGGAAGAAAAACAATAAGATTTTTCTTGTGAAAATTCGGCAGCCTTACGGCGTAACTTAAACTTCAACAAAATTGAATTGACAAGGTCAAATAGGGTCTCTAATAATATGAACATAAGAGTCCATTATGATAGATATAGATATCATAACCCAACATAATAGAAAGTAACTTGAAATAATTGACATGAAAGTAGAACTTCAAAACCAGAAGGGTGAAGAACCACTTAAAAATTCGGCAGCCTAACGGTGCAACTTAAAACTTCAAAGTGCTGAATTGAAGAGATCAAATGGGGTCTCTCATAATATGATCATAAAAGATAATTATGATAAATTTAGAGATCATACCCCAACATAAAAAAAAGAAACTTGAAATTACTGACATGAAAGTAGAACTTCAAAACGAGAATGGTGAAGAACCACTTCAAAATTCGGTAGCCTAACGGCGCCACTTAAAACTTCAAAGTGTTGAATTGAAGAGATCAAATGGGTTATCTAATCATATGATCATAAAATATCAGTATGAAAAATTTATAGATCATACCCCAACATAATAAAAAGGAACTTGAAATAATTGACATGAAAGTAGAACTTCAAAACGAGAATGGTGAAGAACCACTTAAAAATTCAGCAGCCTAACGGCGCCACTTAAAACATCAAAGTGCTGAATTGAAGAGATCAAATGGGGTCTCTCATCATATGATCATAAAATATCAGAATGATAAATTTATAGATCATACCCCAACATAATAAAAAGTAACTTGAAATACTTGACATGAAAGTAGAACTTTGAAAAAGAGAAGGGTGAAAGAATCCCTCAAAAATTCGGCAGCCTAACGGCGCCACTTAAAACTTCAAAATGCTGAATTGAAGAGATAAAATGGGGTCTCACATCATATGATCATAAAAGATCAGTATGATAAATTTATAGATCATACCCCAACATGATAAAAAGGAACTTGAAATACTTTACATGAAAATAGATCTTGAAAAATGAGAAGGGAGAAAGAATCTGTTACAAAAATTTCGATAGCCTAACGGCGCCACTTAAAACTTCATAAAACGAAATAATGAGAGTAATAGGGGATATCTCATTATATGAACATAAAAAGGGCAGTAAGAGGAGTATAAAAGAACATCCTCCAACATAAGAACATGGAGCATAAAAGGAATGACATAAAAGAGATCACTTGAAAAGAAAGAGAGGGGTCGGATCCCTTATCGTAAAACGTAACTCTTAAAACTCAAAGGTTTGGACCTTGAGGGCTTGGGGAAACCTTGGGAGGACTCCTTGGGAGGTAAGGAGACCAGAACTTTGTTGGGGGAGAGTGGGGAGTCGAATGGATGAGAGGATGGCTTGGTATTTATAGGGAAAGTGAGGGGACAAGGCATTAATGGCCAAGGGACATCTCATTAGTGGTTTTGGAAAAACCATGGGCTTTCCCTTGGTATTTGCCCAGGGTATTGGACACTTGGGACACCTCATACCTTATCTTACTATTCATAAGTTGACCATATTTATTACATACTTAATACATCATTTAATGATGTCATTAAACACTCGTAACTTAAAAACTGTATTTTCACTATTCATCGAAAATTCAACTTTCTCAGAATAGTCCCAAAATTTCACCTTAACCAAATATCAATGCTCTGATTTCAAAAATGAAATCCATTTTATAAAAATAATTTTCTAAATATTTTTAATTAAATTTTTAATTAAAACACTATTCATTGAAAATTTATTTTTTTCAGAAAAATACCCAAAAATTACCTTAACATAATATCAATTCTCTGAGTTCAAAAATAAAGTCCATTTTATAAAAATAATTTTCTAAATATTTTTAATTAAAATTTTAATTAAAAACACTATTCATCTGAAAAAACTAATACTTGAATAATAATTAATGAAACCGTTATTTAACCATTTTATTGAATCACATTACTTAATCAAAGTGCCTAGATTATTTTAATACTTTCTTTAAGTGAGATTACTAATCCATTTGGACACATTATTAATCCTAATCATAAAATCACTATTCATAATTTATTATTCATCAAAAATCAAGTTGATCTTATTAGAATCTAAATTTCGTACTGAACATAATTGTAGAAGACCATTTTTTGAAAATCATTACACATTTTTAATTATTTAGGGTTTACATAAACATATTTAAAATATCCTTTTTCTAAAACTCATCAAAAATATGCATAATATATTTATCCGGTCATTTGAAAATTCATAAAAGAAATCAAAATTTTTATTTAAAAAAAAGGATTACACAAGACATTTACGTTCTCCTTACATAGCCCCTTATCACACCAGCATAGGACCTAAGTGTAAGGTGTGATAAGGTGAGAGAATCCGGGGGAGGCTCGGCCAACATCGCACGAGTAGTAATTTCTATCAGTTTGAACTTCTCGCGAAGGCGATCCTGTTATAGCTTTATACGATGAAGTTCAGCTTGGGTTTGGTCCAGAGCAAAGCCCAATGGTGCTACCTCCTTCCCAAGTTCTGTTAGATGGGCTTCGATCGGTCCAAGACTACTGGGTGAGGCCATCGAATCTTCTTTCTATATTAATTAACCAAGATTTCTTGTATTTAGAGACAATAGTCAAAACGTTTAGTTTCCAGTGGTCATATTGACCAATGGTCAAATAACAGTCAAAACCCAACAGTCTCATTTTAATTATACTCATGTTATCAAATGAAACATTTTTGTTGAGTATAAAAATAAAATAAAATAACACATAAAATTAGGAAACAATATTTATTTAAAATTTCGGGTCGTTACACTTTTATCATAAAAATTATTCTCAAATAAGCTCCCAAAATCATTCCCTTCCCCCTATAGGCCACACTTTGGGGAAAATGCCTTCCTAGGGTGACCTTTTGTGAAAATCAAAAAGAGATACTCAAAAAGAGGTGATTGTTTTATCACCTCTTTCAAAATTATTTTCTTCTTATACTTCCTATTATTATATTTTTTCCATACTAAATTAATAATTACAATATATTATACATTCTTATATATTATTATAATAACGGTAAAACATTATATCTCCTTTTATCCATCCTACAAATAACAATATCACCATGTGTGCGTATATATGGCTTACCGTATCCATGTCGTCGTGCAATTTATTATTCAAAAATAAATAATTTGGATGGGTATAATGATGAGAATAATGGATTTAAATAATTATTATAACATGATAATTATTCTTTATAATTATTTTTTCATCCAATTCCATATCATTTAACAATTAAGTGAATGATATTATCGCTCGTGCGTACGTACAACCTATCATCTCCACGACGCGATGAGATTCATTATCCATGTTAACCATTCAAGAATTATTATAAATTATATGTAATAGATAAGTATTAAATATATTAAATAATAATTATACTATATTTATGTATATATATATATATTTCATTTACTTTCTTCCATTC
The DNA here is from genome assembly GCA_963277665.1 of Viscum album. Lineage (NCBI taxonomy): Eukaryota > Viridiplantae > Streptophyta > Magnoliopsida > Santalales > Viscaceae > Viscum > Viscum album. The sequence goes on from OY728122.1 coordinate 1,713,572,619, forward strand.
AATTCAATAATGAAACCGAAATAGTGTTCTTGCGTACGTACGGTCTACCGTCTCCATGAATGGTGTATTTCATTTCATTTATATATATTATATATATTTATATTATTAATATATATGATATATAAATTATGTTATCATGATCTATTTAATAAAATCCTGAATAAAAAGTCAAAATACATGTGATAAAGAAAGCAATTAATACCTGAAACATTGCATTAACTTGGAATTATTAATAAATGAGTAATACAAAGTCATAAAACAATAATATATGATATCATAAAAATTACTATGATTCTATAATAAATCAATAACATTATTTAAATAATTATACAAGAGTTTTAGATACATACGAATCATTTCAGACCTAAGGTAAGGGATAATTTTTCAATCTCATTATTATCCAAGATTGTTTATCTGTAAGTATTTACTGTGGTATATTTATCATCCACATCCAAATTTCCTAAATATATAATATTATTTCTCTTCTTATACAATTGTTTAAAGTCAATTTTACCCATTGCTGAAGTTTTATTAAATGTTATGGAAGTAATATTTTTTTTCCATACGAGGTACTTTTTGACTTTTCTGACAAGAGTACGAGAAGAATGTTTTTTTAACTTATATGGAATGACTGGATTTTTTCATCTTCATAGAACCTTATATCCATGAAAATTACACTATAATATTTCATGTTTATTTTCAACTAAATTATTTTCTTTTAAAATTGTGTGGAATTTTGAGGAAAGAAAATGGTTTTGAATAAGAATGGATATTTTCCTCAAAAATTGATTTCAAGTGTTTTATTAAAATTATTTTCCATCAAAGATGACACTCTTTAAATAGGGTTATGTTTCTGGCCCTATTATAACTACAAATTTATTATATTAATGATGAAATGATATTTTATATTGATTATGTTATGATGGAATTATATTTAAGAAACCATTTTATTTCTTAGGTTATGTTATGATAAATGATTGATTTTTTTATGGAACATGTAAGAATGATTTAATTATGAGATGAGTGGGACCTATATATCCCTCAAATTAATTGGGTAAATATTTATATCTCATTAGATATAAATGACTAGAATAGAATGTAAATTTAGTTCATTAATACAGGGTTGGAATGACAAGTAAATCTGGTTTAGTAATGAATGGTTGGAACAGAAAGTAAATCTGGTTCAGTAATACATGGTTTTATGAGAAAAAATATATGATTCAGTGATACATGGCAAGAATGGAAAGTAAACCTGGTTCAGTAATATACTTTATCCACTATTATGGTCTTGACACCAATGTCTTGGATACTATGGAAATCATATTATGTGCTTATTTATTTTCCATAATTCCATGTTTTATACCAATGATATTTTGTAATGGTTAATGTTCCTTTATGATCAATGCCTTATATAATTTGAAGATTTATTTCATGAATCAAGATTTTGATATCTAAACTTTATGTTCATTTTTTACATTCTTATGTTTATAATTTGTTATATGTTCTCCATGTTTACCCTTAATGATCATTTTAGCTCACCCTTTTTATGTTTTCTTTTCCCCAGGATATAAAGAAATGTTTTTGGTAGGAAAACAAAAGTAGAATATCTTTATAGGTGATTTTTAAGATCATTCACCAAGTTAGAATATTAGGTTCCATGTTTTAAAAGATACTAAAATAATACGGTCTTTGGGCGTATATTTGTGTAATGTATTATGTATTCTGCAAAATAAATGTAATTCCCATGTATATTATTCTTGGGTGGTTAGATTTATACCCTTGGGTGGAAATGGGATTAACCTAATGAATGTTGAACTAGAAAAATAAATAATTGGTTGTGGAGATCACATGTTATTGATTACTACAATGATAACGGTTTTCCTCTTTATTTTTTAGATAGTGTGTTATATATGATATTCTTATATATCATGATATTATGCTCATTTTAGAATACTTTTCCTGATGGAAAATGGTAATGAAAATAAATTTAGAATTAAATTATAATTAAGTGGATGAAGGATAAATAGGAATGTTTAATGAATCTGGTGGTTGTTTTAATTTTATAATGATCAATTTGATGTTATTATTCATGATTAGTTGAATGTGTGATTCCATGTGTTGATGGAATTTAATAAATATTGTTCATCATGTTGATTATTGTTGATGAAAAGAATTAGAGGCATGTTAATAAATTTTAATTCTACATGGTTGTTCAAATTTGAATATATACTAGGAATCATGTTTAAATTAAATTTTTAATCAATTTTATAGCTTGTTATAGCTTGATTCCTTAAGTTTTCTATAGTTAGAACCTATGAATAATAAATTAATTAATTCAAGAAGGAATAAAGCCTGGTTTTTTTATATAGATAATTGTTAGGGCCTGAGTTTTTCATCTACTAGAGAAGGTTGAGAGCCTTATGTTGGATCCATGAGAGCTCGTTTATGTATGAAGGATGGATGCCATATTTTAAGGCCTAGATTCCCCTTTTGGTTGTTCTTGTTTGATTCATACCTCATTTTTGATGTGATAGTTGATCATGGGATGGATGATGTGTTATGAGAATGGGATAGATAATGTGATATGGGGTGGGGAGTTCTGGATTATGTGGTCAAAGTCAACACCTTTGATGGAGAGATGCATTAGGATATGTAGGTGGGTGTTGAGGATGACACCAAATATAATATAATTGGTTAAATATGGGATTACTCATTTATTTTATAGTTCTAAATTATATCTGGACATGAATCTATTTAATGGAAAATGGATGGGTTACTTATTTCATCTTCATTCATTTCCCACTACTTGAGGCAACTGGATGTGCTTGGTTTTAGGTTTCCTCTCAGTGGTAGATTATGATTGTTTCATGAGAGTACCAGGATTATGGAATGATGTAATAATTTTTAATCAATTCTCAACCCACGGGGTTGGTAATGATGGAATTGAAATGTTGTAAAATTTTTAATCTTGGGAAACTATGGACTTGTTTTGGATTATTTCTGGAGGGCATGGACTTTACTATAATGGTTAAAGAAATTAAATTCAGAATAATTCCACTAGATAATTAATGGATAGTGAATAATTTAATGTAAATATAAATATTTAATGAATGGAATTTATTTAATGTATCACTTTATGTGATTTTATTCTTATTGGACATCTAGTCATAGGAGTGGTAGCTAGAAGATCGAGTGATGTTAGATGTAGTTATATATAGGACTTGGTTATACCAATAGTGTGGTTATGAGATATATTATATCTTTTATATTCCGTGATTTAATACGCTACCCCACCCATGTTTGTTAGGGAAATTGATACTGAGTGGAATCTTGGAGGGTGTTTTCCCCAACATCCCGGTGGGAGGATAGATGGTTAAATATTCCCTTTGGACCAGATCTCTTAACTTAGTAGTAACTTGTGATGTTAGGCATGATTTTTAGTTTTACCATATATATTTGTAGAGGGATATGATGGATTATAGTTTTTTCACACAAGTGTATCTATTAATATAGAATCCAAAGGATTATTATTGGTACGATGTGTATTGGTTGTGATGGATTGAGGTGCCTCACTTGGTGTATGAGATGTGATGGATTGAGGTATAAAACTCAATGTGTGATACACATCATACAAGTTTTAGTGTCTCTCAAAAACTACATGGTTACTATATGATGATGTGATATATGATAATGTAATGATGTGATGCACTAGGTTCATGTTTTTATGTATTTCCTAGGTGTTTAGAGGTTGGATTATTTTGGAGATAGATGGACGAGGATGTGTGACATTGGGGCAGAGCAGGAAACCAGTTGAGAAGTGGGAGTGGGGTACCCTTGATGTTTCACTATTGTATTATATGTTGTCATATATGCGATACATTGTGAGAATTATTCATGGTGATTCTAGGAACATAGTGTACATGTTTATGTGACAAGTTAGTTTCATTGTTGTTCATTGTTCTTTAATATTCATTATCTATAATTTTCACAAGAGGTTGCAGATAATATTATAATGAGTATACTATTATTCTCACCCCATGTATATATAAACTATTTTTAAGTCAGAAAGAGAAATTTGGGGATTGGGTTAGATAATACTTGCTCATGGTTTGGAAGGAGGTCTTTGGGCTTCATGGTCACTTCTGTCTTATCCTTTTTGGAACTTGTAGTTTCCCTTTAAGTTATTTTAGTATTTTATGGAATTTCATGTATAAAATTGATATTTCATCATATATATATATATATATATATATATATTAGATAGTGTCTATTGGAGTATCTATCGTATCTCTCTCATCCACATGTTCTCTTAGTGGGTAATTCCTCCAATATGTATGTTATTATACCCTCATTTTTAGTCACAATCATGGGGCCTATTGGATATGGGATTCAGGCAGTCACCATATCCCTTCTCTCATTACCAACATAAGAGGGGTACTCTTTGGGGTAGTGGGTCATGACATATAAGGTATTTACTTTCTAAAGGAAATAATTTTTTTCGAAATTTTACATTCGAAGAATAAATCAGTCTTATGAGTTATTTTGAAACACTAATATAATTTATAAATGAGTGAGCATTGATAATGAAATATATTTTTATTTATGTATATATTTCATAATTTGGTTACATATATTTTTACCCAAAAATTCTAGGGCTACATTTTAATGGTAATATGTTATTTTATAATTCATTTTTTTGACTATTTTGTGGGTCATAAGCTATTTAACACAATAAATTCTAAATTAAAAAATATATAATCTTTAATATTGGGGGTTTATATAAGATATCCACAATATTAGTGGTATATCATTATGATGTTTTGGTATCATTAGTGAATATATTTCTTTTTAGGTTTTATTCTGCAAAACTCCTTAACTACCTATTAAAGGGATAGTTATAATTGTCGTCACACACACAAATAGACATTCAAAATTAGAAAATTGGATTTACAAGTTTAATATCTCCAAATAAGAATGATAATCCGTGGAATTATTTGGATTCACCCAATATAATATTGTCCATTAGTATCAACAAGTCGATTAAAACAAGTAGATTTAATCATACAACTCACATTAAACCAAAATGCTTTATTGTGAAAAATGTGCTTCCTACATAGGTACAATGATATAAGAGATTTTAACAATATGAGTGTTTTCCAAAAAAAAATACTATGATCAAGTTTTCACTATGTTATATATCCTTCATTTTACCTTCTATTTGGGAAGGTTTCAGTATCTTCTTCTTCCTATAAAATTATCTTTCATTGATAATCAGTGAATATTTTCTTTTTAGTTAATATTATTATCCATTAATATTTTAACAACTCAAAAAATATTATATATTAATAATAATTAATTTCTTTCTTTAAACTTCAAAATTCAGGTAGATAATTATTTTTAACATCCCTTAAATTATTATTCTTATTCCCACTTATTTCAACTTATTTCATTTCACTGAAATGTATTTAACCTAGTTTTACATGTGACACTTTAGTAATAATCATGATGTGGTCGAATAGTTATCCTTAAAGATAACTACCTTCTTCATCCATCATGAGGCAACAAACTTCATAATAGAATAACCCATATTGAAACACAATTCCAATTTTTAATATTTTAATCAATGAAGATCATTATAGGTATAACCTAATTTAATTTTACTTAGAATAATTCATTTTGGACTTCCTTAGATTTTTCATTCATCATAAAAACTAACAATTTTATAAAGGATGTATCTCTTTTGTAGTTGTAAATGATATTTAGGAATTCACCAATCAAATTTACAAGGTAACATATGACTCTTAAGAAATTTAGTGAAGCTCCTCCCTTTTTCATATTCTCACTGGGTCCTAGAATAACTCTTACAAAGTTGGGAATGACTCTTCTGAAGTCATTTATGACTCTTCTAATCTCTGAATTGACTCTTCTGAAGTCCCAAAGACTCTTCTTAGATTATTAATTACATAATTAAAGTCTCAAAGACTCTTCTAAAGTGAATAATGACTCTTAAAAGGTTATAAAATGATCCTTATGAAGTTATTTAATCATCCATTTGAATCAAAAATGACTCTTATGAACTCATAAATGACTCTTATAAAGTGTTTAATTGCTCTAAAGAATTCGTTATTTTGTCATATTTTTAATATTTTTTTCTTTATATGACTCTTATTAATTAATTTATTACTCTTATAATGTATCCATACCTTTTACAAATCTCAATTATAAAGATAAAATGACACTTAAGAAGTTATGAGGCTTTAGAAAGATCTTAGACCAAAACTAATCCATTTCAAAAACACTTCCAAAATTCTCCATATCTCTTCCAATCGTATTCAAATAATTAAAAACCAAATAATATAATTCAACTCATATAAAAAATCAAATACCACTTGAGTTTGAATATTATTTCTATATTTATAATAAAAATAATGTAATAAATATATCCACTTCTTCTTTAGCATTTTATCACAAAAAATCTCATTGGATCTTAAAAACATCTCCAAAATATTTTCTTGGTCTTGAAAATATCATTATTTGTATTTTATTATAATTGAATAAATATAAATAAAATTAAAACATAATTTCCCTACAAATAAATCATTATTCAATAATTACAATACTACTTTTGTGAACTCAGTATAAGAAACAATTTTTTCCAAAATAATGACTTATATCCATTTCGTTGATCCCTTTGATACAACATTTGATTCCTCTAAAGACCAGATCTTATTTTCTCCACAACACCTTATCCTCTTTATAACAATATAAAAAATCAACTTTTATCATCCTTTAATATAATTTGATATAAACTAAGGATCAATACTTCTTTGTCATGAAAAATTATTCCTTGAAATCTATTTATCATGGTTCCTTCACACTTACTAACCAAAAACTGTTAAAATAGTTTATAGAGACTCATATAAAAATTATCTCACAAATTTCCCATTTTCTCTCTCTAAATACATTCTTACCCTAAATACGATATGTCTCCACAAATTGGTAAAACAAAAAAAAACTCTATATTTAACTCCTTAATGTTTTCTACCCCTTAATGAATACATTTAAGGGATAAAAAATATGTTTTCTTTTACCCATTTTATAATAATATCTAAATAAATAGTGAGATAGGGGGTGGAATCACAATAACTTATCCTTGAGAGGATTGAGGTTGAACTCATATAATTAACCTCAATCTTTAAAATGCATCTTTTGGTATTATTTTAGTTAAAATATATGTTATTTACTTATTTTTTGGAAAAAGAATAGCTTGAAAACATTATTCTCTGCAATGTCTTTAATGAATAGATATTTTATATCAATGTGATTTGTTAATTATAGATGAATAAAATTTCTTTATAAATTGAAAGGATTTTGATATCATAGACCATAGGGAGTGGAAACTTCACTTCCACCTTGATATATTCCAAATTAATCTTTATCAATATCAACTGGGTTGTGTCTTGAGTTATAGCCAAATATTATTCTTTATTAGTACTCAGGTTTATATAACATTGCTTCTTTGTGTTCCAACACACACACCTTTCACCAAAAAAGGGAAATATACCAGATTTAGACCTTCTATAATCAATATTTTCATCCAAAAATCATATGTATATCCAAATAGATTAAAATTTTCACTACTATCATACATTTATCCATTGCCATTTGTGCCATTTATATACCTGAGAATTCTTTTTCTTTCCATGAAATGAAAGTTTTTGTTTGCTTTGATATATGTAACATAATGTAACAACATGTACAATATATATTATAGATGCAATCAAGTATAAATAAAATTTAATATTCTTATTTAATTCCCTTGGGTGAACATATTTCCCTTTAACATCATTAGGTGGTTTTTTTCCTAGTGATATAGGATTAGAAAGAAGTTTTGAATCCTCCATTACAAACTTACATAAATTTTCCTAAGCATACATGTCTTGATAAATAAAGATGTGATTTTCTTCTTGAGAAACTTATAAATGAAAAAAATATCTTATTTCTCTATTAATTCAAACTTAAAAAAACTTATTCATTTGAAAACAAAACTCTTCACAATCTCCTTATTCATTTCTAAGAAAAATGTTATCATTTACGTAGACTATAATAATGAGTGATACCTCTTTGTCATTCATAATGTTGAGATTTATTTACACTCATTATTTATTTATCTTCAACATATTCAAGATGGTATCTAACTAATAATACCATGATATTATGGATTTTGTAATCCATATTGATCCCTCATTAACCAAAATACATATGATTAATATTTTCCAAGATATAAACCACAAGGTTTCTCAATAAATACTTCCTCTTATAATTATATATTATGAAAGGTAGAGTGGAAATCCATTTGAAAATATTGTATTTCATTTTTGTGTCAATAGAATGAAGTATTATTATGGTCTCTAGTTTTTAAATCAATGTAATGGTATCATCAAAATCAATTCTTTCAACTTGTGAGTTATCCTTGTACACTATCCTTTCATTGATTCGTATAACTTTTCCCTCTTCATTAATCTTGTTTTGAAACACCAAAATTGTTAAAATATCATTATTTTTATAAGGATTTTGTACTAATTCTCAAGTATTATTTTTCTTTATTCAATATCACTCTTCATTTTTAACATCTTCCCACTCTTGATTCTCCAATTATTCATTAATATCACATGGTTCAATATAAAAAATAGTGAGGTGTGTGTTTTTTTCTTCCAAGTTAACCTAGTTTGAACCCACCATTCTTGTTATCCTATGATATTTTAGACTTCCAACTTCTTTCACATCATTGGATAAGATGATAGAGGTTTATATTTATCACTGGAAATGGATGAATCATAATATTCATTATTCCATTCTTCTAACATCACATTATTTTCAGAATCTTCACCCTATTATTGAACAAAAATAGTTTCATTTTCAAAAATTCTATAACGTTCATATTGATGTGTGATTTATTTTTTTGAAAGTTCCATAACTCTTATTTCAATAGTAAAAATATTCTTCCATGTGACTTTATTATAATTGTGTTATCCCATTTCATTTAGAGGACAAACTAAGAATATATCATCTACTCATTTCTAATTAAACATTTTAATAATTTCTATTTCACTTTGATAATACAAGAGATGTCAAACACCCCAAAATACTTCAATATTTGGAAATTCTTATAATACTTATCATTTTGTGAAATATATGTGTTTTGCCTATACGAAAAATGGATTTTAATTTGAATTGTTTAACCAATAACTTGTCTCCAAAAATATAGATAAGTATCATTCTTTATCAAAATGGTTCAACCTATATCCACTAAACAACTATTAATAAATTCAGAAACATAATTTTTATATGGTGTGTAAGGTAAACTAAGTTCATGATTAATACCATTATTATCAAGATAATCAGGAAATCATGCATAGGTATTTTATCACTATTTTCATTCTTAATATTCTTTAAGGAGAAACCACACTCCTTTTCTACACTCATTATATAACTCTTGAATATATATAGAGCATATAATTTATGATCCATAAACAAAATAAAAGTGATATGAGTAAATCAAGCAATACAAAAAATAAAATATTTATCTAAATATTTTTATTATTTCCACATTGGCTAAAAAAATTTGGTATTGTTAATCTCTAATGGATGAGATGTTTCAATCTCAACATTCTTTTGTATATAATCAATAATATTCCCCTTTTAACTTGTAGAGTATATCTAGTTTCTCTCTTTTTTTAAAAAATATTCACATCAAGAACAATCTCTTATTTGGTTATATTTATCCATGTACTTTTGATGAAGATGACCAAGCCTTAAATTCCATAGTTTAATTTCTTCTTCCAAGCATAATTAGCATGAATTATCAGCATCTCCAACCTAAAACAAGTTTCACCTTTTTAATTTTCCTCTTATTATAACAGATATATAATTAAAACTCTATATTAAGAATCCATCTATCCTGAGGACCAATTCATTACCTTTATCACATATATGAGAAACACATAATAGATTTTGTATCTTCCCATAAGAATATTAATTTTTCTTTGCACTTTAACTTATATTTTCCAATAATTTTTTGAACCAACTACATTAATTTTGTGTGACCCATCATTTCAAAATATCACCAAACCTGCCTTGAAATTTTCAATATCCTTAAATAGATTTAAATATCATGTAATGTGTGAATAAAATCTACTATCTAACGTCTATGGATATTCTCCTTTTTAATCATCAAGTAAAACATCAATCACAAAATATTTTTCATTTAATTTTTTCATATTATTATGAGAATTTCGATTATTTAAAATCACAATAAATTAGGACAGTATAATGGTGAGAAAATATTCAAAAAAAGTTACCTAGATGGTCACATATTCCAAAAACGTCTTCCAATGGTTGTAATTTATTCTTAACCTTTACTCCAAATTTTTATGGTTTCTTCTGAGGTTATCTTCTTTTAGTTGAATAACTAACACTCAAAATTTTCCTCCCAAACCATGTAGGCTCTAATTAATATTGGAAATAAAAATTAAATTTCCTTCTATGTTCTTAAAACCTCTAAAATGAAAATAATAATCATAAAAGTAACAATTACCTCTATAAATAACTTTTTGTCCATAGGTTGACATCTTCATTTATTCCTTCTTTTGACCATAAATCGTCGCTCAAATTCGTGAAACAAAATTTTAAAAGACTCAAAATATCATCTTAGTTAATCTATACTTAATTATATGATTTTATGATTCACTATTTGTTGTATTTTTTTATTCTTTGTATGTGTTCCTAGAATTCCAGAATTTTTGAGATTCACTTTGTATTTTCATAAACTCGGTCCTCTTCACTTATGTTTTAAAATAAAACATTAAAAAACATTACAATGAAAATTATCACACATTGATTTTGAGATTTATTAATTTACTTAATCCTTATCAATATATTATTTTCAACACCTTTCATTGAACTTTTATTTAAGCTTTCACCAACTTATTATGTAGAATTATGAACATCATATTTCAATTTTTCTAATTATTTTTCACCATTTATCAAATAAAATTAAATATTATCCATATCCATAAGATAAATTTAACATTATATCTTGTATCAGATTTACTAATCTTCTATTTCTCAAGAAACTCTATCAAGTCGTCAACCTCATTCAATAGTATTTATTTTTCTTCAATTAAAAGTATCTTTGTTTCTTGAATAATTTTTTTCTTTCTTAAAATGTTTTATCTCCTTCTCAAATTTTGATATCTTTGAAAGAAACACCTTTATTTCTTACATCAGCATAAACTCAATCATGGTTTCTTTATCACTACCAACATTCTTCCTTTCATCACTAGTGAAATATTCCTCATTCACTTTAGTAATCAATATGCCTTCATCAACATTACTATAAGTTTAAAATTACTTTGCATCACCGCCACTCTCATCATCATCGTGATTTGATAAGAAATTTCACTTTCTATATTTAGATAAATTCTTACCCTTAAATCATGAAGAAAACTTTGATTTATTAAATTTTTTATCTTTTTTTAAAGTATCTCCTTATCCTTTATTCCTCATATTTGTTAATTGTTTATTCTTTTAACATTGGATAGTTTTATATAGACTTTCAAATGGATCAAATCTTGAAAAAACATTAGTGGAATATTTCCTTTAAGATTTTATTTTCATATTCTCAAACTTCTTGATATGAGTAGAGATGGTTTTGCAAATATCTCTTTAATATCCTCTTCATCTTCATAATCTTGTTCTTTAATTAGTGTTTCTATATTTTACTTCTCCAATTTTTATATTTTAAAGGATGATTATTTTTCATCCTTGATATCCTTCTTGAAAAAACTTCCCTTATGTATTTTATATGAAATAAGGATACAGTGTAAGTAATCTAAAGGAAGTGTTGCTAAATCATGATTATTTCATAGGAATTAATTTGGAGTGGTATCTCCTGAAGGTTGATTGTGGTGGGTTTTTTGTCTACACAATCATTCAAATAATGTCTACTATTTGTGAATATTCCATAGAAACTCCAAACAATTCCCACATCTAAAACTGAATATGGACCTACTTTCCAGAAGATGGAATTAAATTGGGGTTTCAAACCCAACGGATCATAGATACTCACATTGGTAGAGAGTATAGAAGGTTGGGATCACCACACCCTTTTGGAAGAAAATTGTTTCCTACTCTAGTACTATCTTATAGATTTAAGATATGTTTATAAATGTCTTCGTAATCATGATATGGGACAGGTCTACCTAATAAAGTGTTCAAGTATAGAATCCTTCCAAGTGTAAAATGGGTTATATTAATGATTACATCTATATATATAAATATATATATGAGGTTCTTCATCCATTTCATGTTAATAGGTAGCTTCTTATATTCTGAATCCATATAACTAGGCAATCTGGATTTTACTACCATCTTGGGAGGTGATTAGTATATCGACGACGGGATTGAACCTTTATGAGGTGTCCTATGTATCCTATTTATACTAGAATAAAAACCCAAGTATTTTTTAAACCCTTGAAATTTTATGTAATGTGGAAAGGATATTTATCAAGGGTATTAGGAACCAGGTACTGAGATCGAGTCTCAGGTAGGTGTTGTATGTATCCTAGTTATGGCAAGAATCAAAGTCATCACAGTTTGATCATGCTCTGGAGACTTACCCATAGGTGGATGTTATTACATGGAGGTTTTAATATCATTATACTTAATGTGTATCACACACTATGTTTTCCCATAGTTGTGGAGTTTCATGATGTGAGTGAGATATTCATTGAAAATCCATAAGCCCATGTGATTCACACTCACTGTGAGAAACAAGGGGTAGCAAGTAACCAGTCTCATTATATATGAATGCCTGACTTCTGCACAGGGGTATCCCTTATGGGGTGTTTGATATATAGTTAGGTTCTTAGGAAGGCATACAGCGTATCCTATTTATGGTAGGAATCGTAGTTATCATAGTTCAGTTGTCTTCTCACTCTTTTGGGGGATGAGGAAGAATGATAATCCCATAAGAGAGATTGGATCACAAAGGTTTGAATATCAGAGACATGGAGGGGCCTATAACAAAGTGGGTGCTTTTTGAGATCAGGACTTAATAAGTCATCCTACATATCATTTTTATGCTTGTAATTATAGTTCTTATAGTTTTGTAATGACCCAAAACTTTATTAATGAAAATTACTTTTAATTAAGTTAAATGTATTGTTATGTAAAATGGTTATATAACATATTATAATCTTTTGTTTTATTTTATTGGATTTCAAAATACCATTAATAATTGTTACCATTTCTAATATAGTCGTTGAACAGTGATCACATGATTAGTATAAATATAGGTCTTTATAAAATCCAATTAACTCAGAAAAAGGAAGTGATGACCTCATATAGTAGAATTGCTCCATATAAAGCCCATTTGTCAGAGCTCGGAAAGGAAGTGGTGTCACATAGATTCTATCTTGACCAAGCCCAATCTGATCTTCAAAACGTTAAGCTTGATTATAACCACCTACGATAGAAGTGGAAGTTAATAGAGATTACCACCCGAGCGATGTTATCTGAGCCTCCCCAGGAGTCTGTTACCATCACACACCTTACCCTTCGGTCTTATGTGGGTGTTATAAGGTGTTGTTTAACAATAACTTAGCACTATTATTATTTTAATTATTTTTTTATATAATAAATAATATACATTCATTTTATTATTTTTACTTTGTAAATGTTTTTTTAAAGCACAAATAGTATTTTTTAGTCAATATTCAATTAATAAATATATTTTGATGAATTAATGGATTTTTGAATTAAATATTATTTTAAAAAAATATTATTACTAAATTACTTTTTATTAAATATAAATGATTGTATAATTTTTATGAATACAATTGTAATTTTAATTAATGTTTGAAAACTGTTTTCTTCAAATCCATGAACTTTCGATAAATATAGGTTTTTATTTTAAAAGTAAAAATTCACATGTTTGGAAAATTATTTAGATAAAATGAATATTTTTTTGAATCATGACATCAAAATTATCCAACGGTGAATTTTTCATAATTTTCTGAGATAGTTTAATTTTTGGTAAAAATTAAATACAGTTTTAATATATAATCTATTTTATGACATCGTAATGACCCAATAGTAATTTAATAAAATACTATAAATGGGATTATCAGTCAATATATGTTTTAACTTTAAAATAATTTTGTTATATATTTGTTTGGTTAATTTTATTGTGCCTTAGTGGACCCTCCGATACCTATAAAACATTTTAACTTTTTAAATTGATTTCCTTGAGAGTAAGACTCACCTCCACATAAGCAAGCCTAATATTTTAATAAGTTCAGCTAGTGGCCTTGTAAAATAATTTTTTTCACTCCCATTTGGAACAAACCATAATCAAAAACCATGATATGGTTTGTGGTCTTGATTATTTTAATGTGTGGTTCCAAAAACCTAAATAATAAAGAATTCCCTCTATTTTCCTATGTAAACCCACCCAATCTCCCACTTCCTCTATACTAAAAGACATTGGAGCCTGACTAAACTCTATCTTCCTCTCTTTATAATCCTCCAAAATCACCACAATCTCCCAAGAATCCTCTCTCAAGCCTCTCCCATGCCTTTGGGATCACACTTCCAAGTAAGGGATTTCTTCCTCTCTCTTTTTTTTCAAAGTTTATTTATGTTGTTGTACCCTTTTCTTTTCAAATAAAAATTTTGGGGTATGATTTCTCACCTCCCCCACACTAACCTCCTTATTGTTTAATGATGATATACCCATTTCTCTCTAATTAATTCCTCCCATGTACACCTGTTACTATGCTAAAATTCCATAAGGGACTTATCTCTCCTCATTTACATTCAAGCAATTAATTTATTTTTTGGATCTAAATTCCATTACATATATTGGTAAAGTTATCTATATGACCCCTATACTTTAAATTTCATGTAAATATGATGATACACCCATTTCTCTCTCATCGACCATTTTTATAAATTCTTATGTCACACCATTATGCTGCCGAAATTGCACTGCGATTTTCCATGCCAAAGTCATTATGTAGTGAATACCATGCTCATTTATCTATCAAGGTTATTCTACATTATTCGCATTTACATATTTATTATAGAGTTTCATTTATGAATTAAAAATTCCACTATCCTGGAATAAATTATGATGATTTATGAATCCATGTTATATGATCCCTGTGGCACACTTATGCATGAAATGAAATGATTAAGAAGGGTGTTCCTTGATAGTGGTCCAATGCATTGGGTAAACACTAGTATCATGATACATATAGTGAAATAAGTGTTTAAACATGATAATTCAAGTGCAATGAGGGTTTAATCATGCTCCATGTGCAATGAGATTTAGCTCATGCTAATATCACGTTAAATGTTGTTACCACATTTCCATGTTATGATAATCATGCTATATCATGCCTTTATGTTCATGTTTCTCTTATGATCCATTGATATTCCTATTGCCTAACATGTACTATATTCTTCATGTTATGCCTTGTTTACTCCCTTACTGGGCTTTATAGCTCACCCTTTTCGTATGCATGTCCTCAGGTTATCCCATACAATGCTAAGTATGAAGGAATGTCTGTGGTCATGTAAAATAAGATTTAAATAAAGATGTGTATTTCATGTTTTACGTTTTTATGTAATGTTCCTAAGCTCTAAAGACACTAGAAATTTCTATCTTCCATGTTGTATCAAGTGAAGGTTTTATGTAATAAAATAGGTTTAAGTGTGAAATAAAGAGCACGGTTGTTATAGTTGGTATCAGAGGATAGGTTTAGTTATTTTCGGGATTAGGATTAGAAAACCCTAGTGAAAGCTTTGGGGAAAATAATAAGTATAATAAAAACAAACCCAATTTTTTTGAGTATTGAGTAAGTGTATAATCAATAAAATTCATCCTTGTCTAGATATGAGCAGGTAGTGGTAGCTCTGTCACATATTTATCTTGGGGTAAAACCTGAAATCACTGCTTTGAGCTAGACTCAAATGGGAACTGGTGCATGACAACATACCTTACTGCACTCTTTGTTATGAAAATCCTAGGGGATATTCTTTGGTAAATTCATAATATTAGTTTGAACCATTATTAATGGAATTAAAAAAATCCCTTAAGAATATATGGTAGGAATTGGATCATGAATAACAAAGATTGAAGCCTATAAATTCATAATTTGAGGAAATAAAAGTAATTTACAAGTCATCAATTTTTTTCTTTAGATTACCCTTTATGTGTTACCCATAACTTTCTTTTAATTCCAGCCAATGGTTAGTAATAGGAGGAATCATGCTAATAACTGATGCAAAGATCATTGTGATGACTATTCTAATGAGATGCCCAATCTGATGGGAGCTGGAATCACGAACTTTGTCATGATACTCTCTTAGTTAACTCATGTTTTTAATAGAAACATGCATCAAGAGGAACGTTAACCCCCCTCCCAAGAAATAACAAGTCACAATCGAGAGATTTATGAGACAATGTCCTCCTACTTTTAATGAATCATCTGATCCCTCAATTTTCGAACAATGGAACGACACCGTTGAAAGGATCTTATCCATCCTTCAATGTTCCGAACAAGAGAATGTTCTTATGTCTACTTATTGTATGGAGGGTGAATCTGATCAATGGTGTACATTGATCAGAAATACCAATCCTGAGGATGATATTGAGGCATTGGAATGGAAGGATTTCTTGAAAAAAATCAACAAATATTTTCCTCACACCCTTCGACTTAGGATGGAAAGGGACTTCCTTTACCTCAAGAAAAAAGATGATGAATCCATCAGAGTGTATGGGGAAAACTTTGCAAGGCTTGCATTATATTCCTCCGGCTTTGTCGTTACCCCCAAATTCAAGTTTGACCGCTTCCCTTGTGGGATAAAACCTAGCCTACAGAAAGCCCTAGTGATTCGTGACTTCGAGAGCTATAAGGAAATTGTTCTATTTTCCCTCAAAGTCCAAATGGAGTTCGGAAAATCTCAGGGGTATCATGGGGATAAGAATCATGTGGTGGACTTCAATTCTGGTGGTCCGATGGATAAATCCAATGTTTCTAATAAAATCCAGCACCCCACTTGCTAAAGTTGTGGAAAGAAGAACCCCATAAATTTCCTAAAGGTGATGAGGAAATTCTTTAGGTGTGGAAGAGAAGGAACCTTACCATTAACTATTTATAAGAAAACCCTCTGGCTACAATAGAGGAGAGGAATTCTCTGTTCGACCCTCAATGCATTTTTCATTACTTCATCTATAAAGAACCAAGGCAATTTGAAAACAAGTTCCCTAAGCCAAGGGTTTTTAGAGGCAACCAACAACCTCTAAGGTAGAAAGGGTGTTATTTTTTCCATCACTACCACCGAAGTGAACCCTGAAAATGAAGTGGTGATTGGTACAGTAGTTATTCATTCAAGAATAGAGAACATACTTTTTTATTCTGGTTATATGCATTATTTTATATCCTAAAAGTGTATTAGAACAATCCCAACATCACCAAAAATCATGGAAGTAGAGATTTCAGTGAGAACAGAAAATGGGGCAATCATTACAACCCATGAATGTAACTCCTCCCCTGTCATAGTTTTTTTATTGAACTTTCCGTCGAACCTTGTCATACTTCTCCTAGTGGAATTTGATGTAATTCCTGGAATGGATTGGATTTACCTATATAGATCCTACATAAATTTCCGTGAGTGGGAAATCACTCTCTATATAGAGAATCAACCCCTGATTCTATACAAGTGCAAGGAGGAGGATTAATCTTCTTTATCACTATCATCTCAAGCGTGGATATTACTTCCCTATGAGCATGTGTATCTAGATCATATGATTGAGTCTAAGGACGCAACCATCTTTGAAGACAATCCTATTGTGAGGGAATTCTCTAAAGTGTTTCCCGAGGAATTTCCTGGTCATCCTCCTAGAAGAGATGTTTAATTCTCGATTGATCTTATACCTCGGGCATTTCCAATATCCAAGACTCCATATATAATGGATATTTTGAAGCTTGATTATCTTAAGAAAAAACTACATTATAATCTATATAAAGGGTTTATATGCCCAATTGATTCACTATGGGGTGCACTAGTCCTCTTCAACAAGAAGAAGGATGGGTCAATGGGCCTTTTCATTGATTATTGTGAACTCAAAAAATCACAATAAAGAACAAGTATCCTCTGCCTCGAATTTATGACTTGTTCGATCAGCTACGTAGAGTATAATACTTCTCCAAGGTATATTTATGGTCAGGATATTACCAAGTAAGGGTGAAGAAGGAGGATATCTCCAAGATTGCTTTTCGTACAAGATACAGACACTATGAATTCATAGTAATGCCTTTTGGACTCACTAATTCTATATAAATATTCATGGACTTTATGAATAGAGTTTTTAGAGATTACCTTGACAAATTTTTGGTATTATTTATAAATGATATTATAATATACTCTAAAACCAAGGTGGAACATGAGGAGCATCTAAGCACTGTACTAGAGACCTTGCAAACGAGAAGCTCTATGAAAAGTACGTCATGTGTGAGTTCTAGTTGAAGGACGTCTCATTCCTAGGTCATATCATAAAAATAAATGATACATCTATGGATCCCTCCAAGATAGCTATAATTGAGGGATGGTCGAGGCCAACATTGGTAATAGATATCCATAGATTCTTGGGGTTAGGTAGATATTATCGCCAATTTGTGAGAAATTTCTCATGATTATCCAAACCTCTTACCAGGACAACTTAAAAGGGACTAATGTTTTCTTAGTGTAATGAATGAAAAGATATTTTCAATTAGTTTAAAAAGAGTCTTATCACTGTGCTCGTGCTCACACTACCCACAAGTGGAGAATTTGTTTTGGTATTTAGTGATGCTTCGAAGAAGGGCATGGGATGTGTGTTGATGAAAAATGAAAAATTCATTACCTATGCTTCAAGGAAATTGAGGGTTCATGAGAAAAACTATCCAACACATAATCCGGAGTTGGATGCAGTAATATTTGCTTTAAAAATTTGGCGAAATTACTTCGTTGGAGAGAAGTGTGAAATATACACGGATCACAAAAGCCTCAAGTATATATTCACATAGAATGAGTTTAATATGTTCCAAAAAAGATGGTTATAGTTGATCAAAGATTATGAATTATCAATCCATTACCACCCTGGGAAAGCAAACAAGGTGGTGGATGATCTATGTAGAAAGGACCCAATAATTCTATGATTGATGAGAATTGAAAAGGATCCAATCTTCTTATATTTGATGAAGATAGAAATGAGAATCATAAATAAGGTAAAATCATGAATCCTTTCACAAATGATTTCTCAACCGTCTCTTTTGGAAAGGTTAAAGGATGCTCAAAAGGATGATGTAGGAATTCATAAGAAAGTGGAAACAATAAGAAAAGGAAAATACTTGGAGTTCAATGTTAATGAAGAAGGAATTGTGATAATTTGGGACAGGACTATGTGTTCCATAAAATCCAGAGTTAAAGAAAGAACTTTTGTATGATGCACATAGTTCAAATTTATCCATTCACCTAGGAAACGAAAAGATGTATCAAGATCTCTGAGCGAATTATTGGTGGGATAACATGAAGAAGGATATCGTTGAGTATACGTTAAAGTTATTGGTATGTCAACAAGTGAAGGCTGAAAGGCATAAGTCTAAAGGGATGATGAAACCATTACCCATACCATCATTGAAATAGGAGAAAATCACAATGGACTTTGTCACCAGACTTCCAAAGACATCCAAAAGAAACAATGATATCTTGGTTATTGTGGATCGTCATACAAATATTTCCCACTTCATTGCAATTCGGGAGTATTTTTAATTGTATCAACCAGAATGGATATATATCATAGAATTGGTAAGGCTGCATGGAGTACTACTATCTATTGTATTCGATTGATATCCAAGATTCACCTCTAAGTTCTGGAAGAGTCTTTAACATGCTCTGAATACTGAGCTAAACATTAGTACAACTTATCATCCCCAAAATGATGTCCAATCTAAGTGGACTACCCAAACACTTGAGGACATGTTGAGAGCATGCTCAATGGACTTCAAAGGAGTATGGGATAAATATCTTCCTATTGTTGAGTTCTCTTGCAATAATAGTTTCCACTCAAGCATCCAAATAGATCCTTATGAAGACCTTTATGGGAAGAGGTGTAGAACACCGGCAAGTTGGGATGAAGTTGGGGAGAGAAAACTCCTAGGTCCAGAAATGGTCGTAGAAATGGTGTAGATGGTTAAGACCATCCAGCAGCACATTAATACTACTCAGAGTCGACAAAAGAGCTATTCTGATAATCACTGATGAGATCTAGAGTTTGATGTTGGAGACATGGTATTCCTCTACATATCATTTTGGAATATAGTTATGAGATTTGAGAAGAAGGGAAATCTTAGTCCAAGGTACATCAACCCTTTTGAGATCCTTGATCTCATTGGAGGAGTTTCCTATCGACTAGAACTCCAACCAAACCTATCTCAAGTACCTGATGTATTCCATATATCACTATTGAGGAACTACATACCTGACCCATCGCATGTACTCAATCTAGTGGTGGTACCACTGGAGAATGACCTCTCCTATGAAGAGAATTCGATGAAGATCTTAGATCCTAAGGAAAAAGTTCTATAAAATAAGACAATGCCCCTTGTCAAAGTGTTGTGGAAAAACAAAAAGTTTAAAGAAGAAACATGGTAATCAGAGGGGGTGATGAAGCAGAGTTACCCTCATCTGTTTTAGTGTGGGAAAAGGAAATTTTGAGGGTGAAATTTCATAAGGGGGGGAAATTGTAATGACCCAAACTTTTATTAATTAAAATTACTCTCAATATTGTTAAATGTCTTATTATGTAAAATGGTTATATTACATATGCACCTATTTGGTTTTATGATTTTGGATTACAAAATACCGTTAAGAATTGTTACCATTGTAATATATATGTTGAAAAGTGATCTCATGATTAGTATAAATATAGGGCTTCCTCAAATCCAATTTAATCAAACAAACGAAGTGATGCCTCATCTAGTAGGATTTATCCATAAGAAGCCCATTTTTCAGAGCTCAGAAAGGAGGTGGTGTCATTGTTCTTCACTCATGACCAAGTCCAAGTTGTTCTTAAACACATTAAGCTTGAGCGGAACCACCTATGAGAGAATTGGAAGTTAAAAGAGATTACCACATGAGCAATGTTATCGAAGCCTTCTCAAGAGTTGGCCACCATCGCACACCTTACCCTTCGGTCTTATGCAGGTGTTATAAGTGGTAATATAAAAAGACCTTATCACTATGCTTATGTGCATTATTTTTTTATAGAATAAAGTTTATACATTCAATTTATTATTGTTACTTTGTAAATGTATTTTTAAAGCACAAATAGTGTTTTTAGTTAATATTCAATTAAGAAATCTATTTTAATGAATTAATCAATTTTGAACTTAAATAATATTTTAATAAAATATTATTAATAAATTAATTTTTATTAAATATAAATTATCGTATAATTTTTATGAATACAATTTTTATTTTTATTAAGGTTGGAAAACTGTTTTTTGTCAAACCCATGAATTTTTTATAAATGCCAGTTTTTATTTTAAAAGTAAAAATTAAAATTTTTAAGAAAATTATTTTGATAAAATGAATATTATTTTAGTAATAAGGACATTAAAATTTTCCAATGGTGAAGTTTTCATAATTTTCTAAGACATTTGAATTTTTGGGTAAAAATTAAATACCATTTTAATATATAATGTGTTTTATGACATCCTAATGAACCAATAGTGATGTAATAAAATACTATAAATGGTTTTATAGGCCAATATATGTTTTAACATTAAAATAATGTGATTTTATATTTGTTTGTCTAATTTCATAGTGCCTTAGTGGACCCTCCAAGACTTATAAAACATTTTAACTTCTTAAATTGATTTCCTTGAGAGTATGACTCACCTCCACATAAGCAAGCCTAATATTTTAATAATTTCGTCCATTGGCCTTGTAAAATAATTTTTTCCACTCCCCTTTTTCAAAAACCATGGGATGCTTTGTGTTTTTGATTAGTTTAATGTGTGGTTCCCAAAACCTAAATAAAAAAGAATTCCCTCTCTTTTCCTATATAAACCCACCCAAGATCCCACCTCCTCTTCACTAAATGACTTTTGGAGCTTGACCAACCTCTTCCTTCCTCTCTCAATAATCATCCCAAGGCTCCCTAGGCTCCCAAGAAGCCTCTCTCAAGCCTCTACCAAGCCTTTGGTATCACACTTCCATGTAAGGGATTTCTTCCTCTCTCATTTTTGTCCAAGTTTCTTTATGTTTCTATACCCTATCTTTTAAATTGAGAATTTTGGGTTATGATTTAAAACCTCAACCATACTTAAATATTATGTTTTAATGATGATATACCCATTTATCTCTCAATATGTTTTCCCATTTACACTCATTACTATGTCGAAATTCCGTAAGCACTTTCTCTCTCATCATTTACATTCAAGCAATTATTTGGTTTTATGAATCTAAATTACATTACATATATTGGGAAATGTTTCTATATGACCCCCCTTACATTCCATTTCATGTCAATATTATGAGACACCAATTTCTCTCTCATAAACCTGTTTTATGAATTCTTATGTCACATTGTTATGCTACTGAAATTGCACCGTGATTTTCCAAGCCAAAGTCATTGTGTGGTAAATACCATGACCATTTCTCTATCAAGGGTATTCACCTTTATCCACATTTAATTATTTATTATAGAGTTTCATGTATTAATTCCACATTCCTATATCTTGTAATAAATGATGATGTTTTATGAATCCATGTGGCACACTTTTTCATGAAATGAAATGATTAAGAAGGGTGTGCCCTGATAGTGCTCCAATGCATTGGGTAAATACTAGTATCATAATACTTCAAGTGTAATGAGTTTAATCAGGGTTTACTCATTCTCCATGTGAAATAATAATTGGATCCTGTTAATATCATGTTAAATGTTGTTGTCACATTTCCATGTTATGATAATCATGTTATATCATACCTATATGTTCATGTTTCCCTTATTCTCCCTTGATATGCCTATTGCCTAAAATGTACTATATTATTCATATTATTTCTTTTTTACTCCCTTATTGGGCTTTATATCACACCCATTATTTATTCATGTCCTCAGGTTATCCCATGAAATTCTAAGTACGAAAGAATGTGTGTGGTCATGTAAACGAAGTTTTCAATAAAGATGTGTATTTCATTTTTTAAGTTGTTATGTAATGATACTAAGTCCCAAAGACACTAGACCTCTCTATATTACATGTTGTATAAAGTTATTCTTTTATGTAATAAAATATTCTTAAGTGTGAAATAAAGAGTAGGTCTTTATATTTTAGTTAGGGGTATGCACGAATATTTCCTATAGACAACTTTATCATGTCTCGAGACTCCTTTTTGATATGTCCTGACTACCTACCTGATGTGTTCTGAGTGTCTGTATGACATGTATGAATATTTCCAAACATTTCTTGGTTTCCAAGAGTATATGTCAATAGATAACCATGTTGAAATGTCAAAGAGATTTCAAATGGTCAGGCCAACATGTCTAGAAGCCTTCATGTGATTAGGATTCCCATAGAAATGATTTTATGTTACTGGATATGAATTGTATCAGGTTGTTTTAAAGACTAACATGCCTAGTTAGGGGTGCCTATATTGGATCAGGCTGACATGTTTAAGGTCTCTCATTAGACCATGTTGTCTTTTCATGGGGGGACTCTGTGGGATTAATGGTGATCACCTAGGGTGCATAAACCCTTTCATATGAAGATCAATATATCCTTGCTTCACAAGAAGCTTCTTTAGTTTCCCATTTTATTTCTTTTTTTATTTTACAAGGGAAGAAGATCTTGCAAATTTGTGTGAGTGTTTTCAAGTACAATCATTAAATTTATATGTGATATGTCACATGATTAGTGATGGATCTCACAATTATGAATGAGTATTTCCATAATCAGTCACTCAACTTTTCTATGGACCCGAAGGGGCATCACATAATTGAATGGACATGTACAAGACCGTTTTAATTATAAAGGTGAATTTCCAACATTCACTTTCATGAAAAGTTCTACATATTTCAAGGGGATTCATGAGGTATTTTAGATAGAATGAGAACATTGTATGATGATCAATATAACCCTACTTCACATGAGGCTTCCACCCTTCTCTGCCTTTATTTTATAAGGGGGATTTGGATGATTTTTAGTTTTATGTTTGTTGAAAAGTTTTATGATTCATAGGAACTCATCAGGAAGCCTCTACTTGATCACTAATGATCTAAAAGAAACCTTCTCAATTATAGGGAGTTTTATCAAAGGGGATCCACATAATGAATATTAGATCATGCACTATGCATAATATGTTCACATGACCCTATGAAGGTCATGAAATCACATGTCCTTCTAATGTTTACATGATCTTCATGATTTGTTTGCCTTATATTCCATTATTTTGTGGAGAAAATAATATCTACTCTTTAGTTATTTCTTCCATTCTAGATTTTCAAATGCTGATTTGGTAGGTTTCAACAAATCCCCCCCCCCCAACAGAGTGTCATCTGTAGGGGCAAGGAATCAGATATGAGGAAAGTAAATGGCTACTTGAGACTTTGAGGATACCTCAAATTAGTGCCTTGGGTGATGTTTTGTCTCCTAGGTGACCATTGGTATTCTGTAGAGTGCCTTATAAATAGTGGTGAAGGAGAATCTCACTTCATTGGTGACTCTGAAACTCTAGTTCCCTCATGTATTATTTTCTTTCATGATGTAATGTCCTAAAAATGGATTCCACTAAATTTACCCGGAGCCTAGTTATCCATATGAACTAAAGCACATATCTCCAAATGCCAGAGGTTGTTGAATAGCAATAAAGGCCTAGGGTGTGTCTTTTGGGGGAATATATCGTCATCACCAGTGTTTAGCACAATAAATATTCAATAATAGATAAGTAGTGGAAGCAGTTATCAATCAGACAAATGATAAATGAACAAGATTAAAATATAAAAATCATTCCAAATGGAATCTCATATATATATGATGTTACAAGTCATGTTTCTAAAAAATATACAAAATAGGTACACATGGAATCAGTACAGTACATGTATCCAAAGTTAAAAAACACCAAAAACAATATAGTTGGAATCATGAGTCTCATATCGGTCCCATGCTCCACTGCACTTAAGAGTAATTTGGGAAAATATAGTAGGGAGGTTCCCTTTATTTATAACTACAATCATATAGTTTGTTTGGATACCCATTGGTGGCCCAAATAGGGTATGAGATATAATCCCATTAGGCATCCACCCAATGGTCTAGTTCCATCCAATCAGTGTGTGTATAATAATAGTAGTGGGAAGGAAGAAAAATAATATAGAGAGGAAGTACTAAAAGTAACCAACCCATAAAGGTCTAGGTTCCCAAGGACACCCATCCTCTACTACTTGCTTCGACCTAGCCAAAATATCATCGAATTAACATTCAGTCCTTTGTCAATTTATATGAAAGTTCATTTAATGATTAAATATCATTTAAATAATAAATTCTCAAGACCTGGCACATAGCCCATTTTCTCTTGTGAGGATATGTGATCAAGAGATGCCTAAAAATTCCTTCTATAAAGGTGTAAGTAACTGAACTAATCCAAGATTATGCTTTGTCTTGGAAGACACGTCATATAATTCATTACATTAATTAACCATTTAAGAACTTGGGCCCTTCCTTGGAATTCCTAATTTGGAATCCAGGCCTCGCTCTAGGTGTATCATGAATCATGCACCCTACATGCCCATCCTAGACATTCCTCATAGGAATCATGGTATCTCTCAATGTGTGGTATAACATCACTACCATTGGAGACCATCCCTGGTGATCCATTAAGGGATCCCAAGTGTCACCCATGGTATATATTATCAATATACCACCGAGTCCATCCTCGTAAATTCATAAGGATTCTATGTATCACTTGGACATATAATAATCGGACCCTGTGAGTCCATCCTTGGAAATCCGTATAAGGAATCTTAGTGTCACTCAGTTGTAAGTAAGGTAGAATACAAATAATTTCATCCATGGAATTCGTATATAAACCCATGTGTCACCCAAGGTAGATAATCATTCAATCAAATTCATTTAATTACATCAAGGTAATCGCCTTATTCATTTCAATTTTAACTCACCTCAATAAGTGACTTGGGAAATGGGCTAAGATTAGAAGGATTAGTCTATATTTAAGTCATAGGTCCATTTCATTATAAGGGAATCTCATTCTTAATCAACCAATACATGGAAAGTCCCTAGAGACATGGTTATTCCATTACCACTCTTAATTAAATCATTTAAAATTCAATTTATCAATTAAAGTTCACAATTATATTATGATTTAAATTCAGAAATTATCATCTCTTGCTAAGGGGTAATGTCACACCTCAAGGGAAATTCAAGTTCAAGACACTCATGGTGGTCTAGATAATTAACAACGCACCCAAATGGGTTGTTCCAATTCATATTTCTTAACCTATATTTAAATTTTAATGGGTTCTGATAATGTTACAGGGCATATCAATAAGTTCAATACATAGATCAAATTCCATTTTAGGGGTGTCACTTTGAGAATAGGGTGCATGGAACAATGTCATATATAAACATTTTTTATTTTAAGTAAAAGCATGAGACCACCTTCCATAGGTTCATAGTTGATAAATCATCCAGTATCAACTCCTGATTTGACTAAGATCGAGAGAAAATAAAATAATGGATGAGGAACCTAATAATAGGGAAAATTAACTTGCACCTAAATAGAGCAACTGATTCCAAACCAAATGAGGAATGGAAAAAAATAAATGGATATCATTCTGATGTGAATCCAATGAGATGAATGAATCTCGATTCTGAGATCATATAGAGATGATCCTTCAATTTATAGAATATTCCTCAAGGAGGACTCTCAATTGTTGATGCTACTATCTAAAAGAGAAATATGGAATTAGGGTTGAAATATAAGAATTAAGTGATGGAAATTTATTAATTTCCCAAGAATTACTAGGTCGCACAGTTTGGTCGCATTGTTATCCAAACAATGCACCAACTGTGTGCCCTTTTCTATAGGAAGGGGGAACTTTTTATGGTTTAATCGCAAAATTTGAATAACCATGCACAAGCTATGTCTCAGTACACTATCAAAATTATATACATTCCTACACTGTCATGTGCCTCAGATTGCACAATTTTTCTACCTGTGGTACATATAGCTTCCCACCTTCCAGCCTCACATGGTTATAAGTAATCAGGTGGCATACCCTGAACGGTTTCTACTAACCATGCGTCAGACCTATTACACCCCAAAGTTTGGGTTCCAAGCTTGGAACCAATCCTGGACACCCCTAATACCTCCATGAACCAAAATTGAATTCACATAAGGGCATATTTAATTATTTAAACTATTAATTTATGGAATTTAAAATATTTCATACCTCAATAAAGAAATATGTTCTTAAACATGATCCATTTGAAAACCCTCATCACAAGATCATATTTGAAAGATCTTTCTATGAGAACTGATCACAAGATATGTTCACAAGTGTTGAATACAATACTATTTTGTGAGGTCTAATTGCATGTTTTCACAACATGGATGGTTTATCTTATAACTTATTCAAATAATTCCTGAATAAAATTTATGAAATTTCATGATCCTTTATCAAGGTCCTTGGCCTAATGACTTTCGTGCATGCTTCATAGGATCTGGTAGTTCCATGGAATGATCACTTGACCATCTTACAATTTGTGTGACCATCTCCCAGTTATGATATTGTGAGCCTTATGACTAGTCATGTGGTCATGAGGTGTCCCACGGTTCATGTGGTCCGTGTTATCATCATGGGTCATGCGGTTCACAAGACCAGTGTTCGTTCATGCAGTTGTGAATCCCCTAATGGTTCATGAAATTCTTATAGTGTTTTCTAAGTCATGCATCTATTTTTATGGGATTGTTCACTTATCTAATATATATATACTTATTGACATTATACAGATGTATTTTAGTTCCCATACATCTTCCACCATACCTAGGTAAAGGGCCATGATTGTTGGGGGTCATAATGGTGAACCTCAGTAACTTATGTGATCTAACAATGAGGTTTTTAATGGGATTCTCACTTCTAAATTTCAGTTCTACCCTCTATCACACTGGATTCCATTATATAGATTTGGAATTTTGGATGATGTCTTTATTCCCTCACCAAACTACAACTTTCTGTCTTTATGGTATTTATCCTCCCTGGATTACGATCAAATTATAATTTCAGAAGGTAGTCAATTGGTCATGGAATAGTCTTATGGGATGTCCTACATGTTGGATAACTCCCCTCAGGGTCCAAACAGTTGTGATTTTTCCAACTAACCCATTTCTCAAAATTATTTGATTAGATTTTTCTCCTCCAAGAATACTTTATGTAGCGTTTGGAGCTTGAAATGGGACATGTGACATAGTGGGAATTTTTCTAATGAGTGGGCCTGACTATTTTGGATTATATAGAGCTGATTATAGTTTTCTGATCATCAATATTCCATTTACCTTTATGAGGTTATATGGGTTTCTCAATTCATCGTATATTATTAATTGGATCTTCTTAAAGAAGTTATTACCCATTGGTTTCCTGTAACTAATTCATTCCATCTATCTGATGGTGAAGTAGGAATCACCCTTTGGGATATCTACTAACTGGGTAGGATATCTTTACTTTGGGTTATGTGAGATGAGTTTCTTCATATCATGGATGTTTGGGATAACCCCGCACAAACTTCTATTATGGAAAGGTACATGATTAACATTTTGAAAGGGAATTTAAGTATGGAGATGAATATTCATTCACTTATCTAATTTAAGGATTGGGTCATCATCTTTCTCTATCACAGTGGATCTCAACCGACTATTATACACCCTAAATGGTTCCCTTCCCAGAAATTATGTGACAGTGAAAGCTCATATTAGTAAATCCCTACGGTGGAGTATAACTCATGGGGTTATCTGTTGAGAATAGAATTATACTCAAACCATATGTTGGTAGGGATCTTAGCCATGATCTTGAACATATGATTTTTTATAAAAAGGGATGCTCACCTGGGAACGCGATTGAGCACATTGGTGATGGAAGCTAGGGTAGAAGAGGGTAGACCCATTAATTTATCCATACCAATTATTTCCCACATCAACCTACTCCTATGCTATATTCTACAAGGAAATGTTCCTTATCATATTAGTAACCCTTTTATTCTCTATTTGGCTAGATAGGGGAACATTTCTACTACTATAAATACCTTAAAAACTGAGAGACCTGATGTCTCATTCCATCATAGGATATTAAATATTTCTAGGGTTGAGGTGACGCCACTAGGTCTTGACAAGGTCTTCAATATGTCAATACAATCTGATCATTTAAGATTTATGCCCTATCTTGCACCAACAAGGCCAATTTTCTATAATGGATGTGATTCTCTCAATGAACGGTCATACAATATCACTCTTTAGGATGGGGTTCTCATGGAATGTGTGGATGAGTTGATTATTTTCAAGTCATATAACTCTTACTAGTTTTCCCTCCAATTCGGTTTCATTCAAAGGGTCTCTCCTCTCCCTCTAGATGGCGTGTGGGGGGAATGGAATCTTGGGATTATCCACCAATTTGGGATTATATTAGTGTTTGAGGACACAAACACTAATATTATCCTTCCACATGCTGAATATCATATCTTCCCATATTATGATTATTACTAATCTTGTATGGAAGCCTTTCTAGGTGGTGTGATGAATAGATTGGTTCGTTAGTAGGATAAACCTTGTTCTTCACTAACCTCCTTGTCTTTAGAGACAATGGAGTTGATTCAACATTTGGGAAATCTGTAAAGAAATAATCACCATCCCAATGAATACCATCCCATTACTAATGTAGAATATTTTGAAGAATTTGGTCCTTAATGAAGATGCATCATTTGATACAATAGTATATGGGTCTTCCATTCTTGCTTCTTCATCAGTTCAACTAGTTGTTCCCCATTCAAAAGTACCCACCCTAGTAGTTGTAGAGGACCATGCATGACTTTTTCAGATATGATAGTAGATTCACACCTTGATTATTGAGACTCCCATAGAAACATTTCATGATAAAAAGGAATATATTCACCAGCTCTTTCATGATTTGGCGGCAGGTGGCCTTGACCGCCATCCATTTTATGACATTATGTGACAAATTGCCTTGAATCAGAAACAATTTACAAGTTGCCAGGGTAAAATTAGTGAATTTTATGATGGGAATTCTCTAGTAAAACTAATAAATGAATCTTTGTTGGAACTAGAATAGAGTCATCAGATAATATCTCAACTACATGCCAATATAGATACCATGACTATGCAGATAGTGAGACATTATGAAATAATAGCTCGCTTAAAGTTTGGCCCTTCAACTTAATCATCCTATTTAACGGGTACATAGAAAATAATTGAGATGTTTTCTTCTCTTATCAAGGATATTAATCTTTGAGAACTAGAAAAAAAGATATGTGGGAGGTGCTTTTTTGCTCACGATGCTTCCTATCATACTCACACTGACATGGAAAATTCAGTCAATCAAATATTATTATAGCCTAATTGCTAATTTTTTTTTATTGATTCCTTAGAGAGGGTCTTGAATGTGAAGATTCCTCTTTTTCATCTTATAAATGATTGAATCTTCTAGAAATTTTACAATTCATTGTATGAATTTATTTTATTCATGATGTGCAAGACATTTTATTGACCTGATTTTGTATGGATAATCAATGATACCCATCCTTTGTATAGAATCAAGTGAACCTAAACACCTATATTTGAATGTTTAAATCATAAAATATTATTCTTGTGAAATGTTCATGAATTCCCCCATACATGTGATAATAAATTGATGTACCTTCTCCATTTTTCTTGAGATTAACTGATTCAAAAGGATAATTTTTGTAAAATAAAAAATGTACAGGAAGAATGCTCAATTTTTTTGGCTAAAGTCATTAGTCTTAGTCTGCACAACTTGATTTTTTCTAGGGTAAAATCATGACCTCTACAAGATTTGAATATTTTTATTAATATTGAACTAATTTTTTTATAATATTCATATATGGGAAGGATTTTTGGGCATGGAAGTGTATTTTTCTTAGGTCTCCCACTTATGGGTATTACACCTAATAGGTTTTGTGGATTTTTTATTTTATGAGTTCTCATTATTTCTTCGAGATTGAAAACGGAATTTCTGTTAAGTAGGGACATGTATTTTTCATAGGATCACCTTATATATTTCTCAACCAGTTGAGAATCATTTCTCTTTTGATTGGCTATTTAATGTTTTTTAGACTAGACCATTGTTGTGTTGTAGTTTCATGTCTTCAATATATAACATTCTATTGCTGGTACTTTAGAGTATTACGTATTGGACTTCCTAGTGCTAGTATTTTAGGGTCTCCTATATCTGTATTTCTATTATTTTTATTATACCATTCATAAACAATTTTTCTATATGCATTTTAACTTCATTCTATAAGGACCTATGTCATGAAATTTAACATCATGCGGTAAGGATGTCTGTCATGAAATTTAACATCATGTTTTATGGACTTAAATATTATTTTTAGTTTAAATTTTTGATTCTAGGAAAATATTTATGAATATGGAATGATGAAGACATGCCAGGGATGACCCAAAACACCCTAAGGTGTTGTTTTCTACCATGGTGTTTCTAGGGCTCATGAGGATTGGAGTTCCTTTCCTGCAAGAAAGAGGCTCCTCTATTTAGTAGTTCGAAGAACTTATGAGTTGTTATCATGGTAAAATAGATGTGTCCCCTCTCTTTTACATGGTTCATGAAATATTTTAGTGATCATATGGGTGGATGGAGAAATATTAGGAATGTCGGGTCCACTGGGATAGTTGGAGTATGGGTTGAGTAAGTCATAACCCAAAAGATAGAGTCAATGAATATAGAATGGGGCAAACATAGCAGGGGTGAACCAAAACACCCTGAGTTATTGTGTTCCACTACAGTATTACTAGGGCTCACAAGGATAAAAGTTCCTTACTTTATAGGGGGAGATACCTCTAATCGATATATTTAATCCCTTATATAGGATCCCAAGGGGATTACATTCATGGTCAAGTAAAGGTCATCTCCACTCTTTTCTGAGATTCAAAAAATATTTTCAAAAACTAAAAAATATTGATGAAGAAGTGGGATATGGAGAAAAGGATTGTCCAGGAAGTTTTGTGGCACCCAACAAAATTTTAGCTCTTGTTTTGGAAGCTCGGGCCCTATTCCCTATGGTTTCGAGTTACTGGGTGTGGGCCATCAAAAAGGTTCGATAATGAAGTGTCTCATTCCTACTTTGATAAAGGGTACAATACATGACAACCTAATGGTGAGGATATCGAATCTACTTGGATAGTTTGGCTATGGGTATTGTAAATCATGGTCCAAAGTGCTCGATTCATGAGGATGATATGGTACAATTGTGTCAGGGATAACCCAAAACACCCCTAAGGTGTTATCTTCCACCATGGTGACGTCCGGGGTCACAAGGATCAGAAATCCATTTTTGAAAAATAATGAATTAATTGGTTGATGGTCAGAAGCTCATATACAAGAGACATAGGCATACATAAAAAGTAAAACAATGTGAATCTTCATTTTCCAAGGTCTGTGGAAGGATTATGGTGATCTGAGGTGCTCAAATCATGAAGTCTGATTGATGGAAAATGTAATATTCAAGAAGGTATTGGTCATCCGAAAGGTTGTTTAGATACCTAGTGAACATGTTATCATGGAAAATAGATGTGAAAAATCATTAATTTCTAGGTGAAAGGGGCCAAGAGACCATGAATTAGATTTTACTTCAGCAAAAAATTGGGCTTTATGAGATTTATTCCATATTTATTTATACTCTAATTTTTTCCTAAACTCTGGAGATGAAGAGTTTTGTGAGAAGAGATTTGAATTTTTCTTAGGCCACCCTTTCTGGGTTCTCAACCTAACAAGTTTTGTGTCTCTTTCACTAGTAGTTTAAGGTCTTGTGATTTGGACAATCAAAGGCTAAAGTTTAAGATCATACAGCTTTGACCAAAGTGCATGTTGTTTAAGGTCATGATGTTCATGGACTTGGTATGAGGGGAATATTGCACAACACCCAAATTATGATACCCAGAGTCAAGAGTACTCCAACATCCTTTTGAATGGGAGATGAAATTGTTGTAAGTCATGGATCAAGGTTCTCATGTCCTAAGTAATGATATGGCATAATCATATCAGGGATGGCCCAGAACACCCAAAGGTGATGAGTTTCACCACGGTGACGTTAGGTCACGCATGGATAAAAATCCCTTTTTGCAAGTTATGTCACATTTGGTTGAAGACTAGCGGCTCATATTCCAAAACCACTACTACAAAATAGGCCTTTAACAGTGTTAGCCTTTATCATTGCTTTTTCTAGCACTGATAAACGGTACCCTTTATTAGCTCTTTTTTTAGCACTGATAAAGGGTAAATTTATCGGTGCTTTATTTTTAGTGCTCATAAAGGATACACTTTATCAGCGCTTTATTTTTAGTGTTGATAAAGGATACCCTTAATGAGCACTTTATTTTTAGAAACCATAAAGGGATCCTTTATCAGTGCATTTTCAATGCTGGTAAAGGTCTAAAAAATGAAATAATGAAATAAATAAATAATATAAATAGGTTTATTTAAAAAATATTTCAAAAATTATTAATTAAATAAATATTAATAAAATGAATAAATTTATTATACTGTATATTACTTATAAATAATAATAAATAGTCAATATTAGATATATAGATATATGTAAAATGAAAATTTAATAAATAAAACTTAAAAATAAGTAAATTGTGAAAATTGATAAACATTTTATTAATTAAATAATTGTTGATAATTTTAATAAATATTATATATTAAATGTATAGATATACATGAATGTATATAAATATGATTTATATAATACAAAATATTTATGTTTAACATTAAATTGTTAATATATTTAGTGAATAATGGTTTATAATTAAAAATTAATATGAATTAAAAATAGTGACTAATTGCATCGAGTAATGGACATAATTGAATATCGTTTTATTTTTAATTTATCATAGATTAAAAGTTTTTTATATTGATTTCACAAATATATATGTAATTAATGCATTTTTTTATACAATGTGTGCACGCGAAAATAAACGCAATTAATAAAATCTTATATAGAAACACATACAACTAAAATTTATGTAATTTATTCAAATTTTAGTATTAATTTTCTAATTTCATTATAACATGACACATTTAATATACTATGTTCTGAAAATTAGTAAATTTTATTTTTTAATTTTAAATATTATTATAGTTATGTATTATTTATTCATTTTTAATATGTTTTATTTTTTATTTTTTATTTTTTATTTTTTCAGGAATTTAATGAATTTCTATTATTTATTATTTATTTATTTATTTATTATATTTTAATATTTTTAATTCTTATTCATCATTATTTCAATATGTATCCGTATTTTTTTAATAATTTATACTTAATCAATAAAACTTATCCATTTTTTCAATATCGGTAAAGTGTACTCATTTTTAATTATTCATTTTCACTCATTTTTAAAATGAATGTATGTAAGATTAAATATTAATTAATAATGTTAAAAAATATATTTATAAATAAATTTTTATAAATAAATGTGTTTATAAAAGTATATTTACTATATTTATACATTTATAATTATAAAAAAAATATTATTGTTTTAAAAGGTATTTACATAATTATAAATAAATAATTATATATATTTAAATAACTATAAAATTATAATAAATTTATTTAAATAATGAAAATGTTTATTATAATTATATTTATATATATTTATTAAATATATATATAATTATATAAAAATATATAATGATATAAATATTATTTTTTGAAAATTATTTATATAATTATAAATAAATAATTATATATTTAATCAATTATAAAATTATAATAAATATATTTAAAAAATAATATATTTACAATATTTGTATAAATTATATATATATATATATATTATTTATAATTATAATTATAAATCATTTATCAGCGCTTAAGTAATAGTCACTGATAAAAGGAATATTTATCATTGATTTCTTAGTAATGATAAAGATAAATATTTATTAGTGCTAAAAATAATTGATAAAGATATCTTTTATTAGCACTTATTAACATAGTGATGATAAAAAGGGATCTTTATCTGTTATTTTTTGGAAGCGCGGATAAAAGTGTCCTGGTCTATTTTATGAACTCTAACCATCACAAAATAGTTCGTGAGATCTGAAGCTCTCTGTGTAAGCCACCTACTGTTGATGCTCTTCATTTTTTATCCAAGCATGAATCTAGGCTATAATCAAGGCTCTAAATATTCCAAGGTTGAAATCCATGGCTCGAATGATTCAAGGGTCAAATGAAACCAAAGCTCAAACAAAATCCAGGTTTTTTGTTATCTGTAATTTCCCGTGGTTATCCACTAAACCTTCCCAAATGACATCCTTGAATCCCAACAACTCCAGTTGCACTATCCTATATTAAAACAAACCAGAATTCACTGTTTTGTAGATATATTGTTGTATTGTCTTCCTTGATGGCATGTGTCTCTCCTTGTGACCACATTAGTATTTTATGACTTCAAATATATCAAACCCAATGTTGGTTCTTGTTTTTGTGAGGTATAATAGGCTCTAAATACATATATTTCATGGAATCTACCTCTTTGTAATCATCCACTTTTGAAAAATTCATCCTTATAGCGGTTGTTGTTGTCATTGGTTTAGAATATTCCATTATAAATCACTTTGGAAACTCTTTTTCATATTCTGATTTATAAATTAATGTACTATTATTTTCTTGATTCACCTATAAACCAAATAAAATGTTTAAATCACTAATCATATACATCTTGATATCGTACATCATATGATCCAAAGAAAATTGCATTGTGCTTTTTCCAATCCTCAAATATTCTGTCTTTGACATATATGAGTACCAACATCCATTGATCATTATCCTTCTTGATTTATAGGTTGTGATCAACTCTAACTCACTAAAAACAAAGGTTTCTAAGGTATTGATCCAACCTTAAATACCAGGTCCTCAGTGATTTCTTTATCTTATACAAATAATTTTCTAACTATGACACCTTTATCTCATTTTAATCCAAAATAAACCCATAAACTTCCTTAATGTATACTACTCCCTTATGAACTCCATTGGGGAACGTATATTTCACATCTATTTGGTATGTTTTTAACTACATTTTCACTTAAATATCCCAGAAAATTAAAATAGTTCTAAAATGGGCTATGGTAGTAAATTTATCATAAATATAAATTCTGTTGATCTATTAATTCCCATTATAAACTATCCATTCTTTATTTTGAGCCAATTTTTCATATTCAATTAGTTTATTATTGAAAACTCACTTGGTTCTGATAGCATTTCTTTCTTCCATCCTTGGAAAAATTTCCCTTGTCACATTGGACTTATTCAAATCAAGCTCCTCATGCATAGATTTGACCAAATTATCATCCTTTTCATCCTCTCCGAATGATTTAGGATCAACTTGGGAAAAAATGAGGCTTTTTATAGAGTCTTACTCCTCTAAGTTTTCACTGAAACTATCCTATAACCAATGAAATTTTATTCATTTTTTTCAGTATTTCTTTTATATTTCTTGCATTACAACTATCATCATAATAAACTTCATCTCCTGGACAGTTATTATTGCAATTTTTTTCTTGATACTAATCCCCCATATCTTTTATGTTGATTATAATACTCTGAGCATTATTTATTCCATGATTAATACTACTTATAGTATTTCAAGAAACATAGGTGCACATCTATAAGAGATGGAGGATGTCTACCAAACAATAAAATGAAATGATAAATTCCTGATAGATGATTTAATGAGGATAATGGCTGTCTATAACATTCATGTTTTAATGAATTCATAGGATAACACCTACCATAGTGGAGTAATTATTTTTTGAAATTCAATTTCCCATTTTCTTCAAAGCATACAGAAATTCATTAAAAACAATCAAATGTTGGGTTTCCCTTATTTGAATTATCTATAACATTCACCATTTATAATGAATATATTATGTGTATTTATATTTTTATTGTAAAAGATGAATATTTTATGAACCCAATGAGATTTATATGAATCAAAAATGTATTCATGCTAAATTTTTGAGAAAATAGAATGAATATGGAGTTAAAGAGTCCCTCAACATTGTAATAGAGAATGCATACGACCCGTATAAAATCCTTTTCCCATGTTTATGTTGATTTTATTCAAGAAAAATTAGTCTAAAAGTGTTGGAAGAAGATTTGATTTTTCATGGAATATATAAGAGTTATTAATGTTGGACTAAACACGAGGAAAAAATAAAGGTTCACATAGATTGGGATGATACTGCAATTTATGAATCATTCTATATGAATACCAGTGTAAATGATGATGGAGATTTCATGGATGAAATGACAATGGAAATTGAAGATGACCTTCATGATTGACCAAAGTTGTTGGAGAAGTTAAATAGTTATTCTAAGAGACATTTGTATATCGGTTGTACTAAATACCCAACATTATCAACAATATTGAATTTATATAATATGGAAGCTGGTAGCGGATGGAGCGACACTAGATTTATAGAACTACTTGGTCTCCTGAATGATATTCTACTAGAAGAAAATGAAATATTTTTTCAAACATATGACACTAAAAAAATTATATGTTCAATGGGAAACATCTCTAAAATATATATTCTTGTCTAAAGTATTGTATATTTTTTCTCAAGGACCATAAATCACTCATAAAATACCCTAAGTGTGCCATAGATCGATACATGAAAAATGAATCAAGTCCTTCGAAATTTGTATTGTACTTTACTATCATTCCACGGTTTAAAAGACTATATGGATGTTAGGAAACTACAAGATAATTAACATGGGATGTATATACAAGAATTAAACAAGGGAACCTATGTCATCCAACAGATTCTCCTTAGTAGAAGAAAATTGACTGTGAGTATCCTAAATTTGGAAATGATTCAAGAAACCTTCATGGCACGCTATCTATAAATGTAATAAAACATTTTGGTGTATAGAGTAGTACTCATAGTACATGTCCCTTCATTTTGGAAAATTATAACTTTCCTCTACGGTTATGAATGAAGAAAAAATACATTATGTTTCCTATACTTATATCTGAACCAAGGAAACCCAAAAATGATATTGATGTCTATTTGTCTATATTGA
Source organism: Viscum album (assembly GCA_963277665.1). NCBI lineage: Eukaryota > Viridiplantae > Streptophyta > Magnoliopsida > Santalales > Viscaceae > Viscum > Viscum album. The sequence continues at coordinate 1,713,611,096 of OY728122.1, forward strand.
TCAAAGATCTAAAATTGATGTGGGATACAGGTGTTAGAATTTATGATGCTCTTAGAGATTAAGAATTGACATTGAGGGAAATGTTGTATGGGATGATAAATGACTTCCCTGCTTATGGAGATTTATAAAACTATAAAATTAAAGGAATTTTGGGGTGTACCATTTTCAAAAAATGCACACAATCAGTTTGGTTGAAACATTCCACGAAGACTCTGTTTTTAGGATATCATAAATTTTTACCTTTATGACATAAATATCGATCCTAGACAATAAAATTTGACACGAATATCATACAAGGTACAACACCATCTCCAATAATGGGTGTTCAGCTATTCGATAAAGTAAATGATATTGACATTTTTTCACTAAAAAATTTTGAAATACCTTATGAAATTAGGCTGGAAGAAGAGATCAATTTCCTTTGAAAAAAACATATTGGAATTGTTTGTATATAATACATTTTCTTGATGTCATGCATATAGAAGAAAAAATATATTTGATAGTGTTATTGGAACATTACTAAATGCTACTAGAAAAACAAAATATACAATTAAGGCTAGGTGGGACATGATTGACAGAGGTATAAGGGAAGAGTTGGCACTGGTGAATGGTAAAGGGTGGGTCATTCTTCCTCCAGCTGCTTACACTCTTTCCAGATAGGAAAATTTTCAATTTTCCCTTTTCCTTAATAGTGTAAATGTTATAAAGGGTTATTCATAAAATATCAATAATGTAGTGTCAATGACTAATTTTATGTTACAAGGACTAAAATCACATGAATGGTAGGTTTTGATTCAATATTTGATGCATGTGTCTTTCCATTTGATTCTGCCTCAAAATTTATGTCATGCATTAACCTTGCATTCTTGTTGAAAGCCATATGTAGTAATGTTATAGACTCGATGTGTTTCCAATCATGAATAATGAGGTTTCAATCATATTATGTGAATTAGATATGTTCTTCCCACCACCATTCTTTGATATAATTGTTCACTTGTTGGTTCACTTTGTTAGAGAGGTTCAACTTTGTGGTATTTTCCATTACATATGGATGTACCCCATTGAACGGTATATAAAAATTATGAAAGGGTATTTCAAGAATCGAATTCAACCATAATTTTATATTGTATAATGATATATTTATGAAAAAACTATTGAATTATGTACTATTTCCTATCATAAATTGACAACATCAGCCTCTCAATGTCTCGTCACAGTGGACGCCTTATGGGTGAAGGGATTTCTAGAAGAGATATTGTTAAAATTCCCTTGATAGAGAGGGAACATGCACACCTTTACATTTTATATAATAGTGAAGATATAGATACATACATTGAATCCCACAAAGAAATTCTTATAGATTTGAATCCATTGGGAGATAAAGGATGGATATCAAATACACATAATCAATAGTTTATAGGATTGTTCTGATATCAAATTTATAAGGAGTTATCTAAAAATATAAAATCAATTATCGAATGACTACAATGTCCATCTAGGGGACCAATTTCAAAAGTAATATATTACACTATTTTTGTAATCAATGTTTATATTTTCTATAGAAAAGATCACAATGAATGCATTATAATGAAAAATATTGGTGTTACACTTATAGAAGAAGCGATACATGTATCTGGTTCCAAGGATAGAAATATAATTTATGAAAATATGTCATTTTTTCATTATCAAACAGATATATGATTTGGATTATACAACATTTCAAGTGTCGATTTTCTATTGAAAATTTGTTGACAATATGAGTGTGGTGAAAGTTGATAAAATGGTATTTGTGAAGGTGAATTTCAATTTGGAAGGGGAAAAGATGAGCTATTCATAATGGAATCATACACAGTGAAATTATTTTATGTATCAGATCCAATAAAAAAGAATTGGTTGATTGACTTTCTGGAAACTAAAACATATGCTAGGTCTAATTAAAATTCTATTGAGGATGACCCTTTCATTTGGAGAACACAGTTAGTTCATGTCAGTCCCAATGTAGATAATGTATTGTATGTCAGAGGGGTCCACCAAGAGGGGATTTGGATTCTCAATAGAGGAACCAAATCCCTTAAACATTTACTAAAAAATAATTATATTTCCATTATAAGGTTAAATCATTTTTTAATATACAATTTTATTCCTCATGATATTATATGTTCTCTATTGTATTAAAATAATCTAAATTAAATGTTTAACTACTCATGAAAACAATGTCTTTTCTAGATGATAATGTTACCAATCCCTCATAAGAACAAACTATAGTAAATTGAACCCTTTATAAAGATGTAAAGTTAATGTTAGGATATACTTTCTATATTTTACCAAAACATTATATAATGAAAAATTGGTTTAATTTCCATTATTCATTGCAAAGTTTTATTATTATAGAAGATTGATATCGATCTTTCATTCCATTATACACTTAAACATCTCCAAACTTCTTCTCCCTCCAAAATTTTTTACCCCTTTAATGTTGGCATTTATCACTTTACTTCAAGTTCCTTCCACTACCTTTTCAAGAAGAGAAATGATTCTACCTCAACGCAATCACAAAGGTAATCTTAATGTTTGCATATTAAAATCATTATCCATAGAATTAATGTATTTTTTAATAATTATGTTAAATTTATTTATTTTTTGAATTACTCACATAATAATTTTTTTCTTATATAGGTGGATTCATTTTTTAGATATGGGGTGTTCTATCCATCATTCATTCCTTTCTACACCAAATATTCCATAGACTTTTTCTCCATTAAAAACTTTTCACCCTTGAAGTTTTCGAATTTATCACTTTACTTCATGTTCTCTCCATTACTCAATCACATAAGTAATCTTGATGTTTCCACAGTAAAATCTTTGTCCATAGAATTAATTTATTGTTTAATTTTTATCTTTAATTTATTTATTTTTATTGTTACTCATATAATAATTGTTTTCTTATATAGGTGGATAATTGGTTTTTGATTTGGGGTGGATTATTCAGAGATTCTCATGATCACGAGATATTGGACTTCAACCCTACAACTGAGATAGTGAAAATAAGGAAATATGTCAAGAATTCATAAAACTATCATGAAAAGGTGAATTACTACTACTTATTTAATTAGTTTTGTCATCATTTTATCTAAAATTTTATGTTAATTTCTATATCATTTTTATATAATAATTATTTTGTTTTTTCACATATATTCTAGGAAGTAAAATTTTACTTTCAGCTATTTGCAACAAGCCCCAAAAGTGATAAAATTTTTCTTTATGTCAATGTTACATTGATTTCCATTGCATTTCTTTATTGAGTTGCTGACACTACATATTCAGTATATGTTCTTAGCTGAAAAACTTTTCTTGTTGTAATCCATAAGTGTATAGGGGGATCATTTTCCCCTTATATTGACTTCTCATGATATAACGGTCACTTGAGCTTCCTCTACACCACTATATTTCAATAACGAGAAAGGTTTTTCAGCTATGAACATTGATTCAATATGTATTGTTTGTAATTAGATAAATAATGTCTATGGAAATCATGGTAACATTGATAGTTAATATTTTTTTGAGACTTTGGGATGTGTAGGAATCATTAGTACCTCAATATGACACATGGTGTGACCGGTTTGACTACAACTACTTATTTATATTTAAAAATAGACATTAATTTTAGTAAAAAGGAAAACTGACATACTCAAAACAAATAAAAAATATTCATATTGTTTTTATAATTTAAGACAATGATACATAAGTCATTTTTTAGGTTTATGAATCATCTTCACCTCACTCTGATATATGGTGTGCTCAGTATGACTCAAATTGCCTCTTATCAGTTTAAAATCGACATTTTACTTCAAAAAATATCACTGAAAACTAATAAAAATCACTTGAAGTTTCTTGATAATTTATAAAATAGATTAATAAATCATTTGTTATATATAGGAATCATTCTCATGTTAAACTGATACATGGTGTGATCGTTATGATCCAAAGTGTGTGTTTCAAGTTTAGAATGATATTTTAGTAAAAAATACAAGTTATGTACTCAAAACTAAGAAAAACATTCAGACTATTTTGATACTTTAAGAAAACAATCCATATGTCATTTGGGATGTGTAGTAATTATCCAAACCCCATTCTGATTCATAGTGAGGCCGGTATGACTCTAAGTGGATCTTTATTTAAAATTGACATCAATTTTAGTAAAAATGACAAATGACCTACTTAAAACTGAGAAACAACTTCTGGATTGTTTTGATACTTTAGTAAAATGATATTTAGGTCATTTTAGATGTGTATGAATCATATTTACCTCAATATAATGCCCAGTGTGATAGGTATGAATCCAATTGTGTCTTTTTATTTAAAATTGACATCAATTTTAGAAAAAAGTATAACTAACCAACTCAAAATTAGAAAATGAAATCATATTTTTTAGATACTTTAGTAAAAAAATATTTAAGTCATTTTTTACATGTAGGAATTATCCATACCTCAATCTAATACATGATGTTCATGGTACAACTCAATGTGTCCGTTATCAGTTTAAAATCTATATTTGAGTTCAAAAAATTTCCACTCATTGAAAATCAAGGAAACACACTTAGATTTTCATGATAATTTAGAACATCGATTAATAAGTCATTTTTCATGTGTAAGTACCCGTATAACATCAAACTGATATACGATGCGATCGGTATGAGTCAAAGTGCATGTGTCAAGTATAAAATGACATTTTAGTGAAAAATACAAGTGAAAAACTCAAAACCAAGAAAAACATTATGATTATTTTTGATATATTAGATAAATGATCCACATGTCATTTGGGATGTGTTGTAATCAACCTCACCTAAATCCAATGCATGGTGTGATTGGTCTAACTCTAACTGCATATTTATTTAAAATTGAAATCAATTTTAGTAAAAAGGAAAATTGAAATACTAAAAATTGGGAAAATGATTTTTGATTGTTTTGATACATTAGGATAATGGTCCATATGTCATTTTATATTTTTAGGATTTAACTACACCTCAATCTGATTCACTATGTTCTTAGTATAAATCAAGGTGTCTGTTATCAGCTTAAAATTAATATTTTAGTTCAAAAAGTGCCACTCGCTAAAAACCAAGAAAACACACTCATATTTTCTTGATAATTTAGGAAAATGATTCATAAGTCATTTTTGACATGTATTAATCTATTTCGCATCAAACCAATAAACTATATGACTAGTATGAGTCAAAATGCATGTTTACAGTTTAAAATGACATTTTAGTAAAAATAAAATTGGGATAGCCAAAACTGAGAAAATGAATTTTTATTATTTTGATACATTAGGAAAATGATCCATAATTCATTTTAGATGAGTAGGGATTATACATAACTTAATCTGATGTACTTTGTGACCAGTATGACTCCAAGTGCATCTTTTTATTTAAAATTGACACCAATTTTAGTAAAATAGACAACTGACCTACTCAAAACCAAGAAAACACAATAAAATTAGTTTGATACTTTAGTAAAATATTCCATAAGTCATTTTTGATCTTTAGTATTCATCCTTACCTCAAAATGATACATGATGTGCCTAGTATAACTCAATATGTTCGTTATCAGTTTAAAATCAACATTTTAGTTCAAAAAGTGTTACTCATTGAAAACTAAGAAAACATGCTTGGATTATCTTCATAGATTTTGAATATGATTCATCAGTAATTTTTTATGTGTAATAAATAGTCTCACTTCTAAATAAGACAGGATTTTACCGGTATGAGTCAAAGTGCATATTTCTAGTTTAAAATGAAATTTTTGTAAAAAAGAAAAGAGACATACTCAAAATCAAGAAAACACATTCTTTTTTTTTGATACTTTATGGAAATTATACATAATTCATTTGAGACATGTTATAATTAGACTCACCTCAATCTGAAACATGGTGTGACCAACATGACTCCAAGTTAATATTTTTACTTAAAATTGACATCAATTTTAGTAAAATTAACACTTTCTCTTAATTTATATCATTATATTATTATTAACATAAGAATTTTTTTCTTATATAGGTGTGTTCTTTTTCTCGGGCAAGGATGGTTTTTTTAGAAATATCTTGAGTCATGGTCAGGATCAAAAGAAAAATTAAAATTTATGTTTTTGAATATATGTAATAATTTATACATATGTAATTGTATAAACTAATGTTTGAAATATCTATAATATAGTATTTTTCCTAATATTTTTTTCTAAATTTCATTTAATTTAAATTTTGTATTGGTGCTTGATTTTTTTGGTATCTGGTGTGTTTATAGTGTTATAGTATATCATGTCATTACATTTCACTATTGTTGTAGTGTGTTGGTATAGCACATAATAGTATGGCCTCTTATCAGTGCTTCTATAAGCACTGATAAAGGTCCCCTTTGTCTGCAATAAATAAAAGTACATATAAATTTGGTCCTTTATCATCACTGATAAAGGACCCCTCTATCACTACTTTTTTAGAATCAATAAAGGACCCCTTTTTAGTGGTTTTTAGTACTGATAAAAGAAAGGGGGTTTTAATCTTGCTCGAGTAGTCAGTTATTCTCTAGCACTGATAAAAGACATTTTTAGTGATATTAAAGGAATATTTTTTAGTAGTGAGCTAGGGGAATACATGAATATTCAAATAAAGTGTCCCTTGAAGATGATTTTCTCTTACAAGGGCCATGAAAGGTTGGTGGAAACCTGAGGTGCTCAATATATGAAATGTGATTTATGGGTTGAGGTGCTTAATAGATAATAAAAGAACCACATACTCCGGTTGATTTGGGTAAGGATCTTATTCTCCATTGATAAGGAATGATAATGGGTGACGGACTACACATTTTAACATCATGTATTGGGGATTTATATGTCACACAGTTTACTTTTATGTGAAAAATGATATTTCCTTATAGCTTAACATCATGTGGAAAGGAATTTTTATCCTTTTATTTCAGTTTAACATCATGTCATAAGGACATGAAAAGTTCCCTATATAGGTTTGAACCATGGATAGGGAGGGGGTATTTTTTTATATTGAGGTTGTACCTAGTATCATAGACCCAGGTTTCGCTACATATCATATGGTAATTGGACTCAAGACACATGTAGTTGTTGATCAAGAAACCATCCACACAGTTTTGAACCATACGTAGATGGGGGGATTTCCCCAATTTATTGTTGTATCTAGAATGAGGATTGGGGGTTCATGTGTCACTATATAAACTTTTATGATAGGAATCAAGCCACATGTAGTTCTAGAATGGGAGACTCTCCATGTAGGTCTGAACCATATGAAGTGGGGGAATGTTTTCCCATTGATTATTATAGGTGGTCCAAATATTGGTGATCCATGCATCATTATGTATCCTATGATGATAGGAATCTAACCACATTTAGTTCTTTATAACCTTTTTAGTTTAACATCATGTAGAAAAATCATAGGTGACATTATTTCTAAAAATAAATATTTTGGATAAATCCAAGAATTGAGATATAGGCGTCACTATGTAACTTGCAATGGCAGGGATCAATCTGCTTGTAGTTTATGAATGAAAAAGTATCCATATAGGTTTCAACCATATGCTGAGGGGGGCATTGTTCCGATTAATTATTGTAGTTGGACCCAGTATTGAATATCAAAGCATCATTATATATCCTTTTATGACATGAATAAATCCACATGTAGTTTTTGAATGGAGGTATGGTGGGATACCAGCACCAATGGAATTGGCCCCCTCAGGTGAGGTCTAGAGTAATTTACCTTTTTATTTCATACAAAGAACATCAACCATGAATTTTATGGTCATATGGAAAGAACTCATGGCATTCATTTTAAGTTCATGCATCGAGGACCATGTTAACCCTATTTTGAATTGACATATACCGATCCTGCATAGAATACCTTAAAAAATTCCCAATCCCACATGATCTATGCTCAGTGTGAGACACAATGAATGGTTAAGGTTTCTCTTACCAAAAAAAGGAAATTAAAGTAAAGGATAAGGTAATTTTATATCATGCGCTAGCTAGTCCAAGATATAGGATCTAACCATCCCTACTTATCTCATTGGAATGAGAAAAAATCCGTGTGTAGTTATGGAAAACATTTTAGTTTAACTTCTTATAGAAAGGATGTAAGCCATGAAATTTAACGTCTTGTAGTAAGTTCGAGGGTTTACTTTTGTGAAAAAGAAATCTTGAACATTATCACACAGTCTAATGTATTGTAACCAAAATAAATATTTTGTGTTCGGGTCAAATATTTGAGATCTAGTCATCAATGTGTATCCTGTGATAGTAGGAATTAGGGCACGGGTATTTCTTGGATGGGGAATTCTCTATGTGGATCTGACTCACACATAGGGACAAGGGATCTTGATTTATCTTTTGGACAGATCCAGCTTTTGTGTGATAAATTATCATTGAGATAATTATTAGTATTTATTTTAATGTCATGTGGTGATGAATCCTCCCATGCAGTTTAATTTCATGTAGTGACAACATGTTATGTAGAGTTTAATGTCACGTGGTCAATACATAAGACGTTGTGCATTTTAACATTTACTACCATGAACTCTTCTATATAGTTTAATGAAATGTGGTTAAGACATATTTTGTACAGTTTAACATCATGTGGTGAGAAGGTATTTGTATATTTTAACATTTTGTGACATGGATAAAATATTATGTGAAGTTTAAAGTCTTACATCTATGAATTCTTCCATATATTTTAATGTTATATGGTTATGACTTATTTCGCACAGGTTAACATCATGTGGTAAGGATTTATCTGTGTAGTTTAATGTCATGTGACTAGTATGAGAGAGGTTTTTTAGTTTAAATTCTTACTACTAGGACTTCTTCCATACAGTTTAATTTCATGTGGTTGGGATGTAGGACGCATTGATAGTGTCTACGCAAATTATTTCTTAAGAAATCTCACATTTGTGGGGGGTGACATGTTCCCCATCCATTGTGTCCAGTTATTATCCTATATTTTGATAGAAAATGAGTAAGATATATGGCCCATCTCATTTGGGTTCTAACAATAGATCCTTCTTACCTGGTATCCTTAGGGTTCTGAGAGCCAATACCAATTCACCTTGAAGGAATGAATAATGGAAATCCTTTTTTTTTTGAAGTCTTGTATGATCCTATTCAGATGAACTTCATGGTTTTGAAATGTATGAATGCTTTTCTCGTCAATCAATTCAAATTCATCAAATATCTTTTTAGACTTCTCATAATCTAAGAGTTTACCACAAATGGCTATTTGAAGTGATGGAAACTAGACTTTTATGGGAAATAATGCCTCTGCTCCACGCAATAATGAAATTGGTGTTTCTTTTGTAGTAGTTATCATGGTGGTATGGTAGCCCCATAAATCATGGAGGAGCTTTTCTATCCAGAACTTCTTATCCTTATTCATGATCTTCTAGAGTATATTTGTCAAAGTATTATTAAAGGCCTATATTTTTTCATTTTATAATACAATATAGCTAGATGAATGGGTTTACTTTATGTTGTACTCTTGGTACAATTTATTCAAATCAGTAGAATATATTTTGGTGTCATTTTCCATAAATATCATGAGAGGGGATCTAAACCTAGTGATGATATTATACATTATGAATTTTATGATTTTATTCATCCAGAATTCCATAAGGGGTATTTCCTCATCCCATTTTTAAAAGAAGTCAGTAACAGTATGGATGTACTTAAACTACTTAGCCATGGCTGAGGGACATGGAACCACAACATCCATTCCTCATATTGAAATGGCTAGCAATATTTAACTATATATAGAAATTTTATGGGATGATGAATGATGTTTTCAGGAATATGGAATGCATGAAATCTTCTAGTGAATTCCACATAGTCCTATATCATTATTTTCATGTAGTAACCAAGACTCCTAATTTGGTGGGAGAGATTGGTCCTGGATGGGTGATAATCACAACATCCTACATGGAATTATTCCATTATGGTGGCAATCTCCCTTTATATGATTCATCTAAGGATTCTTCCATCAATAAATCATTTTTGAGTGATTTTTACTCATTTGGCACATCCCAAAGGTAAATTTCGCCACTCGGTGCTGAATATGTTTCCTTATGGTTATTTCTATTGGGAGAGTCGCATTTTAGAGATAACCAATTATGGGATCCATCCATCTAGAGGTGGATTTCATTTCATCACACTATGTGTTTTGTAGAACTAATTTATTTCTTCTATGTCGTAGATGATGGTTGATGATACCATCATTCATTGTGTGATGTGGAAGACCACAACATCCTGATTAGGGTTGGCCATAACTATAGTTTCATTATATAATTCATTATTATGATCATTATTTGATCATGGGACATTATGTAATGTGGGTTTAAAAGGTAACTCTTCCATCAGTCCTATGACATATCCAGTGAGAGGGTCCAATTCTTCCTTTTTGATGGAGTATTCTCCATTAATATACTTCATCACTAGCTCCAAAATACCCTTTTATGTTTAGTTAAGATATTTTCTACTATAATTTTAGTTAAAATATTGTAATTAGGCCTTGTTATTCATCCTCATTATTTTTTTAGCCTTTGGATAGTGAAAAAGAGTAGGGAAAAGTTTTTTTGTCTTGAAAAACAAATACAATCCCTAGAAAAAAACCAATTATTTTTTGGAATTTCCAACCTTTTTCTAATATAAATTTGGGAGGCACCATCAAAATATATATCCTAGGTACGAGGAGGTTCATATGCATAGATAAATTCCACTACTGTAAGTTCAGTGTCCACTGGTGTACTTTCTGGGGTGGGATGTGCAGCCAGGAAATCAGCTAGGGACTGTCCTTTCCCTGCCTTTTGTAACCCAAACTGGATTTCATACGGTTGCAGAATAACCATCCATCAATCCAAATTTCTAGTCATCATTTCACTATACAATATTTAATTTATTGAATCAATACAAGATTCCTGGTGGAATTGGGGTGATATGAGTAATGCCTCAAATTTTTCACTGAAAAGATGAATGTGATGCAATTCTTATCAACATCATAATATAGGGTCTTAGTACCTAGAATCGTTCGGTTAAGGTAGTAGAGACTTTTCTCATTCCTCACATAATTTTTATTGTTAGGAGAGTTCCAAATGATCATTCCAGAATGGCTAAATATTATATGACTAGAATTCCTTCCACTAGTGGTATCAGGAATGGTGGGTGTAGTAAGTACGACTTGAGTATTTTGATGGATTATTGGCATTCCTAATCACATTTGTAGAAAACTACCTTCTTCATTATTTTGGTAAAGGGGAGATGTTTTTCGTCCATATTAGCTATAAAACACCAAATTTAAGCATTGTTCCCTTGTATCCCCCCTCGATTCTTTGAAATTATGAGGTGGTGAAATTGCTATAATTTCACTAGTCTTTTGGGGTTCGACCTCAATGTTGTGGTGGAGTCCCAAAAATCCAAGTATTTTTAATAACATTAACTTATATTTGAATTTAAGTGGATTAATCTTCAGACTATGCTTCCATAACATGTGAAAGACTATTTGAAGGTCCCTAAGATGATCACATCGCTTTCAAGATTTGGCTACCATGTCTTCAAAATAACATTTTTCTATCTGTCCTAATAAGGGATTAAATATATGATTCATGGTGAATTAATAAGTAGCACCATCATTATTTAATCCAAAAGTCATGACCTGATATAAAAATATACCATGAGGTGCTCTGAAGGCTATGGATTCCTCATCTTCAAGGGCTATCTTGATCGGATTGTACCTTGAGTACTCATCAATGAATGAAAGTTCTTACAATCCAACAGTTTCATCAATCAAGATTTTTTTGATCGTCAATGGTGAATCATCAACTTGTAAGTGTCAATTAAGGTCACTAAAATCTATGTAGTCCCAAATTGAAATGCCTTGACCCTAGTTACCTAGATCCAGTGCATTATTTTAATACATTGGCATGATTACAAGGAATCAAGTCCTGAAAGACAGATCAGTTTTATAGTCTTGAAAAATAGATTACATACATGAATGTTACATTAAATTTTCTAACATAAAACACAACATAAATAATCCATTGAGAATTCCATTATTCCCCTAGCATAACCCTGTATATCAATTATAATACACTTCTTGGAATCCTGGGAAATTAAAATATAAGAAAGGGGTGAGATCAGATGCTCAGTAAGGGTAAATAATTACACTGAAGCTATAAACTTTTAAGGAAAGATGTATAATAAAAGCAACATCCTTTTAAATATAAAACTTTAACATAATATGGTAAAAATAAACCAAACATTACCATATAAAAATGCACATGGATATTCTACTTGTCAAATAATCACATGTAATAACTAATTTCACAACGATATAATGCATAATGTTGGACATAATAACAACAATGTCAAGGCCTTGTGCTAAGACTATTCACAAATATTTTGTCAAGGAATTTTTCTAAAACACTAGTTTGTATCATGAGCCCTTCTGATACATCTATGGGCTATATCAGGCCTCGACCATCACTTGTTAAGCCCAATTCATTCCTCGTATGAAAAGACTAAAACATTACATAATCATTCGTATTAAAACTAGCATACGAAATATAAACACTTTAGCCATAAACCATGAATGGAATAAAAATAGAACATCCACAATAAAAAATATCATAACTCATTAAATACAAAATGGAAGATTTTATTATAATAAATCAACATCAATCAAGAATAATATCTAGCAAAGGATGTTGACATAGTTAAAAATGATCAGTAAAACTATTTGATAGAAATATCCCTTTTCATGAAATCATTAAAAAGTCACATAATTTATAAAGGAAGTCACATAAAAGATATTTTTGAATCAAAGTGTCCCATACCACTTTTAAACTTTTGAAATTAATTAACATTTTAAAACAATGATATCCATATAAATAAATCCTTAAAATCATTTTGAAAATATGGACATTGATTAAAAATATTTAGAAAAATAAGTATTTAAAACATTTAAAATGATGATATAGTTAAAGAGACCCTCAAATAAAACCATAAAATATTCATTTTGAAAAAAAAAATATGAAAAATTAACATGGATGATAAATATTTCCTATTAAATACTTACACATAAACAATCTCGGATGATAATGAGATTGAGGAATTAACCCTTACCTTAGGTCTGATACTCTCCGTATGAGCCCAAAAATCCTGTATAATGTTTTTAAACATATTAATAACCTATATCATAATCATAATAATATTTATGATATCATATATGATTATTTTATGACTCTATATTACCTGTTTATTAACAATTCCATGTTAATGCAACATTTCAGGTAATATCTCTTTGTTTATCGTACGTGTTTTGACTTGTTATTTTTGATCATATTACCTAGATCATGATTTAATTACTTAAATAATATATAATATGATTTATATATCATATATATTAATAATAATATATATATATATAATAGATAGATATATAAAATGGAATACACCGTTCATGGAGACGGTAGGTCGTACGTACGCATGAACGTTGTTTCCGTTTTCTTATTGTATTGATTGGAGGTAAGTGAATGACATATATGTAAATACATATATATATATATATATCATTTATTTAGGCTTATTATGTCATATATATCATTATTATTAATAATATTTATTCTTACAATCATTCTTGGATGGTGAACATGGAAGATGAGTCTCATCGTGTCGTGGAGACGGTAATCCGTACGTACGAAGGAGTGACGATATAATTTACTTAATGGTAAAATGGTATAGAATTGGATAGAATTTCAATTTTAAATAAACAATATAATTTTATATTTATTATTTAAATACACTATATTCATCTTTATACCCATAGAAATAAAGTGTACATGAAAAACAATTTATACCGCGACGTGGAGATGGTAAGTCGTACGTAAGCACGCATGGTGGTATTGTTTTTAATAGGATGGGTAAAAAGAGTAATATGGTTTCCCCGTAATATTAAAAAAATATAAGAATATATTATATTATATATTTATTATTTTATTATGGTAACAACTTATTAAGATGAAGTATAAGAAGAAATGAACTTTGAAAGAAGGGATAAAATGATTACCTCTTCTTCGGGTGTCTCCTTTTGATTTGCACAAAAGGACTCCTTAAGTTGGTTTTATGCCCAATTTGGTTCCTATATAATTAATTTTGGGAATTTGGGAGGATATTTGGGTAGGTTTTGGCCGAGCCAAATGGATTTGGAGGTGTGAATTAAAGAGAAAGGGAGGTTCCCTTTTATAAGAGAGGTGAGGGGCACTTTAGGAAAAGCTTGAAATATTTATTTATTATAAAATGATATTCGGTTTCTAATACCTCCAAATTGATTTATGTTAAGTATAATATGTGTATGGGTCTAAATCATATCAAATAATAGGTTTTATACATTTTTAGATCATAAAAGTATCCTTATCTTTTGGGATTAACCCTTACTTAAACAGTTTATCTCTTACCATGTCTTCTTGTATTTTTATACTATAGGATTAATTTAGTTACTAGAAAATTACAAGGGAACCTAAATTAGATCATTAATGATATTTTTAACAGTATATAAGTCATTTTTTTCAAATCCTATATTTTTATGATTTTTATATCATTTAATAAAATAGTATTTGTTTTAAAAACTCATTTATGTCAATTTTGACACTATTTAGTAATTAATTTTTGTTAAAGTCATAAAAACTTGATCCCTTCAAAAAAAAGAAATTAACTCTTACCTCATATGTCAATTTAATCCTGAAAATTCTTGTATGGCATCATAACTTTCCAATTGTATTTATTTTAATAATTATAATATCATTTATTTTATTCTTTCATTGATAAGGAAAATAATTCATCGTTATTGTGTCATAATTAAATTTAATTATTTAATGTATAAAAATTAGAAATAAAATACCATGATGTAGGAAATATTTTTATATTTATAATGAATATTTATAGTCAAATATACCATTAATATTACCCTATATTAAAATTATTTTAGTAAAATATTCATATTTATGTTATATTTATCTTTACTTTAAATTAATTCTTATAACATGTCATTATCACACCGATGTGGTCACATGGGGTCCTAAAATAGTCATAAGATACTCATGGTAGAATATATCTCATCCAATAGGTTTATTACATGTGTTAGGGTAGTTTATTATTATTATAATATTATTTTTTACCCATGTTTACTTGATTTATCCTTTAACCATGGTAAATAAAAATAATCACTAAAGTTACTATTCATAGTGTCAAAAAATAAAAAGTATCTATTTACAAAATTTGGAACTCATGATTCCAAATATGGAATTTATTTTTCTAAATTCAAAACACATAATTGGCAGAAATTAATTTAAAATTAATTCTCATTGTCAAAACAAGAAAGCGGGTTTTTAAGAAGTAAAAACTATCAAAAGATTAACATGTGTTTATATCCAATTTAAATGTAAAATTACTTCCAATGACCTAAATTATATTAAATGATAAAAATATAATCTAATTATACTTTAAAACCACTAAAATATATAAATTAACAATATAAATTATTTAGATTAAAAATGTTGTTTTCAATTAATATTTAGTATTTTTCACTATTCATCAAAATATGAAAGTTATTAGAAAAGTACCAAAAATTTATCCAAACTAAATTTTTAGGTCCCTATTCTAAATAATAATTTAATTTCATCAAATTGAATATATAAAAGTGTCAAATATTGGATTTAAAAAGATTTCTCCATTAAAAGGTGGGAAAATCTTAATTTTTTAAAAATACTTCTTTTATCTGAGAAATTGAATTTGTACATATATTATATCTAAAAACACAAAATATGAATGTTAAAATTATATTAGATATATAAAATTCAAATTTTAGTTAATATTATTCATAACCGCTTTTTAAACAGGTAGTTTGATAAGTCATGGTGAGCTTGAACTCGGGGTTGTGTACATCGCACATTATTGAATTATTAAAAAGGAAGTGTACCGTGGAAGCTGGGGGTGTTACACTAATATACATGGTCTTTTTATTGACAATGAAAATGTTGATTATCCATCATTGGTACTACAATACTTGAATTTTTTTGTCTTTGATCAATTTTTAAACACCTAAATTTACATTAGTAGCATGGGAGGGGTTCATCCTTCGGACTGGCTTCTTGAAACATCAATGGTCATCAAGTAAGACAAGATATTGTGTAGCCACATCGGTGTTCAATATAATAATTTCATTATAATTACAAGATAACACATTTCAATGTTTCTTTACAAATTATATGTATATCTCTTTATCCTTGAGAGGTATAGTAGCACAAATTAATGTAGGTTTTGGGTTTTCATCTGTTCCTAGATTCAACTACCTGATCTTATCAATGGTGGTGGAAATGACTCCCTCAAATGTGGGAGGGGAGTTCTTAAATTCATATTCCTCTTCTTCCACCTCTAAGTTGATGTAATAATCTTCATGTATGGTGGGTAATCTAGGGGCGTCTATTCCACTATCGTGATGAAAGAGTCCATGGGAAGATACCTCACCATCCCCTACTACCAAAGTCATTATAGAGATATTCCAGAGTTTGTTTAATTTGAAACTTTCATTGGGGACAAGAAGATCATGGAAATATGGGATTAGGTGTATATCTTCAATCATATTTATGGATAATACATAATCATTGTCGATCATACTTCTGGGATTTGAAGGGGAAGTCACTGAACCATTGGGGGTTGCAATATATATGTTTTCATCAACTATTAGTTTTTATACTTCCATTTTGTAGAAAATTTCCTTAGTATATGTTGCTTGAAAAAACTCAAGGGATCATTGTCACTAAGTATTATGTTTACCTTTCCATCGATGGGGTATTTCAAGAATTGATGAAATGTTGAAGGTATCACCATGTATCTGTGAAGCCAAGGCCTTTTGAGTAGGAAGTTATATATGGTGACCTGTTAGATGACCATGAACATAGGGTTAGATGCGAGATCCCCAATCTGATCCTTGAAATTTATCTTCTTGAGATATATTTTTTTGCTCTTAGCATACCCTTGAATGGTTATCTTTGTTGGAGATAAATACCCTTTGTTATATCCCAAACATCAAAGGGTACAAATTGGGATGTTTTTTATTTTGAAACCATTGTCAATAAGATCCATTCATAGTTTGACAGTGTTTAGATTTCCTAAAACATACAGGGTTATGTTGTGTCCCTGGATGACATCCTCCTGATCTTACTCTTTGAAGGAGATGTTAACATGGAATTATTATGGCATAGTCTCCACATGATAAACTTCAGCTATAGTGAACTATGTATCTATTTCTTATGGCTCTATAGGGATTAAAATAGTGACTCTCTGAATTATTTTGAAATATGGAGATCATCTAGGATTGAGATTTTGGTGTAGATAACAGCCAACTATTTCAGAATGTTATACTTTTCTACCAAAGGTAAGTTATTCTTTATGTATGGTTTCTCAATATTTTGTTGGTCAAGAGTTAAGGTGTTTTAGGTGGGTGGACTTTGAACTTGATAATATATTAATTTAATATATGTTATTAATGGTGTAGGTAGTGTTGGCCTTCCCCTTTTTCTTGGATAATCAAACAGTCGCACCCTCTCTAGTCATTCATGTAAGATGACTAGGCATGGACAACTAATAGAGGGTTCTAGGACACCTCTGTGTTTCTATTAAGACCATTGTAATGCTTCTCCTTAGTAATTGGATACATATATATCCTATTTAGGGGTGTGATGGAAATATTGGGTAAGGCCATCACCATGTTGTCCCCTATATCCCCAGCTTCTACACCTGCGGCCTCTAGATCCTTGATCAGGTATGTGGAACTTGTAATCGAAGGAATATTCACCACTAGAGAAGGGTTTTAACAAGTAAATTATGTTAATATAACCAAATGTGAGTTCTTTATCTAATGAGGTTTCCATTTTTTGGGGTGGTTCCCATGATTTGGACATTGTAGGAATGAAATCTGTAATAGACAGAGCTTGTGTTGGAGCTGAATATGAATCATCCTCTTCTAGTACCTCTTGTGTTTGAAGATTAAATCCACCTCTAGGAGGAATATTTAATTAAACCTCCTTATGTGATGTAATAATTTTGGTTTTGTGAATCTATTCTCTCGTGGTGTCATAAGCTTTGTCAACTATTTTTCGAGTCATCCAATTGTTGAATTTCTACCCATGCCTAGCTGGAAATTATTTCAATTTCCTTCTTCTTCTGACTGGGAAATGGTTACAAATATTACCAGTGATGGGTATTTATCCGAAATAACCTTTTTAGATTTGACCAATCTTTGTAGGATGTATTTAATGATGAATCAATCTTGGATATTGTGACCTATACTTTTATGGAAAGAGTAGTAGTCAGGGTGATTGGTGAGGTTAACATTGTTGGGTTTCCTGGGATATTGAAGCTTGAGTTGGTTATTTTCTATGAATTCAAGGAAATAATCAAGGACATTATAATTTTGAAAATAGTGTACCTTATTCATCTATTCCTTAAATCCCTAGAAACCATGATCTTTTTCACTTTTGGTCGAGGGAGATGTTGTTATTGCTATCGCTCGACAGGAGGCGTTGGGTGGTTTGGGACCTTCCTACGTGTTTGAATGGTCATTACTACTAGTTTGAGGGTAATATTAGTAGTCTCTACCTTTCCAATATGTTTCCCATGTGTTGAGGGAATGAGTCGTGACTTAGCTCAGGTCCGCTAAATGGAATCATCCTAATGCTGTTCCATTTCTACAAACTCACAGAATCCACCTAGATAATTCATTAGGATCAAGGATTTTTATAGCTTGTCATGGAGATTTTTATTGTATAGTTATAGTAATTTATCCTTTGATAAATGGATTCTAAGTAAGTAGGTTAAACCATTCCATCTGGCTATAAAGTCATTTACCCACTCAATTTCATGCAGCTTGTAGTTTTTCAGGTTGACAATTGTCATTTTTCATAGCATAGAGCTGAAGTGATAGAGGAATTAGAAATAAAGGTCTTCCCATCCTATAACTGATCCTAATGGAAGGATGTTTTATGAAATAAAGTTTAGCCCTATCAGAGTCTATAAAAAACACCTCAGCTTGGTTGCCTCCTACTGATCGTGAGGTCCCATCATTGGACTGTATCGGGACACGAAGTGAGTGAGATATTATTCTGGATCTCCCACACCATCAAAGGTGGAGAAGTTAGGATTGATGAAATTGGGTGGAGGTAATGTTTCATCCACCGATTCAGGATATGTATTCTTCTTAGGCTACACATGTGCATAACACACTGTTATGGCTTCCATTCGATCATCTAATGACTCAATGGAATTAAGTAATTCCGAAAGTACAATTTTCTGAGCTTCCTCCCATCTATAAGGAGAGGGTGGGATTTATGAGGTTCCACCATTTTCATCTATCAATAATTATTCATCCATTATAACTCCAGTGATCTCCCTGGAAAGGTAGGGGCTATAATGGTGGGGATCATCTTGAACTTCTACCTTGATTTAAACCAGCATCTTGGATCATAAGTCAGCCTGGTAATCCGATGTTGATCTCATAGGAAGATCATCACTTTCTTAATATATGGGAGGAGGGATATTTATCTCATCCTAAAGAAGATACCCTATAAAAAATTTTCCCCTGAGTAGGTACTCGTTGAGTTGTCTAAGATTTTTTATCTCATTATGATGTTGTTACAATTGTTGCTTCATGGATGGAATTTCAACTCTTCTAGGGGAAATTTGGGATATGACCACTTCTTTCCTTTATCATTAGTAGGGTTCCTACATGAAGGTGGAAAATAAATATTCATAGATTCTATATTTTGGATTACCATATGGTTTTGTGTACGTACAACCTCATTTGGTGTATCAACATCAGCTTCCTCTTGGGTTATATTTTCTATATTGAATCCCTTGACATTTTTTTCTTGATCCACATTATTTGTTCTATTGAAAGTGATTAAATTCATAGGGTTACAGCAAGAAATGGTAGTTTTCCCATTAATCTCAACACAATAGGTCAATTCTACACTTCTTACATTAGAGTTTTTATCAGACCCTTGGCCATTTTGGACCATTTTGGCTTATGCCCCCTATGGGTTTGATTTCCTTTTCCATAAATTCCTCTTGTCTCAGCCTATGAATAGTAACCTTGAGGGAGTTTCCAATCATGATTTTTGAATGAGACCTGAATAGTAGAGGTTCATCTTTAAGCAAGAGGAATAGATGGGATTCCTAAAGTTAATATTTACTTCCTAACCTGTAAAAGACTCATTCCATCCATAGTGACGATGATGATGAAAATTCCCCCATCCCTATGGGTTTGGGACTATATGGGGCCAAAATTGGCATTTTTTATCCTTTTATTAACGATTTTAGGATTAAAGTTGAGGATTTGATGATTCATGGGATGGTCATTAAGATATAAATACCCCCAGCCTAGTGGGATAGGGTTGATCTAGAACCATGGTGGATTTCTCTAGGTCCCTTTGAGGGTATGATGAACCTGGTGATTGTGAATGAGATCTAAATCCCCCCATACCAGTGGGTTGGGGTTGATTTGAATCTATTGCTGATATGCACAGAATCCTCTCAAATATTGATGATCTAAGGGGTGGAGGTAGTGGTAAACATTCCCCCAACCCAGTGGGGTGGGTTATCTCTTGGGCAGTTGTTATAGTAGATACTACCATGAGCCGCTTGATTTGGCACAGATGTGATCATGGATATATGTTCATTGGTGATGGCTTGGAATCATTAATGTAAGTTAATTCCATTTTAGTGACAAACTGGATCATACATTACCCAGTTCCCTGATCTCACTAAACGCTATGACATTGCAAGATTCCTCATTTGGGGAGTTCTACGATTCTAGGAATATGATGAATTGCTACACTCCATACATTCTCTATCCCTAAATAGGGATGCATGAATATTATTATGAGATTATTTTCTAAAGATTTTTGATGCAATGGTGGAAATAATATTATTTATTTTTGATGTTCTCATTCGGTTTCGGGTCCTGGGCCATGGAGATAGTGGCCAGGTCTAGCTAACAACTTAGTATATTGATGTTTTGAAGGAGACCCTCATATCCTAGATATGGGATGTGTATTTACTTCAACAATTGATGATTTTCCCACATATTTTATTATAGGTAATCCATGAATTCATTTTATATATTTTATAAGATTTCATAGTCTGAAGTAGAGAGGGTCCAAAACATGGTAGGGATGTTTTTTCAAATAACTCTATCTATACATCAATATCATCTGCTGACTGTGGTGTAGGGTTGCAAGTAGTTTATAGGGAACTATATATAGTTAACCTCAGTGTTTCAATAACCTCTCTATATGACATTTTTTGAGTTTTTAGCACCTCTCTATATGGAGGTGTCTTGGAAAGTAGAGGATTTACTTGTTCGAGGTAGATATCACAATGGGGAGGTTGGCCAGGGTGGGTGTCAAGAGTAGAGTCATTGTAATCCATCTCTACACTACCATATGGAGGAATATTTTATTAATGATTGAATTCTACTTCAATTGAATAGTTTAAGGATCCTTGAGATGTTTCATATATGTGTAGAACATCCAAAAGGATACTGGCATTTAGAAGGCCAAGGATATGAGCCTCATTCCGTGTCATGGAAAAAATATATCAACCTTATTTTTGGGGTTTTATAGGGATATGAGCCTTCTATATAATGGATACCATAATATATTGATAACCATCTATAACTGTGGGTATATGATCTGAGCATTGGAATTCTACAAAAGTATATTGGTGATCTTTGATATTGTTGGGAGGAGTTTTATCATGCTCATGGGTGGTTGCTAAAATATGCTAGTCAACCATGGATGAAGAGAGGATATGACCATGGTCCAAATATGTATTCTACACCAAAATATGATTAAATACCTTTTGGAATGGTATAAGGGTTATGAGACTTCTACTATATATTCTATGAAGTATGCGGGTGCATTTGTTTGTCGGTGGAAGTAGGGATATGATCCTGGCTTCTATGAGCTGCTGGAATATGCCAAGTAGCATCACTAATAAGAATATGATCCTTCCCCAAGGTGTGTACTACTATCAGCTAGTGATCCATGGTTGGAGTAGGTATATTATCTTGATCCTATGGATTTGGACTATGTCATTGATCTTTTTTGACAAGGATATGAGCATGTCCTAAGGCATGTCTCACTCTCTCTTGGTGAGCCCCAGTTAGAACGGGAACATAAGCTCAGTTCAATTCCTTTGGAGTATGTAACCAGTCTTTTCTAACATGAACGTATGCTTATCCCAAGGCATGTTCCACTCTCACTTGGTGAGCCCTAGTTAGAATTGGAATATGAGCCTGGTCCATTGCCTCATCCTTTAACAAAATATATTGATAATCCTCTAGGACAAGATCAATAATTTTTTCTTTCTCCAATGAATCCACTTGTCCATGATGATCATAATGTTGTGATGACCTAGTTATTGCGATTGGAATATGTTTTTGTCCTTGTATATATACCAGTGTAGGAATATGTTGGTAGATTTATTAAGATTTTCCTAGAATGTAGTAAAATTTTAGAAAATTGTATATAAGAATATATATAGCATCCCGCCTTTTTATCACATAATCTTTCACTACATTTTACAAAACCGAGGATCTTTAAGGTTTAGTTTCTTGGAAACCAGGAACTTTAAACATGAAAACATAAAACATTCTTCTAAAACACTTGAAAGTCTTCTACTCATGTTCATCCTAGGTTCATTACTGCATCACATAACCTGGGGACATACATCAAAATAAAGGGTGAGCAAAAAGCCCAGTAAGGGAAACAAGAGAAACATTTTACATGTGAACTTGAGATACTTCAATAAGGTCATGAAAAGAACTTTAAGGCATGAGAATGAAATCATGAGGCATATCATAATAAAAATAACATTTTCATAACTTGAAGATGTGGCTACATCATTTAACATAGACAATCATGAACATATCACCAAGGTCCATCCCTAAGGTGTCATTTTAAAATTACCAAGGTTATTCACCAAGGTATCGTGAAAATTGTAATCTCTAGTGGTTACATCATTACCCAATGCATTGGAGCGCTATCAGGGCGCACCCTTAAATTTGCCTTAATTATCATGTGAGCCACATACATCATCATCAAACATTTCATAAATAACCCATATAGCATAAAATAAGTGGGTTTCATTTCATAATCACAATGTTTTAAAAACTGCTTTAAAGACATGATCTTTACGTCACTTTAAAACCCACAGAAAAGGAAGGTGGGTCTCATGTATGTAAATCCCAGAATTTAAAATAGAACATTTTGGTATATATGTGAATACCCATTTAGAAGAAAGAGATTTGAGTATTCACTTAATAATATAAAAGAACTTTAGAAAAAGAGAGAGACATTTTGAGATGGAAATTCTGCAGCATAACGGCTATGTTACGAGGTTTTAGAAGACATTAAAAAGAGAGGGAAAATGGGTCAAACATTCATAAATGACCCATAAAACAGTAGATGGACAGAATAAGAAGGATACATGATCATGGTAATGAAATTTCAAGGACATACCTTTTGAAATGAAAAACATGGAAGGAAGACAAAAATTAGATTTCTCTTATGAAAGTTCGACAGCCTAACGGCGTTACTTAAACTTCAACAAAAATGATTTGAAAAGATAAAATAGGGTCTCTCATCATGTGAACATAAGAGTTCAGTATGATAGATATAGAGATAATGCCCCAACAAAATTAAAAAGGAACTTGAAAGACTTGACATGAAAGTAGAACTTTGAAAATAATGAGAAGGGTGAAAGAATCCCCTAAAAATTTCAGCAGCCTAACGGCGCCACTTAAAACTTCAAAATACTGAATTGAAGAGATCAAATGGGGTCTCTAATAATATGAACATAAAATTCCAGTATGATAGATATAGAGATCATACCCCAACACAACAAAAAGGAACTTGAAAGAATTGACATGAAAGTAGAACTTCAAAACGAGAAGGGTGAAGAACCACTTAAAAATTCGGCAGCCTAACGGCGCCACTTAAAACTTCAAAATACTGAATTGAAGAGATAAAATGGGGTCTCTCATCATATGATCATAAAAGATCAGTATGATAAATTTAGAGATCATACCCCAACATAATAAAAAGGAACTTGAAATACTTTACATGAAAATAGATCTTGAAAAATGAGAAGGGAGAAAGAATCTGTTATAAAAATTTCGCAGCCTAACGTCGCCACTTAAAACATCATAAAACGAAATAATGAGAGTAAGAGTGGATTTAAAATTATATGAACATGAAAAGGTAAGTAAGAAGATTATAAAATAATATCCTCCAAAATATGAACATGGAGCATAAAAGGAATGACAGAAAAGAGATTACTTGAAATGAAAGAGAGAGGTCGGATCCCTTACCATAAAACATAACTCTTAAAACTCAAAGGTTGGGACCTTGAGGGCTTGGGGTCACCATGGGAGGATTCCTTGGGAGGTAATGAGACCATAACTTCGTTGGGGGAGAGTGGGGAGTCTAATGGATGAGAGGATGGCTTGGTATTTATAGGGAAAGTGAGGGGACAAGGCATTAATGGCCAAGGGACACCTCATTAGTGGTTTTGGCGAAACCATGGGCTTGCCCATGGTATTTGCCCATGGTATTGGCCACCTGGGACACCTCATACCTTATCTTACTATTCATAAGTCGACCATATTGATTACATACTTAATACATCATTTAATGATGTCATTAGACACCCGTAACTTAAAAACTGTATTTTCACTATTCATCAAAAATTCAACTTTCTCAGAATAATCCCAAAATTTCACCTTAACCAAATATCAACGCTCTGATTACAAATATGAACTCCATTGTATAAAAATAATTTTCTAAATATTTTTAATTTAATTTTTAAATAAAAACACTATTCACCGAAAATTCATTTTTTTTAGAAAAAACCCCAAAAATTACCATTGCATAATATCGGTGCTCTGAGTTCAAAAATGAAATCCGTTTTATAAAAATAATTTTCTAAATATTTTTAATTAAATTTTTAATTAAAAAAACACTATTCACCCGAAAAAACTAATACTTGAATAATATTTTATGAAACCGTTATTTAACCATTTTATTGAATAACATTACTTAATCAAGGTGCCTAGATTATATAAATACTTTCTTTAAGTGAGATTACTAATCCATTTGGACACATTACTAATCATAATCATAAAATCACTATTCATAATTCACTATTCATCAAAAATTAAGTTGATCTTATTAGACTCTAAATTTCGTACTAAACATAATTGTAGAAGACCATTTTTCGAAAATCATTACACATTTTTAATTATTTAAGGTTTACACAACCATTTTTAAAATATCTTTTTTCTAAAATTCATCAAAAATGTGCATACTATATTTATCCGGTCATTTGAAAATTCATAAACTCCATCATAAGAAGAAATCCTAATTTTTATTTAAAAAAAAGGATTTCACAAGGAAGTTACGGTCTCCTTACATAGCCCCTTATCACACCAGCATAGGACCTAAATGTAAGGTGTGCTAAGGTGAGAGAATCTGAGGGAGGCTCGGCTAACATCACACGAGTAGTAATTTCTATTAGTTTGAACTTCTCTCAAAGGTGATTCTGTTCTAGCTTCACACGATGAAGTTCGGCTTGGGTTTGGTCCAGAGCAAAGCCCAGTGGTGCTACCTCCTTCCCAAGTTCTGTTAGATGGGCTTCGATCGGTCCAAGACTACTGGGCGAGGCCATCAAATCTTCTTTCTATAATAATTAACCAAGATTACTTGTATTTAGAGGAAATAATCAAAACGTTTAGTTTCTAGTGGTCATATTGACCAATGGTCATATAACAGTCAAAGCCCAATGGTCTCATTTTAATTATACTCATGTTATCAAATGAAACATTTTTGTTGAGTATAAAAAATAAAATAACACAAAAAATTAGGAGACAATATTTATTCAAAATTTCAGGTTGTTACAATCTTCCCCCCTTAAGAAATTGCGCTCTCGCAATTTTTTTTTTAAACGGGTTTTGAAATATCATTGAAAGTCCCACATTGGAAAAGGAGTCAGAAAAACTGTTACTTTAAAAGAAAGAAAGGGATGTACAAAGGTCACCCAAGTTAACCCATACTAGGATTCCATGGAGGAAAACATGGACATGGAAGAAAAACAGAGGGTCAATTTCTGGGGGAGAGCGATAGAGAACCTGATTAGGAGAACGTTAACCATAAGAAAATCCCAAACTTATGATGTGTGTAAATGGTCTTTGATTGCAAAGTAGGAAACGTAAACCAACAATGTTTTTGTTTTACGTTCCTTTTCATAATTTTTAGGAATTCATTTACAACATAAAACAAAAACATAAGAAAATATACCTATCTTCATGTAGAGTTTCATCCTTTAATAAGTTTCTACCCAAAACTAATCTTTTCTCCAAACTATGAGCATTCAAAACTACTTGGTCTCATCAAAACACAAGAATCATCTTCATAATCCACAAAAGATTAACTATCTATTTCTTCTATCTTTAAACATTATCCCAAAAATAGAAAGGGTAACGTAAAACAACTCTTCAAAAAGAAATAATCCCATAGGAATGGAAACTAATTTTAAATCTTCAAAGTTCCATGGTACTACCCAAAGTTCATCATAGTCCATTCCATAAATAACGGTCCTTAAAATTCCTCAAAATAAACCAAACTAAGATTGAAACCCAAATACAAGAAGGATTTGATAACATAGTCTTCCAAAATAAACTTCATTGTTCATCTCCAAAAAACATCAACCACTCCTAACATCTTATAACAAAAGTATCTAACCTAAACATATTTTACCCAAGATAGGTTAATCATTCCCATAAGTAACCTACATTACTATAAGTCCACCTTAAATTCATCGATTCTTCAAAATATACGTCAACCTTACTCCTCAATGAAAATACTGTAGTAATCTATTTACCTCGATCATATAGGGTCCCCAAAATAGTGAACGTCTTCTAAAATAATAATCATATTTTAATCCCATAATCATCCCTGTCATATTAATACGACAATCGTCACATTTCTTATCACATTGGTTGTTGGGACATGTTCTTCCATTTCCCACCATTAACTAAGAAGAGAATGCATAATTAGGGGCTTAAGTACTTAGCCAATAATCATGAAAAGGAACTGAAAGCATATAAGGATAACTTGTAGAATAAAAGTATACCCTAAATTATGATCCCCTAGGTTCCCATCTAGGTTATCCATGATCATATATTCTTATGTGAATCTTTATTTTATTTTATCTTTGTTCCTTTAACAATGGTTCATACTAAGCTTATGAATTTACCAAAGCATATCCCCCGGGAGTGTCGTAACCAAGAGTGCAGCAAGGCCCATTGTCGTGTACCAGTTCCCATTAGAGTCTTGCTCAAAGCGGTGTTTTCGGGTTTTACCCCTATGTACATCTATGCCATAGCCACCTCTACCTGCTCGTATCCAGACAGGGATGTATTTGCTTGGCAACCCCTTACTCAATACTCACCAAAATACCAAGAAGATTTCCTTTTTTTTAACTTTTCTATAGGGTTCTTCCTAGAGTTTTCATATCCTAATTTCCATACATAACTAAAACATCCTTTGATACCAACTATAGCATCCCGCCTTTTTATCACATAATCTTTCATTACATTTTACAAAACCGAGGATCTTTAAGGTTTAGTTTCTGGGAAACCAGGAACTTTAAACATGAAAACATAAAATATTCTTCTAAAACACTTGAAATGCTTCTCCTCATGTTCATCCTAGGTTCATTACTGCATCACATAACCTGGGGACATACATCAAAAGAAAGGGTGAGCAAAAACCCCAGTAAGGGAAACAGGAGAATCATTTTACATGTGAACTTGAGATACTTCAATAAGGTCATGAAAAGAACTTTAAGGCATGAGAATGAAATCATGAGGCATATCATAATAAAAATAACATTTTCAT
This sequence comes from Viscum album, assembly GCA_963277665.1. NCBI lineage: Eukaryota > Viridiplantae > Streptophyta > Magnoliopsida > Santalales > Viscaceae > Viscum > Viscum album. Next base: position 1,713,639,169 of record OY728122.1, read on the forward strand.
AACTTAAGGATGTGGCTACATCATTTAACATAGACAATCATGAACATATCACCAAGGTCCATCCCCAAGGTGTCATTTGAAAATTACCATGGTTATTCACCAAGGTATCATGAAAATTGTAATCTCTAGTGGTTACATCATTACCCAATGCATTGGAGCGCTATCAGGGCGCACCCTTAAATGTTCCTTTATTATCATTTGATCCACATATAACATCATAAAACATTTCATAAATAACCCATATAGCATAAAATAAATGGGTTTCATTTCATAATCACAACGTTCTAAAAACTGCTTTAAAGACATGATCTTTACGTCACTTTAAAACCCACAGAAAAGGAAGGTGGGTCTCATGTATGTAAATCCCAGAATTTAAAATAGAACATTTTGGTATATATGTGAATACCCCTTTATAAGAAAGAGCTTTGAGTATTCACTTAATAATATAAAAGAACTTTAGAAAAGGAGAGATACATTTTGAGACGGAAATTATGCAGCATAACGGCTATGTTACGAGGTTTTAGAAGACATTAAAAAGAGAGGGAAAATGGGTCAAACATTCATAAATGACCCACAAAACAGTATATGGACAGAATAAGAAGGATACATGATCATGGTAATGAAATTTCAAGGACATACCATTTGAAATGAAAAACATGGAAGGAAGACAAAAATTAGATTTCTCTTATGAAATTTCGACAGCCTAACGGCGTTACTTAAACTTCAAAAAAATGATTTGAAATGATCAAATAGGGTCTATAATCATGTGAACATAAGATTTCAGTATGATAGATATAGAGATAATTCCCCAACAAAATTAAAAAGGAACTTGAAAGACTTGACATGAAAGTAGAACTTTGAAAAGAATGAGAAGGGTGAAAGAATCCCCTAAACATTTCAGCAGCCTAACGGCGCCACTTAAAACTTCAAAATAATGAATTGAAGAGATCAAATGGGGTCTCTCATCATATGAAAATAAAATTCCAGTATGATAGATATAGAGATCATACCCCAACATAACAAAAAGTAACTTGAAAGAATTGACATGAAAGTAGAACTTCAAAACGAGAAGGGTGAAGAACCACTTAAAAATTCGGCAGCCTAACGGCGCCACTTAAAACTTCAAAATACTGAATTGAAGAGATCAAATGGGTTATCTCATCATATGATCATAAAAGATAATTATGATAAATTTAGAGATAATACCCCAACATAATAAAAAGGAACGTTAAATACTTTACATGAAAATAGATCTTGAAAAATGAGAAGGGAGAAAGAATCCGTTACAAAAATTTCGGCAGCCTAACGGCGCCACTTAAAACTTCATAAAACGAAATAATGAGAGTAAGAGGGGATCTCTCATTATATGAACATGAAAAGGGAAGTAAGAGGAGTATAAAAGAATATCCTCCAACATATGAAAATCGAGCATAAAAGGAATGACATAAAAGAGATTACTTGAAATGAAAGAGAGAGGTCGGATCCCTTACCTTAAAACATAACTCTTAAAACTCAATGGTTGGGACCTTGAGGGCTTGGGGGCACCATGGGAGGACTCCTTGAGAGGTAATTAGACCAGAACTTAGTTGGGGGAGAGTGGGGAGTCGAATGGATGAGAGGATGGCTTGGTATTTATAGGGAAAGTGAGGGGACAAGGCATTAATGGCCAAGGGAGACCTCATTAGTGGTTTTGACAAAACCATGGGCTTGACCATGGTATTTGCCCATGGTATTGGCCACTTGGGACACATCATACCTTATATTACTATTCATAAGTCGACCATATTGATTACATACTTAATACATCATTTAATGATGTCATTAGACACTCGTAACTTAAAAACTGTATTTTCACTATTCATCAAAAATTCAACTTTCTCAGAATAATACCAAAATTTCACCTTAACCAAATATCAACGCTCTTATTACAAATATGAACTCCATTTTATAAAAATAATTTTCTAAATATTTTTAATTTAATTTTTAAATAAAAACACTATTCACCGAAAATTCATTTTTTTCAGAAAAAACCCCAAAAATTACCATTGCATAATATCGGTGCTCTGAGTTCAAAAATGAAATCCATTTTATAAGAATATTTTTATAAATATTTTTAATTAAATTTTTAATTAAAAAAACACTATTCACCCGAAAAAACTAATACTTGAATAATAATTTATGAAACCGTTATTTAACCATTTTATTGAATCACATTACTTAATCAAGGTGCCTAGATTATATAAATACTTTCTTTAAGTGAGATTACTAATCCATTTGGACACATTACTAATCCTAATCATAAAATCACTATTCATAATTTACTATTCATCAAAAATTAAGTTGATCTTATTAGACTCTAAATTTCGTACTAAACATAATTGTAGAAGACCATTTTTCGAAAATCATTACACATTTTTAATTATTTAAGGTTTACACAACCATTTTTAAAATATCCTTTTTCTAAAATTCATAAAAAATATGCATACTATATTTATCCGGTCAATTGAAAATTCATAAACTCCATCATAAGAAGAAATCCTAATTTTTATTTAAAACAAAGGATTTCACAAGGCAGTTACGGTCTCCTTACATAGCCCCTTATCACACCAGCATAGGACCTAAGTGTAAGGTGTGCTAAGGTGAGAGAATCTGAGGGAGGCTCGGCTAACATCGCACGAGTAGTAATTTCTATTAGTTTGAACTTCTCGCAAAGGCGATTCCGTTCTAGCTTCACACGATGAAGTTCGTCTTGGGTTTGGTCCAGAGCAAAGCCCAGTGGTGCTACCTCCTTCCCAAGTTCTGTTAGATGGGCTTCGATCGGTCCAAGACTACTGGGTGAGGCCATCGAATCTTCTTTCTATAATAATTAACCAAGATTACTTGTATTTAGAGGCAATAATCAAAACGTTTAGTTTTCAGTGGTCATATTGACCAATGGTCATATAACAGTCAAAGCCCAAGGGTCTCATTTTAATTGTACTCATGTTATCAAATGAAACATTTTTCTTGAGTATAAAAAATAAAATAACACACAAAATTAGGAAACAATATTTATTCAAAATTTTGGGTCGTTACAATATAGGCCTACACATTTTCTACCTCTAATATATACTGGTAGAAATCTTCAGTTGAAGAATGGATATGGGCCTACTTATGTCCTCCTTGTGCTTCCATAATATGCTAATGGGGTTCATGCAAAGGGGAAGGAATATGCACCTCCCACATGCTTGCTGCAAGAATATGCCTACAAACCTACTCTGAGTGAGTAGGGATATGATCATTCCCACTTTCTATATTCAAAATATGTCGATGGTCTCCATTAGAAGAAGTAAGGATATGATTCCACTCATTATTTTCTAGATCTTTTTCATTCTTGCTGTGACTTCTTTGATTCTTGTGCACGAGATTCATAGGTAGAAATGGGTCAGGTCGTTTCCTCACCAGGTGATTGAGGGGAACTGGTAGGATGGTTTTGGTGAGGGAGGTTAATAGGATCTCTCCTCAGTGGCCCGTAAATCAGGATGGGTCTGTAGTTTAATCCTTGATCCACCTTGCTCATATAGCGAAGGTAGTAATTTTTGTGCTCTGAGGATAATAATCTAAAGTGATTGGTGGTGGTAATAAGCACTATTAGTTTCACTTTAGCTTAAATTGGATGATTTGGACTCAATGATTTTAGCATCTAGAGTCCCTTTCATCCATCCTCAAGGTTTAAGATCATTCCATGTCAATTTTATTCCCAAACAATGCATTTACCACATAACACTAAAGGTTTCAAGTGGTTGAGGTAATTCTATGACTCGTAAGGGTTGTAGTTAATGTTGATTTTCTAGAACATCTTCTAGATGAAGACATGGTCTTCGGTTGGGTTTTTCTTATGACCACTATCTATAGTCATGAATACATTAAGGAATAAGGTCATCGATCAGTGAATTATTGTAGTCATGATAGTGCTCAATTAGATATATATTGGTAAAAAAATTATCCTTTTTTATTTCCAGTTTAGCTATTCTTCTCACATTGTCACATCACAGTGAGGAGGGACTTATTTCATGAGGACCCTGGTTACATTTTTTCAACCGATCTTTTTTATTATTTGATAGATTCACATCAGGTTCACCATTTTTGTTTCATGTGAAATAATCTAGAATGGTCCCTCCTAAGGGTCGAATGTGGGGAATTTTATGTTTATACAATCATTCACATCAATTCTACCATTTTTGAATATTCTATAGAAACTCCTAACAGATCCCACATCCATAACTAAATATGAAATTTCTTTCCAAAGGTATGAAGTTTTTTAGGGTTTCAAATCCAGTAGAACATATGAACTCAAGTTGGTTGATATAATGGGATATCAGGATCATCACACCCTTTTAAGGGGAAATTATTTCCTACTCTATGAATGTATTATATATTTATGATATGTTTGTGAATCTCTTCCTAATCCTGATACAGGACTGGTTACCCTAATAATGCAACCAAGTATTCAATCCTTATATATGTAAAGGGGGTTTTATGGATGAATCCATCTATATGTATATGAGGTTCTTCATCAATTTATTGTTAATGGGTATCTACTTATATTTTGAATCCATATAACTAGGCACTCTGAATTTTACTACCATCGAGGGAGAAAATTAATATTTCAATGATGGGATTGAACCTTAATGAGGTTTCTTACATATCCTATTTAAAATAGGAATCAAAACCCACATAGTTTTTTGAACCTATATATTTTAATTTAATCAGTAAATGATTTTTATGAGGTCTCTTGGTCACTGTGCATTGAGCTTGATCTTCAAGGAGGCATGCTACATATCTTGGTTATAGAAGGAATCAAATTAATTGTAAATTGATCGTGACCTGGGACATACCCCAAGTTGTATTCCCTTTCATAGAGGCTATCATATCATTCCATAAAATTTGGATTATACATTGTGGTTTCCTTGGATGGTGGAGGTTAATGATAATATTGATATGATCATTTCAAATCCATAATCCCATGTAATCCATGATTGGTGTGAGAAACAACGGGTAGAAAGTAACCATTCTCACTACATATAAATGAAGGAATTACACAATGGGTGGGCCTTATGGGGTGTTTTATATGTAGCTCAGTCCTTAATAAGGAGCCTATGTATCCTATTTTTGGTAGGAATCAGAGTTATCATAGTCTAGTTCTCTTCTCACTCCAATAGTTGATGAGGAATAATGTTAATTCCATGGGAGAGATGGGATCTTGTTGGTTTTAATTCCAGAGAAATAGATGGTCTTATACTAAAGTGGGTGCCCGTTTTAGCTATTTTCTTAGGAAGGCATCCTACGTATCATTTTTATGGAAGGAATTAGAGTTCTCATAGTCTATTTGGGGGTATGACTGAATATGTCCACTTGAAAAGGTTATCATGTCCCGGGACTCCTGATTGGCATCTCATAACTACCTTCCTAATGTGTCCTTAGTGTCTATATGAAATGTACATGGATGTCCAGACATGTCTGGATTCCCTATAGGACATTTCAAAAGATAACCACACGATCCAGTTAACTTTTCTGAAGGAAATTTCATGATATGAATGGAATATTGGGAGGAAAGCGTGTGGTCAAGGTGGACATGTTTGGAGGGTTTCACATTATCAATGCTTACATGTGTAGATGTTGTTTCATGACCTAGATTACTTGTCCATAGGACATCACATGAACTATTTGACTTGTAAGTAAGACATTGAAATATCTATCTCACATTTCATGTTGCTTCTGAATAACATGGGTGAAATTTCTAGAATACATCGTAGGATTTGACTAGAAAGCCTAGAGGACTTTGTAAGATTCATGTGGAATGCTTTGAGGTCATCATATCACAATATTGACATGTTCAATTGATATCTCATGATTCAAATGGAATTTATTATAGGGTTTCATAGGACTTGGGTGGAATTCAATGGTTTTTTCCCATGATCTGGGTAGGTCATGTCAATTTCATGAAGATTAGAATATTTTTCATTGAATAAGTATACTGTATTTTTAGTATTCAACCATACCTTATTGAATATGTGCTTTAAGTTTTTTCATGAGTTATCTTATATTAGGTTTCATGTGACCCAGTCTACATGTGGGATATCCTTCACATAATCTATCTAACATGCTATAATTCCTCATGTAATATATAGTGTGATCATACAAAGCACATATTCATGCTTTGGGGTCCCTTAGGCTGTTCCTCAGATTTTACCTTGTGGAATACCTTTACTATATCATGAATATCCGCTTAGATAAGTCTTAACCTTAACTTATATGTAGAATTCATCCATTTTGTTTCTAGTATTCCTCATTTTTGTATTGAGGGGGATGGATTTATAGACCTCACTACCATTATTATATGTTGCCTTACATAGCACGTATCTCAAAAATATGAGCTAGACTTGGTGGAGGGATTATTTTAACATGTTCTTATCATGATCCTACCATGGGCCATCCATTTCATCATAGGACTAACAAAGACCGAAAGAATGTTCCACTGTCTCCATGCTTTTTGGTGGCCATCCGATCAAAAGGATTTCACATAACCATGTTGAAATGTCAAAGAGCCTTCATTAGTTCAGGATGACCTGTCGAGGAGTCTTTGTGAGATCAGGATGTATGTGGAAAAGCATTCTTATGATCTAAGATGAATTTCTATAGTTTATTCATGAGACAAAGGTGTCCTGTCAATAAGGCCTCTGTGGGATCAGGCTAACATGTCTAAGGGCCCTCATAAGACTGTGATGGATTGTTAGGGGGGCTCTGTGGGATAAATAGTGATCACTCACGGTGCATAATCGCCTTCACGTGAAGACCATCGTATCCTCCCTTCCTGAGAAGCTTCCATATTTTCCTATTTAATTTATTTTTTATTCTACAAGGGTATGAGATCTCATGAATTCATGAATGTGTTGTCGAGAATAATCATTCTTCTTGTCTATGATGTGTTTTGTGATTAATTATGGATCTCATGATGATTCATGATTACTCCCATGGACAATCCATTTACTTGTATATGGAGCCTAAAGGGAATCACATAATATAATGGACATGTCTAATACCCTATTCATGATGAAGGTGACATGCCAACATGATCTTGCATGAAAAGGATGACATATTTTTAGGGGATTCGTTAGGTATTGTTGATCACATGAACATGTTATACAAAGATAAACATAATCCTCACTCACATGAGGCTTTCTCCCTTCTCTTCCTTTATTTTATTTGGAGGTTTTGGATGATTGTCAGGAATCCATCATTTGACAAGTTTCATTATTTAGATGAACTTTTCTAGAAACCTATGCTCAATCACCAATGATTTTTAGGACACCTTCTCAAGAATAGGGAGGATTATAAAATTTGATTCATGTGATAAATAGCATATCATGTGTTTTGTAAGATCCATTCACATGACCTTCCAAAGGTCATGTGATCATGTGTCTTCTATATGTTACGTGATCTTTGTGAGTTATCCTCCTTCTCTGCCTTGTTAGGATGCCTTTAAAAGAACATAGAGGATTATGAAATGGGATTCGTATGATCAATAACAGATCATGTGTTGCACATGATCCATTCACATGGCCTTCCAAAGGTCTTATGATCATGTGTCCTTATAAAGGTTACGTGATTTGTGTGAGTCATCCTCCTTCCCATCCTTTTTTATATGGATAAAATAATACCTACACTTCAAGTATTTTTTCCATTTTATATTTTTTTATGATCATTTAGTGGGAATCAACAATGATATTCCATATATGACACTTTATCATCAAATATGTCTAGTAAAATATGTAGTATCTTCTCCAAAACGGTTGTATCATACATTTTTCAAAAAAACATATTATTGTGATCATAATTTCATTTACCCTTATAAATAATTCATCCATTGTTTCATCTTCAATCATTTTCAAGTATTTAGACTTCAACCGACAATCCATTAATTTTTCCCACTTCTTGTTTTTATTACCTTCATAGATAATTTCTATTTTATCACATATTCCATTAGTTGTCTTGATTACTTTAACCTTTAAAAAAATTCCCTAAAAGAGATGTTAGAATATAATTTCTAACATTACCATCATTTTATAGATTCTTCATATCATTTGTTATCATATAAACACCTTCATCATGAGGAATAATTTCATCAGTTACTGGCTCCAATACAACCAAAATGATTGATAAAAAATTAAGTAACATCCAATATTTCTATATATATTAACAGTTTCCATATTATGTGGTAATAACCTTTTTATTCACTAAATTGTTCCTATCTATATTCACAATATTAATTCAGGGATAGAAACTCTAAAAAAATGAAATATTTCTCACTAAATAATAGATCAAGAATTAAGGAAACTATGATCTGATACCACATGAAAAAAATCTTCAAGGTCAATGGGAAATCACTGAGAGGTATTTGAATTAGTGATTACAAATTCTTTTTAAATTACATTATTTAAAAAAATATCACCACAATTTTAATTGATAATTTGATTATTGTCACACATTCTAAAAGAATTTCGCTATATTAATATATTATTTAAAAGGTTCACCTCTAAAAATGAGAATGTTAATCCTTAGCATGATTATAATTAACCAAATATCATATGGTCTACTAGTATTTACATATTAATTACAACGAACATGGTTTATCCTAGAAAATATTTTACACCAAAGACTATCAACTATGTAAAATGCACTTACCACATATGTACAATGATATAAAAGACTTTAGAAATATGAGATTCTTTTATAGAATAAGACTTGCATCAAATTTTTACTATGTTTTATCTTCTTATTATACTAATACTACTTTTGTAGTAGAAAGTATCTTCTTATTCCACTTAATTTATCTAAATTTGATAATATATTAATATTTTATTTTCATTACAAATTATCATCAATAAAAAAATCACAATATAAAATATGATATATCAAGCAGCAATAATTTCCTTTATCAAAATTTGAATTCTTGTTTCAAAATTCAAATAAATAATCATTTTTAACTGATCTCAATTTCTTTTTATTCTTCCTCTGGCTTCTTTATTAATATTTTTTTAAATAGATGGTATTATCTAGGTTTGATATTTGACACATCATCAATCATAATGTCATGGCTAAACAACTATCCTCAAATTAACTACCTTCTTCTTCCTTCGTGATGAAAAAACTACTATCACAGAAAAAAATTATCTTATCACTCTTCTTGAATAATAATTCACCTTTTTGATATTTTTTCTATGAAGATAAAAATAGGAATATACTAATTTAATATTACTTTAAAATAATTTATCATTTTATTTTTTATAATTCTCATTCTTTATAGAAACTCATAGTTTTATAAAGGAGCTTGAATATGAGGTTGTTGTGGGCCATAGTTAAACTAAATTTTTAAAACCTTTTATTGCAGATAAGTATATTCCTAGGGTCATATCTCCTAAAGAAGGTTTTGGGAGTTTCACTTATCTTAACACTTATGTAATTTTCATATTTTTCTTAATTTTTTTTTAAAATGAGATATAAATGATGGGTGTTTGTTTTGTACCATAATTAATGAAAAATAGGAAAATGTAAATACAAGATAAAATGGATTCAAGAAAGGGAGACACCCATGGATTTAACATTATTATCCTTCCATGTCTCAAAACCTTGACCTTCTAATTATATTATTTCTATTTTCACATCAGTTTTTCACATTATCACCACTTAAATTGTATGAATGAACATCTCACTCAAGTATAATCCCCTAAGTGATCAGTTCATCACTCTCTCAAATTGGTCACAATCATGGTCCCATCTTCTATTCAGATCACTGCTCCCATCATAAATCATTGATCTGGACAGTGGGAGATAAAATAATGTTTATTAGTAAGAAAGAAAATCATAAGGTGAGATAAATGAGGTATGATTGTCTCATTTTCTTCTCACTATCCAAATATCCTCATAATAAAGTAGAAGGAATCAGGTTAGGTGCATGGAATCTACATCTTTGGTTTTATCCAACAGGAGATCCTTTGGTTCTACTATTATCATTGATGAGATGTTGAGAGATCATAGGACGTCACAGTGGGTGATAAACATGAATAATCAGGGGAGATAAAGAATTAAAAAACTGAAAAATGAATTAAAATAAAAAACTATAAATTTAATTATAGGGAAAAACATGACTATGATCGAAATATTCCAAATATATCTCCTAGGAGAGGGGGAATACTTATATCTCGTCATATTTACTATCCCTAACATCTATCAGTGTGATCATAGATCTTATATTCTCATATATAGCTTCATTTGGTGTTTATTGACATTATCATCACTAACTGTGGGTGAAATCCCTATTAGAATAGTTAATCCCTTGTAACAACATGAAGAACCACCTAAAAATTAGGTATTGATCAATGATCATGATCTTATATATAGATATATAAAACATGGATGGGTATCCACAAGGAACTTCTCATTCATTGATTTGACCAAACAAAATTAATGAGAGGCAAGTTGACTTTGAAATAAGAAGTCGGAATTTGGAAATAAATGTCCACATTTTATGAATTTTCAGGGCACCATGAGCTTCTATAATGTTGTTTATGAGAATGGTGAGAATTAAAATATGTGGAAATTTGGAAATATATAAATTTAAATAATTATATATTATAATAAATTTTTCCAATCAGGTATGTAGATTTGGCTATGTAGTGGTTTCAGCTATGTGTAATTTTTAGGTACACCAAACCATCGAGTTCGTAGAATTCATCCCTCCATCATTAAATTCCTACTCATAGAAATAGAATAGAAAAATATATTTTTCAGTGGTTTCTAATTCATTATCATGACTCTATCTTGGTCTATATAGTAGATTTCATCAAGATATTCTATTTCATCAGGCAGTCCATGTGTTTGTTGGAATTTCATACAATCGGGATTTCAATTCTTCAATTGAGCTCAACGGTCAATGAGCTTCATTAAATTGATTTTTCATGAATATTTAATATATAGTTTTTATTTTCTTAATTCAATAATATTTTCAAGAATCTATAATGAACTCATTTTAAGACCTACAACTGGTTCAAGTGGAAAAATCCCTTGGCCTCACAAGTCAAGGAATCTCCTGTAGCGAGGTTTTGGTTATCTCCCTCAGTGCCAAAATGTAGTATGTGATATAAATAAAAGGTGGAGAAGCATTGGAAGTGGATCGTGCTTCAACAACAAGCTTCTCCATGACATAGCAGTTTTCATTCCTAATAAAGATATCATATACAATGGATGGTGAGATTTTCTTCAGTCGTCGAGGATTCCTTCAGCCTCAACTAATGTGGTGATGGGTCAACCTTAAAAACCATTAAAAATGGTTACCTACTGGTAAAACTATTATTTATCCTTGAGAGTTCCAATATTTATATAGGTCGCATCACTCGGCTCAAACATGTTGGATCTGGCAGCACAGCTTCATCTTCCTTCAATTTAGCATAGTGGTGATAATAGTGTAGCTATTCTCAATGTTAATATTTGTATATTTTGTTGGAGGCTTGAGATTCCAAAGGTAGTGTGATCTTGGATTCGGAAATTGGCTTGGGTGGTTTGAGTTCCCTAGTTCTGTGTGAGATCTTTAGAAATATTTAGATAGAATAGAAAAAATGGAGTTAGTTTAGGGAATAGAAAGCATGGTTTCTTGGGAAAGTTAACTTGAGGGTGCAATAGGTTGAATAAGTGAATATGGGTCCAATTGATAGGGAAGATGGGATGTGGCAGTTTCAGTGGGGGTCAATGGTCACTTAAGTGAACATGAGGTAATCTTGGGTTCAGTTTCTTATGGCCAGTATACTATTCGTGAAAAGGATTTTGTGGTCTGTTGCCTTTGCTATAGTTTTATACGCACCACCACTTCAATTTTCTGTAATCCCAAACTGCACATCTACAATATTTTTTTAGTCTGTATATTTTTAATTACTTCAAAAAATATTAAATAAAATTAATAATTAGAATTTATTCCCCCAATCAAATAAGTTTCAAATTCATTAAAATCAATCAATTAAAACATAAAATTTTCATCATTAAAAATATCTCTGATCCAAGTTAAAAATTAAAATTGATAATTCTATTTTAAAACAATTTTAATTTATGTATTTTCATTTAATTAAAAAATGTTTGAATGAAATAAAACTAAAAAAATTAATCCATTTAAGAATTTAATTCTATATTGAATTTTTAATATTTTAAATTCATGTTTAATAATAAATTTCAATATCAATAGTATGTCTTTTCAAGTTATGTAAAAAATTAATAAATCATTAAAATAAATAATTTGATCCAATTATTAATTAAATTAAAAATTCAAAAATTCAGAAAAAATTATATGGGGTTTCATTAATTAATTAGGAAAATTTTAAGGAATAAAAAATTAAAAAAAAATTAAAATTTCAACTCACATCACTCCCCCATAGTTGAACAATTTCACTCCCAAGAAATTATATCCTTGAATTTCATTTATTAAAAAAGAAAAGTAATGAAATTTCAGCCTGAATAGATTTAAATTTACCATCCAATGAATAAAGAAAACACAGACTCATCCATTGTTCTAATTATCATGTCACATATGTGATTGAGATCACTCTCTCAATTTAATCCAATAAAATTTCTTAGTCCAGGAGTGAATCAAATTTTATTTATGTGAAATCAAAGATTTAACAAGAATTAGTTCCATTTATACATATCTACTATGTTTTCTCAAACCAGATTCCATTTTTACACTTTATTGATACAACTCAAATGAATTTTTATAATTAAATCGTCCCCTTCATGGGTTCAATATCCCCCTCACATAAATTAATTCATTTTTTACATCTGATCACTTTATTTTTTTCAAATTTTCTCAACCATTTATGTGTGGGGAACAATGAAAAATTAATTATTTGAATATATACCTGGGATTAAACCCATACACATAGTTTTATTTTCTTAGATATTGATTATGGGATAAAAAAATTACATTTTATTCATGGTCAAAAGGACTTATACCAATTTTATTTTAGTTGGATCACTAGTGTGTTCATTTTCATATAGTATAAATTACAATGGGTTATATAATAAATCCAATTTACTTCAATTAATAATTATCATTCAACAAAAATAATTTCACTCAAACTCCCTTTCCTTGTTTTATAACCATGATTCTATGAAAAAAGTGACAAATTTCACTCAATAATCATTTAATTCTCACAATTTGAGAACATTTAATTCCATAACATAGCATGGTATTTTCAAAGTAAGAAGGGTTGAAATGAATTTCATGAATGGTCTGAAAAGTCAAAATAGAATATATACAAATTGGGATATGTGAAGAATTTACAAATAAAGTAGTTTTTTCTAGTTTTTTTTGTTATATGTTTTTTATTTATATACAGATTCAAAAACATTAATAGAAAATAATTTAAAACTACTCCTAAATAGGTATAAATCCCCTCCCAACACTTAGTAGTGACATTAACCTCAATATTTTTAGCATGAAATTTTATTAATGAAGGTAATATTATTAATTAGTAGTGTAAAAAACAAATGATAAGGATCAATACCACCCCAAAAAAAATTTATTTATCCAGTAGGCTTGAGATAAGATCTCCCAATGGTAATGTGGATAGACTTGATCTAGTCTCCTATGTGTTTTCCACTTAGGGAAACATATAGAAATAAAATTTACATGATAAAAGTTTATTAAAAAGTAATGAAAAGAAAATGAAAAATAAATATAATGGATGAGATTCTTGGGTTAAAACCTCACTAGAGGAGTTGTAGTTAGACAGTCTATAGCTAAGAAACCTTGTGGTCATCCCTAATCTATCATAGGATGGGATTTCTATGATGAAAACCACCACATTCTATTCTATCCAAATACACTCAGCATCACTTCTTCCTAGAGGTCACCTTGAATAGAGGGATTCATTTCCACCCCCTCAATAGTGTGGTGTATCTAATAAATTGGTTTGAAGGATCATGTATGGGGTATCCTCATGTTGTATCACAACTTTTGTGGTTTCATCGTTGTCCAGTTATATCTCTATTTGTGCTATATGTATAGGTTCAAACATCGGGGAATCATTTGATAATTCATAATGAAAAAAATTCATTACAAGGTAAGTTTATATAAAAATTTTCCCACTCATAGGTAGAAAATTCTACTTATATCTCTTCATGGGAAGCTATTGGTAACAATTTTAGTTTTCATCCATCTATATAATGTTTAAGGTGATGTTGAGTGAGTAATAGATTCTCCATAGGTTCTGAGAGTTTTTATTCTCTATCCATTTATCATATGTAATCTTATATAAATTATTCAAGAGAACTTTCATGATATCAGTCAAAGTAATCATTATCTAGATCCACTTGTTCATAATCCTTGAATGTGTCTTCTAATATTTATAACTCCTATTTTTATTCAATGGTTTCTACCCTAGGTTCTTCATCTTTTGAAAGGGTAATAAAAAATGATGAATGTTCTAGAATCTAAAAATTAGGGATATCTAGTTGTAGTTTTTTTTTTGAAAAAACAAAAAAGCATTAGGATTGATTAACTCCCTCACATAAACTAGGATTAAACTCTTGTTTCTCATCCAACACCCTTGGAAGTTAATTTTTAATTCTTATGGTTGGTGGTACTTTAGTTCTGACCTCAAATCAGTATCGGTCACATCCTTCTTCTTCATCATCCAAGATAGTCATTAGTTGGTCAGAGTATATAAAAGTATAACTAGGGAGATTATAATATAATTCAGTTTGTAAATGAATAAAATGAAAAATATATAGCTTAGTAGTATCTTCCTCTTTTTTCACATCATTTATCTCATTTTCCAAGTTCAATTACACTTTAAAATTATCTTGTGTGGATAGTGGTGGTAGTGGGAATTCTAGCTTCTCTTTAAATATTAGCCCATTAACTTATTCATCTTCACCATCCAAGGTCTACATACATAATTATAATTTTTCACACAGAGAATAAGGGGAATCATTGAAAATTTTTTTTTAATAAAATAAATAATGAAAATTATGAAATGGAGACTCCCTTAATAATTTCATCATGTAGTTTCTTTTCATGGTAAACCAGATTTTGGAAGATGTTCTCAATGGTGTATAGTGGGACATACTATAATTATATAAAATCTCCTTCCTTAATATTTTATTAGGAAAATATTGTGGGCTCTACTTCATGAACATATTATTGCTTCCTTTATTCTATAATATCTTGGGGGGAAGTGGATAGAGTATCTTGAATTATACTCAATTAATTTAGTATTTCTCTTACCTCTTTTAATTGTTGGTTCCCCTTTACCTGAAAGTAATTTATCATAGATTAGTATCTTTGAATTTGTTTAGGAGAAAAATCTTCATCAGTTTGATGGTGTGGGGTCATTTATTTTATATGGTAGTTGGGTCCATTCATATAGTAGCTTCAATCCTACCACCCATTGGTATATTCCAAAGGTTGATGTTGGTGTTTCCATTGAGATATCATCTCATGGGGTTCCTTTAGGAATGTAAAATCGGTATAGTATTTGTGATCCATTATAGAATTTTCACACTTTAGTGCTTATACTATTTTAAGAAAAATGGGAAAAATAAAGGAAACAACTAATAAAAATTGAAAAAAAGACTAATTAAAAATATGCTGAAGTTAGTGAAAACATAACCCTTACTCCATGGAAACAGCTCTAAGTTGATCATGTGGTTCTCATGGGCCACAGTCAAACATAATTTTTAAAACCTCCTAGTATAATATAATGGCTAACTAGGGTCATATATCATGGATAAGGGCTTGAGAGTTTCTCTTATATTTACACTTATGAGTTATTGTTTTTATTTTCATAATATTTTTTAAAAAACAAGATCAAAATGAGTGGTTTTTTGGAACTTTGATTAATGAAATATAGGGAAAAAAATGGAAATGAAGGAGAGAATGGATTCTAGAAATTGAGAAAATCATATATTCAAATTTATGATCCTTATTATCCCACAACCTTAAAATTTCAATTCTATTCTATGTGTGTGTCAATAATCTATGCCCAGTCATACCGCTTACATTTTGTGAATTAATATAACACTCATGGATAATACCCTAATTGATCAACTCATAACTCTTAAATGGTTCATAATCACAATCCCATCCAATATTCATATCACTACTCCCATTGTAAAAAATTGATCCAAAAAGTTGGAGGGAATTAAGTTTCATTAGTAAGAAATAAAATTGGAAGGTGAGATATATGAGGTATGATTGTATCCTTATCCTATCACTACCCATATATCTTTATAAAAAATTACAAGGAATTAGTTTGGGTGTGTGGACTCTGTATCATAAGTTTCATCAGATGGGTGATCATAAGGTTAAAATCTCATCATTGATGAGATATTGAGAGATCTCATGACATCATAGTGGGTGATAAATAAGAATAATATGGGGATATAAAGAAAAAAAACATAAATAAATTAAAATTTTCATTAAAATGAAGAACTATGTAATTTAATTATAGAAAAACTCGATTGTGATCTGAAGATGCATAATGATTCTCCCATGTGAGGGGGGAAATATTTATATTGCATCGGCCTTCTCTTCCATCACATTGAGAATATAGATAATTAACATTATCATACCATAGATTGTTCCTCATGGTGTACCTTGAGTTTCTCTTCATGAGCTCTAGGTAAAGTCCTTGTGAGAATAATTGAACACTTGTAATGATATATATCACCACCTTAAAATTATATATTGAGAAGAGGAAATGATCTCGGATACAAATGGCTGACACCTGGATGGGGATCACAAAGGATATTCTTCATCCATAATTTGGACAAACCAAATGAATGAGAGAAAAGTTGACTTTGAAATGATAATCCCATATTTGGCAATAAATTTCCCTATTTCTTGAATTTTTGGGACATCATGAGCTTCTCTAATGTTGGTTCTAGGTAGAGTGGGTATTTGTACACCTAGTAATTCATCTACATAGTGATTTTGGTCAGTCTCTATAATCATATACATTACTTATCGTGTATGTGGATTTGTCTATGTATTAATTTTTTCTATGTGGAGTTTTTAGGTATGTCAAAACATCAAATACATAAAATTCCACCCTCCTTAATATTCAAATTTCTACATAGAGTAATCAATCATACATATATATTTTTTAGTGGTTTTAATTCATTATAATGACTCAATCTCAATATTCATGGTATATTTTGGCTGGTTCTTCTATTTTATCAGGTAGTCCACGTGTTTTTTGACATTTTGGAATATCAATGTTTCTATTATTTAATCAATCTAAATTTTCAATGAACTTCATTGAAATGGTCATGCACTGACATCATGGCAGTGGTGTTGATTGTACTCATTGAATAATTTTAATAAGGTTCTATAATTCTCCCATCTGTGAACCTGAAACTGGTGCTCAGAGAAAAATACCTCAAACTCACCTATCTTGTAATCTCCTCTTGCAAGGTTTTTTTGATCTCCCTCAGTTCCAACAAGAGGTTTGTAGCATTAGTAAATGGTGGATCAACTTTGATATTGGATTGAGCTTTTACTACAAGCCTCACTAGGACATTATGGTTTTAACGGTGATCTCATATGAAATGAATTGTGATAATTTCACTAATATTCGACGCTTCCTTGGGCCTCAGTTGATGCGATAATGGATCGAACTTAGAAACCTTCAATCATGGTGACCGTGTGGCACAACTCTTCTTCATCCTCACAAAATCTAGTTTTATAGAGGTGTCATGACTCGAATCTAACAAGGAAGATACAGTAGTACAAATTAGACTCCAATTAATTTAAAACATTGGTGGCGATGGTGTGGGAGTTATCAGCATCGATCTTAGAATGTTTTGTGTCGGCTCAAGCTTCCAAAGATAATATGATCTTAGCATTAAAAATTGTATCTGGAAGTGCAGCTTATGTGGTTTGGTGTGAAATCTTCATTGAGATTCAAATAGAATACATTCACTAGGGTTATATAGTGCTCAGCGGTAGGTTGATAATGAGTGGTCGTGAAGATGAGGGTTGTGGTCTAGTGGGAGAAGAGAAATTACATTATCTTGGGAAAGTGATTGTGATGGCATGGTAGGTTGGAGAAGTGAAGATGTGGTCACTTGACTGGGGGTGGGATTCGGTAGATTCAGTGGAGGAACATGGTCAATTATATGATCATGAAATAATATTTTAGTCATTTGTTCATGGTCTGTATACTAGTCATGAAGAGGATCATCTAGTATATTTCCTTTGATATAATTTTATGCACATAATAACATCATTTTTCAGAAATTCTAAATAGCATTTTAAAAATATTTTTTCCGATGTATATTTTTTTCTAATTAATTATAAAAATGATGAAAACAATTAAAAAATTTAATTTCATCCTCTGAACAAATAAATTTCAAATTCATTAAAATCAATCTATTAAAATATCAAATTTTCATCATTAGAAATATCTCTAATTGGAAATTAAAATTATATTTCACTATTTTTATTTTAAACAATTTTAATTTATGGATTTCCATTTGATTCAATAATGGATAAAATAAATAAAACTAAAAAATTAATCCTTTTAAGAATTTATTTCTAGATTGAATATTTAAAATTTTAAATTCATGTTTAAAAATCAGTTTCAATTTCAATTGTATGGATTCACAATTTATATAAAAAATGAATAAACCATTAAAAATAATAATTTTATCCTATTATCAATCAAATTCAAAATTAAAAATTTTACAAAAATATTTGTTTTAACTAGGTTTTGTTTAATTAATGGGGTTAAATTCAATGAATAAATGATAAAAAAATTATTCTCACATCAGAGCGGACTCTTATGAAGTAGTCAGTGGATCTTATGAATTTACCAATAACCCTTCCAAGGCCACCAATAACTCTCATGAATTCCATTAAATCTCATCCATTTTTCATATTATAAAAGTATCCCAAAATTAATCTTATAGTGTTATAAATGCCTCTTCTAAGGTCATCTATGAATCTTCAAAACTATTTAGTGACCCTTCTAAATCCACAAATACTCTTCTGAACTTTTTAAGTTACTCATTTAAAGTCCTTGGGATTATGATGAAGTGAACAATGACTCTTATGAATTTATAAAATTATCCTCATAAAGTCATGGAATCATACTTAGAAATTCTGAATCACTCTTAAAAACTTGGTAATAAATCTTATTAAGTGTCATATGACTCTTATGAAGAAAGTTTTTGTCATATTTTCAATATTTTTATCACTGGAAGAATTTTAGAAATTCATGGTTGAATCTTATAAAGTAGTAATCCATTTTCTAAATATATAGTAATAAGTGAAAATGGATGTTATAAAGTTATAAGAACATAGGAATATTACAAACCAAAACTAATCCATTTCAAAAACACTTATAAACATTCTCATAGTTATTCAGAGCAATTTTAATCATCTTTAAATACTCCAAAACCGAGGAATATACTTCGTCTAAAATAAAACATCAAATACCACTTGATTTTTAACATGATTTATGTATTGATAATAATAACCAACATGATAATCATTTTTAATTCTTATTTATCTTTTTATCACAAAAAATTATCCTTCATTATTTATAAAATCTCATAGGGTCTCAATGTCTATTGGGATCAACATAATCATAGAGGAGGATAAGGTCAAAAAAATTAGAAAACCTATAGTTTAACTATTATATGCAGGGTTAATCTCAAATTATGTTCAAATATTCCAGGAATATTATAGAATGATATTTAATGCTTAGTATGGAAGGAAGGAATCCTAAGTTATGGGAGTTATTGATAAGCATAAGGGACATATGGATGATATTCACAACAAGTGGGTTCTAAATGAATCTCCATACATTTTTGTATAACTAAATTAGGAAATGTAATAGTATCTTCTGCAGAAAAGTATAAATTCCATAGATGATAGAGAATGACCCATGTGACAAGGTTAGTGGAATATGTTAGATGAATTGGAGTTATTATAAATGTGAAATGATCTATATACATGATTACTATATGTATTTATCAAAAAACATCATGAATAATTATGAAAGTAAGATACCATGCATAGAGTTAGGGGATGCTAGTTCCTATAATTTTAGTTCTACATAGATAAGGAGGACACTCAAGCATCATAGAGAACCCTTATTACTTTCATTTATATATAGATTATTTCAATATGAGCATGAGTGACTAGTTTTATTATGGGTTGTGGGTGATATTATAGAAACAAAATCCTTAAAAACATAAAATTACATAAAATTAATTTGAAAATACTAACCAAGGATCAAGAGGTCTAGTATATTTAGAGGAATAATTTAAAATAAGAACCTTTAACTAAAAAAACTCATTTCATTCTTATCCAATGGACATTTTCACTATACTAAGAACTGTTTAAACCAACATCTCCCATAATTTTGTTACACAAGGTAATTTTATAGTGATACCACATGTATTACTTTCCTTTATTACTTGGGGAAATGAAAACATAAGAAGGGGTGAGTTTAAATGACTGGTAAGGGTAAGAATAAGTTGTTACAGTCAAAGACTATAAGTGAGAATAAGAAGAACATATGGTTATGATAATATAAATAAAAAATGAACATAATATATATAATTAATACATAGTAAAACATAGATCATAAGATAAGAATCATAAAATGTGTCTTTAGTAAAAATAAAATGATATCAAAGTATCTTGATGTCATAATATTGTAACCACAACATAACACATGACATCATTATTATAAGTAAAGGTTCACTCCCAACACCATCATTGCATAGAGGAAAAAGTACCATAGTGGATTTGGTTCGCTTTCTAATCCCATATATAAAATCTCATGATATATATAGCTCTAACCAATTCATTATATGTCTATATAATTCTAGTCCCACCCATCATCACACAATATATAGAATCTCATTGTGGATTAGGATCACTCCCTAATCCCATAACATATCATGAGATATAAATCATTACTCAATGAATTAGAGGGATATATAATTGTAGGGCCCCTGTCACATCATATTATGTACATTAATAAGTGTTTTATATAGAAAAACCTAAAAAATTAAATCAAATCATCCTTAACCCAAGAAAGAAATGGGTTTCGTAATTATTGTAATTCCCCAGGTGTATGGACTAGTTTGATCTTCCAATAAAAATTTTATCTTTCTTTTAATAGAAGGTTTATTTTAAGTACTGAGCTTTGGTTGAGTGTACTGAATGTTTTTACCCCTCTAAAAGGATGTTTTGATGATTTTTTAGGTAGGTAGGTATCCAAAGGTAGAGGCTTGAGAGATAGGTTGTTCTATCAGGACTGTATCCTGAAACCATTGGCTAGCTTATGGATAGGCTAGAAAGTGTTAACCAGCTAGCTAGTGGAGGTTGAAAGTGGTACTAACCACTACCTAAAGCCACCATCTAGTCGGTGGCCTCCACCAGCTCACCAATGGAGTTTCTATGTGGTAAAATTACAATTTTTATCCCTCAAGTTTTTAGAGTATAATAATCTCTCATCTCTTTCTTTTTGGATAATTTGAATTAATGATATCCCCTCCTCTTCTCACTCCCCCTTCACATAGGGGTTGTTTTGGATTTCATTCATGGTTATTCATGGCTCAATTCTTCACCTAGTGATCTTCCTTACTCCCATCCTCATATCTATATAATTTTTGAAACTTATGATTATGAATTTAAGAGATGATTCCATTGTAGGATATTGGAATCACCCTAAGATGATTGGGATTCTGTTCTTCCTTATAAAAGGATGTCTTGAGAAAACTTCAGTACATTGTTTTCCAACATTTCATTGGAGTTATGTGGTTGGTTTATTTTTTCAAGAGTTTTTGAGTTAATTTTTTTTATCTTGGATTATTTTTTTAATTCTGGTTGATTGTTATTTGGGTTAATTGAGTGTTTGGAACTTTTTTCATACCTATATAGGAGGGTTAGAATCAGTTTTTATACGATGAGGAGTCATGGTGAGTAATTGGACATTTATACTTAAGTTAATTGGTTTTTATAATTGTTAGAAGTTTATAATTAACTATATTGAGTTTATAATTAATTATTTTTGGTTTTTTTGATGTTAAATAGGATAGTATGTGGTATTTTCATTGTTATCAATTCGTTGATGAGCTCGATAAGTGGATTTATAAGTTTAAAGTAAAATGGAAATGCTCTAAATTGATATAGGTAGTCCCTCTAATTAACCCACAATCATTTTTAATTTGTAAAATGATTTGGTTGTGTTTTGTCACAGGATTATCATTCTATTATGCCATTACACTTGTTAAATACCTATTTAAATTAGTGGGAAGTTCCAATAGGATAACCTACTTTACACATGACCATAATTTTTTCCTAATAAAATACCTCACCACTAGGAAATATGTGAATGTGGATTGTTGAGTGGATGTTGGCCCAGTGAAATTAATTAGTGTAATGGTCCATGAAGGGGTTAATAGTTAACATATTGAAGTGAATTATTATATTATTTTGTTAGTTAAATAGAGTTCCAGTATGCAACTAATAAGGTTTTTTCCCTTATAGATTTTGAATGAAACCCTATTTAATCACACCTAAAAATGTGGGAATTTTGATAAAATATATAAATATTAAATGTAAACATTTAAAAGACAATGAAATGGGTGATATGTTTGGAAATATAAATTCTTGAATAAGATGGTGTTATTAATTAGTAAAACTTAGATGTAACATATAAGTGTATGGATGTGAAATTAAATTTTTAAATGGGAACTAAGGGACTTGGTTGCATAATGAAATAATTATCTGATTGGAAGGGGTTTATTTCAGTTTGATGATGTGCTAGGAATTCCTTAGAGAGATTAAATGGATTATTTATTGATTGAATTAGTGTGGAATTTCATGATTAATCCCTGAATTCCATTGGGGACTGAAGTGAATACCAGAGTGTGATGACACCCTTAGATTCATTAAGGTACTATGTTATGGAATTCCTTAATCAAACCATTGTATTATGATTATATTAACCATGATGAATTCCTTGGGGAAGCTCCCCCTTGTATTTTTTCTAGTTTCTTATGTAATTAATTCCATGGATTAATGTAACACCCGAGACTTTTATGTGAAATATTTTGTTTTTATGTTATATAAATCATCAAAGGAATATTTCACTACACACAACACTTGCTTGGCTTGCTTTACACAAAATCGCAACCTTCCTCGATAGCTTGCGTCGTACGCAATACCGAGTTTCACTAAACAATGATATGCTAATAAAATATTATTAAAACTAGTCGTTATGAATAGTAATAACCACTTTTTGAAATTTTATAAATTTTATTTTTCAAAATGGACTTCATTTTTGGACTCGGAATATCGAAATTATCCTAGGGTGAAATTTTGGTATTTTTCTGAAAACATTCAATTTTTGATGAATAGTAAAACTACTAAGTGGCTGTTAAAAAACTGAATTTTTCATAAAACTTAATTTTACCACTTTTGTGAGTGGAATTTTAAAAATCCGAGAGACACGGTTGATGCCAGTAAGTAAAATGTGGTTCAATGAGATGAAAATAATTTTTGGTGAATAGTAACTTTTTACTTTTTTTACCACGGTTCAAAGTAAATAGGGGAATTAAGGGTAAAAATGATATTATTATTATTACCCTAACACATGTCCTAATTCTATTGGACAAGTGTAATTCGACCAAAAACAACCTTAGGAATAAAATATGACCATTTAGGCCCACTTGGATTAGATTAGGACATTTATTATTAATTTATTTAAAGAAGGGTTAAAATAGTTAAAATCAAAGTTTAATAAGTAAATCATTTTTAATATGGGGTTATACATAAGATAAATTCGACTATAAATATTAATTATAAAGCTAAAAATATTTCCTACATAATGGTATTTTATTTGTAATTTTTAGACATTAAATAATTTAATTTATTTATGACACAAAGATGATACAATAATTATCTTATTAATGAAATACTGACATAATTGATATTATAAATACCTAAATAAGTATAATTTGAGATTTTTTATGAATTAAACTAATTTTCTAGGTTAATATGACATTTTAGGATTTATTTAATTAACTTTGATCAAATTAATCATTCTGTTATGAGTTTCAAAAAAAATCAACTATTGAATAGTTTCAAAATTGACATAAAATAGTTTTTAAAACAAATATTATATTATTAATTGTTATTTTATTCCTAAAAATCTAAGGTTCGGACAAATGACTTAGATAAGGTTATATATATTAATAAAACGCAACCTGGGGGTCGCTTGAATGTATATGGTAAGTTTATTAACTATATAATATAAAAATACAAAGTGACATGGTAAATGTCAATCAAATTAACTAAGAGTTAAAACTAAAAGATAAGGTTAATATAATGAACTAAACATGTATAAATTATATTAGATGATAGTATTTCGACCCATCCCCACCTTATCTTCGAAATAACTCAATTTGGAGCTATTTAAAAACGAACTTGACTTTATAATAAAATAATATTTTTAGTTATTCCAAAGGTGCCCCTCTCCTCCCTTATAAAAGGGAACCTCCTCCCCCTCTTACTCACACCACTTGGAGCCTTCAAGCTTGGCCAAGACCTGCCAATTTATTCTCTCCACTTCCCTAGAAACATCCTAGAGGTTCTTGTCTTCTTCAAATACCTATTTTAGTGCCCTAAAAGGAGGTCTCAAAGTAGCACTTCAAAGAAGAGGTAATGTCCGTTACCAATTCTTTCATCTTTATTTCTTCTTCCACTTCTTCTTATTTAGTTGTTTCATTATGAAGTAATAATATCAGTATCACTCATATACTGATATGTTATTATAAGTATGA
This sequence comes from Viscum album, assembly GCA_963277665.1. Taxonomy (NCBI): domain Eukaryota; kingdom Viridiplantae; phylum Streptophyta; class Magnoliopsida; order Santalales; family Viscaceae; genus Viscum; species Viscum album. Next base: position 1,713,664,063 of record OY728122.1, read on the forward strand.
AACAACCCTATTTCACCATCTATCCATCCTACGGAAAAAGAAATCATCGTGCGTCTGTACGTACGGAATACCGTCTTCACGCCGTGGTGTAATATATTTTCCACCACCACCTTACTTGGATGGGTATAATGGTGTAAATAATGACTATATATGACTATTATAAAGTGATAATTACAATTGTTTAAATCCAATTTTACCATTCGGTGAGTTTTTAGTAAAGGATATGAAAGGAATCTTTTGTCGTTTTTCGTACGAGGTACTTTATAACTTTTCCGACAAAAGTACGAAGAATGTTTTTTTAAATTATACGGCATGAATGGATTTTTAAAACATTATTTACAAGAAGCTTACTTTAAAAGTTTAAAAGTTTATTTTTAATCAACTTCTTTTAGTTTAAAATTGTATGACATGTTAAGAAAGGAAAAATGTTTTTGAAGTAGAAAGGATATTTTCCTCAAGAATGGAGTTCAAGTGTTTTATAAAAATTATTTTCCATCTAAGATAATATAGGGTTCTGATTCTATCCCTATCATTACATTGATTTGATTATGTTGTGATGGAATTATATTTATGAATTCATTTATCTTATATGAATTGTTTTATGATGTCATGATGTTTAAGAATTCCATTTTTATTACATGTGTTATGCAATGATGTATGATTTATTATTTTTGTGGCACACATAGAATGGTTTCATTATGAGATGGGTGGGACCTATATCTCCCTCCAATGCATTGGGTAAAGATTTTATATCTCATGAGATAGACATGGCTGGAACGGTAGGTTATACCGGTTCAGTGAAACCGGACTGAAACGAGGAGTGAACTGGGTTCAAAAATGGACTTTGTCCACTAAGATAGTCTTGGAAATGAGTCTTGACTAATAAGAAATGATTCTCTATGATTATGTGTGTATGCCACAAAGTTTCATGTTTTAAGTTATGATTATTGGGATTACATTTCACTTCTATGATTTATCCCATGTTATGATATTGTGATCTCTTTTGCAGGTTAAGATTTCCAAAAGTTATATATATGATGTGATTGATATTTCTTTTGTTTACCCTTACTGAGCATTTGATCTCACCCTTTTGTATTTTTTATTTCCCCAGGTCAAGAAGAAGGTTATTAAGTCGAATAGGCCAAAAAGGGACTCTAGATATGATGAAATAAATGGGAGGCAAAGTAGATGCTTTATGAACCAGTTGTTTATTTTTCCCAGTTTCTAAAGACACTATACCTATACGGTCCTTTCTTGGTTTTGTTATATGTTTTAATAAGTGTGCTTCAATTCTGAAGTAATAACAATGTATGTAAAGTATGGGTCGTTATAGTTGTTATCAGAGGAAAGGTATAGTCAAGCTTCGGAAAATAGGATGTGAAAGCCTTAGTAAGAACCCTAAGGATAAGTCTAAGCATAGAACACAATCTTAGTGTTTTAGAAATGTCCATGAATAGCCTAGGATAATACCTTAAGTGTGAAATTTTATTCTTGATTATGTGGTTTTCATATTATAATTAGTGTTGCTCACACTATTCTTCTTGGTTTTAGTCAATGGATGGAACCCGAAGGAACCGTGTTAATGCGGAATGCGACGGGCAATGAAATGATTGTCCCCCTAAGAAACCAAACGTTATGGGAGCTGGAATGAAAAATCTTTTAGCCATGATCCCACAACTTTCTCAAGCTATGAATCATGCAGGACTTCCAAACGAGCAAAGGAAGGAGCAACATTCTGTTGAATCCTTCATGAGATAGCGTCCACCTTCATTCAATGGGTCTACTGATCCATTAGTTTTTGAACAATGGATTAGTACTATTGAAAAGATATTTTCAGTTCTTCAATGTTCTGAGCATGATAAAGTCATCTTAGCAGTGTATGGTTTGGAAGGTGATGCTGATCAATGGTGGAATCTTATTAAGAATATGAGGCAAAGGGATGAAATTGAGTCCATGGAATGGGACGAGTTCAAGAACTTATTTTTCAATAAGTACTTCCCTCGTATTCTCTGAACAAAGATGGAGAAAGAGTTTCTTGAACTGAAGCAAAAGGATGATGAATCTGTTGGTACCTATGAAGAAAATTTTACAAGACTTGCAAGGTACGCTTCTGGTATTATTTTCGAACCTGAGAGTAAGATCGATCGATTCTTTAGTGGCTTAAAACCAAGTCTTCGAAGGGCCTTAGCCATAAGGAATTTCAATAGATATGAGGAAATCGTTCGATGTGCTCTCAAAGTTGAGATGGAGATTGGAGTAACCCATTAGTCATATGGGTTTGATAAGAAGAGGAAAATGGAATTCAAAGGAAAATCTAAAGAGCACACTGAAAAGAAGATGATCTTTCCCTTATGCACAAAGTGTGGAAAGAAACATGGAGGGAGTTGTATTAAAGGGACAAGTAAATGTTTCAAATGTGTAAAGGAAGGTCATCGGGCATTTGAATGCCGCGATGATGGGAAGAAGATGTCTAATGATGCAAACAAAGGAAGGGATACACAGAATGAACCTAATACACATCAATGTTTCAAGTGCAAGGAGATGGGACATTATGCCAACAACTGCCCTAATCTAAGGGTTAATGATGATGGTCGACGTCAACAAACTCTTAAGGATAAAGATAAAGGAAAGTCACATGCAATTTCTATCAGCTATGTGGAGTACGATAACAATGTGGTGAAAGGTACACTTACCATCCACTCCAAAGTAGCAAATGTTTTATTTGATTCTGGATCCACCCACTCCTTTATTTCTGAAGAATTTTCTAAGGGTATCACCATATTACCTCAATAATTAGATGTTGAGTTAGCTGTGACAACACCTAATGGCACAACAGTCGCATCAAAAGTTTATAATTCTTCTCTAATTGATGTTTGTGGGAAAGTGCTTCCTGCAAATCTTATGATCCTTCCTATAGTGGAATTTGATGTGATTCTTGGCATGGATTGTCTTTCTCAACATAGATCTCATATCAATTGCCAAATAAGGGAAGTCACATTTCATATTCCAGATCAATCTATGATCGTCTATCGATGCAAGGATGAACATAACCTTCCAGTGGAAATTTCTTCAATTTTATGGGTATTGATTCCACTAAATGAAGGTTATTTATCTCAAATGGTTGGTGGGAAACTCACGATTAAGAATATTCCCATTGTACGGGAGTTTGATGATGTATTTCCGGAGGAATTACCGGGTCATCCACCGAATCGTGAAGTTGAGTTTTCAATAGAACTCGTACCGGGTGCTTTGCCTAGTTCAAAGACACCTTATAGAATGGACCCAATTGAGTTGCAGGAATTGAAGAAGCAACTCCAAGAGAATCTTAATAAGGGGTTCATACGCCCTAGTGCGTCACCTTAGGGAGCACCTATTCTGTTTGTTAAGAAGAAAGATGGATCAATGAGACTCTGCATTGATTATCGAGAACTTAACAAGATCACTATCAAGAACAAATATCCTCTCCCAAGCATTGATGACCTATTTGACCAACTACGTGGAGCTCAATACTTTTCCAAGATTGATCTTCATTCAGGGTATCATTAATTAAGGGTCAAAAGGGATGATATACCAAAGACGGCTTTCTGTACAAGGTATGGACACTATGAATTTATAGTGATGCCATTTGGTCTTACTAATTCCCCTGTTATCTTCATGGATCTAATGAATAGAGTCTTTAGAGACTATCTTGATCAGTTTGTGGTAGTCTTTATAGATGATATTCTTGTCTATTCAAAGAGCAAGGAAGAACATGAAGATCACTTGAGAATTATATTGAAGACCCTGAGAAAGGAGAAGATTTATGCCAAATTTACCAAGTGTGAATTTTGGCTTCAAAAAGTTGCATTTTTGGGTCACATAATCTCAAAAGAGTGGATATCTGTGGATCCAGCAAAAATAGAGGTCATCGAAAGATGGTCGAGACCAACAATAGTAACCAAGATCCGAAGTTTTCTTTGTTTGGATGGATATTATCGACGTTTTGTGAAAGATTTTTCACGGTTATCTAATCCACTCACCAAGTTGACTCGGAAAGGAGTTAAGTTTGTTTAGACGGAGGAATGTGAAGAGAATTTCAAGGAGTTGAAAAGAAGGTTATCCAGTGCACCTGTGCTCACACTGCCTTGTAGTGTAGAAAGGTTTGTGATCTATAGTGATGCATCCAATAAGGGATTGGGGTGTCTTATTATGCAAAATGATATGGTGATAGCTTATGCCTCATGACAGTTGAAAATCCATGAGCAAAATTACCCAACACATGATTTGGAGTTAGCTGCGGTAATCTTTGCATTAAAGATTTGGAGGCATTACCTTTTTGGTGAAAGGTGTGATATTTATACTGATCATAAATGTTTAAAGTATATTTTCACACAAAAGGAGCTGAATACGCGCCAAAGAAGATGGTTGGAGCTGATTAAGGATTATGACTGCTGAATTCATTACCACCCTGGGAAAGCAAACAAGGTGGCAAATGCATTAAGTTCACAAGACCATGCTAGTTTATCCATGATGAGGATCACAAAAGATCAAATATTTATGGATTTACAAAGGATGGATCTTGGAATTATAATGAAAGGGGAAAAATCGTATCTTTCTCAAATGAATGTTCAACCATCTATACATGTGAAGATTAAAGAGGCACAGAAAGAAGATGTCGAGTTACAAAAGAAGGTGAGAAATGTTCCTGAATTCAACCTTGATTGTGATGGTATAAAAAAGTTCAGGAATCGGGTTTGTGTTCCTCCCATCCCCGAATTAAAGAAGGAGCTACTGGATGAGGCTCATAGTTCTTCATTCTTTATTCATCCTAGAAGCACGAAGATGTATAGGGACCTGAAAGAGTACTTCTGGTGGGATGGCATGAAAAGAGATGTTGCTGAATATGTATCTCGATGCTTGGTTTGTCAACAAGTTAAAGCTGAGAGACAGAAGTCTAAGGGGATGTTACAACCATTACCCATACCCGAATGGAAATGGGAAAACATCACTATGGACTTTGTCACAGGACTTTCTAAAACATCCAAAGGCAATAATGCTATTTGGGTCATAGTTGATCGTCTTACAATGTCTGCACACTTCATTGCTATTAGAGAGGATTTCTCTCTAGATCAGCTTGCCAGGATATATGTAAAGGAAGTGGTAAGATTCCATGGAGTACCACTTTCTATTATATCTGATCAGGATCCGAGATTTACCTCGAAGTTCTAGTGAAGTCTTCAGCATACTCTGGATACAGAGTTGAGTTTCAACACTGCTTATCATCCTCAGACAGACGGTTGGTCTGAGAGAACAATTCAAACTCTAGAAGATATGTTGAGAGCTTGCTCTATGGATTTCAAAGGTGGTTGGGATCAACACCTACCTTTGGTGGAATTTTCTTATAATAATATCTTTCACTCCAGTATTTAGATGGCTCCTTATGAAGCTCTCTATGGAAAGCAATGCAGGACTCCAACTTACTGGGATGAAGTTGGGGAAAGAAAGCTATTAAGACCCGATCCCGTTGATGAAATGGCAGAAAAGGTCAGATCTATTCAACAACACATAAGAGCAGCTCAGAGTCGACAGAAATGTTGTGCTGACAACCGAAGAAAAGACCTAGAGCTTGGAGTGGGTGATAAAGTGTTCTTATGAATATCTCCCTGGAAGGGGGTTATGAGATTTGGAAAGAAGGGGAAGTTGAGCCCTAGATATATCGGTCCTTTCGAAATACTGGATCGTGTTGGGAATGTAGCTTACCGATTGGTGCTTCCACCGAATCTCTCTCAAGTTCACGATGTGTTCCATGTATCTCTCCTGAGAAAGTACATATCTGATCCTTCACATGTACTCAGCTCAGAAGTTGTACTGCTGGAGCAAGATCTTTCTTATGAAGAACAACCGATAGAGATTCTGGATCATAGCGAAAAAGTCCTATGAAGCAAGACCACTCGATTGGTGAAAGTTTTATGGAGGAACCACCAATTAGAAGAAGCTAAATGGGAGCTTGAGGATATGATGAGGGAGAGGTATCCTCATCTGTTTGTTACAAAGTGACGAATTTCGAGGGTGAAATTCATTTTAAGGGGGGTAGAATGTAACACCCGAGACTTTTATATGAAATATTTTGCTTTTATGTTATATAAATCATCAAAGTAATCTTTCACTACACACAAAACTTTCTTGGCTTGCTTTACACGAAATCTCAACCTTCCTCGATAGCTTGCGTCGTACACAATACCGAGTTTCACTAAACAATGATATGCTAATAAAATATTATTAAAACTAGCCGTTATGAATATTAATAACCACTTTTTGAAATTTTATAAATTTTATTTTTCAAAATGGACTTCATTTTTGGACTCGGAATATCGAAATTAGCCTAGGGTAAAATTTTGGTATTTTTCTGAAAACTTTCAATTTTTGATGAATAGTAAAACTACTAAGTGGCTGTTAAAAAAACTGAATTTTTCATAAAACTTAATTTTATCGCTTTTGTGAGTGGAATTTCTAAAATCCGAGAGACACGGTTGATGTCAGTAATTAAAATGTTGTTCAATGAGATGAAAATAATTTTTGGTGAATAGTAACTTTTTACTTTTTTTACCACGGTTAAAAGTAAGTAGGGAAATTAAGGGTACAAATGATATTATTATTACACTAACACATGTCCTAATTCTATTGGACAAGTGTAATTCGACCAAAAACAACCTTAGGAATAAAATATGACCATTTAGGCCCACATGGATTAGATTAGGATATTTATTATTAATTTATTTAAAGAAGGGTTAAAATAGTTAAAATCAAAGTTTAATAAGTAAATCATTTTTAATATGGGGTTATACATAAGATAAATTAGACTATAAACATTAATTAGAAATCTAAAAGTATTTCCTACATAATGGTATTTTATTTTTAATTTTTAGACATTAAATAATTTAATTTATTTATGACACAAAGATGATTCAGTAATTATCTTATTAATGGAATACTGACATAATTGATATTATAAATACCTAAATAAGTATAATTTGAGACTTTTTATGAATTAAACTAATTTTCTAGGTTAATATGACATGTTAGGATTAATTTAATTAACTTTTTTCGAAGTAATCATTCTGTTATGAGTTTCAAAAAAATCAACTATTGAATAGTGTCAAAATTGACATAAAATAGTTTTTAAAACAAATATTATATTATTAATTGTTATTTTATTCCTAAAAATCTAAGGTTCGGACGAATTACTTAGATAAGGTTATATATATTAATAAAACACAACTTGGGGGTCGCTTGGATGTATATGGTAAGTTTATTAACTATATAATATAAAAATACAAAGTGACATGGTAAATGTCAATCTAATTAACTAAGAGTTAAAACTAAAAGATAAGGTTAATTAAATGACCTAAACTTGTCTAAATTATATTGGATTATAGGATTTCGACCCATCCCTACCTTATCTTATAAATAACTCAATTTGGAGCTATTTAAAACCGAAATTGAATTTATAATAAAATAATAGTTTTAGTTATTCCAAAGGTGCCCATCTCCTCCCTTATAAAAGGGCACCTCCTCCCCCTCTTCCTCACACCACTTTGAGCCTTCAAGATCGGACAACCCCTGACAATTTCTTCTCTCCACTTCCATAGAAACATCCTAGAGGTTCTTTTCTTCTTCAAAGACCTATTTTAGTGCCCTAAAAGGAGGTCTCAAAGAAGCACTTCAAAGAAGAGGTAATGTCCGTTACCAATTCTTTCATATTTATTTATTCTTCCACTCCTTCTTCTTTAGTTATTTCATTATGAAGTAATAACATCAGTATCCCTCATATACAGATATGTTATTATAAGTATGAAACAACACTATTTCACCATCTATCCATCCTACGGAAAAATAAATCATCGCGTGTGCGTACGTACGGAATACCATCTCCACGCCGTGGTGTAATCTGTTTTCCACCACCACCTTACTTGGATGGGTATAATGGTGTAAATAATGACTATATATGACTATTATAAAGTGATACTTACAATTTATTAAATAAAATTTTACCCTTCGATGAGTTTTTAGTAAAGGATATGAAAGGAATCTTTTGTCGTTTTTCGTATGAGGTACTTTATAACTTTTCCGACAAAAGTACGAAGAATGTTTTTTAACTTATACGGCATGAATGGATTTTTAAAACATTATTTCCAAGAAGCTTCCTTTACAAGTTTACAAGTTTATTTTTAATCAAATTCTTTTAGTTTAAAATTGTATGACATGTTAAGAAAGCAAAAAATGTTTTGAAGTAGAAAGGATATTTTCCTCAAGAATGGAGTTCAAGTGTTTTATCAAAATTATTTTCCATCTAAGATAATATAGGGTTCTGATTCTATCCCTATCATTACATTGATTTGATTATGTTGTGATGGAATTATATTTATGAATTGTTTTATAATGTCACAATGTTTAAGAATTCCATTTTTATTACATGGGTTATACAATGATGTATGATTTATGATTTTTTTGGCACACATAAGAATGGTTTCATTATGATATGGGTGGGACCTATATCTCCCTCCAATGCATTGGGTAAAGATTTTATATCTCATGAGATAGACATGGTTGGAACTGTAGGTTATACCGGTTCAGTGAAACATGACTGAAACGAGGAGTGAACTCGGTTCAGAAATGGACTTTGTCCACTAAGATAGTCTTGGCAATGAGTCTTGACTAATAAGAAATGATTCTCTATGACTATTTGTGTATGCCACAAAGTTTCATTTTTTAAGATATGATTATTGGGATTACATTCCACTTCTATGATTTATCCCATGTTATGATATTATGATCTCTTTTGCAGGTTAAGATTTCCAAAAGTTTTATATATGATGTGATTGATATTTCTTTTGTTTACCCTTACTGAGCATTTGATCTCACCCTTTTGTATGTTTTATTTCCCCAGGTCAGGAAGAAGGTTATTAAGTAGAATATTCCAAAAAGGGACTCTAGATATGATGAAATAAATGGGAGGAAAAGTAGATGCTTAATGACCAGTTGTTTATGTTTCCCAGTTTCTAAAGACACTATACCTATATGGTCCTTTCTTGGTTTTGTTATATGTTGTAATAAGTGTGCTTCAATTCTGAAGTAATAACAATGTATGTAAAGTATGGGTCGTTATAATTAATGTTGTGGATTCTTATAGGGTACCATTTCTGAATTCCATGGGATGATCTCCTTAGATTCAACTTGATTTATTTAGGTGGAATTCCTTGGGTGAAATACATAGATTCGAATCAATTGATTCTTCTAAATTTTAAATATGGTTCCTTGAGTTTAGAAATATATACTATATGAGTGGAATTCCAAGGGTTAACCCCCCCCCCCCCCATGGATTCCCTTTGAGTTTTATTGAGAGAGAATTCCTTGTTGATCCGTGTTGGGTATCTCAGATTATTATGACCATGGTTTCCTTAGTTGTATACTGTGGTACTGGTTGATTCATGATGAGTATCATGATCAGGGACTCACTAACTTAGGATGAAGCAGGTTAGACTGATATTGAGTTTTATATTGGAGCTTGAATAATGGAAGTTGTTTACTACCTTTTCATTTAATATATTAACTATTATCTACTAAATTGATAAATTGGTAACTGTTTGGATGTTTATTTATACCACTATTGCATACACCTTAATACAGACTGGTTATTTTAGGGACTCCATTGGTGGTGTCGTAATAAGTTCTACTCACACCCTACATAGGCTTCCATGGCTCTTGGGTGCCTAATCATCTATAATTATTTCATTTCAAGTTTAGGTATGGGAATTTCTTTGATCTTTTGATTTCATGGTTTTCAGGATAGATCATGGGAGTTTGGGATTGGTTTAGGACTCAGGTCTATTTTGGGGGATCATTCAGTCTTTATATGTTGGTCTATGGGATATTGTATGTTTTTTATGTATTAATTGCCTATCATTTATTGGTTACATCTCATTTATTATTTCATGGTTATTAATTAATTGTTGGTACCTTTATGGTTGTACTTCCATTATATTATTTTATTTTTATGTATCGGATTACTTTTTTATTTCCACTTTTGGTTTTACTCTGAAAATGAGGGGCTTTTCATGGAAAATAATGTTATTAAAGGGGTAAGAGTGGTATCACATAGTGGTATGTGAGTGTGGTGAGTTTTATGAATTAGGTGGATAAATTTTGGTGAGATCTGAAAGAATGAATTTATAACCTAAAAAAGGATTCTAGATGTTCTATGTGTCCGATTGATTTAGTAAAATTTATTACACATTAGATTATACATTTTAACACTTATTAATCTAGATTTAATAGTAATCATTATTATTATATTGTCACTAAAATCATAGGATAACCCTTATTACATATTTTTGATGTGCTTCATCCAATTTTTTTATCCATTTAAACTAATTCATTTTATGAATAAGATAAGATTAACTTTTAAATTAAAACATATAATGTGTAGGAAACTTGTTTTTATAGAAAGGTGATGTTTTAATTATTAGGTGTTCTTAATCATTAATTCTCAATTAAATATGTTTTAATTTATTTTATATATATGTTTAAACATCATATTATAGTGTTAATTTAAAATATATTTATTTAATTGATAAAATACAAAATATTTAGAATAGTAACTTTCTTTTAAGAAAAACTGTTTTACCATGGTAACTAATAATTTTCTTAGTAACTTAAATTTATGATTAAAAATGAAATTGATCAAATTACCTAATTTAGAAATGATGATTGAAAATATTCAACTCATTTTATATGATTCAATTTCGAAAATTGATAAAAATAAATTTTAATATAAGTACACATAATGGATAAAAACAAATTTAAGAAACATGTATCATCTAAGAATAAAATATATTTATTACTTTACTAGTAATAACTATTGAATAGATGTTATCATTTTTTATAGTATATATTATCAACACATTCCACTCAAACCATTGTTTAATCATAATATAATGAACATTATATATCATGAATATTAAATTTTTAAGAAAATGTATTTTTACGCATAAAATTATTTTTTTGTTATTTAGCTATATTAATTGAATTTAACAATGCATTAATAAACAAAAAAATAGTTATTTTTATTTCCACATATATGTCATAATTTGGTTACCTCTATATTTACCTACCAACTCAATGGAACCATTTAAAATTTTATTGTGACACCACTAAATTCTAATATATGATTTCCTTTAAATAGGTTAAATTGTTTGATAGCTTACTCTACACGTAAACCAAAAGTAAATGAAAGCGTGATATATTTACATAAAATATATATGTTAAAATATGACCATTAAAACCTAGACATGTAATTAGTGGGAATGAATACGGGTAACCAATTTATGAAATATATTTAAATGGAAAATAAAGGATACTTTTAAAATGAAGGAAACTCAATTAGTTTAGCAAAAATGACTAATAAGATCAATTATTATTTATAAAACTATTTTTATAACAATTTTATTTTATGTGATATGAATTTATATTTCATGATAAATATGATTAATTATACATTAGTTTTTATAATAATAATTGGTTAACACTAAATTAGTTGTTAAATGGCATGAAATAAGAATAATATCAATTAATATTTGAAAATATCATTTTCCAATTAAAACAGTTTCTCAAATATATTTTATGATTTTATTAAAAAATCTGAATTTATAAATTTTGCAATTTAAAATGAATAAAAAATAAATTCATTTTTAATTCCTCAAATCAAAATTGACTTAGTATTAATTTTTAATCTTTTTTTTTGAAAAGGTCAGTTTTAGTCAAAAAAAAATATGGTTTTTGAGAAATTGGAAATTTCTATTAATTTATCATTATATAAGAATCACATATAAATTTATAAAAGAATTTAATTAATAAAATATTAATTTTATAAAAAAATTATTCATTTTAAAGTATTCTTTTAACTTTTAAAATGAATTCCAAACATTTTTATAAATAATTAAAATGTTACTTTAATATAAAAACTATTTTTGTTATTCTCATTGAATAAATTATTTTCAAGGTGCGGTTCAATTTTGGATTACCATGGAATCCTCATCTATTTTATTAAATTTGTGTATTTAAAATCAGTAACCATTATAATTTTATCTTATATATATAATTAATTCTTAAAAACATTATTTTCTAAAAACCATTTTTATGTAAGGAAAAGTATTTATTTTAAAATTAACCTTTCCCACCTTTAAAAAATACATTTGATATAGTTATTTTCAAAATTTTGAATAAAAAGTATAGAATTTAGTAAAATATTCAATATTAATTATTTTTATTAAAATTAATTACTAATGATATTAATTAATTAGCAAGGTAAAACTAAATTAGGGTAAAAGATAAAAATTTAAAGTAAAAAAGATTTAAAACAACCAAACATGTCTAAAATAGGATTATATGAGATGAATTTAGATCCAAAATCCCTTTACTATCCTCTTTTCTCAATTTTTTGTCTTTAAATTTTGAATAGTAACCTTACATTATTGAAAATATAAAGGTTGCTCCCAAAACACCCTTTCCTTCACTTATAAAAGGGTAACATCTTCCCCACTTCAAGACACACATATATCATTATAATTTATCCTTTAAAATCAAAAATTTTAATCTTAATATACCAATATACCACTAAAATAATCCCCTAGTCACACATAGTCAGTCTAAGCCCATTAAATACATGTAGACATCCAAGGAAAATACAAGTCCCCAATGTGAGTATTATCAACTACTTAGTTTTCTTCTTAATTATCTTTATTCAAATTTATTTTTGAAAAAATAATATTATTATATTATTATAATTTATATAATTTAATATTTCTAAATTAATTTTATTATCATTATTTATTCTTATACCCTATCCATTAAGAAACACAAAATTGTTATTCGTACATTGTACAGACTACCTCCTCCACAATGTAACGCATTTCAATTTCCTTTATCTACTTATAATTTTGGATATAAGGGTGTAATTAAAAAATAAATTTGATGTTTAAATATCATTATGGTTTTTTTATGAAAAAATCATGAACCTAATAATTTTATGATCAATAAATGATCATTGTTAATTTAATCTTCTAAAACAACCATTCTAAAATGATAATATTTTATTTAAATTATGTAATTTATTCCTATCCATAAAGTATTCTCATGCATATTTATTAATCTAATATATCACTCTAATAATAAAAATATATGATCATTATTCTTCTATTATCATTATATTACAACTAAATAACCTCATAATAATTCATTAAATAGGGGTATGCTAATTTTAGGGTTGTTTTAACCACCTAATCGAACAATTTTTTGTATTTATGTCATGGATGGATATGAGAACATATTTAATAGTTTAATAAGATATGACTATGAAAATGATGTTTTTTTGTTTTGGTAAGGCTATATCAAAATTTAAATCATTAATTAATAAAGCACCTTTCGTTTGTTAAGAATAATTGAAACACGATCATCATCCATTTCATCATCATGGTTCATTTCCAAAACGATCCTAAAATTAAATTATAATTTTTTAATGTTTCATGGAAAATATATTCTAGTAGAATAGATAATATATTAATGGTTAACTTTAAAATAATAATAAACAAGGACACCAATACTATAAAACTAGTACAAAAGATCAAAATTATAAACACCTGATGTGGAAAATTGTAAGAATTCATTTAAGGAATGACTATTTATGAATATTATAAATTAAAATGGATATGATTGAGGTTATTAATTGATTTATTATCATATATATATTTATTATATATTATGTTAAATTACGTTCATGGAAGTACGGATAATATTCAAGTGATTTTGTATGAATTTCCTTTCATTTAGAAAAGTAATATATTTATGAACCTAATTTCATTTATGTGTTGTATATATTGCCTATTTTATATATAAGATAATAAATTATCTATTAATAATTTTATTTTATTTTTAATTTCAAAACCTCTCTTTAAAGTGTTTTTTATTCAAACGTTTCTAAGTTATAAAGCTTTTCGTGGTCTCAATTATGATTCTTTAAGACATTATGAATTTTATGCAATATGTTCCCTTTTTATGGTGTTATATTAATTTAATATCCCATGAATATTATTTTCACACAATTTCATCAAATTTAATATCCAAATAATGTTCCATTATTCTAGTGTATAGTGATTTACTTATTTTCCCAATAGTGAGGATTTTTTATAACTCAATTTTTTCCATTGGATTATGATCAATATTTGACCTTATTTAAAATAAGTTGGCTATATTATACCCTTTTATTATATTATATGTTAGGGATATAAATTCATACCACATAAACCCTTTTAAAAAAATTTATCACTTCTTGGGATATGTTCTTTTGAAGCCATCCACTTTTTTTCTATGTATGGATTGTGATCATGTGGGTACAGTATTGACATAGTTGTATACTGATTGTTCTATACAGTGTGAACACCACTATTTAAAAAAATCAGATTATATTATGTCCACCTACAAATATAATTATTCTATTTACATAGGGAAAATTATTGAAATTTTTTATGTTGTTATTTCAATATGGATAATTATTGGAAAGGTACATTTTTATTTTTTATTTGATTTCTCTTGTGGTGAATGCATTAGACTTAAACAAGTTATCGATGGGCCGACATTATATATCACATTTAGGTAAATATATTTCTCATGAGAAAAAATAGGCTGGGCTTCGGTGTATGTATCTTCCTATACCAGGATATTGTCTTGGCACAAAGACTTGATATAAGGATTTATTGACTATGGTCTCAATGAAAAGTAAAGGGTCTTGGTATAAAACCATTATAGTATATTTTTTATGTCTATAATTATTCATTACATTAGTATGATATCATTATTATTGATATTCACGTTTTTGTTTATTTTTATAGATATAGAATGCACCCAGTTTCAAGTTGATTATGGATTCATGTTGTTTACCTATTCCTGCCAGAATATTTATGTCAGGTTTATGCCATGATTTCTTCAATATTATATTTCCATTACCATGTTTTTAAGCTCTCCCCATATTATTATTTTTATTTCCATAGGTTATAGAGAAAATTATTACATGTGACATATTTAGAAGGATAAAAAGTGTGAAATAATTTGTGGGTTATGTTGAAGCTCTGTATGTAAGAGATGTGATAATTATTTTGATTTTTAAATTAAGGTTGGTTTTATCCAGAATTTATAGCTAGTATCCAAAAATTAATGTATTTTATGCATCTATGAGCACTAAATAACGGAGTGTGGGTCTGGGGCATCACAGTTGGTATCAAATATAAGTTTTATATAACTTTAGATATTATGATGTATTTTGAAGATAATTTAAGGGTTGATAAGTTTATTTTGGTCATAATTTTTACGTTATAGATAACCCTTTGGAATATTGTTTGATTTGATTTTAAGGTAATAATGAAAATTATATTTGGGTATTAGTGTTTTTGAACCCTAGTGAAAACCTTAGGAATAAGTCTAAGTATTGAATAACATCCTGATGTTTTGGTAAAATATATATTATGTGTTTTTCCATAAAATTTCATCCTCTTATAGAAACTATAAAGTGGATGCATTTGTAGCACAAATGCGCCTAGGGGTAATCACCCTAAAGATTATTAGTTGAGAATTGACTCATTCAACGTTGTGATACACAATGATTGGTCCTAAGAATTCACACCTCATGAGACACTCTCAGGGGGACATGCTTTTTGTACTTAAATTCTCTTTATGAGCCATTATTAAGGATTTAATAATGATATTAACTAATTAGTTTTGATAACCTAATAGAAAATTGTCCATATAAAACCAATGATTGAATATATAAGTGAAATAGGTTGATCTGAAAGCATCATATGTTAAATAAAAGGTGTAATAAGGTAATATATATTTAGATTATGTTTTAATATCCATATTTTGAATATTTCATAACCATTTTGGTTTTATTATTTGTTTGAAACGGGGCCATGAAAATGATGTTGAGAAATGTATGTTTCTAGAAACAACTATGTTTCATAACAAAATAATGAAGTAGACTTAAATAGTTTAGAATATTATTATAGGATTCTTATAAGGTAAAAAAGATAGTTTCTTAGTCTTACCTATGTTAGTGAGGTTGATATCATAATTGAAAATTTTTATTGACACTCTTAGTTATTTAATTTGTGAAGTGATATTTAGTAATGACATTTTGGTATATTCTATATATTTTTGAAGATTATGTGAAACCTCAATGGATTGTTCTTCAGTAGTTATACTTTAATGGTTTGTAAGCATATATTAAATTAAATTAATAACCTTGAAAGTGATTTTATGGTAAGTTTATATTTTTTGGGATAAGTATGAAAGAACATATGAATGAGGTATGGATAACTCTTAAATTTAATATATACATGATTTTGAGATAATAAAAAGTGGTTTTATTTTTAATAACTAAGTTATGTAGTAATTAGTAACCTCGGGAGTTATAATTGGATAATGATATTTTTGGGGAAGTTCTTCTCATTTTCTAGATTATGATATATAGTGTCTAGTGGTTGACCTTATAAACTAGTGGTTAATACCATCTGAGGGTTAAATATAGTGTTGATGTTTAGAAGAATATATAAAATCATTATGGTTTAATGTCTTAGAGAAACAAATAGATTTCGGAAAGATTTTTTATTAAGACTATATGATTAGGGTATATACATACTTGGATATATAATTGTAGTAATGAGTAATGATTATTAAGGAATAAAATTTTATATTTTTAGAGAATATATTTATATTATTATTGGGTTTAGAAAATTTTAGGAATGTTCATGGTAATTTTGGAACTCTATTTTATGTATTAGTTTAATAGTGTGAGAGAAACCAACTCAAATTAATCTAGTTTGAACCAAGAATGATATATGATAGTGATATAGGTTGAACTGAGTCTAATACAGGTTGAGTTATATGTACAATATAATAATATTTTATTATTATAAAGTGACACATCTTGAGGTTAAATTTTCCAATGGTTATTTATAATAATTCTCTTATAATGTTTGATATCTTTTTTTATAGGCAACAATGAACTTAAACAAAATTGTGATATATTTACATAAAAGATAATTGTTTAAATAGAATCATCAAATCCTAGACATTGAATTATAGATAATTAATAGTATTAATATATTTATGAAATATGTGTATAAATAAAATAAAGTATACTTTTAAAATGAATGAAATTCAACAATTTTACCTAAATGACTAATAAGATGATTTATTATTTAGAAAAGTATTTTTCAAAAAAAATTCTTTTATGTCATACGAATTTTTATTTCAAGAAACATATGATTAATGATAAAATATGTTTGATAATAATAATTTTTTAAAACCAATTTATTTAGTCAATGCTATGAAATAAGAATAATAATAGTAATTATTTGAAAATTTCATTTTCTAATTAAAACAGTTACAAATTAAATTTTATGATTTTATTCAAAAAATGAATTTATAAATTTTGGAATTTAAAATAAATAAAAAATAAATTCATTTTAGAATTAATCATATTAAAAAATTTACTATGATTTTTTATGATTTTTCTAAAAAGGATTGTTTTTAATCGAAAAAAGGCTTTTTATGAAACTTTTAATTTTTATGACGTTAGCATTATATAAGAATTACCTATCAATTAAGAACACATTTTATGTAATAAAATATTAATTTTATGAATTAAATTATTCATTTTAAAATATTTTTTGAAGTTAGAAAACCTATGGAAAATATTTTTATAATTTATTAAAATGTTACATTAATATAAAAAGTGTTTCGACCTTCTCTTTAAATCAAGTATTTTAATGGTTAGGCTTTAATTTTATCATTCCTTTTAAGACTAAAACCATTTATTAAATTTATAATAAATCAATTTATGTATTTAAAATCAATAACCATGATAATTTTATCTCATATGTAAAATTAAATCTTAAAAACAAAATTTTCTAAAAACTATTTTTAAGTGATTAAGTGTGTTTATTTCAAAAATAACTTTTCACACCTATAAAAATTATATTTTATAAAATTATTTTCATTTTTAAAATAATATGTATCAAATTAAGTAAAATTTTAAATCTTAATCATTTCCATTAAAATCTATTACTATGGTAAGATATTAATTACCATGGTAGAAGTAAATTAGGGTACAATATAGAAAAGATATAATAAAAAAGTATTAAAAAATTACTTTTTCTCTTATGTTTCATCCATTTTCGCCCTTGATATTTGAATAGTAACCTTAGATAATTCAATATGTAAGGTTTACTCTTGAAAATACCATTTCCTTCACTTGGAAAAGGGTATCATCTTCACCAAATCAATAAACACATCTAATTAGAATTTATCCTTGAATATATTAAATTTGTCTCTTCCTATAGCCCTATGACACAAAAATAATCACCTGGTCACACATAGTTATCCTAATCCCTTTAAATTCAAGGAGACTTCTAAGGAAAATTTAAACCCCCAACATGAGTATTATCAACTACTTTGATTTCTTCTTAATTATATTTTTTCAAATTTATTCTAGAAAAACTAATATTATGATATTATTATCATTTATATATTTAAATTTTACTAAATTAATGTTATTACCATTATTAATTTATATACCCCATCCATTAATAAAAACAAAATTGTTGTTCATGTATTGTACGAACCACCGCCTCCACAACGTGACACGTTTCATTTACCTTTATTTCCTTAAAAGTTTGGATCTAAGGATGGTAATAAATGATAAATAATATTTTTATGATACCACTAAGATTATAATATGATAAATTAAATAAACTATTAATTATATGATCAAAAAATGATCAATGTTAATTTAATCATTCAAAATAAGCATGTTAAAAGGTTAATATTTTATTAAAATTCTATAATGTTTTCATGTCCATTAATTATTCTTAAACTTCATTTTATTTTTATTTAAAACACTAATAATAATCAAATAAGATAATAGTTATTTTTATAAAATGATATTGCAACTAAACAACCTCATAATGATTCATTAAATCAGAGTATGTTCATGTTTGGGTTGGTTTAACCACCTAATCAAACATTACTATGAATTTATGTCATGGATGAATATTAGAACTTTTTAAATATTTTAATATGATAAAAAATATGTAAATAATTCTGTTTCTTTGGTGAGGTTATTTCAACATTTAACTCATTAATTAAAAAAACATTTCATTCGTTAAGAATCATCGAAACATGATCATCATCGATTTCATCATCATGGTATAACAAAAAAATGTCTTGAAATGAAATTTTAACTTTATGAAATATCTTCTATTATCTATTCCATTATATTATATGATATTTTAATGATTTAATTTTAAATAATAATAAACATAGACACTATTATTATGAAACTAGTACAAAATATCAAAAAAATAAACACCCGATGATAAAAATCATAAGAATTTATGTAGATAAATGGATATTTATGATGATTATAAACTAAAATGGATATTAGTAAATTTTTGAATTCATTTATTAAGATATATATGTTTGTGATAAATTATGTTAAATTGTGTGTTTGGAAGTCAAGATAAGAGGTCATGGTTTTCATCTCAAGTTACCTTAATTAAGACAAATATTTTATTTATGTACATAAATTCATTTATGTGGTTTATATATTGCCTATTTTAGATATCATATCATAAATTATATTTTAATAATTGTATTTTATGTTCAATTTCAATCGCTCAATTTCAATGGTTTTTTATTTGAATGTTTCTTATGTGTAAAGATTTTGTTGGTCTTAATTCCCATTCTTTGAGCCATAAAAACTTTTATGCACCATATTCCATTTGTATAGTTTTTTATTTATTTATTATCCCATGGATGTTATTTTCCTTTTATTTAATGGGATTTAATATCAAAATAAAGTTCCATTATTAATTTTTATAGGGATTTAGTTATTTCAATGGTAGTAAGGATTTCAGTTTTTGTTTATTGAGTTATGATCATTCTTTGAACTTATTTTAGATAAGTGGGGTAAATTATACCATTGATTATATTATGTGGTATTATATTTTTGTTTAATAGTGATAAATATTCTTACCACATAAACCCTTTAAAAAATATATCTCAATTATAGGGATATGTTATTTTGAAACCTTCTACATTATTTCTCTGTATTGATTGTGATCATGTTATTCCAGTATTGACCTAGTCGTACACTCATTGTTCTATACAGTGTGAACATAACATTTTTACATAATTTAGACTAGATTATATTCACCGAGAAATATTTTTATTATATTTATATGGGAAAAATTATTGTTTTTATATATGTTTTTATTTCAAAATGGATGATTATTGGAAATGTTGATTATTTATTATTTGTTCATTTTCTCTTAAGTTGAGTTAATTGGACTTAAAAAGTGATAGACAGGGCCCAACATTTTATATCCCTTTTATTCATCTATAGTTACCAACAGACAAACTAGGTTAGGTTTTGGTGTATAGTTATTACCATGATAGGATATTGTTTTGGCACAAATCCTTGATAGCAGGGTGTCTTGACTGTGGTCTTGATGATAAGTAAAGTTCCTTGTGAGAAGACCTCAACATTAGGTTTTTGATGTATGTAATTATGAATTCAATCAATATGAGATGATTATTATTGATATTCATGTTTTTATTTATTATCATGGATATAGAACACTCCCAGTTTCATGTTGATTATGGAATATTGTTTTTTACCTATTTCTATATTAAAATTTATGTCATTTTTTTACCATGATTGCTTCAGTTATATGATTCCCTTACTAAGAATTTAATATAACACCATATTATTTTTTTCCATTTACCTAGGTTATGGAGAAACTTAGTACATGTGACATGTTTATATGGATAACAAGTGTGAAATAATTTTTGATAGATTTTAAAGACTTTTCATGAATTAAGTTGTTCATATATATTGGCATATTTTTCCATTTGATATAAAGAACATGGGATTTTTCAATTTATGTTATGCCCTAATTCTCTATAGATATAAACCAAAAAATGGATTTTAGAGATGAAATAATTGTTCTTATTTTTTTTAATATTATTTTTATCTAATATTTTATAGCTGGTATCAAGAATGTAATGTAATATGGGTGATTATGAGCACCAAATATGGTAGTGTAGGTATGGGGTGTCACATTTATAAAATATGACATGATTAATTCTGGTTTGATGATATATGTAAATAAATATATTAAAAAAATTGACTTATTAGAGGAAAATTTTATAATAAAATCTTGGGTCATTATATTCCCCCACCCTTCCCCACATAAATTACAAAATCACTATTTTAAAAATCATACAACAAGAGTAATATCCTGACCGAGACCCTAATTAACCATACACTGGTAGTTGATAATGGGTTTCTTTAGGATATGAAGTGATATTTACCAATATGTAATTTAATATTAGACATTTTTAAAAAGAGATATTCCATTTTAAATAGAATCCAAATAAGTGAAGAAGAGATAAATCTATTAGAATTAAAATTCTACAAACCATGAATAAGATTCTTATACTATAGATAAAATAATTATACCACAAAATAATTTTATTTATGAATCAATATCTAATAGGGGATAACTTACATGGATTAATAGATTCAAAAATATAGAGTGAAAATCACTTTCTACTTCAATAAAAGTCATTGCATAGTATTTTACTTGATCCCATAGTCTAAACAGTTGTTGGTGATGCTTTTCCTCATTCTCCCTTGGATTAGGGAACTGATTTTAAAAATGTATAATTTCTATGAAATTTAAACAATGGATTTCTGTATCATCTCTCATTCTATTACACTTTTGAGTTTTATGGCCTTCATCTCCAAAATTTTAGCATCTACCCATCTCTTTAAGTTAATTTCCCCCATGTTTCCTTCCACATTAATAACATGTAGGGAATTGAATCTTCTTTATTTATTATCCTTGTAACATGAAACTTCACAAAACTCAATCCTTCTCTTATTTGGTGTGTTTGGAAATTTCACTATGTTCATATTGTTAATCATGTTTCATGATAACCATTTTGGAATAATCATTATATTTCTCACTCTAACTCTTATCATATTACATTTATCATTGGGAATATATTTTCATTGTCCATGGAACCCATTATAATCTTGGTTTTTTCAGGATTCATCCATTACTAAAACCGAAGTAGATCAATTTGAGTAAAGAATAATTAACATCATAATATAATTATAATAATTGATCTCTAAAAACACTCAACCTAGAAATTTATTACTCTTTGAAACCACCACATTAGCTTTCAGTTCAATATAAATCACTCTTAGTTTAATCTTGGTTTCTTTTATTTTTCTTATACTCCTTTACTTAACTCCTTAACATAATATATCCTTTGTAATGGATTGAAAAAAATAATGTGATTAACAAAAAACATATCCTTTAGGAGTGTCAAACCATGTTTATAGTTGGACATATTTTTCATGCACCAGGTGATGATTGAGTTAATACCGAACACACCCTTTTCCAGGTAATTACCCCTAGGTAAATATATTCTAGAGCCTATATCCACTTGTAGTATCTAAAAAGGGATTTTGTTTCTAGGATAATCATTCATTCTCTACTTAAAAAAACATCAGTATGTTTCCAATACCTATAAATTTTCCTAGGGATATCTCAAATATTTTCTCATCCTAATCCAAAAAAATAAATAGGTCTTTCCTCTAATACCAATTATACCAACCCAATACTTGAACACAAATATTACATAAAATTCCATAATGAATAAAAACCTTGGATCGATACCTCTAGTGTATTTGGAGAAATTAAAAAAATAAGAACCTTTTACTAATAAAAAATCTTATATTTATTATCCAATGAACATTTTTCCACTATAATAAGAGTTGGGTAAACCATATTTAGTCTTCAACATCTCCCATAAATTTTATACGCAAGGTAAGCTTCTAGATATCCAATATGTATTATGTTCCTTCATTAACTGAGAAAATATAATATAATAAGGGGTGATATTAAATTCTCAGTAAAGGTAAGCATAAGCGGTAACAATAAAAGATCATAAGTGAGAATAAGATGAAAATATTGTTATGTGATGGTAAAAAATGAACATCAATATAATATATTGAATTCATGTCTAATTAAACATAGATTGTAATCCAAGAATCATAACATGAGTCTTTAGACAAATAAAATGATACCAAACAATCATGGCATCTTAAGATTGTGAAAAAAATATAATACATGACATTATTAGAAGAATTCAAGGTTCACACCCAATAAAATCATCATATAGTGGAAAATATTCCATAGTATATTTGGTTCACTCTATAATCTCATACATAAAATTTCCTAAGATATAAATCTTTAACTAATGCATTGGAGGGATATATAATTTTGGACCCACACATCATCACATAATGGATAGAGTCCCATACTGTATTAGGTTCACTCTCTAATCCCAAAAAATTTAATGATATATCAATATTTACCCAATTAATTTGAGGGCTATATAATACTGGGGTCATCCATCATAACATATTCTGTATATGTAGAAGTCTTCCACAAATAAAAAAAACATGAAAAATTTCATCAAATCATCATTAACCTGATAAATAAATGGATTTCATGATTATTTCCACAAAACATAATCATAAACCATCAATAGAAAAAATATGGATCGTTTCAAAATAAAAAAACCATAATTAAAAAAATAAACATATAGGGATATTGACAAATATGGAAAAACACCCTTGAAAAAAGAATACTTAAAATGGTACCACATAAGAATGGATTAATAATTAGATTGTTTTATACCATGAGTTTAAACTCCCAAAGTATAAATATAAATATTGGGTAAATCATGAAGAATGAATCAGAATAATGTAAATCCTTTTGAAAATGAAAAGGAAATTGGAAACTAAATCATAAAATAGTTTTAGAAAACATTTTTAAAATTTTTGTACCAGACAATATTATGGGACAATTTCAAAATACATTTAAAAACATTGAATTGAAATATTTAAAACAATTTAATTTGAAAATAATATACAATAATTCATCATTTAAATAGATATATAAATATATCCAAAGTAAATGTGGTCTGGAAGATAAAACATTTTATCATGGAAGGAAAATCTTTTTATATTTCTAAAAATACATTGGTTGAAACCCAACATCATATAAATAGGTGATAAAACATCTTTTTAAAAAGGATTAAAATGAATTATGATATTTTTAGGTTAAAGGAAAAGGTATAGTAGAACTGTAATGACCCTCCAATTCTCATTGGCTTAAGAGTAACACGAGTCATTACTAGGCCTTAAGCGACATCCCCAAGGCGCTAAAGGTTGGCAATAAATACCAAAGGGTTTCAAGTACAAGTGGGGGATAATTTACCCTTTAATAAATAACCCATAACCCAACCTAGAATAACCATACATTCACTACATGATGCATGGAAAAAGAATGACAACTAAACAGCTTCATTTATATCAACCACTCCAGTACACAACAGCGGAAGACCAAACCAATAATCAAAGTACACAACAGATAAACAACTCAAAAAACTCAAAAGACACAATGACTTCGTGCTCCACAAGCTCCATGCTCCACAACATCTCTTAAGCATCACCAAGATCCACTAGTAATAAGATGATTTGCCTTTACAAATGTCCCAAAATACAACATCTGCAAAAGCACCAACGTGCCAAAGCAGGGGTGAGAATAAAAGTCAGTAGGTTTTCCCCAATGACTTCCCTACTCACGCCACTAGGATAGAATAGTTATCCACATTTATATAAAAACGGTTTATATAAAAAAATTTCTCAAAAGTAGTTTATAACTAAATATAAACAAGTTTCCAAAACCATTCATAACCAAGGGCATTCCAAGAGCAATTGAAACCAACTTTCCAGCAAGTTATTATTCCAGAAAAATAACCAAACAAGCTTTAGAACCATTTCACAAGATCCCTTTTTGGCATACCCAACCATTTCCGCAAACATATGCAACCAACCATGCATGCTACCTGGAAGAGGGGAGAAACGATAACCCTTATCCATCTCAACCATGATGGGGGAGACTTCTTACCCTTTTCCAACCCAAATGCACATGAATATTTGACAAGGGAGATCCCTAACCCTTATCCATCCCAGCACTGATGGGGGAGACTCCCAACCCTTATCCATCCAAAATTAAATATGAATGTTTGACAGGGAAGATCCCTAACCATTATCCATCCCAAAACTGATGGGGGAGACTCCTAACCCCTATTTGTCCAAAATTAAATATGAACACACACAATAATATGCCATTACACCTTTGGCACTGAGCATAAGGTCATATTTCAACCAAGCCTAGTATATGCAACAAAAACACACACCGCATCTGCCCATCAATCATGCCAAAACACCCTTTCAATAAAAACACCTTTTTATTGAAAACCATTTCCATCAAAACCATTTCAATATCAAACCATTTCAATAAAAATCCATTTTTATTGAAAACCAATTCCATCAAAACCATTTCAATCGCAAACCATTTCAATAAAACACACTTTTTATTGAAAACCAATTCCATCAAAACCATTTCAATCTAAAACCATTTCAATAAAACACTCTTCTTATTGGAACCCATTTTTCATAAAACCACTTCCAATTTCAGAAAATCAATAATTTGAAATCTACATTTTAAATTCAAGAAGCCACATCACTTTGCACAACAATTTACCAAGATTTCACAATCTCATCAAAACCATAAATCATCACTAAAGAAGATTTATTCTATTCTTTTCATAGTCAAATACATTCAAATAAACCAATTTGAATCTAATCCAATCAATTATAGCAAGAGGAGTCGAGATTGAATCCTACTACCTCAAAGGTTTTGATGAAAACCACAAAGGTCGAAGAACGCTTAAGAAACTCAGGTCGATTCTACAAAACCCACCTTAGATCTCTTCTCCTAGAAAGATTAAGACCAAATATCATCATATTTGGCATCCACACACTTAGATCTACCCATAACGGATGTATATCTACGAAACCGAGAGAAGAGGAGAAGTAGATCTAAGTAGATCTAAGAAATCGAACAAGAACGATGAAGAACAATCACATACCTCAAGAATCTGGATTCGATTCACCAAGAGAAGCCTTCGAATCACCCCTGGAATGATGGGAGAACCCTCTTTGACCTTAGGAGAAGAAAAATCCTGAGTTAGGTCCACTTAGGAGGAAAAAAGAGGCACTTAGAGTCAATAACGCGTGAGATCCACCTTTATAGGATCTCGTTTAAGTGTTCGCACGGTTAGTTCGCACGGTTTGACAAACTGTGCGCTAACCGTGTGTTAACTACTGCCTCAGACACCCTTCTCGCATGTTTTGGCCACACGGTTAGATAAACTGTGTTCCACCCATGTGAAATCTAATGCCTCCAAGACCAACAACGCACGGTTTGGCCACATGGTTTAGACAAATTGTGTGCCGCTCGTGCGACTTCCCCTTTTACCTCAAAACTTCATTCCAAGTTCTCCTGACTCTCCCATTCATCACCCTTAAATTTATAACCATTAAAATCATCTAGAAATGGTTACATACCAGAAGTTAGGGGTACTAAATTCTCCCCACCATTGGTCTTTCCATCCTCAGAAAGTAGAAAACCTTCAATCAACTGAAAGAGTTCTGGCCACTGCTTTTTCATTTCCTTCTCATGTTCCCAAGTCTCTTCCTGAATCTGACCATGCTGCCCTTAAAACTGCACTAGAACGATGCTTTTTCCATGAAATTATTTCTCTTACCTATCCACAATCTGTACCTGGATATGTATCAATGAAGCATCTGGCTCTAGGTCAACGTGATCCCATCTGATCACATGGTCAGGATCAGGCTGATACTTTTTCAACTGAGATACATGGAACACATTATACAACAAACTAAACTGTGGTGGTATTTCCCACCAATATGCCACATCTCCAGCCTATTCCAATATCTCAAAAGGGCTAATGTATCTAGGATATAACTTTCCCTTCTTCCTGAAACGATGATGTCCAAGCCTTGGAGAGATCCACAAGAAGACATGATCACCCACAATGAACGACAACAGTCTTTGACGGTGATCTGCATAATATTTCTGAAGACTCTGAGCCATTTCCATCCTCTTTCTAATCAACTGAATCTTCTCTATTATTTCTTGAACAAGGCTCGGTCTGACTAGTGAAGTTTCACCCGTTTCCACCCCTCATAGTAGAGAATGACATGGACACCCATACAATGCTTCAAACAGAGCCATGCGTATCGAGGCTTGATAGCAGTTATTGTATGAGAACTCCACTAAGGGTATATTATCCTCCCATGAGTCACCAAAATCAATTATACAAGCCCGCAACATATCTTCCAATGTTTTTATAATCCGATTGGATTGCCCATCCGTCTGAGGATGATACACCGTGCTCATAGTCAACTGAATCCCAAGGGATTACTGTAATGATTTCCAGAAACAATATGTGAACCTCGGATCTCTATCTGAGACTATAGAAACTGGTACACCATGCCTCTTTACCACTTCTTGGATATAGATTTTTGAAAGTTCTTCCACCGTATGAGTTTCATGAATTGGGATGAAATGGGCCGACTTGGTTAGACGATCCAATATCACCCAAATGGCATCATGTTTCCGGACAGTTCTTGGAAGACCTATAACAAAATCCAATGCTATTTGATCCCATTTCCACACTAGGATAGGTAAATATTGTAACATACCAACTATTCTCTAATTCTCTGCTTTAACCAGCTGACAAGTTAAGCACCATGAGATGAACTCGGCCACCTTACTTTTCATGCCGCTCCACCAAAATTGCGCCTTCAACGCCTTATAAATCTTCTGTGTACCTGGATGTACATCCCATCTTGAATGGTGGTAAGCATGAAGGAGTTGTTCCTAAAAAACCATAAGTACAACCATCCAATCTATGAAAAAAAAAACAAAACCCCCATCATGTTTTCAGCCACCAATGGTCTCCCCACCAATGATTTTTGAACTTATAACTAGACATTCTGCATCAGATGTTTGTGCTTCTTTGATCATCTTTACCAAATCAGGAACAAGCATAGCTGAAAAGAAAACTGCAACATCACCTCAATTTTCATATTCCACATGCATGACGGCTAAGACCAACATCAACTGCCATTAATCTGAAGCTTCTTTCGCTAACTGAACATATGAATTTCTACTCAATGCATCCTCCACTGAATTCCCTTTTCCCAGTGTGTACATCAAGTCAATGTAAAACATTTGGAGATACTCCATCCACCTCCTTTGACTCAGATTCAAATCTCATTGTGATAAAAAGTGTTTCAAGCTTTTTTGATCCGTAAACAAAGTAAATTTATCACCAAAGAGATAATGTCTCCATGTTTTCAAAGCATGGACGACTGCAGCTAACTCCAAATGATCCCTTTATTTCTAGCTCCTCTAACTGCACTTTCAATTCCCGTAACTCTATTGGTGTCATCCTATAAGATGGAAGAGAAATAGTACTGGTCCCTAGAAGGAGATCAATTGTAAACTCCACTTCCCTTAGAGGTGGTAACCCTAAGAAGTTGTTGGGAAAGACATCTTGAAATTGATCCACAACAGCTGGAAAACTATTTTCCTCAATCTCTTCTTTTGATTCCAAAGTCAATGCTACCAGTTGGTAAGATATCGTTCCCACCATTGGTTCCAACAATCTCTTTTCACCTTTCTTTACCATCCTCTCTCCTATAAAGAGATGGATGATTCCATCCTCAGTTGTGAAACTAACTATTCTCCTATAATAGTCGATTTGAGCCTTAAACATTTTCAACCAATCCATACCTAGGATTACTTCATTGAAATCCATGTCCAACATCAAGAAGTCCTATTTTAACTCAGTTTCATCAACAGTTATAGCACATGCTCTACATACAAAGGCTTGACATTTTCTTTCACCAAGAGGAGTTTGTAGTTTCAAAATAGAAGGCATCATTTCCAGTTTTAAACATATCAAGTAAATATCACAAGAAGCAATGAAGGAACGTGATGCACCTGTATCAAAGATCACTTGCACAAGGGTAGAATTTAAAAGAATCATACCTCTCACCTTAGATGGTCCTACCTGATCATCAAAAATCATCTGCTCAACTTCATACAATTTCTTCGTCGCTGCACTGTTCTCCTTGTTTCCTTGCTGAGACTACCCTGGTTGAGGAGTCATGGTATTTCGAGAATCACCATGGCTAGCTCTGTTATACTGAAGAGACTGATTCTGTTGTCCTCGTCTTGTCAAAGCATACGATGCTTGCGATGCCTGATAAGTGTCACGTGCGCCCAACCTTAGAGCATTCCTACAATAGCGTTGTAGATGCCCCATCTGTTTGAAATTATTACATGCTCTAGGTTGTGTCATACAATATTGCCTTTTGTGGTCAAGTGAACCACATTGAAAACAACATGCTTTGCTCTGGGGCTGTGGAGGAAGGTTCATTGATCCTACCTTCTGATACTGATTTCCACTCGCACCATGGAAATAGGTATTTCTTTTCCTCTTGTTCCCAGTGGTTGAGTTCCCACCGTTTCCCATAGGTATCATCATTCCACCTTCTATTGATCCTGAGATATCACATTCAGCAACAGTCACTCTGTTCACCATTTCTGTATAATCCGTAATACAGAGCACCACAATATTCGATCGAATCTCTTTCCTTAGCCCCGATTTGAGGATGCGTGCCTTCAATGATGCACTTGTCGCGGCCTCTGGTTCAAAATGGACTAAATTCATGAATTTAGACTCATACTCTATGACAGAGAGAGTCTCTTGTTTCAAGCTGAAGAAGTCCATCATTTTCGGGATCTTGAACATGTGAGGATAGAATTGTTTGTTGAACAAATCTTCAAAATTCTCCCAGGTAAGTCCTTCATCCAATTTAGCTTGCACTGCTAAATCCCACCACTGACATGCATTATCATCAAGCATATACGTCGCCAACTTGACTTTGAGATCTAATGGTCTACCGATGAAATCAAAGATATGATTAATCCTATTTAGCCACACCTCCACCTTTTGGGGTTCAGCATCACCCTGAAATTTCGGTGGATTCTGCTTCATGAACTTGATCGTATGATCCACATGCCTTGGTTCATTCCTCTGATTACCCATATCCAAAGCTTGAAAAGCTTGGACAATACACTAAACCAACTCTTAGTTCACATATGGTTTAGGTCTAACCACATTCTCCACAGCTTCTTCGGGTTGGTTCCGACGACACCTACTGGGTGCCATTTTCTAAACCAACAACAACCTCCGTCAATCTCACTCTCTAGAAACTGATGGCTTAGCATTTAAAATTATATCACATCATCTGTCACAACATTGTTTTAAAAAAACCTTTTTCCCATGTTAAAACATTTTTTAAAACATTCCTCGTGCCTTTTGAAAATCATCCCATTTTCAAAATACACCAAATACCCTATTTTCAAAATCTTTTACTTGAAAAATATTTTTGCATTTTTTTCAAAAATTCACACCTTTTACAAAATCCTTACTCATTCCTCACAATGAGATATGCAATACTAGTGGGAATTCATTTCTCTACAATGCATGTCATGCCCATCTCATTGGCTAAACCCATGACAATGAGATTTCCAACATTCTATAAGTGTATCCAAAAATACTTATTTACCCAACACCCTGGTAACTTTAAGTTAAGCATAAATGGGTTAGCTACGTCCTTTTATGCTATACATTTAAAGTTCTGACAATCCTACTCTTGTCTAAGATTTTGACCCAAGTAATAGACAAGAATTAATTTCAACTCCAAGACCAAGAACATTGATGACCACTTGTTAGGCAAGGACCGAACAAGCTGATACCCTTTGTAATGACCCACCAATTCTCATGGGCTTGAGAGTAACACAACTCATTACTAGGCCTTAAGATACATCCCCAAGGCACCAAATCCTGGCAATAAATTACAAAGGGTTTCAAGTACACATGGGGGAGGATTTACCCTTTAATAAAAAACCCATAACCCAACCAAGCATAACCAAACATTCACTACATGATGCATGGACAAATAATGACAACTAAACAGCTTTATTTATGTCAACCACATAAAGTACACAACAGTGGAAGACAAAACCAAGCATCAAAGTGCATAGTGGATGAACAACTCAAGACTCTCAAAAGACACCACGACTCCGTGCTCCACAAGCTCCAAGCTCCACAACATCTCCCAAGCATCACCACGAGCCAATAGCAATAAGATACTTTACCTTTACAAGTGTCCCTGAATATGAAATCTGCAAAAGTACCTACATGCCAAAGCAGGGGTGAGTATAAAACTCAGTAGGTTTTCCCCAATGACTTCCCTACTCAAGCCACTAGGATAGAATATTTAGCAACATTTATATAAAAACAGTTTATATAAAACATTTTCTCAAAAGCAGTTTATAACTAAATAAAAACTTATTTCCAAAACCATTCATAACGAAGGGAATTCCAAGAGCAATTGAAACCAACTTTCTACCACGTTATTTTTCCAAAAAAATAATCAAACAAGCTTTAGAACAATTTCACAAGATCCCTTTTTGGCATACCCAACTATTTCCAGAAACCCTTGCAACCAACCATGCATGCTACCTAGAAGAGGGGAGAATCCCTAACCCTTATTCATCCCAACCATGATGGGGGAGACTTATTACCCTTATCCAACCCAAATTCACATGAATGTTTGATAGGGGAGATTCCTAACCCTTATCCATCCCAACATTGATAGGGGAGACTCTTAAACCTTATCTGTCCTGAATACAATATGAATGTTTGACGGGGGAGAGCCCTAACCCTTATCCATCCCAACACTGATGGGGGAGACTCCTAACCCTTATCCATCCCAAATTCAATATGAACACACATAAAAATATGCCATTACACCTTTGGAACCGAGCACAATGTCATATTTCAACCAAGCCTCGTATATGCAACACAAACACACACTGCATCTACCCATCAATCATTCCAAAACACCCTTTCAATAAAAACACATTTTTATTGAAAACCATTTCCAAAAAAACCATTTCAATCTCAAACCATTTCAATAAAACTCCCTTTTTATTGAAAACCAATTCCATCAAAACCATTTAAATCGCAAACCATTTCAATAAAACACCTTTTTTATTGAAAACCAATTCCATCTAAACCATTTCAATCTCAGACCATTTCAATAAAACACCCTTCTTATTGAAACCCATTTTTCATCAAACCACTTCCAATTTCAGAAAATCAATAATTTAAAATCAACATTTTAAATTCAAGAAGCCACATCACTTTTCACAACAATTCTCCAAGATTTCACAATCTCATCAAAACAATAAATCATCACTAAAGAAGATTTATTATATGCTTTTCATAGTCAAATACATTCAAATAAACCAATTTGAATCTAAGACAATCAATTCTAGCAATATGAGTCATGAGTGAAGCCTCCTACCTCATAGGTTTTGACGAAACCCACAACGGTCTAAGAACACTCAAGAAACCCGGGTCGATTCTCCAAAACCCACCTTAGATCTCTTCTACTAGAAAGATCAAGGCCAAATATCATCATATTTGGCAACCAAACACTTATATCTACCCATAACGGGTGTAGATCTAAGAAACTGACAGAAGAGGAGAAGTATATATAAGTAGATCTAAGAAATCAAACAAGAACGATGAAGAACGATCACATACCTCAAGAATCCAGCTTCGATTCTCAAAGAGAAGCCTTCAGATCACCTTCAGAACAATGGGAGAACCCTATTTGACCTTTGGAGAAGCAAAAGCCCGAGTTAGTTCCTCTTAGGAGGAAAAATGAGGCACTTAGAGGCTAAAACACACGAGAACAACCTTTATAGGATCTCGTTAAAGTGCATGCATGGTTAGTTCGCACGGTTTGACCAAACGTGTGCTAACTGTGCGTTAGATACTGCCTTGGCCACCCTTCTCGCACTGTTTGGCTGCACGGTTAGAAAAATTTTGTGCCACCCATAGAGAAGCTACTACCTTTAAGACCAACAACCCATGGTTTGGCCACATAGTTTAGATAAATTGTGCGTCGCCCGTATGATGTCCCTTTTTTCCTCAAAACATCTTTCCATGTTCTCCTGAATCTCCCATTCGTCACCCTTAACTTTATAACCATTAAAAGCATCAAGAAATAGTTACATACCAGAAACTGGGGGTACTACAAGCACTCCATATGATCAATGGATGTACATAGTGATAAATTCATACACCCTATAGAATCATGTCAAACCACCAAACAAATTTCTTTCCAATCATCTCAACATTTGTAGTGAACAGATCTAAACACAATCAGATGACTTCCAGTTGAACCACTAGGCAAAGGTCCATCTGATAGTTGCCATCTCCTGAGTATTTTCATTGTAACTTGGATGATATCTCACCTAATCACCACAAAAAATATACAAAAACACTTCACATGGATAGTATAATGGAAAAGGATAAATAGTATTTTCTGGTTCAGACAAATATCTTATATCCATTAGAAAACACTACAAACATTTTTTCAGTAAGGAGATACATGAAAATAAAAAATTCATCACTCACTTCCTCAACACATTAAAAATTATAAAATAATAAAATAATAAAATATCATTAGATAAAAAACCCACAAAAATATTAGTTAGGTCACAACCTCTATTTATAGAGGTATTCATCTAGTGAACCTATTTCACTAACTCTGGATATTCATGTTCAACCTATTATTGACCTCGTGAAACCTATGATACATCATTGAAAATTTTGGTGAAATTTCCAACAGCCGATATCCATTATTATAACCCAAGCATTGAGTTTACACCCCACTGGATTATTCTTATTAGAACTTCATCTAATATACTCCATCTGATGGACTATGTCCACTAAAATGCTTCGAAACAACTCTGTAATAAACCTTCATCCTATGATCTATGTATGATGATCTTCTTATTAAAAACTATATCTGGTGAAACATAATATTTTCCAAAAAAACCCTATAATCCCCCACTTGATATTTTATTTATGAATTTATACTTTTTCAACCATCAACATAATTTATTTCTCTATCGGTTGTATGTAGTGTTCTCTCTCCATCTAATCATCCAAGTCCAACTAAGGAATAGTGTTTCCTAAAACTTTATTAGACTATCACCTTGGTAAACATATCATTAGGATTATACTTTATAGAAATATTATATAGATAAAACACTTTATATTCCAGTATACTTAAGATAAATTGATATTTTAGTTCAGTTTGTTTTTTTTCTTTCCAAAAACACTGGATTGTGAGAAAGTTGGATGGCACTCTAAATTTCACTGAATATCAACCCTACATATGATCCTTCTCCAAGTACCTTTAGTATGATAATAAGCTATATAAACTATTTTCATGTTTCAGTAGTGTAAACATACTCTCCTTCTATTGTATATAAAATAACAACTGGTTGTAATTGATACATCTAACTAACCTCTATTCCACCAAAAGTAAACACAAAACTTGTTTTACTTTTCTATGAATCTATGTCCCCAAAAAGTGTTCATATATAAACCCCTTAAAATAATCATCACCTTAGAAACATAAATTTATATATTCTTATTCTTTCATGTTTCAATTGATACATTTCATAGCTTCATAATGCTTTCATGCATGATTTTAAATGAAATTTCTAACAACTCCCACTTTAAAATCAATGTTTGGTAACAAACTGGTGGCTCTATCAAACCACCAAGCTTCTCACTGTATGGAAATAGTGTTTACTTCATGAAACATTCATTTTTCATTTTAATGTTAACATCTATTTTCCAAATTATTTCTAAAGATTCATTTTCTTCAATATGTACACTTACTATGATTCTCAATATATAATATAACATAAACCCCCACTCACCAGTTAAATGAAAAGAGGCCCCTAAGTTAATATCCCATTATTCTTATAGAATGTTTACACTCGGTAAAAAACTTTTTGATCTATCTATTATACTGATAGAATTTTTATATCGAAAATTTGAATTCATCGTCTGATCCCTGCAATCTTTCTTGATATGTTCATTATCCCTACAAAGAAAAATTATGGGACTTATACTATTTGATTTACCTTGAGTACTTCTATAGATCTTATCATTTGAAGACTTATTCTTCTTATGGTCCTTATATTAAGGTGGTTATTTCTATATAATAGTAATAATAGAACATATAGATAGAGCTTGGACTTCCTTTGACCTCAACTCCTCATTCAAGATCATGTTTTATATGTCTGCAAACACAAGATCTATATTTTCACTGAAGTTTCCCACTATTGTCACCATGTAATCCTAT
Source organism: Viscum album (assembly GCA_963277665.1). Lineage (NCBI taxonomy): Eukaryota > Viridiplantae > Streptophyta > Magnoliopsida > Santalales > Viscaceae > Viscum > Viscum album. The sequence goes on from OY728122.1 coordinate 1,713,699,482, forward strand.
ATTTTAAGAAGTGAAGATAGAATAATAAAATCAAAAAATAAAACATGAAAGTTTCCTTCATTAATTTGATATTCCCTAAGATAATATTGAAATCATTGATGTGGTCTTCTATAGGTATTTCATACGATAACCTCAATCTGAACAATATTTGAATCATGAAAACTATTTTGAGAGTTGTTGGGTTCTAATATATGTCATGAAATTATTTTATAACTTCTATTTTGCTTTTATTCTCTTGATTTTTAAAAGAAACATTATAATAAAGATAAATCCTTATCAAGGCTAGGGCCACACTATACAACCACTCTCATTCCTTATTTTTCATCTTATGAGGAAATTCACTAGGAAAAGATTATCTAGATCTTTTTGTATTAGAAGATCCTCCAGTTATATCCTCTTATTGTAAAAGTCTATTCCACTGAACTTTCTAATACAAACATTCCCATCAAATGAATTCATTCTTAGGATAATAGTAGAATCAACTAAAATTAGAAAAATTACAATCCAAGGAGAGGATAAACATGATTTTTTTATTAAAGTAGAACCATCCCTCTGATAAAACTTATAGTGTAAAGGAAAAAACATAGGGGAACTTCATATGATCATTTTATGGACAGAGGTATAACTTCATATAGTGGATGGATTCCTATCAAACTACCAAATAGATGTCATCTTGTTCATCTAGTCCTACATAGTAATAAGTTCCAAACACCACTATACTAATACCATTGGAACCACTAGACAATGGTTCATTCGATAACCATATTCTCCCAAGTTTGGGCATTGGAACTAGGATGATATTCCACCAAACAAATAACTTAAGACACTTTAAGTGAATAACATAGAAGAAATGGGAAAACATGATTATGTGGTTTTTATAAAGGTCATGCATTAGTGGGATAATACTAAAAACATTTTTCATTAAGGAGATACAATATAATACCAAACTCATCTCTCAATTCCTATCATCTTTACAAAGTCTATGAAAATTATGTCAAAAACACTCATCAGCTCAAAAAAACTAACACATATCTCAATTGAGCCACCATATCTATATATAGAGGTCTTTGTATGGTGAACTGGTTGCACCAACTCTCGGGATTCACATTCACCTATCATTGATGAAGAGATACATGTAATAAAATGATGAACATTCTGGTAATACTTCCAAGAATTGGTGTCATTTATTATAGACAAATCATTGAGTTTTCACCCCATTGGATTCTTCCTATTGGAACTTCATCTGATAGAATCCATCTGATTGATTTTTTCTATTCAAATTATCTAAAATAACTCACCATAAATCCTCCATCTAGTGATATATTCCTGATTAACTCTATCCAAAAAACTATATCCTATTATCTAAATAATTCCCACAAAACCCAACAATATTCATAAGAGTTAATACATAATAGGGTTTCAAAATATGATAGGAGAATATTTGTGAGGAGATAAAAACATGGACATGGGTGAAAAAACATCGTTTAAGATGATGGGGATTATTCTTTACATAGTTGAATTTTCAAGAAGGAATCTAATTAATCAATAAGGATTATTTTAATAAAAATTTATCTCTAAGTATATAAATAGGTTATACCTTATGAAATGAAATATAGAGATCAAGGAGAAAAATTATAACTTAATAAAGGAAATTATGTTATGAAAACCCCTTATATTTTAGGGAATATATCAATCATAGTCCAAACCAAAGAACATAATAAATTGAAGTGAAGTTTCCCAGATCAAAAACAATTTAATATATTGGAATTCAATAAGTTAAAGTTAAACAATTAAAAAATAAATTTTTTTCATAATATCGAAACATGCTGCAATTAAGGGTGATAGAGATGAAACCCCTTAGCTTTTATCTTAATTTCCTCAAATATCTCTAACCTCCTAAATAAAAAACATAAATATCTTGATTTATTATTTTAAAAACTTATTCATTACTATTAACTTTTATAATCCTCATTTATATTCATTCTCTATGTGTATACTAATAAGTTATTATATACATTCAATATTGGGTGTGAGTAATCTTGATTGTTTTGAACTAGTTATGAAATATAGGTGTTGTTATTAATTACTATCTAAAAGTTAATCATTCAAAGATAATTCAAGGTACTATAATTGATGTTTTTTAATTATTTTTATTTTTATAATTTTAATTCATATGAATTTTAGTTATTATATATAATGATCAAATTGATGATAAGTTGGTTTTGTTAATTTATATTGAACGAATGATGTTGTTTTAATTAATGAGTTAAATTTTTATATTACCAAACCAAAACCAAAAAACAATTATTTACTTATTAATATCAAATATTTTGTTTCCAAATCCATCCTTGATATAAATTTATATCATTGGTCATGTGGGTGGTAAAACTGACCCAACAAGAACATGCCACAATCTATGTGTGAGTATGGCTATGGAAGAGACACTTTTTTTATAATATCATAATCAGAAAAGTATAATTACTTTATTTATATGTAATTAAGGTGATTAATCATAATTTGTAATATTTTTAATAAAAAAGTAAATTAAAAAGAAGAAATCACTTATAAATAAATCTCTTTTCCTCTTGGTATGTTCTTTTTAGGTGGTTAATTTTACACTGATCGCTTATTGATAATATTACTTATAAAGTGACTAATTTATATTTCAATGACATAAATCAGGAAATAAATGACATATATATTCACTAAAATATTTACTAGAACCATTCTTGAAATGTGGTGATGAAAAAGGGAACATTTCATTCATGGAGATGGTAGTCCGCACACACCCATGAGAGACATTTTACGTTTCTATTTTTTATTGAATGGGAGGGGAATATATAATGCTAATAAAATAAATATAATAACATTTAATTATTTTATTTATACTAATTTATTTGTATATATATGTGGTTAGAAATGTTTTTTAGGAGGTTTTTCACAACATGAAGATATATCATGAAAAATCAAGGAATGATTTCTGTAGTATGTCGGGAATACAAGAGGTATTATGCAATGGGTATAATGAGAGATAAGTGTGGTATCTCATAAATATGGAATCATTTTTATAATAATGGATTTTTTATGAAAATATGGAATCATAATCACATTGAAACTAAAAGTATTATAATATGAAAATATGACATGGAAAATCAAGGAGTGATTTCAGAAACATAACGGTTATACAAAAAGGATTATGGAATGGGATGAATGAGGTATAAGGGTAATATCTCATAAATTGGGTATAATTTGGATATATAATGATTTATAATTAAAAAATGGAAATATAATAAAACTAAAATAAAAGTTCTTATCATAAAATAAGTATATGAATCAAAAGGAGGAGGAGGATAACCCTCACCTTACAGAGTATCTTCTTACAGGTTAAGAGGACTCCTTAGAACCTTAGGAACTCCTTGTGAGGTTTTTAGAGAGGGATAAGGTTGGTAACATCATGGTAAATTACTTTAGGTGAATAGTAATGAGATAATGGGTTGGAGAGAGCTCCTTTCATAGGTGAAAAATAAGGGCTTTTTCATAGAAACAAAATGTTAGGTAAGGGGTAATAATGGTATCACATGGGGGTCTGGTGGGTTTAGTGAGTTAGATGAATTAGGTGGGTAAATGTTTGTGAGATGTATAGTTCTTAATTTACTACCTAAAAAATTATTATATAAGGACTAAGTGTCAAATTTATTTAGTAAAAATTGAGCCACATTAGATTACTCATTTTAAACATTATTAATCATGATTACATATTAATCATTGTTACTATCCTATCACAAAAAATATAGCATAAACCTTTTAAAAAAATTAAATGTGATGAAAATGAATTGGGGATGTATTTAAACTAATTCAATTTCTAAATATGATAAAATAAACATTTAAATTAAAAAATAATGTGTGTAGATAAACCATTTTAAAGAATGATGATTTTTTAATAGATTTGTATTTTAATTTTAAATTATCAATTAAATGTGGGTTATTTTTTTATAATTTCATAAACATCATAATATAGTTTAAATTAAAAAATATTGATTTAATTAGAAATATATATAATATTTAAGATAGTCTCTTTCTTTGAAATATAACTATTTTACCGTGGTAACTACTATTTATCTTGGTAAATTAAATTTATACTTAAAAATGAAATTAAACTCATTAAGTAATTTTAACATAATGATTAAAATTCATAAAATCATTTTATATGATTCTTTTTCTAAAAGTGATAAAATTCAATTTTAATATAATCACACATATCACATTAAAACAATAATTATAAACATGTATCTTTTATGCATAAAATAAATTTACTACTTTCCTAGTAATAACTATTACATAGATGTTAAATTATTTTATTGTATATATTAACAATAAAATATATTTCAACCATTTCTTAACCATAACATAATAAAGTTCATAGCACATGAAAAAATATTTTTAAGAAAATATTGTTTTATGCAAAAAATACCTCTTCTTTAGATATAATAATTGGATTTTATCAATGCATTAGAAAACAAAACAAAATTTATTTTTATTTTTATATATATTTCATAATTTGGTTACATTTATATTTACTTGTTATTTGAATGAATATATTTTTATAGTTATATATGTTTAGAAATCCATTTTGGTTTAGTGTTGCATATAAAGTAAGCTATTAATATATTTTGACATTATTAATGGAAATAATATATATTAAAATCTCAAGTCATTATAGATATAGAGTTTATTGATCATTGTTATTTAATGAATGTATTGATAACTATCTATTTTTCACTTTTTTTTTATAATACATAACTATCTTTATTTCATAGTGCATCATTCTTGAAGATTTGATGAGTAACATGAATTGAAGTCAATCTTACGCACTAGAGAGAACTAATTTTTTTGAAGAATAAATTTCTCCTAAGATACATAAGAACATATGGATTATAGACATAAAATTTGAACTCCCTTAGTGTACCTAGAATAGAAAACCTTATGGTGGAATGGGTTATACTGAGGAAATAAATAGTGTATCAATAGAAAAATTAAATTATTGAGTGATCATGTTAATATTGAATCAAGTATTTCTAGTAGAAATAGTGTGATTCGAAAATAATAACCCCAAAACCCCCCCATTATCTTCTCGTTTATATCTTAACCCTTCCTTGTCACTCTTGTTCCCTAGCCTATAATCCATTTTTTTTCAAAAGACACTTAAAGGGTAAGTGTGAACCTTAAAAACTTCAACCAAATAAAAACATTAAAGGAAAGTAAACCCAGATAGAAACTATAGAAACTACCCCTCCCCAGTGACTAAAACTTTAGGTCAAGTCTCCACCTTTGCATGACCGCTCGGCTAGCTATCCCATGTAGAGGGATTCATGGGTTTGGTACCGATGGAAAAAGTCATACCCTCTCATTCTTTCAAATCTAGATGGCCAAGTTCTAGTGAATACTTCCTGCTCTGTCTCCTCATCTGAATCTATTCCATATAGTGTCTAGGTGATTTCAAAAACCAAAATAAAAATCTCTCGAACATCCTCAATGTTGTCAACCTCTAAGAGCCAACAGAGATAGAACCACCACAAGACGTATGCGGTCACTCACACTCACATCCCAAAGAACCATAAATACCACCACTCGGGTCTGCCTTGGAGAGAGTGGCAGAGTTCTAAAGCAAGAGAATAGTAATATACAATCAATTCCCTCGACGAAGCTCATCTCCATGCCCCCCCCCCCAACGGTGCCGGATGCCACATCATGGATGCCACAATCACAAAACATCCAACTAGAATCAGATAACTCAAACTATCGATGAAAACATCCCTATGAACCATCACAAACAAGAGAAAAACACCAAACACTGACTATTATCAAAGCTTCCATGAGGGAGAACCGGAATCAATGCAATTCCAACATCACTTGGCCTTCCCTGTTCCAACGGACATCATAGAAAGGAGTAAAATAGAACCCAAAACCATCCCAAGCATCCCAAAAGACACAAATAATGTGGATGGTTCAAAAAAAAAGGAATTTGCCACTATCGCACGAGCACACAACATCCAACACCAATATCTGAACCCACACAATCGAAAAATGAATCCTAATCCAAATGATCGAAACCCTAGCCACATAGAAAATCAATGTCGCTGCTTGGAGACAACGCCCCGCGTGGATTGGAACTTGAACCACTGCAAAAGGAAGGAAAAATATGAAAAACTCACCATTACGAAGAATCCAAAGGCTAAGTTCAGATTTTTTTTTTACGTTTAAAAAAAATCCAAAAAACGCTTAGGGAAAAAAATTAAAAAAATGCACCTCAAAGGCGACATTCGGGATGCCGCCTTTGCATTTCGGGGGCAAGGCAGCATCCACGATGCCGCCTTTGTGCTGCGGGTGAAAGGCGGCATCCACGATGCCGCCTTTCTCTTAAAAAATTCTTTTTTTTTGAAAATTTTTATTTTTATTTTAATTTTTTTTTGTTTTGTTTGTATATATATATATATATATATAAACAAAACAAAAAATTTCAGCATAATTTCTCTGCTATTAAAGATCCAGCGCTACAGCCATTACAGTAGTTTGGATTCTGACAGAAACTTCTACCCAGACCTCCCTTTTATAAGAGGGCTTGCCCTGAAAATCATTCTGCATTTTCGATGTGGGATTTAGGTTCTACCTTTACTGTGCAGTACATTCTGCATTTCTGATGTGGGTTTCTGTTTCAAGTATGTGACTTTGAAATACAATAAAATATAAACTATAAGTCCAATATAAATCAAATTTTAAACATTGATTAAACATATATTAATAGTTGAAAACAAAAAGAATTTCCTCGAAAATGTTGATGAAAAATAATCTATAACCTTTCAAAACCACCTACTTGAAACTTAAAAATGTTTCAAGTACGTGAATTTGAAAGACTGTAAAATATAAACTATAATACGAATATAATTGAAACTTTAAACATTGATTAAACATATAATAAATAGTTGAAAACAAAAGAAATTTCCAAAAAAATGTTGATGAAAAGTACTTTATAAGCTTTCAAAACCGCCTACTTGACACTTAAAATTTTTCAAGTGTGTGAATTGGAAAGACCATAAAACATAAAATAAAAGACCAATATAAATGAAATGTTAAACATTGATTAAGCATATAAGAAATAGTTGACAACAAAAGCAATTTCCAAAAAAATATTAATGAAAAATAATTTATAAGCTTTCAAAACTGCCTACTTGAAACTTAAAAATGTTTCAAGTAAGTGACTTGGAAAGATTATAATTATATTACTAATTAACTAATTAATTATTATATAATTAATAGTTATATTAATAATTAACTAATTAATAATTTAATGAATAGTTATAATTAATATTTATATTACTAATTAACTAATTAATAATTACTAATTACTTATTAATAATTATTAATTACTAATTACTAATTATAATGAATAATTATAATAAATATTTATATTACTAATTAACTAATTAATAATTACTAATTACTAATTACTAATTAATTAGTTATAATTATTAATTGTATTTCTAATTAACTAAATATTTATTATATATGTAATAATTATATTACAAATTAATTATTATATAATTAATGATAATATTACTAATTAACTAATTAATTATGACATATTTAATTATTAATAATTACAAATTAAAAATTATAATAATTATATTTAATAATAATATTACCAATTAACTAATTAACTATTATATAATTAATAATTATATTACTAATTAACTAATTAACTATTATATAATTAATAGTTATATTAATAATTAACTAAATAATTACTGTATAAGTAATAATTAATAATTAATAAGTAATATTTATAATTAATATTTATAATTAATATTTATATTACTAATTAATAATTAATAATTACTAATTACTAATTACTAATTAATAATTAATAATTAATAATTATAATGAATAAATGTAATTAAACATTATATTACTAATTTACTAATTAATTTTTATATAATTAATAATTATATTACTAATGAACTAACTAACTATTATATAATTAATTATTAATAATTAATAATTAATAATTATAATGACTAATTATAATTAATATTTATATTACTAATTATCTAATTAATAATTAATAATTAATAATTACTAATTACTAATTACTAATTACTAATTATAATGAATAAATGTAATTAAAAATTATATTACTATTTTAGTAATTTATTATTATATAATTAATAATAATATTACAAATTAACTAACTAATTTTTATATAATTAATTATTATTAATTACTAATTAATAATTATAATGAATAATTATAATTAAAAATCATATTATAAATTTACTAATTAATTATTATAATGAATAATTATAATTAAAAATTATATTACAAATTTACTAATTAATTATTATATAATTAATAATAATATTACTAATTAAATAATTAATTTTTACATAATTATTTATTAATAATTACTAATTAATAATTATAATTACTTATTATAATTAATTATAATATTTATAATTAACTAATGAATTATTATATAATTAATAATGATATTACTAATTAAATAATTATTTATTATATAGTTAATAATTATATAATTAATCATTATATTACTAATTAAGTATTATATAAATAATAATTAATAATTAATAGTTATAATGAATAATTATAATGAATAATTATATTACTAATTAACTACTTATTTATTATATAATAATTTTTAATAATTACTAATGAATAATTATATTACTAATTAACTATTATATAATTAAGTATTAATAATATTAATTTAATAATTAAATAAATTATTATATGTTTAATCCATGTTTTAACTTTAAATTATATCGGTCTTATAGTTTATATTTTAGTCTTTCAAAACCGCATACTTTAATCATTTTAAGTTTCAAGTAGGTGGTTTTGAAAGCTTATAAATTATTTTCCATGAACATTTTTTATGAAATTCTTTTTATTTTCGACTATTTGTTATATATTTAATCCGTTTTTTATGTTTCATTTATATCGGTCTTATAGTTTATATTTTATAGGCATTCAAAGTCACGTGCTTGAAACATTTTTAAGTTTCATGTTGGTCGTTTTGAAAGCTTATAAATTATATTTCATCAATTTTTTTTATGAAATTCTTTTTATTTTCAAATATTTTTTTATATTTAATTCATGTATTAAGTTTAATTTATATTGGTCATATAATTTATATTTTATAAGCTTTCAAAATCACATACTTGAAACTTCTTATGTTTCAAGTAAGTGGTTTTGAAAGCTTATAAATTATTTTTTATCATCATTTTTTATGATTTTTTTTTCAACTAATTTTTATATGTTTAATCCATGTTTTAAGTTTCATATATTGGCCTTATAGTTTATATTTTATAGTCTTTCAAAGTCACGTACTTGAAAGGCGGTGTCTAGGATGCCACCTTTCACCCAATCCCAAAGGCGGCATCGTGGATGCAGCCTTTGTGGCGTATTTTCAAAAAAAAAATTAACCTAGACTGTTTTTAAAAAATATTTTTTAAAAAGAAATTATTTAAAAAAACTCACTAAGTTCGAAGAAATCATTCTATCGACGCTCGATGAGAACCCATGCTGCCATAGAAGAAATCAGAGGAAGAACAGATCCCTCCATTGAAATGAATGAAACCAACCACTGAATTAACGGAGCCCACCGCCACAAGAAATCAGACGCTACAGATGATTCAGATGATGAGAACGGAGGACGCTGCCACAAATAATGAAACCATAGAAGAGGGATCAACGCTGAAGCGAGACGAGAGCCGCAGCTGAAGCCCCAGCCTCTCCCATATTCAACCAAACGTACATCATTATTTATATATGTAAGTATAAGTAACTGAATTTTTGAACTATTCCAAGACCTTCTCGGTGTAAAAAACATGCGGTACTACTAGTTAAGGATTTACAAGTATCTTGTGTCATTATAGGGAGTTGTGTAGCTTCCACTACATAATTAAAAATAATAAATTGGGAAAGTGATGTGATTTATATAAATTAAACATGTGGGGATCTTTTTACATTAAAGAAAAATTTATTAGTTTGATAAGAATAAAATTGGAAAGTATATCAGTTAATACTATAAAATTTGAATATATATGAAACCATGGCTTATACTTCATTATTGTGGATGAAAAAGCAACTAGAATAACATCGTGAAGATTTAGAGAAAACCATAATACTTTTGTGTGATAAAAAAATTATTTAACTTAATTAAAATCTAGTTAAACAATCAAAGGCAAAACATATCGAAATCAAATATCATTTCATTAAATAAATGATTAAAAATGGAGTGATCAAGGTGAATATTATTGGATCCATTAATCAAGTTTTTGGTATCATTAAAAAACCACTAGCTTTACTATAATTTTAGAAAAGGAATTTAAACCTTGGGTTTAACTATCTCCCTTAAATTTAGAAGATCTATAAGGCACTTTTTCCCTATTCTTTTATTATCTCTCATCTAGTTGTTAGAATTTACAGAATTAGGTGCAGATAAAATATATGGGATTTATAAATTTGGAAGATAAGTGATATCTTGTGGATTCTACTATAAAGTATGGAAAGTTTTTATTGATATTGAATAACGTAATTATGATTAGAAATTTTGATAGGTTTCAAAATCATTTTTCTCTTGTTTCACACATAGAGCTTTAGATCAAGTGAGTTGAGAGATAATGATGTTTTATCTTTGGAGGCATGAACCTTTTCAACTAACTAAATTACTACCCTTTTAATTTTTATATCAATTTGGGAGAATAATCTAGGTGTATTTTTTTCTAGAATTTGAAGGGAGAAACTGATTGATTAATAAATTAGAAGAACTGATTTTGGTGGAATCACATAGATTGAATCCTTCAAGATGGAGTGAATTTGAGTGGATTTTTAGAATGTTAGTAAAGATGGGTTCTATGCTATATTAAAATAACAAAAATAGGTTTCCATACCTAAAATAACTTGATAAAATAATGTTCAAGAATTAGGATGAAGTTCTAATGATTGGTTGTTAAAGAATAATTACAATAAAATTCAAAAGGGGGGATTATTGGGGCTAGTTAACAATGGATAATTAAAGTGTTTAATTTGTTCTTATCATTGATGGTTTACTATAATTAAATTTTTTTCAGATTTTTTTATCTAAATAATGTTTGTAATTATATGAATATACTTTGAAAATGTTGAGAAAGTATAGAGTTGTATAATATTGAAATGCATTTTCATATGAATAAGATGAAGTTATGAAGGTGAGTTTTTAAGTTTCATTTCCTGGAATAACATTTAACTAAATATGTGACTAATTGTGTATTATTGAACTCGAATTACATGTATTGGTTTATCATTGAATTGAAGATACAATATTCCTTCTAGTTTCACATAAAAGTTTGAACTAGCTATGTGTGATTAATTAGAGTTTTTAAATGATCATGTATGTGAGATATTGAACTATGTAGGATTGAATAGAGTTATCACGCACTTGAATAAGTTTGATTTGAAGTTGAAATTATATATATGTATGGATTCAATTAAGTATCTATAATTATTCAAAATATTCCTAAATAATTTTATGGTGATTCAAATATAAGAAATGAATAAAAATTCAAGAATAACTTTAACTAATCTTTATGGAATTTTTAATTGAGATATTTTTTCCTATATTTAAAATTCATATATGTGAGTTTTGTGGGATGTTTTATAATTATAAATTTCGACTATTTTTATAAGTGATACTATTTTAAATATTTTTTTAAAATATATTAAGGAAAATGTATTATGAACTCAGAGGAGAATAGGTGATACATATAATTTTCAAAGAGATATTTGATAGATAAAGAAGTGAATTTTTATGATTTTAGTTTTCATGAATATCTAGAATTATAATGGATACAAAATGATGAATAACAAAAGATCTAGTTTTTTTTCTGAATATGAAATTCCCATACAGTATTGTTGTTGTTCAGAAGTTATTGTTGATATTACACTATCTCATGAGTTTATTATTACAAGATCTTCTTAGAACAGTATGTTAATATATGAAGGGAGAGTGACTCATTAGGAAGCAGTGTAAAACAATAAAACCTAAAAAGGTAGTGAGTCTAGGATTAGAGTTCCCCTTCTTGAATATTATAATCAGAATAAATTTATTGGTTATTAGTACACTGGCTCTGTATTAAATGTAAGATTAATTAATGTCACATATTTTTTTGAACAAAGTAAATCAATTTGGTTTCATGTATTTAATGTTTTATTTTCAATTACATCTATAATGTTGTGTGATAGGTGTTCCTTCTAACAATGGAATAAGATCCATATAAAATAGAATTTTTTGATACCCTGATTCACCTCCCTTAAGGTGTCTTTTTATATTATTTAAACAATGATAAGATTTATAGAACATATGAAAGTATAAGTTATAAGATATGACATGATGTGATGTGATGTAACATAGCATTTACTATTATTAAAAGTTAAATTTTCATTAAACTCTTGGGATTCAAGTAAGGATTATTATGTCAAGGTATTAACATGATAAATATTATTTTTTATGTGAAATGATGATTTAAAATGGGGTTTTAGATGATTTTTCATGTTGAAAACTATTTTCTAAATAGAATTAGTGATTTAATTCTAAGTATATGTATTTGGGTGTTAAGGAACAATTTATTATTTTAAATCATGTTTTATAAAATTTATTGTTTTTTGGGGTCATGTAATGGGATTGTTGAATGTTATTTATTATTTAAACATGGATAGAAATTATATTGAAGGTGAATAAAAAGGGTAATGGAATGACATATTGATGTGTTATTGTTTTGGTAATGTTGAATATGAATTGATATTTTTGAATGAGATTATAAAGGGTGATATTTATGTTGAAAAACTATTCTTTGAAGTGTAATATAAAATGCTAGAGATAGATTTTTTATAATGAAAATGAAAAGTGAAAATATTTATTATTGAGTAAATTGAAAGGGGTAAATAATGAGTTTATACACTAAAAAATAAATTATAATGTTCATCGAATCAGTTTAACAAACCAAAATGGGTTATCCATAGAGATACCCATGCCAGTCTTCCTCAAGGCCTAATGTGTGTTTGTTTCGTCAGGAAATATGGCATGGAATGGTTATCTGTTATCGCGTTACCATTGAAAATTTTCCCTAAAACTCCCAACGGTTCACCATCCATATCTGGTTATAGATCTACATTCCAAAGGTTGGTGATCGTCTAGGTTTTCAGGTCTAGCGACTCTTAGGGACTCGCATTGGTCGATAGGATGGGAGGTCAGGCTCATCACAGCCTTTTGGGGGGAATTTTTTCCTAATTCGAGACTCTCTTATAGATTTAGTATATATTTTTGAATTTATTCTTAATCCTGATACGAGACCAGTTCCATAATGAAATGAATTTATGTCAATTAGATTTTATATGCAAAAGATCAGCTCTTGGGTGAGTCAATATGTATGTGTCTAAGGTTCTTCATCATTCTCCGGTAACAGGTGGTTGCTTATATGCTGAAACCATATAACTAAGTGATTCAGAACATACTCCCCTATGAGGTGGTGATTAATATTCTAAGGATGGGATTGAGCTGTTATGAGGCATCCTACATATCCTGGTTGTTGTAGAGATCAAAACACACATAGTTCATTTAACTCGTGTAGTTTTATGTCATGTGTAAGGACTTATATGGGTTTTCTAGAATAGCTTTAAGATTGGGTCCAAGAGGGACTTCCTATGTATACCGAATATAGTAATAATTAGAGTCTTCATAGTTAATTATTTCAAGACATATATATTGGAGTTTCCTATGTCATTATTGAGACTCATGGTACAAATGACATTATTACCACAACTACCTTAGCTCACGTGAGCCATGCTCAGTGTGAGAAAAAATGTATGGCAAGTAAACAATGTTATTTCTTTGAGTAAGTGACATAGATACTTCAATTGCCCTGAATGATCAATATGGAGATCGAATCTCAAAGATATTTAGTCTATATATCCTGAGTATGGTAAGAATTAGAGTCATCATTGTTTCCATTATATCGGGACTTACACACTAAGGTTACCATGGATGATGGAGATTTATGACAATGGTGAGGTGTTCATTGCATCCCCCTAAGCCCACGTGAGCCATGCTCGGGGTGAGAAACAAGGGGGAGAATAAGATCAACCTCATGGATAATGGGTATGGTAATTTCATATTATAATAGTCCTTGGGGTGTTTGGTATAGATATTAGGCCTTAGGGAGGCATCCTACGTATCCTGGTTATGATAGGAATCAGATTTCTCATAGTTCACTTTATGTTGGGGATTACACACTGAGGTTTCCCTATACCATTGTAGGGGTTTATAAAGTAGATTATATTACCATTTCAACTCTCTATTCCCACATGATCTATTCTATTTTTTTAGAAACAAGGGATATCAAGTAATCAATGTCATTTATTTGGACAAGGGACTCATATGTTTGTCCCTCCATGGATGATCAATAGGGAGATAAAACCTTAGGATGAGGTGGTCTACATATCCTGAATATGGTAGGAATCAGAGTCTTCCAAATTCCCTTTATGTTGGGTCTTATACATTTATTTTTTCCTATTTATTGGGACTTACATGCCAAGGAAATATGACATTGTCAAATCCTGGGATGCCATAGTGATCCAGACTTCTTTTCTGGAAGAGGTTGTATGACCCAGTTGGCACATCCTAGGGGTTATTTCAGGACCTGTCTTGACACATATGGATGGTGTTGCGAGAGTCAATGTGGAAGAGCCCAAGATGTGTCACATGTTTTGGCAGACACATCTAGGAGACACCACGAGACCTGGATGACATGTATGGAGGGCATCACAGGTTTTAGCTGACATGAGCAGAGGGTGTTGTAGGCATATGGTTATCATGACTAGATGATTTTTTGGGACTTAGATGATGCGAGAAGGCACCATTATGTGAGTCAGGTAATGTGTCTATAGGATATCTCAAGTCATGGGTGATTTACCTAGTGGGTTCACAATATCAAATTGGCACTCGTGGGGGAACTGTATGATGTGCCCTAACATGTTTGGATGACTTTGCATGTCCCAGATGACATTCTGATGGGGTGTTTCAAAATCTGGGAAACATGACCTGGTTCTATCGTTGGCCTTTTGATGACACATGAGAAGACCATGAGGTCCAATGAGTAAATATTTCACTTAAGACTTCAACCTATGATCTTGGTTCTAACCCTTGTATTATGAATTCCTTGGTTTCATTCAGTTTCATTTTCTTTGAGTCTCACATGATTTTTAGGACATAAGGTATGTTCTTAAAATTTCCTTCTAGAATTACTTCGTGTGATAAATAAGTGATCATGCGAAGCACTTTTTTTCTAGAATATGACTACTCCAGTTTCCCATCGGTATATTACCTAACAGAAACATGTCTAATCATGTTATTAGTTGCGCCAAGAAGTCCGCAGAAGTTAAGAGATGAATCCTGTAGAGCCTGGGAATCAGGTTTATTGAAAATCCAACCATTTAATTGTGTTGGGTGGGGAATATATAAGCATAACCACCCCAAATACTCTCTGATTTGTGTGGCGTATCTAGTGAAAGTCCATACTGGAGTTGGAAAAGGGGTTGGGTGTCACACAGTTTCATGAGTCTCGGTCATGGACTGCTTCTAGTGCATCACCTGATTTTTATCAATCATGAGTATACTTTTTCAAAGCATCCTTTATCAGATTATTGCTGATTATTTATGACTTTTTTTATAATTCAATTGTGCCAAAGGAACTCCATTTTGTTATGATGACATGTTTGAGGTCCTTCACAAGATTCAAATTCTTATGGGAAGAAACTTGTGAGACCTTGGGTGACTTTTCCTAGGGTATCGCGGGATGGTGT
Source organism: Viscum album (assembly GCA_963277665.1). NCBI lineage: Eukaryota > Viridiplantae > Streptophyta > Magnoliopsida > Santalales > Viscaceae > Viscum > Viscum album. The sequence continues at coordinate 1,713,715,394 of OY728122.1, forward strand.
TGTGGGTGTTTTGGGCACGTCACATTCCTTTCAGCGACCACGAGTACCTATCACTTCTTCCCTTTTAATCCCTTTTATTCTATATAACAATGGTTTGGAGTCATGTGAGATTTCATGTGTGTTGTTGAGGGTATTTCTTCTATTTTTTGTAGATGTTTCACGTGACCAATATGGGTCACATGGGGGTGCGTGAGGATTCCATGGAAAAATTATGTCCATTTTTTCCTTAAGAAATGAGTATTTATCTGGGGCACTTAGAAAAGTGTGGATGAAAAGATAAGGGGATCTCGTGAGAAAAGGTGGACGTGTCACCGAGGAATCGCGGTGCCTTGCGGGTCATCAGGGGGTGTGTCATGTGTCCTTCAGTAACCGTGAACCCCTCTCACCTCCTCCATTTTATCCCCTCTATTTAATTTTATAAAGTTTGGGGATCATGCGAGTAGGAATGAGTAATGACCATTATTTTTACTCAATTTTTCAATGGTGTCTCACCTAACCAATATGGGTCATTTGGAGAGCGTGCAAGCATTCATTGGATAGGTCTATATGTCTATCTTTAGGTCATTGGGGAGTTGTCTGGTCACTCCCGATGACCTCAATGTGGTGAGAATGAAAAGACAGAGGGCTCCCGCATACTGAGGATGACATGACATCAAGGTATCATGGTGCTTCACGAATTGTCAGGGGTGTGCATCAATTGTCTTTCAGTGACCACATACCCCTCTCACATCCTATCCATTATCTTCTTCTTTTTATGTGGTGAATTCACAGAGGTCAGGCGAGATTTATTAGATATCTCCAAAGGATTTTATTCTTCCTAATGATGACCTAGAGCATTAGATTCATGACCACCGGGGGTCTCTTCATTTGTAATTTCGTCCTTATTTATTCTAAAAGGATTTTGGATGGTGTTCCAGGCATATTACAATGAAAAACCATACATCTAGGGGGTACTCATTCAGTTGTCTAGGGGGATTTGCAAGAGCTGGAAGGTTTGTTGAAGAGGGAACCATGGGACTTTTTTTGGACGATGTGTCATGTGTGGGGCCTTCATGTGACCTTTAAATGGTCACATGATCGTGAGTCTCTCAGAGTATTCAAGAATATTTGGTCGTCCTCTTCATCCTTGCTTTCATGGTGAAAATAATACTCATATTAAGTTATTTCATACTTTTTGATTTTATCAATGTTTATATAGTGGGAATCAACAAATGACCCCCCCCCCTCAGGAATATTTTTTGAGGGGACAAGGACTCATTTCTGATAAAAACCAATGCCCTCCATAACCTTTGATGATGTCACAAAAAAGTTCTTTTTTTAAAAGATGATAGTCTTGGTTAGCATAGCTTGGTGTCGTTAAGGCTATATGGTGTTCCTTATAAGCTCATGGAGATTAAAATATTGTTGTTCTTTAGTTGAGGGTCTTTTAGCTTGGACCTGATATTGGTTTAGATTAAGGTCTTTTAGCTCAGACCACACGTTTCTTTAGTTTAAGGTATTTTAGCTCAGACCACTCGTTGCTATCATTTAAGGTCTTTTAGCTCAGACCATCAATTTCTTTAGTTTAACGTATTTTAGATCGAACCATTTGTTGCTTTAGTTTAAGGTCTTTTAGCTCATTTCATCCATTTCTTTAGTTTAAGGTCTTTTAGCTCGGACCATTTGTTTCATTAGTTTATGTTCTTTTAGCTCGAACCATCTGTTTCTTTAGTTTAAGGTCTTTTAGTTCAGACCATCTATTAATTTATTTAATGTTCTTTTATCTCGGACTATCTATTTGTTTTAGTTTATGTTCTTTTAGCTCAGAACATCTATTGTTTTTTTAAGGTCTTTTAGCTCGGACCATCTGTTGCTTTAGTTTAAGGTCTTTTAGTTTAGATCATCTATTGTTTTATTTTAAGGTCTTTTAGCTCAGACCATCTATTTCTATATTTTATGGACTTTTAGCTCAGAACATATATTGCTTTAGTTTAAGGTCTTTTATCTCAAACCATCTATTTCAGAATAGGATACAGTGCAGACATGCTAGGAGTGACCTAAAACCCTTTGAGGTGATGGATCCTACCTTGGTGTTGTTAAGTCTCATGTTGATCAGAATTCCCTTTTTTCAAAGTGAAACACTTGGTTGATAGATTTAGGCACATATACAGGAGTGATGGGATTGTACGCATAGTCAAGAAAAGGGGTCCCTTGAATTATAGTATCTTTTCCAAGGTATATGGAAGATATATTGAAGTAATATTGACGATTTTGGAATATTAGGGATACAAAACCTACCTGGGTAGTTGGGTTATGGATGAAATAAATCATAACATAGGAGTTTGAGTCCATGAATATGAGATAGTGTAGACATGTCTACTATGTTCGTTGACATTGTGAAATGTGAGGTTCTTTTGTAGTGTTTCAAAGTCTCTCAAGGATCTAAGCTCCTTTCTGGAAAGGATAAGATGAATTTAGTTGGTGGGTCAAGGACCTTATGCATTGGTAGAATGACGAGAGAAATACTATCCCCACTTCTCTTTGAGGGATATGGAAGATTTTTGAAGACTCAAATATCTAGATAGTGAAGTTGGATATGGGAAGAAATCTATCTAGGAAGGGTTCTAGAACCCTAGAGCAGTTATCTCTTAAAATTAATCTCAAGCTATGGGCCATCAAAGGATAGTAAATGAAGTTTCGTAGTCCATTTTTGAGAAAGGGTATAAAACATAGTGATGTAACATCGAGGATATTGAATCTTCTTGTATTTTTTAGTATGGGGATTGTAAATAATGATCTAGAGCACTTGAATTTGAAGAATGGCATGGGACAATCATACAGGGAGTAGTTCAAACACACTGGGGTGTTGAGTGCTGTCGTGATGATGTCAAGGCTCACTGGAATTGTAATTTCCATTTTCAGAGTGACGCATTTGGTTGACGACCATTGGTGCATATGTAGGATCCATGGGCACGCATGAAAAGTCAAGAAAAGGTTCCTTGAAGCTAGATATCCATTCCAAGTTCCATGGAAGGTTATGAAGATTCGAGTCACCCCGTCTCATGAAGTATGGTTTTATAAAACATAAAATTTAAGGATGGTTCGAATGCCCTAAACTTTATATCACCACCTAGAAAACATATTCTAATTGTGAAGAGGGGTGACAAATATTTTCCTAACTTTTTCCCAAAATATGTATCCAGTGAGCATATCCTAACTTTTACTAGGGTTATGGACCCTACGAGCTTTGTTCCTTTTATGTTTGTACCCTAATTGTTTCCTAAACTCTGAAGATTAAGAGTTTAGAGTGTGGAGACTCAACTTTTTATCAGGTCACCACATTCATGTTTTCAACCTAAAAAGGGTTTGTCTCTTATTTTGGTAGTTTAAGGGCTTGATATTAGGACCACTATGAGCTATATTTTTAGGGTCATATAGCTTTACCAAAGCATTGACATTTTAGGGTCATGACTTTCATGGACCTGACACGGAGGATGTGACACAAGTGGTTAATTAGGATACCTAGGGTTAAGATTGCTCTAACCTTTTCTCAAACATGGAAGGGAAATAACTTAAATCATAGATCGATTTTCTTAGGCCATAAGTAATGATGTGGGACAGTCATACAATGAGAGATTTAGATAAACTGGGGTGTTAAATGCTATGGTGATGATGTCAGGGATCACGATAATTGGAATGTCCATTTCTAGAGTGACACATTTGGTTAACAGCCATAGGTTCATATGTAGAATCCATGGGAATACATTCATATTCAATCAAAGGGTCCTTGAAGCTAGGTATCCTTTCCAAGGTCTATAGAAGGTTGGCAGTGGTATGAGATGCTCAAGACCTGAAGTGTGGTATATGTATTTGAGGTGATCTTAAAGGATGGTGGAAGAACCCTATACTCCGGTTGACTGAGGTAAGTCTCTTATAGTCCTTTTATGAGGAGTGAAAAATGGGATATGGTCTTCATATTTTATTATCATGTATTGGGGATGCATTTATATCCTTGTAGTTTAATGTTGTGCAGTAAGGACATGCTTCTATGCAGTTTAACGTCATGCGATAATTATATAGGAACCATTATGGAAGGTGGTAAAGTTGTGTCTATTCCTAAATAAGGGAACTTGGGAATCACTACATATCCCATGAAAATGATAATACATCCACACATAGTTTTGGATGGAAATACTTTACATAGGTCTGTCCCATACATAGATGTGGGCATTACTTCCATTTAGAGTTGCAGTTGGGCCAAGTATTTGAGATCTAAGAATCACTATGTATCATTCATGGGAAAGAATCAAGCTACATGTAGTTCTTGAATTTTCATGTAGTTTAATGTCATATGGTGAGGATAAATGTGGATCGACAAGAATATTTGGGGACATCACAGTTGGGCCCAAGGATCAAAGCCTGAGAATCACTATGTATCTCATGGGGATGAGAATAAAACCACATGTTGTTCTTGGCGGATCATTAAATTTAATTTAGTTTGGTATGGATATTGATCATGAAATTTATCATCACGCAGTGAGGACTCATGGTATTCCTTTTATGTTCTTTCATTCAGGACTGTAATGGATCCATTGTGTACCTCTATGACTTTCTTGTGAGGGTAAGTCCCTATCTCGATTCCTAAGCTCACATGATCTATGCTCTGTGTGAGAAATAAAGAGTGACATGGGTTACCCTTTAGTGTATAGACAAAAGAGGGGTATAACATGGGAATTATTTATAATTCAGTGGTTCAACCATGATGTAGAATCAAGGCATCCCTACATATCTCATTGAAAATGAAAATCAATCCATACGTAGTTCTTAGAGAACCGTGAAGTTTAACATCATGTGGAAAGGATGATGGATTACCCAGCGTGAAAGGGAAAGGGGGTTATGGATCTATGAAGTTTTATGTCATGCAGTAAGGAAATTGGTTGTGCAGTTTAATTTATTTTGGTAAGTACTAATTTGATATAGTTTAATTTTATGTGGTTAGGAAGAACTTCATATATTTTAACATCATGTGGTCGGGACTAAATGTTCCATGCAGTCTAACTTCATGCGGTGAGGATGAATGATGATGCTTACTCTGATTTGGATTCTTATTTTCTTAACAGATTATGCAAAGTATTTCTTGAGAAATATTGCATTGGTGGTTGGTGTGACACACTCCCCATCCATGGTGGTCAATGAATAGGATCCATTATGATAGGCCTTATGCATGATGTAAGGTGCTTACCACTTGGGATCCAATTTCAGGGGCTTATTTCCCAGTATCATTAGGGTTATAATAGAAAATACTAGTTCTCATAGAAGGAATGAATGGAGGTGAACATTTTTATTAAAATCCCACGCAATCCGATTCTTTTGGACTTCGAGGTTGTACAACATGTACAACCTTTTCTCATCTAAAAATTCCAACTCATCCAGCCATTTTTGAGACTGTTCATCATCTGATAGTTTTCCACAAATGGATATTCAGAGTGAGGGAATCATAATATTTATGGGTAACACTACCTCAGTCTCATACACCAGTGAGTATGGTGTTGCATGTGTAGTAGTATTTGTGGTGGTATTGTAGGCCCATAAAGTATAAAGGATTTCATCAGTCCATGATTTATTATACTTGTTCACCATCTTATAGAGTATGTTTGATAAGTTCTTATTGAAGACCTCTAACTATCCATTTCCTACTACATGATAGAAGGATGAGTGATTAGACACAATTTTGAACTCATGATAAATCTTCTTCAACATAGTGGAATAGAATTTGGAGCCATTGTCAATCAACATTGTGTGAGGGACTCCAAACCTGGTGATGATATGGGACTTCATGAAGCTGATGATATTATTTATCTTAACTTCCTTGAGGGGTATCACATCAACCCATTTGTAAAATAATTCGGTGGCAGTAAATATGTACTTGAACTACTTAGTGGTGGTAGGGGGATATGGCACCACAACATCTATACCCCAAATGGAAAATGGCTAGGAATATTTAGTTATATGTAGAAATTATAGGGGCTAATGGATGAAGTTTTCATGGATCAGTTATGCATGAAATTTCTTGGTGAATTACATAGAGTATTTTTTCATGGTTTTCCAATAATATTCCACCCTCTGGATTTGGTGGGAGAGCCCAGTTCTAGATTTATGGGCATTGTAAAATCCTGTGTGGAATTCCTCCATGATAGTGAGAACTTCTCCTTCTAGTATGAAAATGAGGATAATTCCTTCAAATACATTCTTATATAGCATTATTTTCTCATTTGGGCCATCTTACAGAGTGAAATTCATGGCCTAACACCAAATTTGTTCCCTTAAAGCACAATCTATTGGGAGAGTCTTATCTCAAAGATAGTCGATTATGGGATCCATCCATCCAGGGGTGGTCTTTGGTTCATCACACATTGGGGTGGTTCTAACCTATTTTATCTACTTAATTTTTCATATAATGACTAATGACACCATTCTTTGATTCATAATACAGAAGGTTACATCCTCCTGATCAGGGTCATCCAGGACGGCGAATACATTGGCCAGTGCATTGGCACAAGCATTCTGTGATCAGGAAATATAATGCCAGTTGGGATTGAAGGTGAGTTCTTCCATCAATATCCAGATATATCCCATGAGGGGGCCAAATCTTCCTTTTTAATGGAATATTATCCATTTATATGCTTTATCACTAGTTCCAAGTCTCCTTTGATATTTAAGTAGGCTATGTGTAGATTTTGGGACAATTCCAATCCAATGATGAGGTCTTTGTATTCTGCATCATCATTTGTGTAGCCTTCAAATGTTAAGAATGGTTAGGGGAATTTTTTTGTGTCATGGGAGACAAATACAATCCCCAGGACAACCCAATTGAGTTTCTGGTTCTCTATTCTAGTGCCTACAAGACTTTACGAGGCACCATCAAAGTACATCTCCCATGTCTGGGGAGTGTCATGGGAATAAAATACCTCTTCATTAGGGATCTCAGTGTCTTCCAACTTATTTTCTGGGAAAGATTTGTTGTGGGTAATTCATCCATGGCTTTCCTTTTCACAAAACTTTGTGACACAAACTGGATGTCGTATTGATAAATAATGACTACCCATCGAGCTAAGATCCCAGTAAACATTGGATGGACAAGGATGTAATTGAGAGGATCAATATGAGTGATCAGGTGGACCTCATGTTGATACATGTAGTACCTTGACTTTTTTCCCTATAAAGATGAGTGCAAGGAAGTTCTTTTCGACATCAAAATATCTAGTCTTAGTACATATATGGTCCAACTATGGTAGTAGATAATATTATCGCTTCATGCATTGTTTTTATTTTCGAGGAGGGAACCTAGTGAGTATTCAATAGTGGACACATATAAAATGAGGGTCCTCCCTTACACTAGGTTCATCAAAACCGATGGGTGAAACAAATATTTCTTGATGAATTTGAATGCTTTTTTACAATAATCACCCCATTTGTAGTCGGATCCCTTTTTCATTAACTTGGTGAAGGGGAGAGCCTTGTCGGCTAGGTTGTCTATGAATTGTCAAATGTGGGTGAGGTTCCCTTAGAGTCCCCTTAGTTATTTTAGTTTCTTTTGGGTTGACAATTTCAAAATAGATTTGGTATTCTCTGGGTCAACATCTATGCCTTGGTGACGTACCAAAAAGTTGAGGAACTTTCCTAACATTACCTCTAAGGAACATTTCAGCAGATTCATTTTTGACTATTTTGTCACAAAATGTCAAATATTTCTTAGAGATCCGTGAAGTGATCACATCACTGTTGGGATTTAATGACGAGGTCGTTGATATAACACTAAACTATCCTTACAAGTAATTTCTTAAAGATATGATTCATGGAATGCTGATATGTGGTTCCCACATTATTTAATCCAAAGGGTATGACATGATATCAATATATCCCCAGAGGTGCTCTGAAGGTAGTGGCTTCTTCATCATCAGGGTTCATCTTGATTTTATTTTACCCTTAGTACCCATCCATGAAGGAAAGGGTATAGATTCCAGTAGTTTCATTGATCAATAGTTTTGTAATCAGTAATGGAAAATCATCATTTGGGAAATGTCAATTAAGGTATCTGAAGTCAATGTAGACCCTAATCATCCCGTTATTATTTTTTATGGGGATGATATTGTAAATCCAACTCAAGTATTTCACTTCATAGAAAAAGTTGGATTTGATCAACTTGTTGACTTCCTCCTCTAAATTGGTGGCATGAGAAGGGAGCATCCTCATGGATTCTTTCTTGAAGCCCTGATTCTAACTAGGTAGTCCAAGATGATGAGTAGTCACATTTGGATTAAATACATTAATTTCTATGTATTTATAGGCAAACATATATCAGTGATGCTTCATAAATGAAATTTACATATATTTATCTTCGAGAGACATGGAAGCACTAATAATGGTTGGCCACAAGTCTTATTCTTTTCCCAGATTTATCTACCTGAGGTCATATATGATAGTGGAGATGCCTTCCTCAAATGATGAAGGGGAATTTCTGAGATCATCCTCATCCATTTTTGAGTCTATGGAGATATATTTAGGTGATGATGGAAATCTGGGAGCCTCTCTATCAGTATCCAGGTGAGGGAGGCCATTAGAGGAGATATCACCCTTTCCTACAATCTGGGTTGTTTTATATAGATACTAGAGATTATTATCACTGATGGAAGGATATATTTGAACCTATGGGGTCAGATCTACTACTTAGACCATGTTTATGGGAATAATATAGTCATTTTTGGGCATACTATAGGGATTCATAGGGTTAGACCCTAATCCATTAGGGGATGCAAGCTCTACGTCATCATCCACCATTATTTGCTTACCTTACTTCCTACAGAAATATTTTTCAGCATATGTGGCTCCTCAAGTCTATAAGGGGGATTTTTCACTATGTAGTATGATAAACTTTCCATTTATGGGGTAATTTAAACATTGATAGAATTTTGATGGTACCGCGAGGTGTCTATGGGGTCAGGGCCTTCCAAGCAGGACATTACATGTGGTATCCTGCTGGATAACCATGAACTCAGAATAAGATGTGAGATACCCATATTGGGCTTTGAGTTGGATCATCCCAAGAGGCCTTTTCTCGTTCTTATCATATCCCGGGATGGTTAGCTTTGTAGGGGATAAGTTCCCTTCACTATACCCCAGTCGTCATAGGATCTGCACTAGGATAAGATTGATCCCTGATCCATGATCAACCAGCACCATTTGGACATTGACAATATTGAGTGTGATCGAAATTTATAAGGTTCTGATGTGCCCCTGGATGGACTCCTCCTAATATTGATCAGTGAATGAGATGGATATATGACAAGACATAGTCTTCACTTGATATACCTCGGGGGAAATGACTTCTATATCGAATTTTTGTGGGCTTTGGAGGGCTTCAGTGAGTACATCCTTGAGTTCATTTGACATATGGAGTGAATCCAAGATCGAGAGATTGGATGGGACCATAGATAACTATTTCATAACATCTTACTTTTGTGTGATAGTTCTATGCTTCTCGATATGGGGATGCTCTTGAGCATGTGATTCAGGAGTTGGAGCATATGAGGCGGATGGACCTGGTGCTTGTGCCAAGGTTGAGGGAATATCTGCTACCAGTGGTGTAAGTTGCATAATCTTTCCCCATTGTCTGGGTTGATCAGATTTGGCCCATGATAGGAATTCATGTAAGAAAATTGGATTTGGGCGACCACTGGAGGGATCTGAGGCACCTCCCTAACTCCTTTGGACCTGCTGGAGTGCTTTCTCATGAGTCTCGGTTTTATATATTTCCTCCATGGGGATATGACTGGAATATTTAGTATGATTGCATCTACATTGTCCCTTATATCCTTATCTCTGGTTCATGTGTCCTCCTGCTCCTCATTTATATATGGGAAAACCGTATTCAGGGGAATACTAATCACCGGAGAAGGGGTATGTCATGTGTATAGTGTTTATAGAACCAAAAATGAGCTCTGCATCTAATGAGGATTCCATTTTGTGGGGTGGTTCCTATGATTCCAATGTCGTAGGGAAAAAATCAATGAGGGATAATGACTACTTTTGAGGAGAATATGACTCTTTCTCTTCTATTTAATTCCACCACAGGTGGTTATTCCCACCTTTGGGAGGTGCATCTGAAGCCTCTTTCTTGGGTGGTGGAGATACTATTGGCATGTTCAATTATGATCTCAGAGTGGCGTGGGATCAATCAACTGTCTTTTGAACCATCCTGTGGTCGAATTTTCACACACATCTGTTTGGGACCTCCTACCAACCATCCTATTCTTCTGGTTGGACCATGGTTATGCAAGCCACTTTCTCTAGGAAATTATCAATCCTCACTTGTCAGAAATTGATTATGTCTTGAAGGACATCATTAAAGATGAAACAATTCTGGATATTATGACTCATACTTCTATGGAAAGTAAAGTAATCAGGACATTCAGTGAGGTTGACCTCATCGAGAATCCTCAGTTGTAGAAGTGTGAGCTAGTTATTGTCCATGGTTTCTTAGAAAGAACCAGGGACCTATTCATTTTTTAAATATTAAACCTTATTCATCTATTATTCAAATGTTTAGTAGCCCTATTTTCTCTATTCTTTTGGACAAGGGTGATTCTGCAGTTTTCACCGCTCAATAGGAGGTGCTGGGCGGTTTGGAGCATTCCTAGGCATCTGGATAGGTGCCACTACAGGATTGTGAGTGACTGTTGTAGCTTTCATTCTAGTTGGACTTTTTCCCTATGTCGTGGGCATGATCCAAGCTTTGGATCAAGTCTGCTGAATAGCCTCTTCAAGTCTTTATTCTATTTCAGAAAGTTTTTAGAATCCTCCTGGGTATTTTATTAGAATCATGGGTGTTTTCAACCCATCCTTAAGATTTTTGGTATAGAGTTCATGTAGCTACTCTTTCGAGAGAGGTATGTTTAGAGAGTAGGTCAAACCCTTTCACCTTGCTATGAAATCAAACACCCTATCATTTTTTCATTGTTTTCAGTTTTTCAGGTCAATGATCATTGTCTTCCTCAGTGTAGAACTGATCTGGTAAAGGAACCGATGATGAAGGTCTTCCTATCCTACAATAGATCCCGCTGGTAGACAGCTATACTAAATGAAGGTTGTCCTTGTCATGGTCTATATAAAACACCTCTGCTTGGTTGCTTATTTTTGATCTTGAGAGCCCATCATGAGCCCTCATTGAGAAATAAAGTGTGTGAGATGCTTCTTGTGGCCACTCGCGCCATCGAATGTGGAGAATGTATGATTTAAAAAGTTGAGCGGAGTTGGGGTATCATCAAACTACTTGGGATATGGCTTCCTTTTAGGCTTTAGAAGTGTAATCCTTCCTTCTTTGGCTTCCATTCAAGTATCCAGGGACTCGATAATGTTAAGGAGATCTGAAGGCACTAATTCCTAGACCATATATTGCACATGGGGAGATGGTGAGGGTTGATGAGGTAGACCATTTTTATCTCCTTTAAATTTTCAATTTGTCCCATGATTGGTCAATTATCCGGATAGGGGAGAGGCTATTGTCATAGTGGATGGAATTCACGATCATTTTCAAATTTTTCATGTATGTGGGATGACTTCCTAGACCAAGATCCAATCTGATATTTAAAATATAACCTTGATGATGGATCATCTGTGGGAGGGAGATCATTTTTCTCTTCTTATAGACAATACCTCTGTGGGAATATTTCCCCTAAGTAAATCCCCATTAAGCTGCTAAAGAGATTGTATCTCACTCCCATATTATGACAATTGGACTTCCAAGGAAGGAACCTTGCTCCTCCTAGGAGGTGATTGAGATGTGTTTGTACCCTTCCCCATGGCATCATTTCTTTAGGTATGTGGCAACTTGATATTTAGAATTTCAATGTTTTGGATTTGTCTCTAGTTCCTGGTGTGCACAACCTCATTTGATGCATTCAAGTCACCCTCATCCTGAGTTATGTTTTCTATGCCTTGACATCCTTTATTTTCATTGTTATCAGTATCTTCCATGTTGACAGTGACGAAATTCATGGATGCATATCAAGCAATGGTGGTTGTTACATTTCTTTCGATGCAATAGGATAATTATGCATAGCTTTTAGCAGGGTCATTATTTGAACTATTGGTCTTATTGGTATATTTTGTCTTGCAAACCTGGTGGGTTTTATCCATCCTCACAATGTGTTCCTCATTTCTTGGTCTATGAATAGTGAACCTAATGGAGTTTCCATTTGGGGTTGCAAAACGGGCCCCAACTAGCAGAGGTATGTCTCGCAGTAGGTGAGATGATGACCGTTGATTCATTTCTACCAATCTGGAGAAGACTAATTCCCTCTTTGGTCATGATAATTATGAAAATTCCCCTAGCCCAGTGGGGTGGGGTCATTTAGGGCCATAGTTGGAACTAATTGGTCCAATTGATGAGGATCCAATGGCTCTGCTTTGGGATTTTATGACTCATGTGACGAATATAAAGATATAAATGCCCCCATCCTAGTGGAGTGGGGTTATTATGGGATCACCGATAATTTTTCCAGGGTCCTCTTAGGGGATGATGAACCTAGAGATAGTGATCAAGATATAAATTCCCCTAGTCTAGTGGGATGGGGTTCAATTGCAGTTGTTGATCATACATTCCTAATTCTCTATAGAATTGAATATCTGTGAGGATGGGGAGGTGTTATATGTTCTCCCAACCTAAAAGGCTAGGTCTACTCCTAGATGGATGATGCTTTAGATGCAATAGTGGCATGCTTAATGTCGTTAAACTATGCTCATATAGGATCTAGGAGCGAAGGTGACCCGTGATGAGAGTAATTTCTCACGGGAAGTTTTCTGGGTAATAACAACTTTGATCTCCATGTTTGAAATGACTTATTATTATTTCAAGGGGGCCATTTTGAAGTCATATTGTATATCCTCTCTCTCTATCTGTAAATTCTAGGCAGTTTTGGAGTAGATACATTTTGTTTCAGTGACCAATTGTCCCGAGAATTTCTCAGTCCCCAGATCTCTATAGAGGTTATAACATTGTAGGATGTCATATTAGAAGTGCTCTATTATTCCAAGGGAATTGAAAAGTGAAATGCTCCATACATTTCCCATCCTTGAATGTGGATTCCTGACATAGATTTTGAGATCAGCGGTCGAAGCATCATGATGCAATGGAGGCAAGCATGTTATAGATTTTCATTGTGCTTTTCCAGTTTCAGATCCCAAGACATGGAGATAGTAGCTAGGTTGAGCTATCAGTAGAGTATACTGATTTTATGAAGGTGAAACTCTTATCTAAGATAAGGGAGATATCGATCCTTTAGTCGTTGATGAGTATCCCACATATTCTTGCATATATAAGGAATGCACTCTTTTTCTAGCTCATCTGGGATTTCATAGATGGTTGTAGTGAGGGGCCTTAACATGATGGGGAAGTTATTTCTGGCTAACTCTATCTCTATATCAATTTTAACATCCTAATCATCATACGTACACACCTCCATCCAGTCCGACCATATAAGATGGCTATAATAGTCTCTTGTTGATGGGAATGGAGTACTGTTGGAAGTTGAAGGGGAAACATATACAGTTGACCTCGATGTCTTGAGCACCTCTTTCTATAAAGTTTTCAGGGTTTATTTCACCTCTCTATTTGAAGATGTCTAGAAAAGGGAATTATTTCCTTTCCTATGGGATATATCATCATGAGGATGTTGACTATGATGGGTGTCAGGAGTGAATTCCCTACGATCCATCTGCACACTACCACAAGGAGGACTATTGTGGTAATGAACGCATTCTGATTCCAATTCAATAGAAGAGATGGATCCATTTAGAGTTGATAATGTGTCTCAAATGACCCTAAGGAAAAAGTCATTGAGAAAATTAGGGGTATGGTCCATGTTATTCATCGTGGTTGGATATTCTGACCTGCCTTTTGGGATTGTGTAGGGATATAATCCTGTTTCATGATGGTTTTTGGAACTCATATATAATTTTTAGCTGCCATGGGAGTATGATCCCACATCTGAGAAGCTATTGGAATATTCTAATAAGTTGTCTCATTATTGACAAGGGTATGAGCTCGTCCTAAGGAATGTGTCACTTTCACTTGGTAATCCTTAGTCAATATGGTAGTAAGATCACGATCCTGAGTCATTGATATATGCCACTAGTCTTTAATGGTAGGAACATGAGCCTACCCCAAGGCGTGTACCACTCTCTCCTGGTTGGACCCGATTGGATCAGAAATATGAGCCTGGTCTAAATATGCATTCCCCATATGAATATTCCGATGGACCTATGGTATGGGAGAAGTAATACGAGCCTCCCATATGTTTCATTGGAATGATGTTGGTGAAGTCATTCATCCATGGAAGTATGAATATGCACCTAACTTTGATGATATACCGAAATATTTTGGACGGATCCATTGATAGGAATATGAACCTGTCCAGAGGCTTGTGTCATTCCCACTTGGTCAGCCTCATCCACAACCAAGATATACGCCCGATCCTGGGCCCTTGGAATATTCTTCCAGATACCTTTGATATACACATTCTCCTATCCCAAGTCATGTGCTACTCTCACCTAGTTGTCCCCTGCTGGAATAGGGATATGAGCCCGATCTGATGCCTCTCCCTTCATTGGAATATGACAATAATCCTCCCGAGTGGGAGAAATAGTTTGTGCCTACTGCAGTACAACCACTTGTTCATGGTGATTAGAGTGTTTTGTTACCCTGGCTGTAGGGATAGGTGTATTCACATGTCCCTTTATGTAAAACAGTGATGTAATATGATGGCGGAGTTCATTATCTATTGCTGAAAATGTATTGTAATTTTAGCAGAGTGTGTGAAAGGATATGATCCTACACATTTTCTATCTCCATGATGAAAGGGAAGATGACTTATATTGAAGTGGGTATATTCACTCAATTATTTCATCCTTTTACCATCAAAGTATGCTGATGGGATTCATATATGGGGGTAGGAATATGGGCCTCCCCCATGCTGCTGTGGGAATATGCTCATATACTTTTTCAGTGTAAGCATGGATATGAGCCTAATGGCTGGTCCATGCCTAAGTATGTAGGTATTCATCATTGGTGGAAGTGTGGATATTCTCTCTCTCTTGGATATCGGACACCTTTCTCATCCAATGAGTTTCCCTTGCATCTCATTCATGGGAATCGTAGGGTGTTGTGTATCATATGGTACCCACAGTAGGAGACTGAGGGGTACCGGCGGAATGGTGTTCATGATGATGGTTGTCAGGATCCCTCCTGGATGGATCCTAAACCTGAAGGGAGATTTATCTAGCTTCTTGATCCACATTCCTAGAATATGGAAGGTGGTGGTTTTCACACTCTGGGGATAATCTCCCAAAGCTATTGGTTGTGGCGATAAGAGCTATAGGTTTAGTAGTATCCTTCCCTGGGTAATGTGGGATCACCAGCTATCATGTATGGATGACTTCATGAGCAGCCTCTATGGTTGGTATAGTACCATATCGATGGTACTCTTGAACCATCGTATTCTCTACATATCATTGGATTCAATGTGTAGGTGAGATTGTTTTA
Organism: Viscum album; assembly: GCA_963277665.1. NCBI lineage: Eukaryota > Viridiplantae > Streptophyta > Magnoliopsida > Santalales > Viscaceae > Viscum > Viscum album. The sequence continues at coordinate 1,713,730,971 of OY728122.1, forward strand.
CGAGCTGTGGAAGTTGTGGTTGCGAATGATTTTCTAAAAAAAATGTTGGATGATGACGACATCATTTCAAATCAGGCTGCTACAGTGGTATCTTAGTTATGTAGATGAAAAAAAATTATTAATCACTTCAATATTGTAGTCATAATATTCTCAATCCAATATTTATGGTTAACTCATTTGTTATTTTATTCTTGATTTGGCCATTCCACTTATTTGGATTTATCAAAATGAGGATGGACTTATGAGAACCCTAGCTACAGAGTATCATTTGTATGATTATACAGTTCTTATTTCTTTTTTGGTATAGGGTTTGAAAAACAAAGTTTCCTAACACATTATAACCTAATCGTTTTTCATTGGAGAGATTCACATTGGGTTCACCATTTTTGTTTCATCGGGAAATATGGTGTGGAATGGGTTTTTCTATTCATGTTACCATTTTCACTTTTCTATGAAACTCCCAATGGTTTCCCCACATATAGCTGGGTACATACATTCTTTCCAAAGGCCGGTGGACATCTGGGTTTTCAGGCCCAGCGACTCTTAGGGACTCACATTGGATGAGAGGATGGGTGGTTGGGCTCATCACACCCTTGTGGGGGGAATTGTTTCCAAATCTATGACTCTCTTATAGATTTATGATATTTTCATGAATCTCTTCCATATCAAAATACGAGACCAGTTACCCTAATGAAATGAATTTAGGTTAATTTTATTTTATATTCAAAAGATCGGGAACTCTTTGGTGAGTCTATCTGTACGTGTCTGAGGTTCTTCTTCATTATTCGATAACAATTGGTTGTTTATATTCTTGATCCATATAACCAAGTTCTTTGGAACGTTCTCCCATATGGGGAGGATAATAATATTCTGATAATGGGATTGATCTATTATGTGGTTCCCTACGTATCCTGTTTATTATAGGAATCAAAGCCCATTTAGTTCATTTAACCCATATAGTTTTATGTCATGTGAAAGGAATTATATGGGTGCTCTAGAACACCTTTAAGATAGGGTCTTTAAGGGATGTCCTACATATCCCGAATATAGTAAGAATCAGAGTTTTCGTAGTTCATTCTGGTCAGGACTTATATATTGTTGTTTCTTGTGTCATTACAGAGACTCTTGGGGTAGATGACATGATTATCAAAACACCCTAATCTCACGTGATCCATGCTCAGTGTGAGAAACTAGGGATAGAAAGTAAAAAATGTTATTGTTTGAGTAAGGGACTTAGATATTGGGATATCCCTAAATTATCAATATGGAGCTTGAACTTTGGAGAGAGGTAGACTACATATCCTGAGTATGGTAGGAATCAGAGTCGTCATAGTTCCCTTTATATCGAGGCTTACACACTGAGGTTTCCCAAGATGATGTAGATTTATGATGCCAGTGAAATTTTCATTGAATCCCCATAATCCCACATGATCCATGATTAGGGTGAGAAACAATGGGGAGAAGATGATCAGCCTTATGGTGTGTGTGTATGGGATTTTAATATTAGAACAGTCCTTGGGGTGTTTGGTATAGAGATCATGCCTTAGGGAGGTGTCCTACACATCTTGGTTATGCTATGAATTAGATTTCTTGTAGTTTATTTTATGTTGGGGATTACACACTAAGGTTTCCCTCTAACATTTTATGGGTTTATATGGCAGATGATATGACCATTGCAACTCCCTAGTCCCATGTCAGCCATGCTTGTTTGTGGGAAACAAGGGATATAAAGTAATCAATGTCATTTCATTGGAAAAAGGACTCATATATTGGTCCCTCCATGGATGGTCAATATGGAGATCAGACCTTAGGAAGAGGTGGCTTACATATCCTGAATATGATAAGAATCAGAGTCATCGTAGTTCCCTTTAGGTCGAGGCTTATACACTGAGGCTTCCCTACTGATCGAGGATTACATTTCGAGGATAGAAAGAATTTTTAAATCATGGGATGCCTTTATGATCTATCCTTCTTATCTAGATGAAGTCACAAGACCCAGTTGGAATGTCCTTTGGGTTATCACATGACCTAGCTTGACACATATGGATGCTTTCACGGGAGTTTGTGTGGCATAGCCTAATAGGTGTTGCATACCTTGTATGACAGCTCTGGGAGACACCATAAGACCTGGCCAACATGTCTAGAGGGCATCATAGGTCTCAGATGACATGAGAATAGGGTGTTACAATGGATTGGTTTTCATGCCTAGATTATTTTGTGGGACTTGGATGATGTGAGAAGGCACTATTATATGAGTCAGGTGATGTGTTTTGAGGATGTCGCAAGACCTAAGTGACAGAACTATAGGATTCACAAGATTGAATTGGAACCCATGAGGGAAATGTACAGTGTTCCCTGACATATCTGGAGGACTTCGTGTGTTTCAAATGACATGTCAAAGGGGTGTTGTGAAGTCTAGTCAACATTCCCTAGTGCCATCGCATGTCTTCAGATGACACATAAGAAGCATATGAGGGGCAGTGATCATGTCTTTCTCTTAATCCTTATGCCTCTAATCTTGGTTCTAAACCTTGTATCGACAATGCTTGATTTAATTTAGTGTCAGTTTATTTGAGTCTCATGTGATTTGGAGGACATGTTGTATATTCTTCACATGTCCTTCCAGAAGTCCTTCGTGTGATCTATAAGTGATCATAAGAAGTACTTTATGTCTAGCGCATGACTACTCCAGCTGCCCGCTGTTATATTACCAAAAAAAATTGTTCGGTCATGTGATCGGTTGCCCCAAGAATTTCACATAATTTGAGAGTTGAATACTTTATATCCTGGGAATCTGGAAATTTAAAACCCAACCATTTATTCATTTTGGGATGGGGAATTTATAGGTATGACCACCCCGGATACTCACCGGTTTTTGTGGTGTATCTGGTTCAAGTCCAGGCTATATTTAGAGAAGGGGCCTGACACCACATGGTTTTTCGAGTCTCTACTCTGGACTACTTCAAGTGTTTTCCCTAATTTTTAGTGATCACGAGTCTCCTTCATCAACTCATCCTTTATCAGATTATTTCCAATTATCAAAGAATTGTTCGATCATGCGATTGTGTTGAAGGACCTCCATGTTGTTATGCTGACATGTCTGAGGGACATAAAAAGATTAAAATTCCTGTAGGAAGACATTTGAGATACCTTGGGTGACTTGTACTGGGGTCCCACGGGACAACATTTCTGGTTCACTGGGCGCATCGCATGACTTTCAGTGACTGTGAGTACCTCTCACCTCCTCCTTTTTAATCTCATTTAATTGATGTAACAAAGGTTGAGAGTCATGATAGAATGCATGTGTTTTGTTGAGGGAATTTCTCATATATTTTGGAGACGTGTCTCTTGACCAATATGGGTCCCATGAGGGTGCGTGAGCATTCCATGTAAAAATTCCATCTGTTTGTCCTTAAGTGATGAGGAATTGTCTGGGGCGCTTTTCTTAGCAAGGATGAAAAGCTAAAGGGCTCTCGTGAGGTGAGGTGGATGTGTCACTGAGGGATCGTGAAACCCTGTGGTTCATCATGGGTGCACGTCGTGTGTCCTTGAGTGATCATGATCACCTCTCATCTTCTCCCTTTTTATCCCCTTTGTTTTATTTTACAAAGTTCAGGGATCATGCGAGTTGGAATGAGTAATGGCTGTTATTTTTAATTGATTTTTCAATGGCATCTCGCCTGACCAATATGGGTCATATAGAGATCATGCAAACATGTAGTTAACAGGTCTATCTGTCTATCCTTAGATAATTACGTAGTTTTTTTGTCACTCCCATGTACATCCATGTGGTGAGGATGATAGACCAAAAGGCTCTCGTGCATTGAGGCGGGCATATCGTCAAGGTCTCAAGATGCTTCACGGGTTGTTAGGGGCACGCATCGCATGTCTTTTAGAGAATGTGAACCCCTATCACATATTCTCCTTTATCTCCTTTATTATATGTGGAAAAGACTTATATTTCATGCGATATTGCTTAGATATCATCAAGGTATTTTATTCTTCCTAATGATTACCTGGTGCATGAGTTTGATGACCACTAGGGGTGTCTTCCTTTTAAATTTCATCCCACTTTGTTCTTATAGGATTTTGGATGGTTGTCAAGCACTCCCCAATGAAAAATCATGTGGCCTAGGGGCGCTCATTTGTTTGTTTGGGGGGGCTTAAAAAGATCAGTTAGGTTTGTTGAAGAGGGCTTTGTGGGACTTTCCGCAGGTGATGCACCATGCATGGGGACTTTTAATGACCTTGAGATCGTCACGTGATCATGAGTCTCTCAAAGGCTTCACTAATCTTCGACCATCCTATTATTCCATGATTTCATAGGGAAAATAATACCCATATTCAGTTATTTCATCCTTTTTGGTTTTGTCGATTATTATTTGGCGGGTGTCAACAATATTCTTGATCAACACGGGCTGGAAACTAGTGACATGGTATTATCCATTACTCAATTGGGAATAATTTAGCCTTTTGAATATTAAAAAAAATAGAACATCAACCTAAAGCTCAGCATGAACATTCAATATATTATAATTTCATGTATATAGAATAATATTTTTGAAAATATAAATACATCTAAACATGGAATAACACATCTTCTCAACTCAACATATATCAAAATATTTATATCAAAAATAACATGAAACAAAATGAACAAAATTAATTAAAACCAATGTTTACATATATAAAAACAATGTATAACCAAACGAAGAATATAGGGATGGGAATATGAATAGGCTAAGTACACGAGGGGTTGAACTAATACACACAATCAAAAATGGAAAAAATGAAATTATCTACCCATATCTTTATGAATGATATACATCCATCAACCATCACCTCCTAAAATTTAATCCAATAATAAACTAGAACCAACTATCTCATTACAGTGACCTTCCATTACCTGTATCAAATAGAACAATCTATGCATAAACCCAGAAGGTGTATACAGAGTTTGAAAAAAACATGTCCAGTGGGATTCCACCAAAATCCCATATAAATCATTTCCTAGATAAATTGAGTCATGAAAATTTGAACTACAATTAAAAAAATACAATTTTCAATCTTTTAATAAAAAAAGTAACATTTTGTAGTATAAATATAGTTTAAAACAAACATGTGTCCATGATATTATAAAATGTAATTAAATGAATTAAGACCTAAAAGAAGAAAATATTTTGGTATATAAAAGCAAAATGGGTAAGTGTAAAAGGGAAACTAAGGAATATATGTAATGAACCAACTTGGGTCAACAAAACAAGTCACCCAAGGATGTCTGCCGCATGGTATAGTGAAAAAAAGAAATAGAAAAAAATCTTGAATATAACTAAAACAATACATACAACTATAGTGTAATTTAGAAGAAATAGATACAAAAAAATCCATACAATCCAAGAAAACATTCTAAACTAGAAAAGTTTGAATAGGAAATACCAACAAGTCTCCATGTAACCAAATATCACCTCCAAACCATCCCACTATGAAGGAAACAGACAACAAGAGAACCTGGCATGCTACAAGATACCCTTCCCTTTCCCAAAGTCTGAGAAAAAAAGGTCTAAAACTTCCCAAAAAAATAAGTAGGATGTGAGAAAAATGCCTAGTAAGATACCACAAAATAATATATACACATTCTAATATCAAGATTTCACTACTTCCAGATTTAAACATAGTTATCCAATTTCTAATACATTTACATAAATAAAACCATTTCAAACATTTCCTTTTATTTCCATAAATACATACCATATACACCAAATCTAGAAATATAATAGATATAAAAGAAATATAGGTAAAATTAAACATGTGAGAAAATATCCCTGAAATAAACCATCACATGATAATCTTGGTATAAAAGAAAAAGCACACTATTTGGGCTCTAGCTTATGGGAATACATACTATACATTAAGCAAGCCTAAAATAGGTTGACTTTGAGTCCTTCCACAGTCTTTCGATATCACAAATGCAACCCATAGTGGTTTTGTACACCCAAGGGTCACCCATGTCTATTTCACGATGTACCCATGGTTCCGAATGTGCCTAGTTTATTCAAAACCATTTCCAAAACCATGCCCACATTTAATTTAAACCCTTTTTACCTAATATAATACATTTCATTAAGAACACATATCAAGTCATTAATTAGAAACACTTTCATAGATCCACCTACATTGAGAATGATGGAAGCATATCCTCCTTCAACAATGAATATCAGAAAACAATGGGTTAGCCTTCGATAGACAAGTACTGACAAGAAAATACAATGTATTGATAGAAAACATCAATTGACCATAAATTTTGAATACAAACACATCCATTGTCACCATTGTGACCAAAGGAATTGAAGAATCAAAGGCCACATACCCAAAGAGGCACACTGTAACATCCATGATGATCAATCACTGAACAAATGATCTGAAAGGAGTGGAGATCCCAAAAATCACCTAGGAGAGCTCCTTGGTTTTTATAGGGAATTTTGTGACCGAATGAAACATAAATAATCTATAAAACATGCTTAAAACCCCTAGATCTAAGGAATTCACATCATAAATCCCTTTCATTGTGTGAAATCCCATGGATTAAAAAAATATGAAAAACACTTCACCTAGGATTAAAAATCACATTTTTTACCATTTTCATTTCATGAACCTAATTCTTGACATATAAACCTTTCACACCTTGAACCAATTCCTGAAATAAACCTTGAAACCAATACACGATGTCGACATGATTCAAAACATGTAAACCTTTTACACCTTGAACCAACTCACGACATCTACCTAACAACCAATACACAACATGATATTTATTCAAGATGTGTGAACCTTTCAAACCATGAACCAACACACAAAATCTACTTAGAAAAAAAATACATTATGTGTAACCCTTACACATCATAATTTCTTCCAAAAAAATAGAAAACAACCCATTTTCCAATATAAAAATATAAACCACCTCTAGTGTTCTCTGAACTTGGGGAGAACCCTAGAAATCTTTATACACACTTAAACCCAAAATCCATTAATTAAAACATATATAAATCCCCAAACATTAGGTCATTTTCCCTAGAAAAGGCTCTCCATTCCTAAAAAAACCAAAATGAAACCAAAAAAATGAAAATAACAAAAAAAAAATGAGTCATACCTGAAGGAAGATAACAGGGTGTTAAAATCTCCTCACCACAAATGCGTTATGCCCCTAAAAAGTCATCAAGATCCTAAACTCACATAAAATGAAGACCAGAACCACTCATTAATAATTCCCACTCCCATGTATCATGGTTATCCCATATTCACTACCATAGTACATGGACGAATGGAATCATTTTATCCTATATCACCTTCTCTCAGTAATCAATAATATGGACTAGTTTCCTAACCACAGTGATTTCAAGCTCAACATCAACATCCTACCATTCAATCACATGGTAAAGATCTGGTAAATACCTCCTCATATGGGAAACATTAAACACTTCATAGATGGAATTAAAATTAGATGTAAAGTACAACTGATACACCACCTTTCCTAGTTTTCCAATGATCTCATAGGGGCCCATAAACCTCAAGTCCAACTTAACATGCATAGGCAACCAATGATGTCCTAAGTGAGGCGAAACTCTAAGAAAGAGTTGATCACCAACCTCAAACTCTAGTGACTAACATCAATGGTCAGAATAATATTTTTTATGACTGTGTTGTGATAAATGTCTTCCAGATCAATTGCACCCTCTCCATCATCTCATGAACAAGATTCATCCCAACCAGGGACTTTTCGCCCAACTTTTAGCTACACAAGAGAGATCTACATGACCTCCCATAAAAAGACTCAAAGGGAGCCATTTTTATCGAGGCATGATAACTATTGTTATATAAAAACTAGAAAAAATGAAAATTATTTTCCCAAGAACAACCAAAATCAAGTACACAATCCTAGAGCATATCCTCAAGAACATGGATAGATCTCTTTATTTACCCATCCATATGTGGATGATATGATGTGATCAATTTCGACTGGGAACCCATCCCCTCCTGTAAACCTTTCCAAAACCTGGATCTAAACCTTAGGTCCCTATTAGAAATCATCATAGAGGGAACCCCATGGAGTCTCAAAATATCTTATACATAAAAATCCATAAGTTGTTCAATCTTTGTCATCTCCTTTATAGGTAGTAAATGTTCCAATTTCAGGAGTTAATCAATGATCACCCAAATTTAAACCTTCCCCCCCAGGATTCCATGGTCAACCAATGATGAAATCCATTTAAATCTAAATCAATTTCCATTCGAAAATGGGAATGGATTGTAATAAATGATAAGGCTCTTGTGTTCTACCTTAATTCTTTTCCAAGTAAGACATCACATTATATCATATGAAATTTAATGTCTCATCCCCAACCACCAATACCAACATATCAAATCATGATACATATTGGTAGTACCTAGGTACACTGACCAACAAGAATAGTTTCCACTATCCATCAACTCCCACCTTGGGGAAATCAAAACAACCAACCTATTTTTAAAGAACAAAGCTCCACTAGGAGACCAAAACCACTCACCTGAGATCACCCCACCATAAAAGGATATTACTGAAGCTCTAGAACTTGGGTTCATACATATACTCAAACTGGACCTGGTCATAAAATTAAAAATTAGCTCTCATAAATGCTAGACATACCATACCAGTAGGTTTATCCACTCCCAAGATCATCTCAGCAAACAAACTCATCAAATTCCACTCTTCCACTGATTCCTTCGTTTCTAGAGTTGGTAATTTCCTAATCAGTGAATCAGTTACCACATACCATTTTCTATGAGTGCATGAAATATTAAAATCAAAATTCTATAGATACCCCATCCAGTGTCTCTATCACAAGTTCATATCCCAATGTGTGAAGATATACCTTAGGATTTTATGATTAGAACTAAAATATTCTTCAAAAAGGAAGTGATGCCATATTTTTAGTGCTTACATAACCTATACCAAGTCAAGATAATGGGTGGGGTAGTTTTTCTCATGCGGGTGTAACTATATAGATCCATAGGATACCATATTTCTCCCATGCATCAAGACACACCCCAATCCCATGCCTTAAGAATCGTAGAAAACATCATTACCTAAACCTGGTTCTCGAAGAATCAAAAAATGTATTTGAAGTAAGACTCACATTTAGTTCCTCAAAAGATATATGACACATTTCATTCCACTCAAAATCTATACCCTCACATGTTAGAGTTTTCATCAGAGATTCAATCATGTAAAATTATTAAACAAACCATATGTAATAACCATCCAAACCCAATAAGATTCAGATCTTAAACACATTTATGAACTGCTCCCAGGACAAAATTTCTTGTAACTTTTCAGGATCCACTAAAATACCCCTCTTAAATATAACATTCCCCATAAACTTTACTTCATAAGTCTAAAATTCAAATTTGGAAATATTACCATAAAAATGATGTTCCCTCAAAGTTCTCAGAATGATATCCAAATAATCCATGTGTTCCTCCTATGTATTGGAATAAAGAAAAATATCTTCCATGAACAGCATAAGAAAAAATTCCGAGAACTGATGAAATATTTAGTTCATTAATTATATAAACATCATAGGAACATTTTCTAGTCTAAATGGAATAACTAGATACTTGAAATTCCCATATCAGTTTCTAAACGTTTCTTAGGAATATATTTTTATTAGAAACTCAACTGGTGGTACCCTGCCACAGTAAATATTTGAAAACCAATGATTCCCTCTAAGATGATCAAAGAGATCATGAATCCTAGGCCAGGGATATTTTTTCTTGATGGCCATCATATTTAACTTTTGATAGTTAATACAAATCTTGAGGCTCCTTTATGTATTCTTAGAAAATTGGATAGGTGATTCCCATAGTGAAATTCTAGGATGAATAAATCCCTTAGACTTGATATTTGTATGCTAGATATTTAGTTCCACTAACTCAGTAGGTTCCATTTAATAAGATGTCATATAAATGGGCATTGACCATGAGATTAGGTCAATAGTAAACTCAACCTCTCTCTAAGGTGGTAAACCAAAAAAATAATCCAGAATGACCTAAAGGTATGTATACACCAACATAGGTAGTTTAATACCCAAAAAATGGTCAACATCATCCAGAAACATATCTAAAAACTAGTAGGAGATTAACCCAATAGAAGGAACAATAATCCCCACCCTTCTCGTTCTAGAGTCCCACTCACCCTAAAAAACATGCGTAACCCCATTGGAAGATAAGAAATGAACTCAATAGTAATAATAATATTTCTGGGCATTAAAAATAATCATCCAGTTCATGCTAATAATCAATTATAAGATGTTAAGATCGACCACAAAGAAGTTTCAATCCAGCTCATGGTATTTTATCATCACTCGACATGTTTGGAATTTGAAACCTTTTTAGGACCTCTTTCTTAAATGCGTGGAAAGATCTAATAATAATGTAATAATATATGAATTAAAACCCAATATTTCAACAAGATTTTATGATATAAAAGAATTAGTAGAACCTATATCAAAAAAATCTATCATTATATAAGATTAAATGAATATCGTACCTCTAATTGTAGCTAACCCATATTCAGATTCCTCTTGTGTATACTATTACACATAAAGATGAACGGTCTTAGATCCTCCCTAATATTTCTTCCACATGTACATCCCCCTTATCTTGAGGATAAGAACCACTACCCTTATAAGAATCGATATGAACATATATTCCCTTGATTAATTTGGATCCAACCTTACTACCTTAGGTCATCCTATCTATAAAGACCCCAACCCCAGTAGCATAGAGCCAGTTCCTTACTTTTTTACATTGGTACTTTGAAAAAAAATTCACATCCCAAATGACGAAATAGTTTAGAATCTTTAGAAAACCAAATAAAACATAATTTTAACTTTACAACTTGAATGTAAAAAAATAGCATAGCAACTCTATTGAAACATCCATAAACTCCTAGATTATCCCTACAAGTCATTCATAATATATATCTTCGCATCCTGGGAAAATAAAATAAAAGAAAGGGCGATCTCAGATGATAAATAAGGGTAAAAACTAAAACAAAAACTATCATAAACATAAATAATAAGGCAAGGTGAATAACTAAAACAAATTCTATTAAAATATAATCTTGAGCATAATATGGAAGGAATAAAAGATAAATAAATAATGCCATATAAATAATCACATGAAATATAACCATCGATATTATACTAGTCAAATAATCACATGATTTATCAATTAATAATATCATAATGAGTGAATTAATAATGTTTGACATCTAAAATGTACTGTTGAGGCCTTGGCCAAGATATCTAAAAAATGGTTATGGCCTCAGCCAAATTCATATCTGTTTTGTCTCATGAGACATACCGACGCATAATTGGGATATAAAAATCCCATATTATCACTTAATTAGTATAATTAAATCCTCATATGAATTAAGTGAATCATAAAAACATATATATAGTATTCTTTTATTAGTAAACATACTCACTAACCATTCTGAGTAATATGGTGAATGGTATCAAGATAGTACATCCACATTCTAACAAATCGTAATCCATTTAATAAAATAAGGTAGATTATATCATAAAATATCAATCTAAATTAAGCATAATATTCATAAAATGGAGTTTAAATATATTAAAATACTCTAAAAAATCACCAAGGAATTATTGAGATAAATACCCTTTTACTTTGCAAAGAAGAGTTCTTTTGTCAAAATCATTTGTATTTGTCATAAAATAAGATTTTAAACATTAATACCCCAGAAAATAAAATTTTAAGACAAATAAATTATTTTTTAGTCATAAATTATGTATAAATTAAGTGAAATCATGTAATGTTTTTTAAAAGACTTTTTAAATGGTCCACTCTCGTGCAGTTTAAGAGAAAATATAAGAATCTTTAAAGAAAACAAAGGATTAATTGTTTACATAAAACCAAAAATGGTATAAGATAGTTTTTAATGATAAAAATAGTTATTTTAGATAAATATAGGTGTCTTAAAACATATTATGGAGTATACTTGAAAATGGGTTGGAAATTCGGAAGTTCCCTTTAATCGAGCTTGCTTATCAGGAGGAATTGAAAAGGGAAACATTATAAAACATGTATATCCCCATCAATGAAAGATGAACTGATATATATACATGAGTTTGAAACATATACATAGAGTATATAATAATTACATAAAAATAAATAAGAATTATATTAGGGTAAATTGAGGTAAAGCGTAACCTGAAGGAAAAAATTGAGATTTTGGTATAATCTCTTACCACTTTGCAAACAGTGGAAACATATGCCCCTTAAAATTAATGATCATCAAATAAGAAATTTAAAAACATGTAGATAAATATATTCCTGATATGATACATCAATTGAAAGTATGCATACACCACATACAAGAAATAGTGGCGAATAAGGCAGATCTTACAGAAATAAGTGTGAGATGAGAAAACTCATACCTTATGTCCGAAAGAGTTATGAACTTGTACTTAAAATCCTAGATAATAAAATAATATTCATTAATAATTTAATTAAAATCATATTTAACATATATTTTATTTATTATAATTTTATTAATTTCATTTATGGTCATTTTGATGATTTATAAGATTCAATTTTTTCATTCAGAAGTGTTTGTTTCCTTGTTTTCACGATTGGTTCACTTGTATACATGTATGAAAGATCATGTGAAATGGGAATAGTTATCCAGAATTGAAATAATATGTTATTAATGAACTTACATAAGCTTTAATGTTCTTATATATCATTTTTTATAGATATTATGATTATTCATTAGATAAAATGTTAATGATAATCATTTAAATTATTTTGGTGTTTTTTTAATCATCACGCACTAGTTTTGTTTTATTAATTAATATCATGTATATATACTAGTTCTAGAACACTAAATAATTTTTATTATAAATATTAAAATACTTTTTTAATCATAAAAATGGCTTCAAGACCATCCTTGAAGGATGGATTTAAAAATGAGAACGTTTCATCCATGAAGGCGGTAAATCGGCACCTCAGGGATGATGTTTTCATTTTTAGAATAAAAAGAGGAAGATAAAAGAATTGATGGTGAATATCCCATTATTATAATAAAATTCTAGTATATATAAGATACTAAATTTATCATGAATTTTTTTATAGAGGAGGTAAGAAACAGATAAGAAAATAAAAGAAATTGAAAGAAAATTAAAAGAGTGAAAGGGGATTTTACCTCTTCAGTTGTTCGCCTTGAGAACCTCCATATGGGACATGGAAATGGTATTTTGGTTAGAACATAAATCCTATAAAGTGGGGAAGATGTTTGAGAGTGTAAATGGGTAGAATATAAGTAATCTTCAAGGATTTGGAGGTGTGAGGAGAATTGGTGGTGAGGGGTGGTATTTATAGTGGAGGGGAGGGCTGTTTTTTTATTATTTAATTCATTTGTTTGTTATTTTGGATCAAGACTATGAATAGGGATGATTATTATAACTAAATATAGTAACTAATTCATGTTATTTAAAACCAATGGGTTCTTACCTCATCTATACATCAATCAGGACTCAATAATTCATATATTTTTCTAAAATGTTAAATACTAAAAATTACTATATTTCACAATTCAATAAAACTTCAACTATTTCAGAAAAAACCCAAAAACTCACCCTAAATTTTTTTCAATGTGTATAATTAAAATATGGTCTCCATTTTATGAAAATAATTTTCTATATATGAGAAATTTATGTTTTAACTAAAATCTTCATTTACTCAAAAAATACAGATTTTAAAATTAAAACTGATTTTATGACACTTCAAAAAACAATTAAGGTCTCAGAAAATTATCTTAAAATAATAAGAAAATAATATTAATTTATTAATCTATTTTTTGAAAATAAATTTTCTTTTAAATAATTATATTTATTATTAAATTGTAAATAAATATTTACATTTCACAAAAATACCAATAATTAATTTATCATTTTTAATACATTTACATTCTTAATACATGACATAAATATATCATAATTTAATTTTTGAAAAAAAATAAATTTTATTTATAATGTTATAGGTGATATCAAATTAAAATCATAAATACACTTTTAAAATAATTAAATTTTCAGTTTTATAAAAAAATGATATTTTTCACAGTTCATTGGAAAATAAATGTTTTTGGAAAAATATTAAAATTTCACCATAAGATAATTTTGATATTCCATTTCAAAAATGCAGTTTATTTTTTTGATGGAATTTATAAAAGTGTCAAAAAATTTATTTTAAAACAAGTGCACCATGAAAATGCAATAAAACTACCTTTAGAAAAATAGTCTTTTATACATAAAATTTAATTTATTCTTAACTTGTTCCTATAAAATCATTTGTGTGAATGTAAAAACATTTAATTAAATATATAATATATAAATTTTATAATTTGGTTAATACTTTTTATTCCTGCTAATTTTAGGACTAGGTTATAATGGTCATTTTAAAATAATGAAATTTAATTTTATATAATTATTTGTTTAAACTTGGTGTTGTGTGAAACCTATTCTATTGAAGAAGTTAAATTTAAAGAGAGACATATCATAAAATATTTGGTTGTTACATTTTCCCCTCCTTCAATAATTTTCATCCTCACAATTTATAAATTTTACTTCGAAAATAAAAGGTTAATACTTCAAAATTTCTTTGTGGGAAAACCAAATGAGAAACATTCTAAATAAAATACCCTATTAATAATAGGGAAAGGGAAATGTGAAGTTCACCGCAAAACTAGAATTTATAGTAAGAAATAATTGGTGGAAAGTGATAATATGGACATGGAAAAGGAATCTAATTATCTTGTTCTGATGGAGAGTGATATAAAACATGGTTATTAGAAAGTTAACCATCATAAAACCCTAAATCTATGATCAGTTAAAAGACCATTGATTTCTTAGATAGAAAAGTAAATAGATAACATTTTTATTCCAAAATATTTTTCCAAAAGTTTAGGGATAATTTTAATATTTTTATAAGCACTTGAGAAAATAAACTTACTTGATTACTTTCTATGTCATAAGAAAAATATCACCCTTTGGTTGTACTTTGATCTATTTTCACTTCATCCCTTACACCTAGAAATGAATGTTGAATATGATTTTTTTATGCTTGAAGAAATTTTAACAAATCATATGGTCCTTTAGTCATTTATTCAAATTATAAATGCATACTGAATCTAATAAGTCTAGAATATGTTTTCAATAAACAATAATTTCCAAAGTTTAAATTGATCAATTCCCCAAGTAGATAATATTAAGACTCATCTAAAACATGTCTATCCATATTCAATGATAAAAATTTAGAAGGTAACTAAATTTCCAAAATCAACTTAACATAATATTCTCTAAATAATATAGCTCTTAATCCTACATTACAAATATATGAATACCTTGATTGGATTAAAATATTAATGAAAACATGCATGATTCCAAATCTATAAAGAATATGTACTGCAGTACAATCCTTATATATCTCATGATTCTTATAACTTGAATATCATAACATAATTCTTGAATCCAAAAAAAATACATCAATTATTCCACTTAAACTATAGTAACATATCAATCTTGACCTTTATCCCTTTTTTTAGTTACATTTCCTTGATGATTGTTACATTAATTTGTGTATTATACCATCTCCTTATAGTCGAAACATTTCACATTTACAAATTCTTTCTTTCCATTACATTCATGAGCTTGGTGACCTTTCTCTCTACACTTGTAAGAAACTCTAACTCCCTTCATGAAAGTACTAGGGTGTTTCTTCCCATAATTATCACATGTGGGAAAATCATTTTTTGATTTCTCCCTTTATTCTTATCTTACTCTACTGTTATATTCTTCTCTTACTTTACCTTAAATTCATAATATTTAGAGTATTATTTCTCTATCTTAATAGCACATGATTATATATCCTCATATGATGGGAATTTTTGGAAACTAGTTCCCTTTGTAGAATTGGCCTAAGACCCTCAAAGAAATGGTTATTCTTGCTCCTTGGATTATGTATGTAGTCTGAAACATTCCTTGCTAACCTTGAAAAGTTTTCTTCATAAATGGGAATGTTTTCATCCTCTTTTTATCTTTGACTCAAGAATTTTCTCTCCATATCTACTCATTGTTCTCTAGAAAAATATTTCTCCAAGAAATGTTCCTTAAAATACTTTCATTCCTTATTTTCAATTTCCACTTCATCCTTAGTGTTTTGAATCAATGACCACCATTGATCTTAATCTTCTGAAAGATGATAAACTTCCATGATAAATTTCTCTATTTCATTACTTCCCAAAGCTAAAAATATCGTCTATAAGGAACCTATCCATTTTTTAGCTACAAATGGGTTTGTATTTCTATTAAATGATGGAGGTTTTTGTCACATGAAGAAGTATAACATTTTTACATAACATTGTGGATCAGGATACTCCATGTGAGTAAAGTTATTTCTCATAACCAGATTCAATTGTACCAATATTGTTATAATTTTTTCAGCTCTATCTTTATCTCCAACTCCAGTATCATTAGTCTCTATAGGAGGGAAATACCTACATGGAATACGTTTACCGATATAGTTTCCATTCCTTCCACTAGGCTCCATTTCTAAATAACGGCATACACTAAATTAGGTTATGAATCATAACGCATAGTTTTGAACTAGTAAAACACTTAACATAAATTGGAAATTTATTCTTAGTTAATATCATAATCATAAACATGGTTTCTTTAGGGACATGTTTACTTTTAAATCCTTCATAATGGTTTGTAAAGAAAATGTTAATTTTCCAAAGAATATCCCATGGTGTTGTCAAATTAGATGCGTAGTTAGTCCCATTTTCATGTACCAGGTTACATCGAGTCAATCCCAACACACCTTGTCAGAGTTATTACTCCTAGGTACATCTGTGCAAGAACCATGCCCACTTATAGTATCTAGAAAGGGATATATTTCTAGGAAGACCCACATAATATCTACATTATCAGAATTCTAGGATGTTCTTATATGATTATCCTCAAATTCTATCTTAGGGTCATGTTACCTAATCTATGTTTCATAAATCTATTTTCCAATGTTTCTACTAAACTTGCTCTGATACCAACTATAAAGACCCTAACCCTAGTATCCTAGATCCAATACCTTACTTTATTACATTGGTACTATGAAAAAGTTTTCACATCCCAAATTACCGAATAGTTTAGTAGATTTGGAAAAAATATATAATATATGTTTTATAATATAACTTGAAATGAAAAACAACATAGAAACTCCATTGGAAACATCCATAATCTCATAGATTATCCCTGCAAGTCATTTATAATATACATCCTCGCATAATTTTGAAAAATAAAATATAAGAAAGGGGTGAGATCAGATTCTCAATATGGGTAAACAATACATTATAAACTATAATAAACATAAACAATATGGCATGGTGAATAACTAAAACACATTTCATTAAAACATGATTTTGAGAAAAATATGGCATGAATAAAATTTGAATAAATAATTCCAAATAAATAATCACATTAAACTTAACCATGCATATTCTACTAGTCGAATATTAACATGATTTATCAATTTATAATATCATAATGAGTTAATTCATAATGTTGGACATCTGAAATATATCTTTGAGGCCTCATCCAATACATATGAAAATAAATGGTTAAGGCCTTAGACAAATCCATATATGTTTTGTCTCATGTGACCTACTGATTCATAGAGGGGAAATATTGGGCCTCTCTTATAACTTAATAATTCCAATTCATTCCTCATATGAATGGGGTGAAACACAAACAACATATACATAACTTTCCCTGATCAGTAAACATAATCACTAACCATTCTGAGTATTATGGTGAATGCTATAAAGATAGAACATCCACTGTCAAACTAATAAAAAAGTATTTAATAAAGTATGGTATATGATATCATAAAAGATAAATCCCAATTAAGAAAAATATTCAACATAGTACTTGTTAATATATGAAAATAATCTAATAAAATCATGAAGGAATTCTTGAGAGAAATACCCCTTTTACTTTACAAAGAAGAGTTATTTTGGAAAAATCATTAGTTTTTTTTATAAAATCCAAGGTTAAACATGTATACCTAAAAAACTAAAATGGTAAATTATTATTGAGGCATAAATGATGTCCAAATAATGTGAAATCATATAAAAATAGTTTTTAAAAAACTTTAGAAATGGGTCACTTTGTTTCGGTTTTGGAGAAAATATAAGAAAATTTAAAGCGTACAAAGGATTAATTTTTTACATAAAACCAAAAATGGACTAAGATATTTTTTCATGACAAAAATAATGATTTTAGAAAAATATTTGTGTCTTAATACATATTATGGAGTGTACTTAAAAATAGGCAAGAAATTGAGAAGTTCCCTTAAATCGGGCTTGCTTATCGGGAGGAATTGAAAAGGGAAACCTTATAAAACATATTTATCCCCATCAAAGAAAGAATAAATAATATGTATACATGATTTTGGAACATATAAAAATAATATAGAAGACTTATATATAAATAAAAAAGAATTAAATTGGGGTAAAGATAGAGAAAGCGTAACCCAAAAGAAAAAAATGGAGATTCTAGTAGAATCTCTTACCTCATTGCAAACAGTCAAACCATATACACCAGAAAATTAATGATAATAAAATAAGAAATTTAATAAAATTAAGATAAATATATTAATGATATGATAAATCAATGGATATTATACATACAACAGACATAGGAAATGGTGGATGATAAGTCATATCTCACAGAAATAAGAGTGAGATGAGAAAACCTTTACCTTATGTCTGAAAGCCTTCTTCATTTGTACTTAATTTCTAGGATAATGAAATTATATTCATAAATATTTTAATTAAGAACCTATTTAAAATTTATTTTATTTATTATAATTTTATTAAGTTAATTTATGTCCTTTTTAGTGAGTTATAATATTCAATTTCATCATTCAGAAGTGTTTGTTTCCTTGGTTTTCATGATTATTTCACTTGTATAGTTGTACAAAAGATCATGTGAAATGGGAATTATTATCAAAAATTAAAATTATATGTTATTAATGAACATAAATAATATTTAATGTTATTATATATCATTTTTTCAGATATTAGGATGATTCATTAGATAAAACGTTAATGATATCTCTTTGGATTATTTTCGCATTTTTTTATCATCGCGCACTAGTTTTGTTTTATTAATTGGTAGAAATGGCCCGAAGGCCTTCATTTTTTTTATTATTTTTGATAATCCACCTTTTAAGGGGTGAGGTGGAACCCTTACAAGGCCTGAAGTCTTAGATAAAATTACATGACCCATAAGTCTTAGATGGAATCACCTAGACAAGAAAATTTGGAACTGGTCCTCCCCAGCATATGTCATGATAATAGCACTCCACCATCGCAGGGATGGTCGGATAGCTTTCCTTTGAAAATCTGCACATGCCTGGTATCGATTGCAATTCCATACCCTCTTGTTCTTCCAATTCCGGTTAGCTCTTCTTTAGTGAATGTGTCCTCACTAAACCTCATATGAAGCCTTGTCCCTTGTAGTCTGACCGGTACATTTGCATCATGTATCCTGAAGGCCTTGGGGTGGCCCTAAGTCCTTAAGGTGTCCTAAAGGCCTTGAGAAATAACTGGCCCGAAGGCGTTGGGTGGCCTGAAAGCCTTGTAGGACCCAAGGACCAAACCAGTGGCCCAGAGGCCCAGATGGATGAATAGTTTCAACTGCTACAGTGCCGAACAATACCTGCTATAGTACCTACATAGTTCCTGCTACAGTACTTGGAAATATGTCTCCACCCAGATTTGATCTCGGGTCTCTTGGATTCACTTGTCGAATCCTCACCAACTGGGGTAAGGCTCATGTGCTTTGTTTTATTAATTAATATCATGTATATATACTAGTTCCAAAACACTAAATAAGTTGTAATATATATTATAATCTATATTAGAAATAAAAATGGTTTGGTGACACTCTTTTAATTTTTTATTTAAAAAATATAACATCATTGTCCATGAAGGCAGTAAATCACCACCTCATAGATGATGTTTTCATTTTTAGAATAAAAAGGGGAAGGAAAAATACTTGATAGTGGATATCCCATTATCATAATAAAATTACAGTATATATAATATAATGGATTTATCATTCATTTTTGGATATATAAGTTAATAACATGATAATAAAAGAAAATAAATTGAAATAAAATTAAAAGAGTGAAATTGGATTTTACATCTTGAATTATTCCCCTTGAGAACCACCTTAAGGGACTTGGAAATGGTATTTTTGTGAGACCATAAATACTATAATGTAGAGGAGAGGTTTGGGAGATAAAATGGGAAGAATATAAGTAATATTAAATGATTTATAGGTGTGAGGAGAATGGGTAGTGAGGGTGATATTTATAGTATAAGAGGGGGGTGGTTTTTGATTTTTTTTTTTGAAAAGACAGATTCATTAATATTGAAGATCAGTGAATGTAAAATCGCAAAGCCATTGAAGGGAAATGGTCCAACCAGAGCTGGTTAACATCATAGGGGCCTAAGGCCACCAACTGATGGGAAAAATTATTTCCTTCACTTTTAGTAAAGGAGAAAGTGCATATTGAGAATCCTTGACAGAGAGAAAGGATTCTCTTGATGAGGGATCCAAAAGACTAGAGGCCACCATCGTTGAAATTGATGGCATTCATAATGGTGAGATAGTCTGATTTGAGGTTGATTTTATCCCATCCACGATCCTTGGCGAGCATCATACCTATAAGGATGGAAATATCCTCGGCCACCATAGGTTCCCAAA
Source organism: Viscum album (assembly GCA_963277665.1). NCBI lineage: Eukaryota > Viridiplantae > Streptophyta > Magnoliopsida > Santalales > Viscaceae > Viscum > Viscum album. The sequence continues at coordinate 1,713,751,859 of OY728122.1, forward strand.
AAGTGAAGTGTGATTCATGTTTGGCCGCAATGACTTGCCCCTAATGATTTCAGGCCAGGATGTCGAGGGAGACAGGCCCATCCTTGGAGAGAGACTCATCCACATTAATCTAAATAATCCCCTCACTTGGCAGACACTAGTGGGAGAGAAAAGAAGGGGGTCCTAAGGGCTTTTGTTGACTATTTTGGTGCTTCCAGCCCTCAATCAACAAAAAGGCCCGTTCAATCCAGAATTCAGGGGTTCTGTGAACTTGGTTGAAAACGGCCTCGTTGTGATGGACCAAAATGATCCAGGCTAGGTTGCAAAGTAAACCCGATTTCGCCAATGAGAAAGAGGAGCACCATCGCATCAGGAAGGATGGGAGGTCAGAGGCCATGGCCAGTGAAGTTTCTGAAGTAGAGCTCCATTTGTTCCAAATTTCCTTATCCCCTGGGCACTAGATGATGGTGTGTAAGGGAGATTATGGGATGTTTAGGAAGAAAGGGAAAGAATCATCACTGGAAATATGCCGGAAGGCGAGAAGGCTCATGGTAGGAAGGGTGCCCATGAACACCTACCACCAAAAGTGGCAGATTGTTTGCGGGACATTGAGTTTCCAAATTGACTTCCAGGGTCCCCCATCCCAATCGACTGATTGGTTACCAATGGAGAGCTGATATCTGGACTTCACTGTGTAGGATTCCGACAGGTCTTTGATCCAGAAGAGATGGTCAGGGCCTGCGTCTGGGACCCATGGGGAACTCAGGATAATTATTTTTTCTCTTTCATTGAACCATGCGGGAATATTCTCTAGACACCATCTAGGACCCTGATCAGAAAAGTGGCTCCTGACAGTGGCATCTTCAAACCCTGGTTGGGCAGGGGATGAGGCATGTACACCTTCCTCATCAATCAGCTAGGGATCGGTCCAAATGTTAACAGTTTGTCCATTCCCAATTCTCCAGCCCATCACTTTTTCCAGGAGTCTTTGGGCCCCCAAATTATTCTCCAGAGGAAGGTTGGACAGGGGCCAAGAGAGGAGACGTGGAATTACTTGTGGGGAAAGTATTTAGTTCAGAGTATGCATGCACAGAGAGATGATGGACGGTTAATCAGGAGCCAAACTTTATTAGCCAGAAGTGCATCATTGAATTGAAAGAGATTCTGAAATCCCATACCTCCCTCAAACTTGGGTTTGCACAGTTTCTCCCAGGCAATCTGGTGGGTTCTATTCCTTCCATCATTCTTCCCCCACCAGAAGTTGGTTGTCCGTGTGTGGATCTAGTTGACAATGGCCACCAGAAGCTTAAAAAGAGACATAAAATAGTTGGGGATAGACTGGATGATGGATTTAATGAGGATCTCTTTACCAGATTTGGAAAAAAAATTGGGGTCCAGCCTTGAATTTTCTTCTCAATCCTGTCCATCAAGGATGAAATGATTTATTTTTTGGAGCTGCCAATAATTGTGGGGAGCCTGAGGTAATTCTGGTGTTTCTCGACCAAATGGATGCATGCATATTCATATAGTTCTTATTTCTTGGAAGGAGGTACCCCTGATCTGAAAGAGATTTTTGACTTTCCTTGATTGATTGACTGACCGGATGCCCTCTCATACTGTTAGATTTCATGGATGATTACCCAGCATTCATTAGTGGTTTCTCTGGAGAAAAGTAGGTAGTGATCAGTGAGGAAAAGATGCAAAACCGGTGGACTTACATGGCACACCTTTTCCCCATGTAAAGAGTTAGAGGATACAGCCCTGGAAATAAGTTTAGAAAAAACATCAGCCACTAAGATAAAGAGAAAGGGGGAGATAGGATCTCCTTGAAGAAGGCCCCAGGATGGGGAGAATCCTTGTGTGAGCTCCCCATTGACCTTGATTGAAAAAGAGATGGTTGAGACACAGTGCATGACCATATCTACCCATTTAGAACAGAATCCCATTTTCAGCATTACGACTCTGAGGAAGTGTCATTCCACTTTATCATAGGCCTTAGTTATATCCAATTTCCAATCCATGGTTCCTCTTTTCATGGTGGAGCATTTTTTCATGTAGTGGAACACTTCATGGGAAATAGTTGCATTATTAGTGACAGTCTCTTGGTCACGAAGGCACTCTGGTTTTCTGAGATGATATCAGGTAACCAAGGACACATCTGATTAACTAAGATCTTTGAGAAAATTTTGTAAGAGACATTTCACAGGCTAATAGGTCTGAAGTTAGGGACCTCCAGAGGTTTCTTTATTTTGGTAATGAGGATGAGGATAGTTTCATTGATGGTGGAAATGCTTGTTTTCCCGGCCCAAATAGTCCTCATCAGATTGCATATGTCGGGACCAATAATGTGCCAGTATTGTTTGAAGAAGAGGGCATGGAAACCTTCTGGGCCCGAGGCCTTAGTGGGGTGGATATATTTCAGAGCCAGATGTACGTCCTCATTCGTCACATATTAGTTGAGTTTCTAATTGATCTCATCAGTGATCACAAGTCTAATGAAATCCTCTACTTCAGTAGAAATGAGAGGAGTTACTATAGAGAAGAGGTTCTGGAAATAACAGGTGAAATCTTCGTGGATTCCATCAGTGTTAGAGACTTTGATACCATCTGGTTGATAAATGCAAGTAATAGAATTCCTCCGGCACCTAGCTGATGCTTTCTAGTGAAAATATTGTGTATTAGTGTCCCCTTCGGTAATGTGGGTGTCCCGCACCCACATAGCCCAGAAGCTTTCCTTGACACGTAGGGCCGCATCCAGATCTTTTTGAGTGGTACTAATAAAAGAGAGATTATAGTTAGATGGGGGTTGCTTGTGTAGGTTATGCAATTTACTTTTAAGTAAATCACAATGCCTATCGGGATGGCGGAATTTCTTATCGCTCCAAGACCTCAGATCGGATGCGACCTGTTTGATATTGAGTCCAATGTCTGTGTGATTACTCTTCCATATTGATCGGATAACATCTTCGCATTCCTATTCTTTTGAACAGAAGCTTTCAAATCTAAAGGGTCTGCTGGAATGCCTATTCTATGATCCTTGACTGCAGTCAATGACAATTGGGAAGTGGTCTGACCAGTTGAGCGTCAGGTGGTCGATGTGGAACATATTGAAGAGATTTGTCCAATCTGTTGATCCCAGAAATCTGTCATGTCGTTCAGTGATGTGGGTGCCATCTGTATTACCCTGAAACCATGTGAAAGGATTACCCGCGTAACCCAGATCGACCAGGTCCACCCTAGAGACCGCATCCTTAAAATTTGACATCGACCAAGATTTTTGGATGGTTCCACCTATTTTTTCCTTATGAAACATAATCTAATTGAAGTTCCCTCTGAAGAGAATAGGGATTGGAAGATCATGAAACAAATTCTAGAGAAGATCCCATGATTTCCACTTCTCGTTATGGGACAACCAACCATAGAATCCCACGAAAGTCCATGGATGGGTGTGGTCCGCATGAATAGTCACAGCCTCATGGTGCGAGGAGAAGAAAAAGATCTTGACGTCGACAAAATCCTTCCAAAGGAGACAGATTCCCCCAGATTGGCCTTGTCGGGAGACCGGGAGGCATCCTTGGAAGTCGTATTTCAGAGAAATTCTTGTGGTGTCCTTGTTTTCCAGTATGGTTTCGGACAGGAAAACCACATTGGGGAGACTTTGGGTGCAATTGCGCTGGAGCATGCTAACCATTCATGGGTTTCCAAGCCCAAGATAGTTCCATCATAATATGATCATTGATCTAGGTAGGTCTGGGTCTTAATCGCCTCTGCCTTTGAGTCCTCCGAACTTGTTTTTTCACCCGTTCTTTTCCATCTTTTTGGGGAGTCCCTCGCTAAAAGGCTTGTTTCAATTCGTCTTTTTAGTTCCCCATGTTTAGGGTCTTCCAGTTTACTGTCTCATTCTTCCCATTGCACTCTTTTCCAATTTCAACGGGTGATTGGTCCTGGTGGTGAAGTTTCTGTCTTTCCATCTTTATCTTGTGTTAGGATGTATGTCATGGTCATTTCTGGATCAGGGTCAGGATCTGGTGGTTTAGTGTGCATATACTTTGGTCTCATGCTTTTCTTTGGAAGATCTTTTGGTGTATTCACTGGCTCTAAAAAATTTGAGACGGTGTCCTTCAGGGGGGAAGGATAAATGCAGTTTTTTCCCTGATTGGTTGATCTCTCTTTAGGGAATTCTGGTGGTCCAAGCATGATGATTTTTTCATGTTCAGTTTCCGCCTGTCTTGTGTGGGCCAACGTGAGACTTTTGCGGTCCTTTTGTTTTTCCAACTCAGGGATAAAGTCATATCTAGTCGTTTTGGCTCAGAGCCATGGGACATATTGTAGAATAATATTACCTAATTCATTCTCTTGCTTTGAGACACACACTCTTTCCAGATGGCCGAGACACCCACAAAAGAAGCAAAATATTGGGAGTTTCTCAAATTCAAATGAAATCCAGTTTTTTGCATCATTGAGTTTCAGAAACATGCCCCTCATCAGAGGCTCTAACACTTCAATACCGGATCTAATCCGAACCTCGAGTCCCCATTGGATAGGGTCTGATTATTCCCATTCAAGGAATTGGCCAATACAGTCCCCAATTTCTCTCATAACACGTTCCGTTCACGCATGAAGAGGGATTCCTTTGATACATATCCAAAAGGGGGAACGGGTGAGCTTAATGTGTTGGATATTATCCCCACCTTTGAATTATTCCATGAGGAAGATTTGGTTATCGAAGTACCATGGCCTAACTCTAAGTATTTTATCTCTATCTCTATCATTGAAGAACTCGTAGACAAAGTGATTGTTCCCCTCTTCTCAAATGGCCACTCTGGCTTCCAATTTCCAAAGATTCTGGAGGGTTTTTTTGAGTGCCCCCTGGTTGACTGAGATATTTTCCACAAACTTTCCAACAACTAGCAGAGACATGCATTTTTCCAAGAGTGTATCTTAATTTCTCTGAGCCTCAATATCCACTTTCTCTTTGTCCGTCAGGGACATCCTCTTCCATAGGTTCACTAAATCCGCCTCCATTGATCAGTGCACGTGGGATGGGGAAGCATCCAAACAAAAGCCCGGTGTTCTGCACTCCTTGGGTCGGCAAGCGGTTCTCAGTTGTCTCAATTGACCGGGCTACACGGCAGTGCCACCCTCTCTTCTGGGGAACCACAAAAAAAATTCACAGCATGCTCCTGGGCCAAAAGAAAAAAACCTAGGACTGGACCAGCCCAAAAAAAACTTCCTAACAAGGCATGTTCCAGTAAAAGGCCCTCGGACCAGACACCCCAGTCCACGGCCTCCATCCGCAAAGAGGCTTTGCGGGCAAAGCCTTCACAGAAAATCCTCCACAAAAAAGGCTTCGCGGTCAGTGCTTCTGTGAAAACCCCTCACTCATAGCACGAGCTCTCCGCGAATCACTTCAGCCTGCACTGAAAGGCTCACCGCGGTGGTAACTTTGTGAGCTCTCTTTGCGAGTCAATCACGACGCTCGCCAAGGGATTCATCATCGTTCCCAGGGCCTTCGTGAACCAGGTTACCTTCACATCACTCTCTGCGAATCAGGTTTCCTTTGTACCACTCTCCGTGAAGCACATTAGCCACCGCGGAATGGCACCACCAGAGGTTTCTTCGCGGCCTCCCTTCGTGGCTAGGTCTTTGAGAGTCAGTCACAACGCTCATCGAGGGATTTTTATTCGTTCCTGGATCTCCACGAATCAGGTTTCCTTCGCACAGCCCCCTATTTAGAAATTCGACCACCGTTATTACGTGAAGTAGGAATGTTTTTTTTCGGTCAGTGCCTTCGAGATCTAGGTGTCCAAATGAATGCACGGATCCACAAACGGATTGAGGGTTTGAGAACAGGTTCCACCCCCAAAAACCAGATCCGAAATCGGTGAAGGAAGACTTTAATGAGAAGGTCTTCGTGACGTCGTGCGAGAACAGATGCTAATTGATTTCGAAAGCCAGGAAAAGAAACCCCGATACCTATGAAAAAACACTTATCCCTCTAAAAAATAGGAGGTGGGGTTCGGATTCGAGCAAGGAGATATGATGTCAGAAATCAGGCCTTCCTCGCCATAGAGTAACTAGAGGAGGGACATGGATCCGAAAATGGGACTCTCTGATGAAGACGGAGCCTGCCTACAAAACGAAGGGTTCAGTAAATCCCTCAGCCTTCGTGAGAATATCGGGGTGGAGGAACTCAAACAATAGGATGAAATCTAGGAGGGATGCTCTTAAGCAGGAGAGACTATAGATTGGTAGGGGTGGTTTTTGATTATTTAATTCATTTGTTTATTATTTTTTTCTCAAGACAATGAATAGTATTTATTCTTGTAACTAAATGCAGTAGATAATTCATGTCAGTTTGAAAAAATGGGTTATTACCTCATCCATACATCATTCATGACTCAATAATTCATGTATTTGGCTAAAATGTTAAATACCAAAAAATACCGTATTTCACTATTCACCAAAAATTCAACTATTTCAAAAAAATCCCAAAAATTGACCCCAACAATTTTTCAATGTGTATAATTAAAAATTTTACTCCATTTTATGAAAATAATTTTCTAAATATGAGAAAATTAATTTTTAAATAAAATCATCATTTACTCCAAAAATACCGATTTAAAAATTATACCTAATTTTATGAAACTTTCGAAAATTAATTAAGGTCACATAAAATTACCTTGTAATAAAAAGAGAACAAAATATTAATTTATGAATATATTTTTTGAAAATAAATTTTTTTTAATTGTTATATTAATTATAAATTTTTAAATAAACATTTATGTTTTAGGGAAATACCAATAATTAATATATCATTTTTAATACATTTACTTTCTTATTACATGATATAAATATATCATAATTTAATTTGTGAGATACATAAATTTTATTTATACTTTCATTGTTGAGATAAAATTAATATCATAAATATTCTTTTAAAATAACAAAATTGACAGTTTTATAAAAAATCAGTATTTTTCAATATTCATTGGAAAATAAATATTTTTAGAAAAATAAAAAAAATCACCCTATAAAATTTTTGATATTACATTTTAAAAAAATATTTTATTTTATTCAATATAATTTATAAAAGTTTCAAAATTTAATTTTAAAATAATTTTGTCATTAAAATGTGGTAAAACTGCCTTTTGAAAAATATAGTATTTTTTGAGTAAAATTTGATTTATTCTTAAATTATGCCTATAAAATCATTTTAATGAATGTAAGAACATTTGATTAATTATATAATATATAAATTTAATAATTTGGTTAATATTTTTCATTCTCTCCAATTTAAGGTCTAGGTTATAACTGTCATTTTAAAATAATGATATTTAATTGTATATCATTTTCTGTTTAAGATTTGTGTGGTGTGAAACCTATGCTATTAAAGAAATTAAAATTAAAAAGATACAAATCCTAAAATCATGGTGTGTTACACTATCAGAGAAACATTTTAGGTGGATAGTTTTTTTATAATAATTAAAATTATTGGATTCCTCTGTAAAATGAGGCTTTATATAACCAGACCGCCCACACTGATAGACAAAAACTTTTTGTAGTCTAGATGAATCCCCTAAAACTTGTCCTAGAGAAAAATGTATACCTTTGTGCTTCCTTTTGTGGCCAGACGATACACCCGAGCTAACAATGGTACCAACTGAAGCTCCTCCCAAACCATTTTTTCAATTATATCAGCCTTTAGAAAAGATGATTTTTCAAATACCTCCATAAATTTTAGAAGGTACTTGAGAATCAATAATGACTAAATATTAGGCCTCATTAATAACTCAAACCTTCGATCCTTTAGGTACTCATCAGGGATGAGCTTCGGAGCCAGAAGCACCAGCTTAGAAAAATGGGTGGAATACTCCAGAATGGTATGATCCTCTTTCTCCAAGTTTAGAAACTCTCTGGTCATTTACACATGTAACATCTCAGGATAAAAATGTTAATTGATTATTTTCTTGATAGAATCCTTAGTAAGATCCTTGTGCATCTTAGTTTTCACAATAGAATCCCACCATATCCTTATGAGTACTTTAAGAATATACATGGATAAACCCACCTAAGATTCCTTGGGATTCTTCAAAAGGTTTATGGTGCTCTCAATAATCTTAAGCAACTATTCACGTTCTTTAAATCCTTTATCACCATATATGGAAGGTAGATACTGATTTTTAAACTCTAAGTTGTTATCCACTACTCATATTAGGTTCCTGACACCTGCTTGACCCAGAATCTAAACAGGGCATTTTATAGCTTCTACCAAATAAGGATCCATCAGAGGACTTGGTTTTGGATCCTATCTCATGGGTTCTTCTCTTGAATTTGATATAGCTATTTGATGATCCATTTTCAAACAATCACAAGACAAAAACCAATCATTCACGAGTAGATTCCATAGCCATAGGACTAACTTCATGTTTTGATATCAAAGATTTAAAAAAATAGTAATTTAAAATGATTCAAAAATTATAAAAAAGAAAATTAATAAAGAAAAGAACATATACATTTAAATAAACATCTCATACAGTTCATTCAAATGACCTCAAACACAAAGTCTCAAACATGGTAAAAATTTTATGACCACCCATGGTAACTCAATTTTAGAAACGGAAGTGATATGGAATAGAGCCCTCCCACACTTACTACCTAAATTATGATGGTCCTAACTCTTGCCTACTCAAGTCATAGAACCAATCTCATTCAGTGTTAACATACTTCAGATAGAGTGTCCCTCTGATACCAATTTGTACCAAACCTGCCCGATTCATCTAGACAAGTCACCCAAGGAGGTCTCCCGCATGGTAAAGTGAAATAAAGAAATGGAAACAATTCATGAATATAACTCTAACAAGACATATAACCAGATTACATTGAGGAATAAATAGATACAAAAATATCCATAAAATCCAAGACAATAGGATAAACTAGAAAAATATGAGTAGACATGACCAGCAAGTCTCCATGTGACCTACCATCAACTCCAAACCATCTTACTTTGAAGGAAACATATGGAAAGAGGATATTTAATGCTACAATATTCCCTTAACTTTACCTGATTCCTAAAAAACAAGTTCTACAACAACCCAAAGGTAAATGTAAGGTGTGATCATAGATCCCGAAAGGATACCACCAAAGAATATATAAAACTTATAATATCATGAATGCACAAGTTCTATATATAAAAACAATAATTCAATTTATAAATAATTTTCATAAATAAAACCATTTTTAAACATTTCATTTTCTTTCTATAAATTAATAAAATATACACCAAATATAGGAATATAACATGTATAAATGAAAAATAGGTAAATTAAACATTTGAGAAAATATCCATGAAATAACTGATCATATGATAAACCAGGTATAAAAAAAAGGACACCATTTGGGATCTAGAATATGAGAATATATGATAGATATAAAATAAGCCTAAACTAGGATGATATCGTGTCCTACCACAGTTTTTCGATATCACAAATGCGACCCCTAGTGGTGTCACACAAACTAATGTCATTTATGTCTACTTCCTAAAGCACTCAAGGTTCCCAATGTTCCAAAAAAATTTAAAACAATTTCCAAAACCATGCCCACATTTAATTTAAACCCTTTTTACCCAATAAAATCCATTTTATTAAGAATTTATAGAAACTTATGAATTATTAACATTTGTATAGATCCACCAACCTCAGGAATGATGGAAACCTATCCATATTTGATAATAGAGATCAAAAAACAATAGATCATCCTTAAATAGACAAGTACCAATAATAAAATGGAAATTATCAATATAAAACATCAATAAATCATGAATCTAAAATGAAAACATATCCAACATCATTGTTGAGACCAAAGGAAATAAAGAAGTAGATACCACTTACCCAGAGAGATGTACCACAAAAACCATGATGATCAATCAATGAATTAAAGATCTTGAAGTAGAAGAGATCCCAATAATCACATGGTAGAGATCCTAGGTCTCAGAAGGGTAAAATATGGCTAAATGAAAGATAAATCAATCGTACAATGCATTTAATACTATTGGATCTGAGGAATTCACATCGTGAATTCCTTTCATGGTGTGAAATCCCAGGGAATAAAAAGACGTGGAAAAACATTTCAACTTAAATTAAAAATCCTTATTTTTACCATTTCACATCATAAACCTGATTCAGAGCAAGTAAACCTTTCACACCTTGAACTAATTCACAAAATATTCCTAGAAACTAATAAATTATGTAAACTTGATTCATGGAATGTAAACCTTTCTCACCTTGAAATAACTCACAAACATATTCTTGGAAACCAATACATGATGTGAAGTTGATCCATTATATAAAAATCATTCACTCCTTGAACTAACTCATGGTTTAATCTTGGAAACAAATAAACAATGTGTAACCCTTCTATATCATGAATTATTCTGGTAGACAGCAAATATCCCAGTTTCTTATAGAAAAACATAGTCCACCTCTGGTGTTCTTAGAACTCATGGAGAACCTCAAAAATCCAGTTACACACCTAATCCCAAACTCCATTAATTTAAAAAAACATACATCCCTAAACTTTAGGTCATTTTACCTAGTGAAGGATCTTCATTCCCTAGAAACCTGTAATGTACCCGAACAAAAAAGGAAACCTAAAAACATACAAGTCATGCATGAAGGAAGATAATAGGGTGTTAAATTTGAGATATATAATCATCATACTAACATATATATATCTAAAAAAATTCAATCCAATTACTTCTTCAAGTAGGGATCTGTACATAGTTTCATCCTATGTTAGTGGAAGAATATAGTAAACTTTTTAGAGTTTTATCTTGACTGAAAGGGCACAATACAGGGAGATTTTATGCATAACCAAGATTTATAATTGTCTTAGAGACCCTTTGAGTACCATAGGTATTCCAATTAAGTTTTTACCTATTTAAATACTTCTAAGTATTTCATAATTATAGATGAAATCACCCATTTATAAATATCCATCACTCATCCAATAACCAAAGTCTTGAATTTTTTTTATCATAACAAGGAAAAACCATAAATAAGATTTATTCTTGTAACATCATATTAATATATTATAAATACTATATTATACATGGAAAAAATTAAGTAAAACACTTTGATAATTATAGATAATTAATATCAGAACATTCCATGAAAATAATTTCATTTAAATCAATTTAAAACTCCAATTGTAATTTAAATAAGCACTTTGTAAACACTTTTATAAGAAAAATTGAAACAAATATATTTTATACATTCCCTATATCACATCATTTGGAAAATAAGTAGAACAATAATATTCTTGATATAAATCACTAATCATATATAACATATATTTTATATAACCTAAAACATCATTAACCAAATCGAGCACCCAAGGTTCATCAAAAAAAGGGAATAACATAGGTTCACCTAAAAAATCATTCAATCCATTTAAAAAAATTTATTTTTCCATGAAAAAAATGAAATATATCCTTAAATAATTATTATAACCCTTGATAATAATAATTCCAAAAAAATACAATGAAAATCAAAAACCTAGGCTACCATAATCGTTGGTTAGAAATAAAATGAAGGTTGGAGGAAAAAATGAAAATAAAAGAATATTATTTTAAGGATTTACCTTGAATATTGAATCTTGAAGTTCAATAATCAATATTTAGGAATCTTATAACCAAGTTAAATCAAGGGGAGTTCTGTTTTGGAGGCTTCGAGACCAAATAACCGAGAAATGAGCATCTCCTTCCTGTAGGTTTGAGTTGTAAATAAAATTATTTATATTTTTAAGTATATGATTTTTAGTACATATGGTTAGGTTAACCATGATCCTGACCATACAGACCTTATGGGTAAAAACATACACCACATGGTATGTATTCATGGTTAGGGTAACCATTACTCTAACCATGTTTCTAGTATATTTTCTCAAAAATTCAAATTTTCACTCCAAATATAAAAAAATAAATGGAAAAAATTAATAATAAATATCATACATTAAAGTGAAATCAGATTGTTATAAATATCACAATCATATTACTTTTTACCTTAAAATTTTCCTAAGAATATTTTGGTTTTGAGAATAGGAGAGGCAATTTGTATCAAATAATATTAACTATTTTTATATTCAAATTCAACCAATGATAAATGATTATCCCATGAACCCCCAAAATCCATTTCACAGTCATATAGATTATTTTTCATTATTTGGATATCCCTCTCCATTTACCCATGAAAGTAAGTGTTATATATCACACTAATCTACACTTGACTTACCATGACCTCTGAAATACCATTATAGAATTGGGAAGTGTGACAATGGTCTCTATTAGATATAACCACTAAAGATACACCATATAGAATACAATTTCATGTATTTAAAACTCCCCAAGGTTCCATACCTTTGTACTATATTTGATTATGATAAAATGAAGTGATTTATTCATATTAGTAATAATTACCTAGATATAATTTCTCCCACATGGACTATGAGGTAATCCAGTAATAAAATCCATAGATATCTGATCCCATTTCCAAGTAGGGATACGTAAAGGTTGAAGCACAATATAGGGATTTCTGTATCCTTATTTTACTTATTTACAAATGAATTATTGAACAACCAAATCAACAATATCTATTTCATAAGAAGATACCAACAATATTGTTTCATATTATAATGCATGTTGGTATTACCTAGATTCACTACACATTGATAATGATATAATACATTCATTGTTAATTGTATCATATAGAAAGGGATCAAGAAACAATTTTTAAAAAATGGCATCATAAGAAGATAAAGACCAATAACTGGTGGTATCCTCATTATTTAAGAGTTTCCTTATGAATTGGAGTTCATCATCAAATAGTTACTTTTGAAAAATAAATTCATAAGGGGAATAAGTAATATGAATATTGAGAAAAAATATTATTACCTTCTCTTCCTTTATCTCCCAGTGTATTTCTAAAAAATGACTCATAAAAATTTAGTCTATGAAAGATCCATTTAATGATTTTCATGAAAATTTCCTAATAATAATATCAGTGACCACATTCCCCTTTCTGCTATATAGGTGTGGTCAAAATTAAACTAATGAATATATTCCCCCTTATTCCTTTATATGAGTTTCAAATCCCCTTGATATATAATTTAACATGGACTATTATGATTGGTATACTATATGAATTTCTCAGTAAAGTGATCATATCGCTATCATTTTAGATAATTCATTACCATAGTCAACTCAATGTCATAGTTTTGATAGTTTTTAAATGTGGTTATAATTAACAAGAACCATAAGCCACACCATGATCATATTTCATAAAAAAAACATCTTATCATCATGAATGATACATCACAATACAGAACATAGACTTCTCATTTACCAATAAGAATAAAGATTCAAGATCATGTCAACCTTAATTTTAATTTATATAATGATGCACAAAATTATATACTCCATTCGAAAATGAATCCCTTATGGGTGAGAGCTATCATGGGAGATTTTAGATTTTATAAATCCTTTTCAAATCACATGTAATACCCTTATATACCTAAGAATATTTGAATCTGGAATAAATTCCTTGGAAATTATTAATAAAATATTGTTTTCACTTTTTCAAGGTCGACTTAAATTCCTTGTATAGGCACCACAAGTCCCAGAAACTTCACCTATTGAATCTAGAAGTTAAAATTTGATAATATAACATAAATATATTCTTCTAGAAGGATTATTAACACAATTGTTAAGTCATTATTATGATCCTATTCAAATTTAGAATAAGAAAGGATTCAATCAATGAAAACCATGAAAAAATAATTTAGTTATCGATGAAAAATGTGGTTCATAAGAGCCATAAATACTACAGAAGAATTTTTTAGTGAAAATTGAATCATCATGTACTAGAAGTAACCATACTTACATTAAAAAATAGTTTTGGATATATCTGATTCTTTATATTTTATTTTTTGATACCCTAATCAAAGATAAATCTTATTGAACCACTTTTCTCTTTTTAATTAACTTTTTTTAAAAGGCACAATTTATTGAATAGAGAAAACTAAATGAGGATTACATGAGTCTAAAAGACGGAATCTTATTACAATATTTTTCATGAAAAGGCAGCAATTCCCCAAGAAAATCATCTCTCCATGTAATGCCCTGGTTGACTCCCTTATTGGAAAGACCATCAGCTACCATATTTTATTCATGAAAATCATGCGTGATAATGTAGTTGGTTTCAGAAAGTAGAGCAAGAAAACTCATCCAACGAGAAGTAAGTGGCCAGGAAAGATGCACCACACCCTTCCAGATAGCATAGACAATAGTGTTTGAGTCACTTTCAATCCAAATATTATTCCAACGTTTTTCCTTCACAAATCCAATAGCGTAGATGACCCCCATCATTTCCGCTTCTAGAGACGAAGTTGTACCACATCCACTAAAGAAGAATCCGTGAAAATACCCAAGATGATCTCTGAAGATAGCAGCACATCCTACAGGTCTCGGATTTCCTTTGGAGGCACCGTCAACATTCACCTTGATCCATCCTAGAAACGGGGCTTTCCAGAATACTTCAAAGGTTCATTTAGGCGGCTTATAAATACTAGCAATCTGGATTCGATGCAGAATTTCAAAGTCTTAAATGGTGTTTTCATAGTGGGATTTATGAATCATGGAAGCATTGTGAATAGAAATGAGAATCCATGCCTTAACTGAATTAAGCTTAAATGTGTAATTATTATAGATAATGTTATTTCTATCATACCAGATCACTTATAGTAGCTCATCAACAACAGTTAAAAAGAGGTTTTTAATTTGCTGAGAAGATTCAAAAAAAACACAACGATGTAGCTGGGGGTTGATGGAATTTAGGAGTAACCATATTCACCCAAAGATATCAAAGATAAAATTCCAAAGAGCTGAAGTTGTAGCACATGAAAAAAACAGATGGTTAGTATATTCTCTATGTTGGTTTCACATGTGACATTTTGAGAAAAGTTGGATCCCAAAAGATTGCAGGAAAAAATTAGTGGGGACTTTATTATTCACAATGTGCCAAACAATAGTAATCCTCGAGGGCTTAATCCAAGGTTTGCTAAAGGATTTCATTCAACATAAGCTAGATTTCGAATCAATGAAATTGTGAATATAATAAACTTTGGAATCAAGAATACCATTATAAGTGGGTTCCCAGATGAGTAAATCTTTAGAGTTAGAATATGGATAGTTATCAATGACACTTCTAATGGTGTCAGGAAGAGGTATGTTATTGGAATTTAGAACGTCCCTTATAGTGGAATTATTTTTTTCAGGAAAATAATTGGGAGGAATCATGGAAACTAAAGGAGCACTCATCCAGTTGTCAAACCAAAAATTTAGGGATGAATCAGATCTTACCATCCATCTGTAATTTCTCATAATGTTGGCATAGGATTTACTAATGGATGTCCAAATGGAAGAATTGATGTAATTCAAGTTTCCACTCTTTAGCTTAGCACTGAATCATTTTTTGAGGAAATCAATACAGTCAGAATTATTGTTAAGGAGCCTCCAAGTGAGTCTCACTTGAAGAGTATCCTTGAAGAGATTCATATTTTTTATTCCAATACCCCCTTTTTCTAAAGTTTTATAACAGGTGGCCCAAGTCATGGTCACAAGCTTCCTTTAAAACATGCTTCCTATCAAGACAAATTTTTTAATGAAATCGTTGATTTTTTTTTTAAAGACCGGAAGTCCATTTGTAGACCATCATTGAGTAAACCATTTTGGAGACAATAGTAGATTTGACAAGGCAGATTCTTCCAGCCATAGAGAGGGATTTACCCTTCCACTAAGAAAGTTGATTTATAATTTGGTCTACAATGTTGGAGAAGTAGATGGACTTAGGTATTCCCCAAAATATTGTCACTCCCAGATATGTGAAAGGTAAAGATCTATCATTGATTCATAAATAACTGATGATATTACCTTTTCTAATAGAATAATTTTTTTCCCAAAGAACGCAAAGGATTTGTCCCGGCTTATATTTTGAACAGAAATTTCTTCATAATAAGACAAAGCATTCTTGATACTTTGAATGTTTCTTTTATCCCTTTGCAAGAAAAGGATGATGTCAACAACATATAAAAGATGTGTGGGAACATTTAAGTTTCTGGAAGCCTGAATAGGTTTAATCTTGTTTTGATCCACAAGTCAAGTGAGGAGTCTTCATAAGTAATCTTCCAAAATCGCAAAAATAATGGAAGAAAGAGGGTCCCCTTGTCTTACCCCCTTGGTGAATTTAAAGAAACCCTTGGGGGTACCATTGACCAGGACAGAGATGAAGGCCGAGCTGAATAAAGATTTTATCATACTAATGAAATATTCATTAAAGCCGAAACTTTTGAGGACTTTGAATATGAAACTCCAATCAATGGTATCAAAAGTTTTCCTAATATCTAGTTTAATTACAAAATTACCTCCTCTTGTAGTTTTGTTAAGGATATTGGTACATTTAGATGCGAGATAGATACAATCTTGAATAGACCTACCTTTGATAAAACTAAATTGATTCCAAGATACAATTTTGTTTTATATGTTATTAAGTATATTAGCAAGAAGTTTGAAATAATTTTATAATGTGTGTTAATCTGAGCAATAGGACAGAAAAGATGAATCTCAATAGCATTACCCACATTAGGAATTAAAGTGATAAATTTTTCATTTAAACCATAAGGGAGAACACCATTGGAAAATAAATATTTCACAAGGTTGCAAACATCCTTATGAATAATCTCCCAATAGAGCTGGAAAAATCCATTATTGAATCCATCAGGACACAGGGAACTATCAGACTTAAGACTAAAAACTGTATCTTTAATTTCATGATCAAGAGGTTTTATTAATAGAAAATTATTATCATACTCAGTTACTAAAGTCAAAATGCTATCAGTATGAGATCTTTTTTGAAATCTGGACCACTGAACAAATTTTGAAAGTAAGAAAACACATGATTTGAAATAGATTCCTGAGTATCCATGAGATTGTTTTCATCTCTAAGAAGAGAAAGAGGTCTATAGGCTTTTATAACTCTTTGAAGAGAATTATAGAACTTTTTATTTCTATCACCTGTTTGTGCATGTGCATATTTCCTTTAATTTGATTTCATGTGATTTTGTTTGATTACTTTTCCTCTGTATTTTGATGATATATTAATTTATGTTATTTTTATTTTTTGGATTCTTATCACATTGGAAAGATAAGATATTTATCTATACTTTATTAGTTAATGAGGAAGTTTAAAAATGCTTATCTATTTCTCAAAAAATTCAATGAAGTAGCTACTATGGTTTTAGAAACTCTACATTTCACTTTTTTTAAACATTTATGTATTTATTTTACTGAAACTTCTATGGATATCTGATTTACATGAAACTTGATTATATGGAAAGATAAAATAATTATATTGATTTCATTAGTTCACATCAGAGCATAAAAATATCTTTTTAATGGACTTTTAATTACTTTATGTTATGTTATGCTGTTTTGTAGTAGCAGTTTTTCAAGAATTGTTTTGCTTCATATTTTTTAATGATTTTAGGATCTTTAGATGTCGGTTTTAATTGTTTATTTTTTTGTTAGAAATATAATAAGTTTTTATACAAATAATTAGTTTTGAACAAAGTCTGAATCTACTGTTAAGATCCCTTAAAAATTCATTGAAGTTTGTCAAAACATTCTGTCCAGATTTCTCACAAAAGTATGGTTCATTTTCATCTCACAAAAGTATGGTTCATTTTTATCTCACAAAAGTATGGTTCATTTTTATCTCACAAAAGTATGGTTTACTATTCATCGCTTACGTTACTTTACTATTCATACCATATGTTACGTTACTGTTCATATCATACATTACGTTACTATTCATAACCTACGTTACGTTACTGTTCATACCCTACATTACGTTATTGTTCATTTCACAAGTTAAGTTTTGGAAACCATATGTTACTATTCACTCTGAAGTTACTGCTCACTCTGAAGTTACTGCTCACTCCGAAGTTACTGTTCACTCCGAAGTTACTATTCACTACGAAGTGACTGTTAACTCTGAAGTTACTGTTCACTCCAAAGTTACTATTCACTCTGAAGATACTTTTCACTCCGAAGTTACTATTCACTCTGAAGTTACTATTCACTTTAAAGTTACTGTTCATTCCGAAGTTACTGTTCATTCCGTGCAATCTTTTAAAAATTGATTTTCTGCAAATATATGGATTATTTTTTAATGATTTTTATTGTGAAAAATTATCATTAAATATAAGGATCATAAATAAAGAGTTTTTAATATTTTTGGTGCTATATTTAGAGAGAAAATTAATAAATTTTTTCAACGTCTTTTATAAATTTGGACGTTTCAAGATTGTTTACATACAAATGTTTGAATTTAATTTCAGAATCTGCTGCTAGTTTTCAGGAACAATTTTGACCATGTTTAAATAATTTTAAATGGATTTAAAATTCTGTTTTGAATCATTCAATGCTTTTATTATTCTAGATATCTTATTGGAAGACCTATTCAAAATATTTTTAATTCCTTTATTAGATATTTATTCTACGGGAATAAAGAAGCAACGGTGATGCTATTTTCATAGAGATATTTATGGGAGATCTTAACTCAATTAATTTTGAATATCCTAAGGAAGCGAAGCTGCTACACCTTCTATATATTTTTATTCTCTATATATATCATTCTCTCTTGTAGGAAAAAGTACAATACAATAAAAAGACAAAGTGCTGTGAACTTTGAACCTGCTATGCATTTGCAATGTCCTGTGACACTCTGTTTCACCACCTGCTCGTTCTCTCAAGTGCTAAATTAATTCTGCTTCAACTACAATTGCATTGATGAGACGTGCTAATCTAAACCTCAAGAACCAGTACCTGTGCTTTAATTTTTATCTTCTCTTTCATCTGGTTCTGAGTCTGTAACACTACTTCTCATCTCTCACATGCACTTTATTTTTCTGTTTATGCCTTTGCACACAAAAGCATTATTTGTTATTCTTTTTCTTCGGGTTGTGACTCCTAGATTCTAAATTCAGGATCTTAGGGTTGTGACTCCTTCTATCTAAATTCAAGACTGTTTGGGTTGTGACTCCCAGTATCTAAAGTCAATTTGTAAGGGTTGTGACTCCCCACACAAAATTTAGTGTCGTGATTATCCCTCCACTAGAAATGGATTTTGTAATTGGGTTATAATTCCCCTTTAAAAAAACATTTTTAGTGCACACGTATCTCTCACTGAGTAGAGAGGTATAAGAGTAGAGTAGGCCCACTTTGGACCGAACTACTATAAAAGAATCCTGGCGTTATTTACTTTTTCCGCTACTAATTAACCTTAATAATTAACTTTGATAATTAATTTATTTGATTGAAATTTTTAATCTGGTCTATTCACCCCCCCCCCCTCTAGACCATCTGTCATTACCCTGTCCGACCTAACAATTGGAATCAGAGTGAAACCTTCTTAAGAATAGTTTTTCTCTATATTTATTTACACCAAATATCAGCACCATTGGTTATTCCTTAATGAATTTATCCAACCAATTTTTTTATGCTTTTATATTTTACTATACTAACCTATTCCTAGACCTCACAGTCTAAGGATAAAGATCTTATAAGATGGCAGGATTAAACTCGAATGATTCTTGGATTCCTCAAAAGCCACCACATTTTGATGGCAATGATTATGGATACTGCTGATCCCGAATAGAGGCATACCTCAAACAATTGAGCATTGAGCACTGGTTTATCATGTCAAAACAATACACACTGCCTGAAGCTGATCCAGATACTCTTACAGGAATTGATGCTACTAGATATGTATTAAATTACAAAGTCATTAATATTTTATATTGTGCTATTAACATAAGTGTTTTTAGTCATGTGTCTGCATGCAAGACAACTCATGAGATTTGGAAGATTTTGCAAGTTACTCGCCTTGGCTCTGAGAAATTGGTCTGAACAAAGGTTGGAATGCTTCGTGCTGAGTATAAAGACTTCAAGATAGGTGAAGATGAAACTGTAAACCAAATGTTCCATAGATTCACAAGCATTGTGAATGGAATGAATTCACTTAGAGAATCTCTGGAAAATACTATACTTGTTGAAAGAGTCCTATGAGAATTACCAAAGAAATGGCATGCAAAGAAGGTTGCCATTGATGATAGGAAGAACTTCAAAGAGTACACACTTGATGAATTGATTAGATCACTACTCCAATATGAACTGGAACTGAAGAACATAGCTGATAAGGAGACAATAAAAAGAAAAGGTGTAGCTTTTAAGTTTATAAATGTTATGTCTAATAATTATTCTAATTCTGATGTATAGGATATTGAAAAGGAAGACATGGCTCAAATTGTAACTGGAGTCTACAAAAAAATGAAAAATAAAGGTTTCAAAATCCAGTTTAGTAGAAACCCTCAAAAAGAAAAATATAAGGGAGATAATAAAGGTGATACAAATTACAATGCTTCAGATGTAACTTGTTATGAGTGCAGGAAGAAAGGTCATATCAAACCTAATTTCCCTAAACTAAAGAATAAAGACTAATACAAAGAGAAGGATAAAAATGCATTGATAACTAGCTCGAGTTGTACTGAAGAATCTGATTCTAGTGAACAATCTGGAAATAACAAAGAATCTGATAACTTGTGTTTCATGGAATCACTGGATAAGGTTTTTAATTCTAGTTATTATTCTGAATGTTTTGATTATGAATATGAATCTGAAAACCCTAATGTTTTTGAATTAAATAAAGAAATTGAAAGATTAAGAAAATATATTTTCAAAGCTGCTGATTTATATAATAAACATAAAGAAGATAATGAAAAACTTATTTCTGAAAATAAATTAATTTTGAAAGAAAATAAAAAGTTAACAAACATTGCTTCTACTTCTCATTAAACAGTTTATGATAATTTAAAAACTGCTCAAGATTTGAATGAGAATTTTAAAAAGGAAGTTGGATGTCTTAAAACAATTATCTACTTTTATTCAAGGTTGTGAAAAATATCATGAGATGATATCTTTGACTAAAAATGATAAAAATAAATATGGTTTTTTATGGTAAAAGATTACCTCAAATGTATAAAACCAGTTTTGTTAAAAGTAAAAATGATTGTACTTCAACTATTAATTGTTTTAAATGTGGCATGAATGGTCACTATGCCAATGACTGCTCACTTAGATTTAAACAATATTTGGTATTTACAAAAACTAATATTTCAAAATCCTTGTTATTAAGAGTACCTTACAATACATATTTAAATTCTGTATGGGTGCCTAAAATTTTTGTTACTAATCCTATTGGAACCAAAGTATCTTGGGTACCAAAATTGTCAATTAATTAATTTTTCTAGGAAAAATGACTTGGATGTCTCAGAAATGACATATGATACATGGATAGTGGATGCTCTAGGCATATGACTAGAGATACATAAAATTTTACCTCATACAACACATGTGATGGAGGCACTGTTACTTTTGGAGACAATTCCAAAGGCAAAGTAAAAGGTTTTGGTAAATTTGGTATTTCAAATTCTACGTTTATTTCCAAAGTTTTATATGTTGAAGGTTTAAAACATAATTTAATTAGTATATCACAATTATGTGATGATGGAATGGATGTTAAATTTTAAAATGATAAATGTTTAGTTTTTAAAGATGATTCTTTATTATTTTATGCTAATCGAAAAGATAATATTTTTACTATTGATTTTTATAAACTAACTATTCAACATGTAAAATGTTTGAATGCTATATATAATGACAACATCCTTTGGCACCAACATTTAGGACATGTTAATTTCAGATTTTTTTTATAAGCTCCCAAAGCATGAGAATGTTTTACAGCTTCCATCTTTGAATAAAGAACAACTTCATATTTGTGATGCCTGCATGAAAGGGAAGAAACACAAAATTTATTTTAGACCTATCAATCAGATAAGTACTATTAAGCCTTTACAATTGGTACATCTTGATTTATTTGGTCCAACTGAAATTTATAGCCTTGGTGGAAAGAAATATACTTTAGTTATTGTTGATGATTATAGTAGATTAACTTGGGTATATTTTCTAGCTCATAAAAATGATACTTTATCTAAATTCACTGATTTCTCTAAATTAGTTCAAAATGAAAAAGGTTATATGATTATTTATATTCGTAGTGATAAAGGAGGTGAATTTCATAATTTAGATTTTGAAAAATTCTATGAAAAGAATGGATACTTTCATAATTTCTCTACTCTTAGAACACCACAACAAAATAAGGTTGTAGAACGTAAAAATAGAACTCTTATTGAAATGGCTTGAACTATGTTAAGTGAATATAATCTGCCTAGATATTTTTTGGCTGAGACTATTTTTGCTGCATGTTATATTTCAAATAGAATTCTTATTAGACCTTTGCTAAAGAAAACTCCTTATGAATTATTCAAAAAATAAAAAGCCTAAAGTTGGTTATTTTAGCGTTTTTTGATGCAAAGTTTTTATTTTAAATTCAAAGTATAATTTAGATAAATTTGATGCTAAAATTGATGAAGATATTTTTCTTGGTTATTATAATAACAGTAAAGCTTATAGAGTTTATAATAAAAGAATGATGGTTATTGAAGAATCTGTTCATGTTATGTTTGATGAAAATAATGTTAAAATAAATTCTGATTCTAATTTTATTGATGATGAGTATAGATATTTTAATTTTGGTAAAGATATTCCTCAAGATAATAATGAATTAATTGAGGGGGAGCATACTCATTCTCAACCTGATCCAAGATCATAGAAGATACACAAAGATCATCCTATTGAAAATATAATTGGAAATTTTGATTCTAGTGTCAAAACCAGAAATTCTATTTTAAATTATTATGCCAATTCAGCTTTTATTTATGATTTTGTTCCTGTTAATATTAATGATGATTTAAAAGATGTGGACTAGATTGTTACTATGCAAGAAGAATTAAATCAGTTTGTTAGAAATAATGTTTGGACTTTAGTAGATTTTCCTGAAGATAAGCAGGTAATTAGAACTAAGTGGATCTTTAGAAACAAGCTGGATAAATCTGGATAGATTTTCAAAAACAAAACCAGATTTTTTTCTCAAGGATACTCTCAAGAAGAAGGTATAGACTTTGAAGATTCATTTACACCTGTTTCCAGGTTAGAGGCAATTAGAATTTTGTTAGCTCTTGCATGTTTTCAAGGTTTTAAATTATATCAATTGGATGTAAAAAGCTCTTTCTTAAACAGTTTTATTACAGAAGAAGTTTATGTTTCTCAACCTCCTGGTTTCAAAAATGAAAAATTTCTCAACCATGTTTTTAAATTATCTAAATATTTATACGGTCTCAAACAAGAACCTTGTTCTTAGTATGAATGAATTTCTTTATTTTTATTAAAAAACGGTTTCAAGAAAGGCAATTTTGATCCCACTCTTTTTATTAAAATATCTTCTGTTGATATTTTAATAGTTCATATCTATGTTTATGATATTGTTTTTGGATCATCTAGTGAAATACTTTGTAATGATTTTTCTTTATTGATGTCTTCTGAATTTGACATGAGTTTAATGGGAGAATTAAAGTTCTTTCTTGGACTTCAAATTTCTCAAAGGAAAGATGGAATTTTTCTTAATCAATCTAAGTATGCTAAAGATTTAGCTAAATTATTTGGTCTTGATTCCTCTAAATCCATGAAAACTCCTATGGGTACTAACTGTAAATTAGATAGTGATGCATCTGGTAAATTAGTTAATTTTACAGTTTATAAAGGTATGATAGGTAGCTTTCTTTATTTGACTACATCTAGACCTAATATAATTTTTATTGTTTTTTTTTATGTGCTAGATTTAAAGCTGATCCAAATGAAAGTCATATTAAAGATGTAAAAAGAATAATTAGATATGTTAAAGAAACTATTTATTCTGGTTTATTTTATCCAAAATATAACTGTTTTGATTTAACATATTATTTTGATTCTGATTTTGGAGGCTGTAGAATTGACCGAAAAATCACATCAGTTATGTGTCATTTTTTGGGAAAATGTTTAATATCTTGGTCATCTAATAAACAATTATATGTTGCTTTTTCTACTGCAGAAGCTGAGTATATCTCTACTGCTAGTAGTTTTACTCAAAGTTTATGGATTAAGAAAACTCTATGTGATTTTGGTGTTTATCTTGATAAACTACCTATTTATTGTGATAATAAATCTTCAATTTCAATTTCTAAAAACCCTTTACAACATTCTAGAACAAAACATGTTGATCTTAGATTTCATTTCATTCGAGATCATGTGAATAAGGGTGATATTGTTTTAGAATTTATCCCTTCTGAAAATCAGCTTGCAGATGTTTTTACAAATCCTTTAGACTCTACATAGTTTGAGAAAATTAAATTTTCTCTTGGTATGTTTGAATTTTAAATTTTATTTGTTGCATTTGTTTAGGGGGGGCATGTTTTTACTTTTTGTTTATTCACAAAAATGGAGAGAAGTTTTGGATATAAGGTTTGGGGAGAAATAATTTGGTTTTAATCATTTTAAAAATTCATTTATGGTTTAAATGTTTTTGTTTTGTAATCAAACAAAAAGGGGGATATTGTTTGTGCATGTGCATATTTCCTTTCATTTGATTTCATGTGATTTTGTTTGATTACTTTTCCTCTGTATTTTGATGATATATTAATTTATTTTTTTTATTTTTGTGATTATTATCACATTTTAAAGATAAGATTTTTATCTATACTTTATTAGTTAATGAGGAAGTTTGAAAATGCTTATCTATTTCTCAAAAAATTCAATGAAGTTGCTACTATGGTTTTAGAGACTCTACATTTCTCTTTTTTAAAACATTTCTGTATTTATTTTAATGAAACTTCTGTGGTTATCTGATTTACATTAAACCTAATTCTATAGAAATATAAAATATTTATCTTGATTTCATCAGTTTATAACAAAGTCTAAAAATATCTTTTGAATGGACTTTTAATTACTTGAAGTTATGTTATGCTGTTTTGTAGTAGCTATTTTTTCAGAATTGTTTTTCTTCTGTGTTTTAATGATTTTAGGATCTGTATATGTCGGTTTTAATTGGTTTTTTTGGAAATATAATAATTTTTTATAAAAATAATTATTTTTGACCAAAGTCTAGATCTGTTGTTCTGATCCCTTAAAAATTCTTTAAAGTTTGTCAAAACATTCTGTCCAGATTTCTCGCAAAAGTATGGTTCATTTTTATCTCACAAAAGTATGGTTCATTTTTATCTCACAAAAGTATGATTCATTTTTATCTAACAAAAGTATGGTTCATTTTTATCTCACAAAAGTATGGTTCATTTTGATCTCACAAAATTATGGTTCATTTTTATCTCACAAAAGTATGGTTCATTTTTATCTCACAAAAGTACAGTTTACTGTTCATACATTACGTTACTTTACTGTTCATACCATACATTGCGTTAATGTTCATACCATACGTCACGTTACTATTCATACCCTATGTTATGTTACTATTCATACCCTATGTTACGTTATTGTTCATTTCACAAGGTATGGTTTGGAAACCATACGTTACGGTTCACTCTGAAGTTACTGTTCACTCAGAAGTTACTGTTCACTCTGAAGTTACTGTTCACTCCAAAGTTACTGGTCACTCTGAAGTTACTATTCACTCCGAAGTTACTATTCACTCTGAAGTTACTATTCACTTCGAATTTACTGTTCATTCTGAAGTTATTGTTCATTCCGTGCAATTTTTTAAAAATGATTTTCTGTAAATATATGGATTATTTTTGAACGATTTTTTTTGTGAAAAATTATCATTAAATATAAGGATCATGATCAAAGAGTTTTTAATATTTTTGGTTTTATATTTAGAGATAAAAATTAATTAAATTTTACAACGTCTTTTATAAATTTGGACGTTTCAAGATTGTTTAAATTCAAATGTTTGAATTTAATTTCAGAATCTGGTGCTAGTTTTCAGGAACTATTTTGACCACATTTAAATCATTTTAAATGGATTTAAAATTATATTTTGAATCATTCAATGATTTTAATATTCTGGAGATCTTATTGGAAGACTTATTCAAAATATTTTGAATTCCTTTATTAGATATTTATTCTATGGGAATAAAGAAGAAATGGTGCTGCTATTTTCATGGAGATATTTATAGGAGATCTTAACTCAATTAATTTTGAATATCCTAAGGAAGCAGAGCTGCTGAACCTGCTATATATTTTTATTCTCTATATATATCATTCTCTACTGCATGTAAAAGTAAAATACAATAAAAAGATAAAGTGCTGTGAACTTTGAACCTCCTGTGCATTTGCAACGTCCTGTGACACTCTGCTTCACCACCTACTTGTTCTCTCAAGTGCTGAATTAATTTTTCTTCAAATACAATTGCATTGACTAGACATGCTGATATATACCTCAAGAACCAGTACCTGTGCTTTAATTTTTATCTTCTCTTTCATCTGGTTCTGAGTCTGTAAAACTACTTCCCATCTCTCACATGCACTTTATTTTTCTATTTATGCTTTTGCACAAAAAGCATTATTTGTTATTCTTTTTCTTCAAGTTGTGACTCCCAGATTCTAAAGTTAGGATCTTAGGGTTGTGACTCCCTGTATCTAAATTCAAGACTATTTGGGTTGTGACTCCCAATATCTGAAGTCAGGTTTTTAGGGTTGTGACTCCCCACACAAAAGTTAGTGTCGTGGTTATCCCTCCACTAGAAAAGGATTTTGTAATTGGGTTATGATTCCCCTTTAAAAATAATTGTTAGTGCACACGTATCTCTCGCCGAGTATAGAGGTATAAGAGTAGAGTATGCCCACTATGGACCAAACTACTATAAAAAACATAATGTCGTTATTCACTTTTTCTGCTGCTAATTAACCTTAATAATTACCTTTGATAATTAATTTATTTGATTAAAATTTTTAATCTGGTCTATTCACCCCCCTCTAGACCATCTTCCATTACCCTATCCGACCTAACATCACCATATTTAAGACATTTAGCTTTGAAGATTTGTTTTTTTCATGTTATCCTTAAGGAAAAGTTGTGGGTTGAGCTTAATGGAGGTATCAATTTCAAGTTGCGGGTCAAAATTGAAATCAGAGCTCGTGTTGGAGCTTTGGATTTGATTAATCTCCCTCTCAAGAGATGAGATATCTGTGTCAATTTTCTTAGATTTGGATCCACACCATATTTTAAGACATTTTTTTAAGTACTTTAATTTACGAACACAAGCAAACACATCATTGTGATCATGCTTTCCCAATAGTCTTTTATGAAGCTCTTACAATCAGGATCTGCAGACCAAGAATTATTAAATTTGAATGGAAGAGAGGATTTGGTACCCTTGGTTAAGAGATTGACAAGTATAGGATGATGGTGTGAGTTAAGACGGGTTAAGGTGATGCTAGAAATGGTGTCCCACTTATCAAGAGCAAGGATATTAGTGAAAGCTCTATCAAGTTTGCTAGCAACTACTCTGTTGTAGTGTCATCTATACCAAGTGTACTTAGAACCAGCCAGATTAACTTCAATAAGATTACAATCCTCCATGGAAGATCTAAATTCTCCTGAGGATATAGAAGAGTGTGACGACCCAATTTTATCATTGGATGTTAGAATCTCATTAAAATCTCTAATCACAACCCAAGGCCTATGGATATTATTAGATAAAGTATAAATGTCTTGCCAAAGGGATCTTCGTTCTTAGTATTGATTATTATCATAAATCATAGTTCAAAAAAATTATAAATCATCAAGGATAAAATCACATGTAAACATTTGTTCAGTAATTTTGAAAGCAATAACAGGCTGCAATGAGGCGTGATAGAAAATCCAAAGAGACTCAACAGCGTTACCAGTTTTTCACACACCTAAGATATTATAACCATAAGAACAAAGATGCATATATTTTGTGGAAAAGTTAATTTTAGGCTCAGCAATAGAAAAAAGTTTGGGTTTATGACTCATAATAAATCTTTTCAAAACAGTATAAGTTTCAGGGTTAGCAATCCCCTGACAATTCCAAAATAAGAAATTCATTTGAACCCACGTTTAGAGTTAGAAACCCCTTTGTTTGGGCCACCCAATTCTTTCCCCCTCTTTGATCTTCTAATATCTTGAGGAGAGTTTGGACTGGTTTTCTTTCTGGGTTTGCACCTAGAGGAGACAACGGTTTCATTAGCCGTACCATTTTCCTTAGTACCATGATCTTTTTCAGAAACATTGGCAATCAAGGATGTCTCTATTGAGCTGTCCTTTGAGGTCTTTTGGTATTTGTCCTATGATCTAGGCAAGTAATTAAAATCATTGACCAGGGCAGTGTTCTGAGTATCCACTGCCTCTGATTTATCACAAGTAACAACTTGAGTTATTTCAGATGCATCAACATTTAAATGTGTGACCATTGAGTTGTTTTTTGGAGGCTCGGACTGTTGTTTATCATGTATATTAGGTAAGAAATTAGACATAGTAATAGGTGCAGTGATTCGGGTGCCCATTACCTTCAGTTTATCAGCACTTCCTACTCTTAAGGCAACCTAGAGAAGTAACCCAAGAATATCTATGAAAATAATCTTATCACTAGTGGAAGTCTATTCCTTGAATTTCTTTCATATTATTACACTAGAATAGAAGAAAACTAGCATGATAATTCTATAACTTCATAGAGAGGATTTCATTCTTGGCCTAATATTGGGTCTCATTTATCATACCACAAATACTAGTTCCCATTAAAAGAAATAAATACCACTCAAATATGAAAAAATTGATATGATATTTTAATTCAATAATATAATATATTCCAAGGATAATATCAAAAGGATAAATTTTTAGGATAAGGAAATCATATGTTATCTTCTCTTTAGATATGAAGATAATACATGATGAACATTGAAAGACATGTTCATTCTTATTTCTAAGAGGAGTTGATATCTCAAAAATATATCAGATAGGTTTAAAGGGAAGATTCAAAAAATACATTCTATGAGTGAAAAAAATTAGTGAGAGTCACCTATATCAAATAGAGGTATTTTTATAGGTGATGTAATTAGTATTGTACCTCACACTATCATATAACCATATTCAAATTCCGTGATTTATTTCTCCACCATATATGATTTCCTAGATTTTTTATACATTTGATAACTCTAGAAAAATTGATTTTCACTCCATAAATGGCACTATCCAAGATATGAGTTATCATGACCTATTTATTCTTGAGGATGACACCCCATTAACTTTCAAGAATTATATTGTGTTTGTGATCCCATTGGAATTGAGGAGATTTTACTGCTTTATGGAGAGGATTTTATTTTAAATAACCATTAAAGAAGGAAAATTTGGATATAATCATGACAATATATAGAATAATATTTTCAGGAAGTCCACATATATCTCTATTTTCCATATATATGGAATACTGGAATCCTATTTCTTGGTAGCATTGATAAGACCAACTAAGAGGGAACCCTTAAACCACCACAACATTATAATCACATATACTCCCACTAACTCATATTCTCTAGATAGTCTCGCTCATATCAAGTAAAAATATTTCAAACACCAACCATACCTAAAACCCATGATTGGTCCATCTCCACCATCAATTATTTATCAAAAAATTAAACATATGATTGTATATTGAATATTAAAACTTTAAACTTAATATTATATTGAAGCCTTATTTTAAATCATCATGATTTTAAAGTGTCATTTGTTAACCATCTCTAGTGAAAAATTCACTACCTCAGAAAATGATTCTATAATATTTCATATTTTTTTGGCTATTTTTCTATAGGTATAAAAAATATCAAGCCTCAAAAATTTACATGATTTTAGAGTGAAACATCGATAAAAAATTTCCTTTGAATCATTCCAATTCAATTTCTCATACAACTTTACCTAAACAACCAAGTCCCACCACTTCTGACTAGGCCTCTCTGGAATAAATGTAGTGAATTTTACCTTAGTAGTTCTAGGAGTATAAAAAAACATAATGATCCTTTCTATTTTCTCCATAAAATCTATATCCACTTGAGGATATTTGGTTCATAAAAAATAAGGTGGATTGTGGTGGTCAAACTCTTGACCTCAATCTTTTTCTTGATATATACTAGGTCCAAGTTCCAATTCCATGGACCATATAGTGTGAACAGCTATTTAGATTAGGTTTTTATTAATAGGGGGGTCATCTTGTGAAAAAAAATATTTCTCTCCCTTTCATGGGTTTAGTGGAACTCTTCTAGGTAGAATGTTATTACATAATATCCAAGAAAGAAAGGGAAACTTATTAAATACATTGAAATTCATTTAAACCCACAATTATAAAATTCAATATAAATAAAAAATAACTTATAAATAGGATAATAAATTTTAAAAGACCATTATATAAGAAAATTACCCAAAACCAATATATATTCTTCTATGTATGTCTAGGACAAATAATTAGTGGAACTATGCATCTAACTATTCATACTCTCCTAAACCTTAAAATAAAGTGCATAGTCTCATCATGATAAGTGTTGCCCAAAAACATACTCATAATATACTTCTTGAGTTCTAATGTTCTTATATTAGGTTTTCATATACTTTAAAAATAGTGTAAAACAATTCTAGCTATGATACCATTTTTTAATGAACCAACTCGTGTTACCAATATCGATACTTGATTCTAACCATCACAATCCTTGAAGTTCATTCTCAATCATCGTTAGCTAGAAAAAGTATTAGGGTGTCATCCTTTACTCAATTGGTAATGATTTCACTTATTGAATATTAAAAATATGAAATATTCTATCTAAAAGTTTAGAATGACCATTTCATATGGTGTACTTTTTTATATATAGAATAAATAGTTTTTAAAAAATAAATACATCTAAACATGGAATTATCAAAAGTATTAACTCAACATTCATCAAAATATTGATATCACAACTAACATATAACGAAATTAATAAAAGTAATAAATGATAACAATTACATATATAAAATAAATTTATAAAAAAACCAAGGATAGAGGTATAGGAAGTTGAATAGGCTGAGTACGTGGCAGGTCAACATGAGACACATAATAAAAAAAACAAAAAAGAATCTAGTTAACGATATCCTCAAGACCAGTGTATGTACATTACATTTTGCCTCCTAAAACACAATCCAATAAAGAACTAGAATCTACTATCTCATATTATTGGTTTTCCTTTACATATATCATAAAAAATGTCTATATACTCTAAAAGACTGTATGTAGGGTGTGATAAAAATATTCATATAAGGATTCCACTACATTCCCTATGTAAATACTTTTCAAGATAAACCAATTCATAAAAGTTTGAATTATAATTAGAAAATAGTAAATTCATTATATTAGGAAAACACTTAATTTGTTTTATCATTAATACAGTTTAAAAACATGTTCCCGTGATTAAATTATAGGTGTTAAAAAAAATACATCTACTAGTTATAAATAATATATTTATGGAAATGATGGTGTTGAATTTAAAAAAATAAAAATAAAAAACCCAAATGATTTAAATAAAAATGTTGATTATTTAAATATTCTAACAAGAAAATGCATTTCATGTTTTTGTACAAAAGTAAGTAAAAATGAAAAATTAAACGGAGTTAATTTTGAAATTGAAATTATTCAAGGTTATTTTGAATAAAAATTAAAAGACTATTTCTCACCAACTACATGTCAAATTTCAAATGATAATCAAAGGAATAATAATCAAACTTTAACAATAAATAAATAATTTTAAGATGACATAAAATGTTTAATAAAGTAATATAGTAAATATAAACACATAAAATATATGAAATTGTTTTATGAAAATATTGATAAAAAATAATGTGATGAAATTAGATTAAAATTTAAAGAATAAATGAACAAAATAAAAACTAATATTTTATTTTTTTGATCTCTATTGTAAGTATATAAGACATAAAAATTATTAAATTATATTTCAAAATAAAGATTATTAATACTTGAAATATTGGAACATCTTAACGACCTTGACATCAAAAAAACCATTTAATAAAATTAAGAGATCAAAATCTTGAATCAAAAAAATTATTAACATTATAGGAAATAATAGTAAAAATTAGAAAACCACTAAATCCCAAAATAACATTACTTCAACATATATAACTTTAGAGTCGGTAGAATTAGATTAAAAAAATAGAAATTTCATTACAGTACCTTTCAATAGTATTCAAAATAAAGAATTTATAGTTATGAAACATGTTATAACTCAAAATAATTATAACAATATTACATTAAATTCAATGATTGAGAAACTATAAATAATTGAAAATAAACTAATTGGTAATATTCCTAATTATATGGAACCTAGTAAAAATAAAAAATAATCATTAATACAAAATCTCATTCATAAGCCTTTTGAAGTTTCAAATAATTTTAAATTTAATTTAGATTTGAAAAGATGAGTTGGATTTAGTAAAATTATCAATGATATAGATACAATTCATAAAATTTAAAAATATCAGATAATAATGTTAATACTTTAATAAAATTTAAATAAAAAAAGAAACTTGAAAGTCAATTCGAAAATAATGATGAAAATATAGATATAATTGAATTGAAAAGATTTTCAAATAATTAGAAAAATAAATTAAAATTATATTATACTCAACCTTTAATGAATGATACTTTATTTCAATAAAAACTACATTCAATAACTATTTTATGTGGTCATTCAATTTATAAATTTAATATAGATAGATATAGTGAATATGAAATTTTGGGATTTCTTTAAGAAAAGGAGATGGTTTTAGTAAAATATAGGGAAATAAATAAAAATGAATTTTTTATTTATTAACTTTTTAATCAATCATTTAGGGGAAAATTAAATTTTTAGTGGGATAATTGTCTAAAAATTGTTGAAAATAATGAAACATTTTCATCTATAAAAATCAAAATAGAAGGAACGAGTGAACCCATTAAAATGGTGGATACAATTTTATCCTTAAGTTCGGTTATTGATAAAGCATTAATTATAGATCATGAAAGTATTATAAATAAAATTAATAAAATATTAATCCATTTAAGATGTCCAAAATTTCAATATTATACATGGTATAAGGATATATTTTTGATAAAATTTATTTTATGTGGTGACAAAAAAGATTGTTTTTGGAAGTGAAATATTATATCTAGATTAGTGAAAATATTTACCTAAAAGGTAAAGTAAATAATCAAAAGAATTAAGAGAAAATAAAAACAATTTATCTAATGGTAAAATAATTTCCAAAATTAATCAAGAAGATTTATCATTGTTTACTAGTCTTAGATGAAAGACACAAATGAGATATGAATTAAATACAAAATAAAAAGAGTTGGGAGATTTTTGTAGTTAATATGGTTTTTCAAAATTACTATCTTTGTCTAAAAAGCTCAAAAGGACTTAATTAATGAATAAAAAACTAAATTTAAATATCCAAAAAACAATTATTATAGAAAATATAAAAAAATATGATAAGGATTATTCAAAAGAGAAAAAGAAAACAAAATGTTTTTTTAAATATGGGAAGACTAGTCATTATAGTAACAAAGAAAAAAAATTCAATATTTAAAATGTAGTTAGGCTTTGAGAATATAAATTTTCTTCATTGTTTTTAAATAGTGAATATGAAACCTCATTATATAATGAAAATAATGAATTATATGATAAAAAATCTTGTTATCAATTTGAAAAATATAATAAATGTTTGATAAGACATAGGTTTCTTTCAAAATGTTCTAATTTAAATTTACTATTTCCATATTCCTTGAATGTGGAAAAGTTTGGGAAATAATGTGACTACCACTTAACTGTATCAATCTATTTTATTAAAAATAATTTTTCAACATGTAATTTTAAATAAGTTGTTATAGTTAATATTTATTCTCTATGGGAAACATGTTTGATCAAAAAAATGTATCTTTATAGACCACTTCATAATTGAACCCGAGTGGATAACCCTAACTCCATTCAAATTCAATAAAATATTTTTTCCATTTCATTATTATTTTAAACCTTTTGATTCAAAAAGAAGTATAATTTTTATGAAATAATTTTGGTTGAAACTCAATTTTTATTAATCACTCATTTTCTATATTCAAGAAATCCACTACATTATAGTTATTCAAAATTAATAATTTTAAAATTTTTTAATACAAAAATATAGGCTTCTAATCCAAAAATCTCAATAAAGTTTTCATGGAAGTTTTGAAGCTTAATATTGTAATTATTAAGATTATATTCAATCTTGGGAAAATGTTTTATTTTTAATGAATATTTATCATTCATGGTTTTTATAATTTGATAAAAACCTTTCAAAATATATTCAATTCAATTTTCATTCATTTTTTCAAAAAATTGGAATTCTAAGTGATATCCTTTGAAAGAAATTCTATTATAATTACCGGCTTTATATTAAAATAGTTTATTCTCACCTCATTTTCCTCATCCATCATCAAAATTAATGTTTTTCTAACCACAATTTATGATCCCATAGATTTTATATTGGGATTATAAAAGTTAAAATTGTGAAATTTACACACTATGACCCTTCTCATTAGTATGCCAATTTTTATGATTAAATGGTGGAAACATTTTGAACTACCAAGGAGAAAAAGTTATAAAAATGGATCAAATATATCATTATTCCACTAATCTATATATATTTAAAACATTATGATAATAAACTATCCATTTTTCAATTAAATAAATGGATAAATTATTCTCAAGGTGTAGTTTCAAGATTTGATATAAAATTAGAGTCTAGCTCAACCAAAGGGGAAAATGAAGAAGGTGAAAATCAAAAAGTAATATTAATTGAATAGTCTTCATGAGCATAAAAATTATCTCCTATTAGAAATTAATAGGAATATTGAAAAAAATATTTATAAAAATAATATAAGAAAATGGATAAATCAAGCATAGTGAAGGATTAGGAAAAAATGAAAAGTTCCCCAATTAATGATTATTCATGAATATATTTACAATTAATGAATGAAATTGTAAAAATATATGAAATATCATAAAATAGGATATCTAATGATCAATAATGGAGTAAAAATTATTCAATAGTGAATTACTTAATCCAAGTCATGTAGATAATAATTAAAGAAATTTTTTTAAAGTGATGTGACATAAGTGGTCAAAACAACTTTACTAAGGTGGAGGAATCTCATTATATCATGGTGGGGATAAATTTTACCCATGATAAATATCATTAATTTGTGATTAAAAGTGGGTGGAAACATCAAAAAATCAGGGATCATTCATGATACCAAGATAATGTGGATAGTTCCACTTTTTTAAAAGTTACTTTTCCAAAATCCAATATTCACGAAGTTTTTGGAAACAAACTCAACAAATAATATTTCTTAAAAATTTAGGGATATATTTTCAATATTACTCACACTACCAAAAAATGGGTTTTCACAGTACTTCCTTTTAACAACGTTAAAAAAAGCACTCATAATGGGGGTACCTTTTTCAGTGCTAAAAAGAGCATTGATAAAGGTACCCCTTTATCAGTTCTTTTTTTAGTGATATTAAAGGGACCCCCTTTATCAGCGTTTTTTTAGTAGCACTGATAAAGGGGGTCTTTATCAGTACTTTTTTTACTAGTGTTTCAAAAGAGTATATATCAAAAAAATATTTCTTTAAAAATAAAATATTGATATATAAATATATAAATATATTTATATTGATATAAATATAATATATATTTTTTAAATATGTTTTTGATAAGTATAAATAGAAATTTACACTTAATATATAAGATATCTAAAGAAAATTGCTTACCAAATATTTAAAAATATTATTAATTAATAATTTTCTAATTATTATCAAGTAATAATCATTTAATAACAATTTGAAGACACAAAAAAAATAAAAAAATTAATAAAAGATCAAAAATAAGTTGAACATTGTTAGGTCCACTAGGTCAAATACCCTGAGAAGGGGGTGAATCGGGGTATGACATATTAAAACTACTTCCCCTTCAGATCTTGTGTCTTCATTAAAAAAACACGCTTCTCTCTTTATCTTGTAGAAATATATGAACAGAAATGAGATCATGCATATGAAACGTCAATTTTTACTTGGTTCAGCCTTACTTGGCTATGTCTAAGGAGCATACAATGATGATGTGACAATATACCTAATACACTAAAGCTTACTTCCAATTACAAGGTTCGGGAAAGATCTTATATGCCCAAGATCACAGCCTTTATAATATTTAGGGTCTTCTCACTGCATTCCTAAGGGCCACTCCCTATGTCTCTTCCTCTAGCTCAAAGCTGATGGGAAGGATCACTATCTTCCTCTTCCTTTTCTCACTACTCTTAGAAGGGATCTACTTAGAGTTTATGGACTTGTAGGTCCCACCATTTTCACGAAAACATGAATCCTCGAATGTTGGTAAGGGATCTATTGAAGTCTCTTTTTCACCAATAGATGAAATCCACCTTTCCTCATACTGTTAGGTTAGCGGAAATTACTTTCGCAAACTGATTTAGAGATTTTTCAAGATTCTTTGAGTTTTTCACAAACCACCTTGCCTATTCCATGTACTAAATAGTGGGTATGCTATGTGGATCACCTCCTCTGCAAACTACCTCCAATTCCGTGTACCACTTCTCCTTCACGGACTGCTTCTCCCGTGGACTGTCTCCGCTTGCACTATCACATACCACCTTCGCATATCGACTCTGTGAACCGCCTATGCGTACCACTTCCACATATCTCCCTACTTCTATAGGAGATTTATTCCTATGTATACCACCTTCCTTCTATGAACCCTTCTTCCTTTGTAGGCTATAGCGCCTCACAAAAATCCTTTGCTATAATTTCTTCCACGTGAACTACTTCACCCTACGTGGAATTATCCCTCATGAACTTCCTTCAGACTTCACGGAATTCTTGGAGTGATGATTTTCTATAATGTAATTCAATCTCATTAAAATTGGGAATAACACTTCTTATATAGGAAAATATATCTGAAAAGTACACTAATCCGAGATTTACCAAATCTTCAATGTGGTATCGCCTTCACCGTGTACCATGCATATTCTGCAAACTACAATCGTCCCACAAACTATTTTCCCTAAAAATTCCTTATACTACCGATTTATTCCTTTATGTTTTCCAAAATCACCATCATGTTTCCATGAAATATAATCCATCTCACGTACCACAAGCCTTCTACGTACCACATGACTTCGTCATGAAACATTTTCTCCCCGTGAACTATTCTCATATGCAGTCTCTGTCTCACGCTTCATAGTTCCCTTCCTTTGATAATTACCTTAGAAGTTCCACATATCACCATATTTATTCCCTAAACTGGGCATCATGGTCCACATACTTTTTATTCATACATGGAAAAACTTCCTTTTCCAAAAACCAAACTCCCGATTTTAAGGCCCAAAAATTTAGAAAACACTGGGAAATTGAACCACCTTAAACAATTGCTTAGGTAAACACCAACCATACTCATTTGTGGTCATTTGGATTTCTCAATAAACACACTCACTCCCAAAACA
The DNA here is from genome assembly GCA_963277665.1 of Viscum album. Taxonomy (NCBI): domain Eukaryota; kingdom Viridiplantae; phylum Streptophyta; class Magnoliopsida; order Santalales; family Viscaceae; genus Viscum; species Viscum album. The sequence continues at coordinate 1,713,789,479 of OY728122.1, forward strand.
TAAAAAAAGGACACCTTGAGGGATTTTTACCCAACAAAAACATAACTCAAACTTCAAACAACTATAACTTTTGATCCGAGTGTCTGTTTAAGATCTACCACATTTCAAATTGAATCCTACAATGAGTTATACGTTCTGGTGACACAAGGGAACTTTCTGTCACATTTTTTAATCCCAAAAAACTCCCAAAAGGTCTCAAAAAATTAGTTTTTAGTCAGGATACCCAAATTTTTTAACATTCAATGGAATTTCATCTTTGTTTGAGGGGGTTTTTCCCTTTTTCAGTGGGGAATGAATTTATTCCAAGAGTTTACATTCATATTGATATTATGGATTTGAAATTTTATCATTTTTTACAATGTAATATTATTTATAATCAAATATATAACAATATATACCTGATCTTATGACGCATTGGTGCTCCTCTCTTTCCTCGACTCTTTTAGGGTTTATTTTCACTTTGGCCTGGATTATTTGGGTCTGGTGTAATGATGTCATGTTTCATCAATCTCACAAACCCCCCGAATTCTGGATTGAATGAGCCACTTATTGGATTGAGGGCTGGAAAGACCGCAATGATCATTTTATGCTAGGTGTTACCCTCACCTTTCCCTCTCATTGGAATCCCCCAATGGAATGGATTCTTAAGATTAACGTGGACGCGTCTCTCCCAAAGGATGGGCTTTTTTCCCTCGAACTTCTGGCCCGTAATCATCTGGGGAAAATCTATGCTGCAAAATATGAACCACATCAGGCTTTCTGGGAACCAACAGTTTCTGAGGCCATGGCCATCCTTTCTGATTTATTGCTCGTATTGGAATGTGGATAGAGCGATATTATTATTGAGTCTGACTGCCTTACCATAATCGATGCTATTAACCACAGCGATAGTGGGATCCAGTCTTTTGGCATCATCATTAGTATAATTCTATCACTCTACCATTGCTTCTCCTCTTGCACCTTCTCCTTTACAAAAAGGGAAGGAAACAACGCGGCCCATCAGCTTGCGGCCTCAGGCCATTTCGACTCCATCCATCTCTGGTCGGACAATTTCCCTTCTTGGCTTTGTACTTGTACATCTACTGATATTTGTCATTAATGATTTCTGTTTTAATAAAATATATATATATATATAACAATGTATACATATCTTTTATATATTCATATATAAAAATTTAATTTTATAAATAATTAATTAAACATATTTAAATATAAAATATATTTCTCAGTATATAAGGTTTATCTAAATAAAAACTAATATCCATATTTAAAAAATATAAATATATGAATATTTATATACCTATATAATGTGTGTTTGTGTGTGTCACTATTAACAAACTGATATATATTATCTATATATTCTAACATACGTATATACGTATTAATATATAATATTTGTAAATATATATAAATATGTTTAATTATACTTACAGATACACATATAAAATGTGTGTGTGTGTGTTGTATATATATATATATATTTATTATTTATTTATAAACACACACACAAATACATATTTTATAAATGTATTTAAAGTTATTCATATAAATATATATTAATATATGAATAAATATACCTATAAAAATATAACTAAATATATATAAATAAATAGATATAAATATATATTAATATACAAATAAATATATAAATGTAACTATAGAAGGTATTGTAGCAGCCCTATAGCGTACAGTAGCAGCGGCGGCACTGTAGCAACGACGGGCACTGTAGTGGTGGCAGGTACTATAGTGGTGACAGGGTACTGTAGCAGTGGCAGATACTATGCAGTATTGTAGCAGGCGGAGTACTGTAGCAGTACTATTCATAAAATGGGACTTGGTCCAAACATTTGGGCCTACGGGCCATGTAATGGGTTAAATTCCCTCAGGGCCTTTGGGATATGTAATGGGTCTCCCTCTACCCAATTAAAGAGGTCATTTCTTTGCTTTAAATAATAAATGAGTCTTCAGCCCCAACATTTAAAAAAAATATAAGCATATATATACTAATATAAATATATATTAATATACGAATAAATATAGCTATATATATATAAATAGATATATCATTAAATGGAGATAAAGGCAACATGGTGGAGTGTTAAAGGGTCCAAGCGTATAGGGGAGAGGTCTCGTGTTCGAATCCAATGGGAGGCTGGGGTGCGTGTGCGGGTTGGTGAAGGGTGGTGCTTGTACTGTTAAAGGGCTGGGGTGTGCCAGTGTGGTTAGGGCATGTAGGTGGGGTACTTCATAATTCTATTGAAGGGGGGTGGGGTTAAGTGTTGTTAAACCCATCCAATTTCTAGAAAAGTTTTTAATTTTTTTAAAAATAACTTTTATCATTACTTTTTTAGCACTGATAGAAGGGGTCTTTATCAGCACTTTTTTTAGCATTGATAAAAGGTACCCCCTTTTAACAGTGCTTTGATTATCAGTGCTTTTTTAGCGTATATAAATGTCTTTTTTAGCACTGATAAAACCCTGTTTTGTAGTAGTGTCATAAAAATACCACTATAAAAATATGGGGATATTGAAGATTTTAGATATACCAAAATTTATCATAAAATTTTTAAATACTTTTCTAATAAAGAAGCCATAGAGGACATGTGGTAATACCCAATAGTATTTCCCTCGTATATGTTTCTTTTATATATAATCAACTTGGTTTTTTACAATGTTTTGTAATAATATTTATTCAATATTTTTCATTATAATTTGATAATGAATTTTTAAGTAATTTTTTTATTAATTGATGAATTAAATTTTAAGATTCTCTCCAAACCTTTTCTCCTCCTCATTCTTTTACACTCCTTTTTCCCTGAATCTCTACTAGAACGTGATTTCCCAATTCTTGTGTTTATCCTGATTAGTATCAAAGACACATTTTAATAAAAATATATATATAAATGAATAATTTAATAACAAAAAAGGGTCATTGATTGATAAAGTTTTTTTAAGGAAGGTTTTGTTCTTCCCTATAAGTTCGTTGGTCATCCCAGTAGTGGTTTTTCTAATGACGACCTCAATTATGATGAATATGTTATTAAATTAAACTATATTAGGTATTCTAATTTCATGTTTTAATGAAATAATTTCTTAAAAACGCGTTTAATAAAGTCAAATCCATTGAATTAGACTTTAGGAGTACAAAATCAAAATATTTTCATGTGTCAATAGGTGGTACAGAAGAAATATTAAGAATCTGGAAAGGAAAATGTATACTAGATCAAAATATTGGGGAAATATATAAAATATAAAAATATAATGATAAAATTATTTAAAAAGTAGTATTAATTAAAAATGGTCAAGAATATATTATAAAAATGGTAGAAAAATCAACAACACTTCATTAAGACAACTCAAAATAATGAATTAGGTTATTAACTCAAAATTATTTTCAAAATTTTATGTCAAAATATGATATGTTCTATACAGGTTAATTTTATGAAGGAATTTTTCCTTTAACAATATGTGTTTTAAATAAATGAATTAATTTGGTCCTTAAAAATTCAATATTCCAATAATTTACTAGGAATGCTTGAGGGAAATATCATCAAAGGTTTAATTTATTTTGAATGTTATACCAATTTAAGAATATATATTAATAAATAATATTTATTCAAAATTTTAATTTTAGATGTTTAAAATAAGAATTAAAATATATATAAGGGTTCAAATTTATTTAAATAATATATAATATTTATTAAAAGGTTACAACTTCAATTGTTTTCCCTCATTTCAAAAAATAAATTTCTAAATGTAAAACAATATTTTTTTCAAACTAATAAAGATAGGTTAATATTAGTTTCTCTACCAATAAAACTTGAATAGAGTTAGATATAAATTATGGGTAAATATAATTTTGAATATATGTGTGAATAGTTAAAAATCATACGTATTGAAAAAAATTATTTCTACAAGTTATAGTCAAGAAGTTAATGGAAATGTTTGCATTTATTTTAAAATAACTTTATTAAAATAAAAAACTATAAATGATTTAAATAAAAATTTAGAGTAATTAAATATTATTTAAATAAAAGGAATATCATTTTTTAAAAATTAATTAATAATTTCAAATTAATGTGAGATAATTTTTACATTGAAATTATTTGAGTTTTTTATCAAGAAAAAATCAGAAGACTCACTCACTCTAACTGTTTCTAAAATATTAGATGATAATCAAAGGAATAATAATCAAATTTTAAAAATGTATATTTAATTTTAAGTTGATAAGGAATGTTTAAGAAATCAATATGAGAAATATAAAAATATAAATGATGGGGAATTATTTTATAAAAATCATGATAAAAAATAATGTAATGAAATATATCAAAATGGAACAAAGAAATATTAAAAACAAATATATATATAATATATTTATTTCTAGGATAAATATATGAAACAAAAAAAATATATTAAATTCTATTTCAAAATAAATTATATTAATACTTGAAATGTTGGAGCATATTATTGACCCTGAGATAAAAAAAGACCATTTAATCAAATTGGGATATCAAATTGTTATATCAAAAAAACATCACATTTAGAATTTGGTAAATAATAATAAAATATATAAACATACTAAATCCCAATATAAATTTCATCCAAAAAATCAACATATAGGGTAAGAAAAATTATATTGAAACAGTAGAAAAAGTTATTGCAGTACCGTTCAAAAATATTCAAAATAAATAATTGATAATTATAGAACATTTTATAATTAAAAATAATTATATAAATATTATATTATTTTCAATGTTTTGAAACTATAAATAATTGAAAATAAACTATATAATACTATTTCTAATGATCATTCACCCATTAAAAAGGAAACAAACCACCTAATATTAATTATAAACCTTTTAAGGTTGTGGATGATTTTAAAATTTATTTGTGTTTGAAAAGCATAGGTTAATTTAGTAAAATTATCAATTACATAGATAAAAAATTAGAAAAGATAAAAATATTATACAAAAAATTAATAAATTAAAAAAATAGAATAAATAAATAAACATGAAACCCAATTTATTAAAAATAAAAAAAATTAACAAATTAACAAATTCAAAGGATTTAAAAAAAAAGAAAAATATATTGAAACCATATATTCATAAAACATTAATTCATGATACTTTATTTGAAGAAAAAACACTATGAAAAAAAATATGGTATTTCAATTTATTAATGAAATAGATATGGATATACAGAATACTGAATTTTAGGATTACTTTATGAAATGGTTATGGATAATGGGACCAGTAAACTGATTTAAATCATATTTAAAAACAATAATGAAAAAATATTGAACAATAAAAATACAAAAAAATGAGAATGATAGGGAGAATTAGATGATTATAGTTCTATATCATTTTTATAAGAGGGAATCACTCTTGGGACTACTCGTCCTCTCTGGAAACTTTCCCTGTATATTATTTAACAATTTGTGTTAAATTTTAATATTTCATGCACATTTGGTGACCTGTTATATTTATAGAGGTCTTGGATTGAGTAGTCTTGAAAATATATTACTCCATTATCCATAAATATTGGTTGTTGATTTGGAAATTAAAACTCAAAGAATCTTGGTTTTTGGAAAATAACTTTTGAATAAGTGGAACTCTTATCTCCATGATGATGTGGTGTGCATTCCATGATGATGGTGAGGTGTACTTTCCATTTTTATTAAATTAATAATAAGTTTTATCATGGGGAACATTGGTATCCACTATGATCTAATGTGATTCCTCCTCTTTGATAAAGCTATTTTGGCATCTTTTGTCGTGTTGCTTTCAAAAAATTTCTTTCAAAATTATCTCCACCACTTATCTTTAATAATTCAAACTTAAAAAACTTTTTCCTCCATTATTGATTCATGTAAATCCCATTTGATGATATTTTATGTATTCTAAATATTTTATTCATGAATTATATATATATTCATGAATAATAATAATTTCTTACACCTTTTATTTATTCCTTTATAATTATCCTATCTTGCTTTATATTTTTTCTTATCTTATTTTCATAAATAATTTTAACATTACTACCACAAATTTATAGTAGAAGATAAGTGGGGAATTTGAAAATATTATGTTCTGCCTTGTGTAGTGTCAGCCCTAAACTTGATTAGTGACCTGACCTTAGTCGGCCTCTTCGATGGCCCGAGGGGAATTCAACTAGAAATATGTGAGTCCCAAATGGGGTATGGTAGGTTATGTGATACACTTGATAGAAAGTGTCTGGACATTATCCTATCATAAGGACTTTTCTTGTTTAGTGGGTGGGATTCTCTAATGATGAAAACCATGTAGTGGGATGCCAAAGCGGATAGTATCATGACACAGATCACTAGTGGGTGGTTGCAATAGGTGTGGTTTTAGAATTATACATGACCACACATAATATATGCATTAGTTTTATATTTGGTTTTGATATGTGATTAGATTAGTCCATACACTGAGGGGATATTTTTTTGTCACACGTAGTGTCAACCCTAAACTCGATTTGTGTCATGGAATTAATCGACCTCCATTTCTACCTAGGGTGCATGATTCTAGAAATATGTGAATCCATAAGGAACATGTAAGGTCTTAAAATATACCTAATAATAAAGGTGTATATCTCACCTTATCATGATAATTTTTCTAACTAAATATGTGGGATTCCCTATGTTTGAAAACCAAGTAGTTGGATTCCAAAGCTGATAGTGTCATGACACAGAGCACTACTAGGATATTGTACTTGATGTGGCTTCATGATGATACATTCTCACACATATCCTAGAAAATTTTAATATCCTATATTTTGATTTCATTATTTATCAATAACGAAGGTTTCCATGGTAATTATAAGGTTTCAATATGGATTGGATAGATGAGTTAATATAATGATGTGTTTTCATTATAAATAGAAAATCACATATTGAGCTTCTAATAATTTTAACATATATATGGACATGTTAAAGGATAATCCCCTTACATGTGATGATTTTTGTGATTTTATTCAAGGAAAAGATATGTTATACTCAAGAAACATTGTCTACTATTGTTGTGAAGGTGTTTATAATATGTTTTCATGAGTGGGGATATTGAAGAAATATTTTTAATAAGTAAAGAGATATCTTAGAAGTTGGAAAATGTATCCATTGAATTAAATATATTTAGATTATGTGATGAAGAATTTAATAAAACCTTAAGATGATTCTTTGGTGATATGGAGTGTTTGATAAGGCCCGAAGATTAATTGAATTTGTTATAAATCTATTTATGTGAAGTGTATATTTTTTATATTAACATAGAAAAATGGTTATGTCATGACTTTCTAAGAGTAGTTTAAAGTCTTAATGAGATTAAATATTCACTTTGAAATTATAAAAATCTATTTCTTATGAGTCATCATATGACTTCATAAGAGTTATTTGACTCTAGCCTCCAAATATTAGTGAGGTACTGGACTCTATAAGAGTAATTGGGGACTACAGAAGACTCCTATTTTAACATCCTCAATTTTAGAGTTATTACATTTTGATAATTGTGATGGTTTAACTTGGTTTTTGGATGTGTTAGAGGTTTATTTCATGCCCAAGGTGAAGTTTGGGAGATTTTAGGTGCACCATGGGCAGGAAAATGTCATGGTGGAAGTTTTGTTGTGCTTGGAATACACCTTTGTGGAATGAGGATAACAATATGACCAATGGTTTGGTGTGGTATTAGGTTTTTTTCATAAGGATCCTCCCTATGGACCATGGATAGAATATCCTCACCATGTCATTGTAAAAGTTGTGGTAGGTTCAAAATAACCAATAAATTACTCATATAATATAATGGGTTGTCATGGTGGATCTCCTCAGATTTTTTCATCAAATACACCATGATCCTAGATGGAATCACCACATAATAGTAAAAGATGTTTGAATTTTTTAAATTGATGATTCTATTATGGAACTCCAAGGGTTTTATACATTTCAAAATATAAACTGCATGAAATTAATTGGGGGAGTTGTTAATGTGGTTTTGGCTAGATCCCTCCCTTGATAACCCTTTATCTTCCTCTTCTCATGAGGGATGATGATCTACATGAATCCAAGGTAAGGTTTTTTGATGTTTTCCTCTCCTATTAAGGGTTTGAAAATAAAGTGATTTTAGAAAGCTAGACTAAGAAACCTCTCTTCATTCAAACGGTCATTATAATGATCATCTCCTTGAATAGATCTACATTGGTCATTGATGATAGTTTTCATTGGGTAAGTTATGTTGATTATAAAAATATTTCACCATATGATTCTTTAATATCATTTTAGAATCCCTTAATAATGAATGGGGATTGATTATTGGGATATTTGGAATACAGGTCTGAACCAATTTCTGTGTGAGCATGATTGGGTATCAACACTTGACAAATCATGACCCTTTACATCAATACACTTGAGGTATGAATTTTCTTACCATATATGTCCTTTGTAAAAACATCCTTGATATTTATCACATGTTTGTATATATGTATCTTTTGAGATCCATGTTTCATTTTTATCATTTGTTTTTATGTGTGTGTTGCTACGAGACCCATGCTTGAAAATAACTGCACATGTGTCTGTGTATGAGTGTTTGTGTGTGTGTGTGGATACTAAGAACCATACATGATATGCTATTTTTTCATATAATTTTTATGGCATGTTAGGTTTGAATGAATGGATTGTACAGGTTTTTCTTCAAGTGTAAAGTGATAGGTGTACCTTCATGTCTTGGTTTTCCCTTAAAGGTGGATCATGTGCATATTATGACAATGACAATGATAGACCTAGACAAAATGAAAGGGTATGAGTAGGGATCTAGGAAAAGAAAATATCTTATTGATAGGGAGATGATGATATGATCTTGGTGTTTGGAGGTGGTACCAGGATGGAATCTAGAGTAATTTTTTAAAGTCCTTATTTTTTCTCATTTCTTTTTCTTATACTATGGTTTGACCTTCCACATTGGGGGTACTTGTTTTATTACATTGGATTACATGAATTTATCTAACATTCCATTTGATATATAATTTATTATATTTGGTTTTTTGTTCCTTTTTTATGTTATTATTATTTTATTTCTATTTTTATGGTTTATGGTTATTAATACTCAGGGTATAGTCTCCCCACTACAACATTTATACCCTCACTTCTAGTCAGAGACCTCTTTTGTATGAGGAGGTACTTGTGAGGTCATGTAGCTCACAAGCATAGACAAGGGGATTTAGGTTGAGTTGTTACAAAGTGCTATCAAAGGAGGTATTCTTTTAGTTATTATTGACTTTGTTTGGTGAAAGGTGGAAATCAGATAGGTTGTGTGGAACTCAGGTAAAGGAGTCATGTAAGTTCTTGGAAATCTCTCTTGTGATGTACCTATAAGTTACTAGTGTTTTGATTGTTGTTCCTGATTGTTTCTTTATAGTTAATGTTAATCTATATTATATTTTATTGTTATATTTTATAGGCTTTTTGTGCATCCATGAATCCTGACTAGGCACATAGGATCACATTCCATATATACATGTTTCTTTCTATGCATGGTGGTTCATTTAATTAAATGTCTTCATTTTTTGATTTTCTATTTTTTGATATGATAGGAGGATATTTGGATTATTTGAACTTGGGTACACTTTTTGTTATATATATATGACTATGACTAATTTGAAATTATAAAAACTAGGCTTGGACCTTGGGTAGTGCTAAAGAGTTTGTGCCTTATCATTATGTGCAGCCTCCTATGATATGCCTCCTATAGAAATGCCTTGGGTGTTCCTATAAACCTCTTTTTATATTACCTTATATAATTTTTTATAAGCATTCTAAGAATTCTTTTGGAACTATAGATAATGTTTCCAAGAAGATGTATGAGGGGAATACTTGGAAGAGAAAACTAGGATGTTACCGTAAGGAAAAATCCCCCTATTCCACCTTAAGATGTATAGGAGGATGTAATCGAGCATGCTCTCATTCATACTCCAATGGTTTATTCAGTGGAACCACAATAGCATAGAGTCTTTTTCATTGTACCTATTCAAGGTGAAAGAGTTTCTAGTATGATGATCGATTAATCCTAGGACTTATAACATTAGAATCCCCTATCCTTATAGGGAATTGGAGACCCATAGGTTTAAAATTAATAGATTAACGTCATTGATGGGATATTTGATCTATTTTAGACCCTATAGGATTGGTGGGTAAATCTAAATTATTTATTCTTTTGAGACCCATGAGGAGTTTTTGGGGTGATATAAGCTAGGAAGAAAGGCTCGGGGGCCTTACATGGGTGAAATTCATGGATCTCTTCTTCAATAAGTTCTTCCTAGATATTCTGAAGTCAGATCATGTGTAGGATTTTGTAAAGATTAAATAGGTGATGATTTTAGTGTCTACCAACTCTATTCATTTCATGGAGATGATTCACTTCACTCCCCTCATGTCCAGGAACAAGGCGTTGGAATCCAATAAGTTTGAGGCTGGCCTTCATCTAGAATTTAGGCTTCGGGTTAGGTTTTTTGATCACATGACATATTCATAGGTGATTTTAAAGGCCTTAATGATTTAGAAATATTTGGAGGATGATATAGTTGAAGGTATTGTTCCATCCCATAGTGTATTGACTAGAATACATCCTAGTGTAGTAGTGGATACTTCTTCTAGTAGCAAGAAGAGTAGGGTTAAAGATTTGTAGTGGGGTGGTGGTAGAAAATTGGAATAGAACAGGGTTTCTTCAGCCTACTATATTGGAGGAATAGTTCCTCATTATTTTAATTGTGTATAGAGTGGGAACTATCAAAATTATTTCCTGGGACCTCTGAACATGCGTTGTTAGTGTGGAAATATGAGACATCCTCAATAGTTCTTTTCAAGGGTGTTGCAAATAGGATCTCATAGGATTGTGTGGGGTACATAGAATATGGCCTAGGAATCAATCCAAGGTCCTTAGTATAAAATTAAGACATTTAAAACTTTGGTGACTGAGGCGAGTTATGCCCTATTTGGGTAGGTTCATGGATCTAAGTCCGGAAAATTTTATGTAGTAGATTGAGTCTTAAGTGATGGTGGAGAAGGACCATAAATTATTCAAGGTACATTATTGATCACATATTTTCTATCTTATATATTTTTAATACAATTGTTTTATATTCATTTATATCTACTGCAGTTATTGTTGGACTAGATTCACATATCATGTTATCTTCTGAGTTGTTATCTCTTAACACACCCTTGGGAAAAAAAGTATGTCATCTCTATATATATGTACAGAATATCCCGGGTAGTTGTTAGATATAGAAACCTATGGGATTTAATGAGTCTTGATATGACTAGCTTCAATGTGATCTTTTTCATGGACTGGATGACTAGTTATTAGGTTCACATCAACTTTTATAAGAGATGAGTATCCTTTACTATACCTATGGGAAAGAATATTATTTTGAATGGTGAATGGGATTTTGGGGAAAGAAAAATGGGACTAGACATAATAAATATTGAATTTATTATATCAAAAGAAGTAGGAATGGTTCCCTACAAGATCGAGCAATAGATCCCTCCTCTTTCCATCTTATAGTATACCTATATCAGGATGTCTACCCTGATGACTTATGTGGGCTTTTTCCTGATAGAGGAATTAACCTTGATATAAAACTTGTTCTAGGGGAATTACCTATATTGATTAATCTATATCGAATGGTTTCATCTGAGCTAAATGACTTGAAAGTACAACTTGATGATTTATATGGGAAGGGATTCATTAGAGCGATAACATCTCTATAGGGTTCTCTATTTTGGTTCATGATGAAGGTAGACAATAGTCTTCAATTATTTATGGAATATAGGAATCCTAAACAGGGTTCCATGAGAATTGGTGCCCATTTTCAATGATCAATGACTTTTTTTATTAGTTATGAGGAGCCTTATGGTTCTTTAAGATTGATCTATGATTAGGCTACCACTAGATTTGGGTCAAAGAGGAGGATATTCCTAATATATCTTTCAGGAGTAGACATGGATTGTATGAGTATCTTGTCCTGAAATTTTATTTTGACAAAAGCACTAGTAGTGTTCATAGATCCCATTAATAGTTTCTTCTATCCATATCCTGACTTCTTCATTATATTGTAAATTCATGATATACCCATATACTCACAGACCTCAATGATGCATTCTACACACCAAGAGATTATGTTGAGCACACTTTGACCATATCAGCTTTATACCAAACTCATAAAGTGTCATTTATATATCTAAGAGATATGTTTTCATGGGAATGTAATACCTGATGTGAGAATTTTTTTTTACTTGGAGATGGTATTGGTTGTGTTTTCGTGGGAACACCCTAATAATGTCTTTGAGATCAATAATTTCTTTCAGCTGAAAGGGTAATATCAATAGTTCATTCAAGACCTATCCATCCTAATAAAGTCAACGAAAGGACTAACCAAGAAGAGGGTGAAGTTTGATCAAACATATCGGCATAAAGAGGCCTTATTAGAGCTTAATAGAGTATTAGTGACAGATCTGATCCTAATATTTCAAAATCCTAGGATTGGAAATGTGGTTTAATGTGATGCTTCATTTTTTAGTTTTGGAAATATGATAATTCATAGGGATTAGGTACTAGATTATAGGTCTCTTAATCTATAAACCCATGATTGGAACTACCATATGCATGAATTGGATTTGATAGTTTTGGTCCATGAACTAATGTTTTGGAATGATTATCTCTTTAGTGAGAGATTGTCCATATACAAAAGCCATAATATATTGTGTTACATATTCTCTCAGTGGGACTTGAATATTTTGAAGTGGTTTTGGGTGGAGTATCTATAAAATTATGATTTTAAGATGGCTTCTACTCTTGGAAAAGGTAATGTAGTTACTGATGTTATTAATAATAAAATGCATGAGCATAGGGACAGGCCTTAGAGGAGGAATGATAGTTGATGAGATTTTTGGATGAGTGGCTAGTCGATTCATCTAAGTACCATAGTTTAATGACTTTTTATCCTTTAGTTATGAAGTTTACTTGGGTGTATTGGGTAAAATATGACCATGAGTTAGATCAAGAATGTTTAGTGATGCAGGAATGGTTGGCAGGAAGTGACCCGATTCCAGGATGGTTTACAGATAGTGACAACTTGATCTATTTTCATGGGAGAGTATTGGATCCTAATTCCTTGAGGTAAGAGATGATGAGGGAATCACATAACTCTCATTGTATAGTGAACCCATGTTTTATAACGATGTATTAGGATATCAGGTGATGCTTCTAGTGGCCAAGAATGAAGAGAGACATTATGGGATTCATCTCTTATTACCTGACCTATCAAAGGATCAAGTTGGAGAATTGTTGAATGATATTATTTCTTTATTCACTTATTATTCCTATGTTGAAGTGGGCTGAATAGATTATGGACTTTAATATAGGGTTTCTCAGGACCATAATAAGTCAAGATTTTGTGTGGTTTGTGGTAGATTGGCTCATGAAGGTGGCCCATTTTTTCTAATTGAGAGACTCAATATATTGATGAGTTAGTAAGGATTTAAATTTTGGAGATTGTATGAATATATAGAGTTCCTTTAAATATCATTTCATACAATAATGTGTGCTTTACATCACTATTTTGGAAAGGCTTTTAGAAGGGTTTTGAGACTTAGTTAGAGTTAAGTACAATGTATCATCTGCAGACTAATGGACAGCTGGATAGGATGATCCAAATATTTGAGGATATACATATAGAATGCATTCTATATTTTGGAAGAGAATAATATGATTATCTATCCTCATTAGAGTTTTCATAAAATAATAGTTTCTAGGTTTCGAATCATATGGAACCTTTTGAGGCCCTTTTTAATTGTCCATGCCACTCACCAATGGGTTGGCATGAGGTGAGTATAGCATCTTTCATTGGGAAGAGTATGGTACATGATACCTTTTAGAGTGTACAATTTATAAGGAAGTATTTAGTTAACACTCCTAGTATACAGTGATCGTATGTAGAATGGAGGAGATGACCACTGGAGTTCTTTGTGGGTAATAGGGTTTTCTTATGGGTGCCACCTCAGTTGGGGAATTATTGGTTGAAGAGGAAAGGTATATTGGTGTCATGTTTTGTCATATTTTTTGAGATTATCATGTTTATTGTAATAGTGGTGTACTGATTGGACCTCCATCCACGATATTAAGGTATGCATAACTTGTTCCATGTGCCTCAACATGGGAAGTATGAGCTCGATCATTCAAATGTGATTGATAGTGAGGATATTGAATTAGAACATGATGTATAAAGTATAGAGTGTTCAGTGTGAATTATAGACTGGAGTGACAAGGTTTGGGGGGGAGATTCTTATGGAATAATTGATGGATCTAAGAGGAGACGTGGGAATAAGAGTCTGATGTGTGGTCTTAGTGTCTTGAGTTGTTCGACTAGACCTCTTGAGACACTTCTTGAGGATGATAAGTCATTAAAGGGGGATATTTTTAATTTCAAAATATTTAAATGTATGTAATTTTGAGTCATGTGATAGTTTAACATGGGTCTAGGATGTGTGGTAGCATTATTCGGTGTCCAAGGTGGAGTTTAGACACTTTTTGGTGCACCACAAACAAGACCATTCTATGGTGGAAGTCATGTTGTTCTTGGAGTCCACATATGTGAAATAAGGATAACAACACACCCAATGGTTGGGTGTGGTCTTAGGCATGATTTATTGGGATCCTCTATGTGGACCATAATAATAATATCATCACCACACCATGGTACATAAATTGATAGGGTCAAAAGGGCCAAGGAATTAGTCTTACACCATAATGGGTCACTGTGGTGGATCACCTAGGATTTCTATGATTTAAGCCACTATGATCATAGTGGGAATCACCATGCTATGGTGAAGCCTGTTCAAATTTTCCAAAATGACCTTATTTTATGTCAAACATTAAGGGTTTTTTGTGTTTCAAAAGGGATAATACATGCGATTAATTAGGTTAGTTATTAACATAGTTTTGACTTAATATATACCTTGATAACCCTTACTCTTCCTCTTCTCATGAGGTCTAATGATCTATATGGATCCAAGTTGAGGTTTTGGGACATTTTCCTCTCCTATCAAGGGAAAAAGATCAATAGAATTTGGAAATATGGCCTAGGTTACCTCTATTTTTTTGAACAGATGATAGAGTATCCTCTCCTTGAATGGATTTGATCAGTCATTGATAGCAGTTTTCATTGGGTAAGTTGAATTGATTATAAAACTATGTCACCATCCCCTTTTTGAGTCTCATTCTAGAATCCCTAAGTAATGAATTGGTATTGATTCTAGGGATCCATGGCATGTGGGTTTGAAGTAGTTAGTGCAATAGAACAATTGGATATCAAAAATTGAAAAATATTAACCTTTGGCATCAACATGCTTGAGGTAGGAGGATCTTCACCATATAGATTCCTTATATAAGATTTTTTCCTTGATATTGATCACATTTGTGTATGTTTGTATCAAGTGATACCCATGTTTTCTTTTTATCACATTTGTGTGAATTTATAGCTATGAAATACATGATTGATAATTATTTCATGTGTGTGTGTGGTTTTTGAGACCCATTGTAACAACCTGAGATTTTATGAGAATTATTCCTTTTAATTTCATTGATGTCTTGTGTTGTAGGCTACACCAATATTATCTTGCTCTATATGCAACACCGTATTAGCTTGCAGTATAGGCAACACTATTCTTGGATCGTGTTACACATAATTTCAAGTTCGTTTTGTAGAAATTATTCTACACAACATTAAGTATAGACTTTGTTTAATGTATAAATGAAATATGGTTGTATTTTTTTATACGCAACAACAAAGGAGTTTTTCACTACACACCACCCTGACTTGGCTTGCATTACACGCAATCGTGACCTTCCTCGATAGAGTGTGCAGTACGCAATACCGGGTTTCACTAAACAACGATATATTGTTATAATATTATTATGGACTAGACGTTATGAATAGTATTAACTACATTTTGAATTTTATAACATTATTATTCATCTTACATATTTTCTAGAACATGGTATGAGAACAAAATAAATTTTTTGGGTAAAATAAGTATTTTTTTAAAAATGCAGTTTTGCCGCCTTTTGATGGCATACCCACTTTAAAACTAGTTTTTGACATGTTTATAAGTTCAATTTGAAATAATAAAATTCTTCCTTGGAATAAGGATATAAAAATTTAATTTGGATAAATTTTTCATATTATTCTGATAACTTTCATATTTTGATGAATTGTAAAAACACTTTATATTTTAATTAAAAACAACTTTTTTCATCGCAATAATTTATATGGTGAGATTATATTTTTAATTTGTTTTAAAGTTTAATTAGAATATATTTTTACCATTTAATCCAATGTTTGTCATTGTAATTAATTTCACTTTGAAATTGGACATAAACAAGTATCAATCTTTTGATAGTTATTGTTTCTTAAAAACACGCTATTTGTTTTGATAACGGGAATTAATTTTAAAATTAATTAATTCCACTTATATGTTTTGAATTTGGAAAAATAGACAACATTGTTGAATTCAGAATATCAAATATAGCTTAGGCTGAATTTTTGGTATTTTTCTGAAAAACTTCAATTTTTGATGAATAGTGAAAACACTGAGTTTTTGGTTAAAACTGACTTTTTATTTAAATAATCATTTATTTGATTTAAATATATTTTAGGTCAAAATAGATACAAAATACTTATATAAGATCAATTAAATTAATTGGAGTCATTTTAAAATAATTTTAGATTTATAAAAATTGTATTGAACTTTTCACCATCTTTTACCCACCTCCTAGGAGCTTTTACATTTGTTCATAAAACTTAATTTTACCGCTTTTGTGAGTTGAATTTCAAAAATCCGAGAAACACGGTTAATATCAGGGATTAAAATTTGGTTCAATTAGATAAAAATAATTTTTTGTGAATAGTAACTTTTTACTTTTATTTACCACGGTTAAAGCTAAATAGGGTAATTCAAGGTTAAAAGAATATTATAATAATTCAAAATTACCTAAATGCTTGTCCAAACCTTATTGGATGAGTAATTTCTGACCATGGGCATCCTTGGGTCGATTTTGGGACCCCATGGAGCCACTTATGAAGGACAATGACACATTAGATTAATTAATTTAATGTAAAGACAAAATTGGCATTAACAAAAATATTTTAGTAATTAATTTTTATAAGGGGATATATAAATTATCTTTTTGACTATAAATATTAATTGGAAAGCTAAAAATATCTTCTACATTTTTTTAGTTTTTTTATAATTTTTAGATATCAAATAAATTAAATTATTTATGACACAATAATGATGCAGTATTTACCTCATTAATAAATGATTTAAATAAATTAGATTAAAATGATTAAAATGTTATCCAAAACATGTCCAATTATGATTGGATGATTTTATTTCGACCATGAGTCATCTTATCATCATCTTTAATTTTTTTTGGCCTTTTAAAACTGCAGATAAGTTTATAATAAAATAATATTTTCACACTTTCCAAAAGAGCCCCTCCTCCCCCTTATAAAATGAAACCATTTATATCCAATTATTCACACCTATAAAGCCATTTGGCTGATCCAAAATCTGCCCAATTAATCTCCCTACATCCCTCTCCTCCCCCTAGAAGCCTTAACTTAGGCATAAGGCACTCCAAGAAGTCCTTTTGGTCCATTCCAAAGGAAGTTACCCAAATTAAAGTTAACGGTTTCTCTTAAATTGTTTTCTTTTATTATACTTCTCCAACCCCTAAACTCTTTTTAATCCTTTATTTTGTAACAAAAACATTGTCCTAAATATACTAGTATGTTTTTATGAGAATTATTCAAACTAAACTTACACACACCTCCATCTAATGGATGAAGAACATAATGTTTCTATGGATTGAAAACTAACGCCTCACGAAACGATGATTGTTCGATTTTCTCCTACCACCTCTCATGGTGTCCATTATGATGGAACTGTATTTATATATGATATATATTATGTTTATTATTTCCTTATGCATATCTACTTCCCAATTATATCAAGCCTTTATGGTTTCTATAGTGGGAAAATACGATAATCTCATTTGAGGAAGTGCGGACTACCGCCCCCTCAAAGTGATGTGATTCGTTAATGCCTTATGTGGGATGTATAAAGGATGAAGTTAATGATATTATATATGATATTATACTGGAATTATAATATACCTATTCCATTAAAATAATAAATAGAAATTAAAGTAGCGTTCATGCGTACGTACGGCTTACCGTCTCCATGAACGGTGCATTTCATTTCTTACCTCCATAAGTTATGTACTATTATAAATACATGTATATGCTGGATATATAATGAATATATATGATATATAAATAATTATTTACATTCTGGAAGTAAGTAAATCATGATATAAGTAATAATAACATCAAGAACAGCAAGTCCAAACACGTATGATAAATAAGATGATTTTACCCAAAACGTTGCTTTAACACGGGATTTACAAAAGAATGGGTAATATAAAGTCATAAGTAAACCATATATGATATCATAACAATGAATATGATTCTGTAATAAGTCAATGACATTATTTAAATCATTATACAGGAGGTTCAAATACATACGAATCATATCATACCTAAGGTAAGGGATAACTTCTCCAATCTCATTTTTATCCGAGATTGTTTATTCATAAGTATTCATTGGGGTTATATTTATCATCCATGTACCTATTTTATAAAAATGGTTTCATTTATGTTTAAAGTCCTTTTTACCCATTTTTTAATTTTACTACATGGTATGTAAGGAATATTTCTTTTGTTTATGTTACGAGTTACTTTTTTGACTTTTCCGACAAAAGTACGAGAAGAATGTTTTCTTAACTTATACGACATGAAATCATTTTTACGGTTTTATAAAGCCTTATTTTCATGAAGCTTCCTCCAAAATATTTCATGACTATTTTCAACAAAATCCTTTTCTTTTAAAAATTCATGACATTTTGTGAAAAGAAAATTATTTTAAAGAATAAAGGATATTTTCCTCAAGAATTCATTTCAAGTATTTTATCAAAACCATTTTCCATATAAGATGACATTATTTCATATGTGTATGTTTCAAGTATAATTTCTCTATGATTTACATGGTTTGATTCTTCTTATGATGAAATGATATCCATTTTTTTATATGCATTATGTTATGATGGCATGATGTTTATGAATCCCATTCTATTACATGGGTTATGCTATGATGTGTGATTTATGATTTTGTGGCACACGAAAGAATGATTTCATTACGAGATGGGTGGGACCTATATCTCCCTCCAATGAATTGGGTAAATATTTATATCTCATTAGATAGACATGGCTGGAATGGAAAGTAAATCCGGTTCAGTAATACAGGACTGGAACGGCAAGTAAACCCGGTTCAGTAAGGGACTTTGTCCACTAAGATGGTCTTGGCAGCAATGCATTAGCTACTATGGAAATCATATCATGTGCTTAATGTTTTTTCACAATTAAAAGTTTTATTCCCATGCTATTTTATCATGATTTATGTTCTATTATGATCTATGCCTTACGTACTACCATGTTTTATTTCATTTCTCATGATTTTGATGTTTAAACATTATGTTCATGTTTTTAAGTACAAATGTATATGGTTGGTGTTATTTTCTCCATGCTTACCCTTACTAAGCATTTGAGCTCACCCTTTATATGTTTTCTTTTCCCCGGGATATAAAGAAAGGTTTTAGGTAAGAAAAAAAAGGGGAAGATCTTTATGGGAGATGTTGAAGATCTTTCACCATGATTAGAATATTATGTTCTAAGTTTCCAAAGACACTAAACTATTACGGTCCTTGAGTGTTGGTTTTTGTTGTGTATTAAGTATTCCTAAAAAGTAATTTAATGTCCATGTATGTCAAGATTTG
The DNA here is from genome assembly GCA_963277665.1 of Viscum album. NCBI lineage: Eukaryota > Viridiplantae > Streptophyta > Magnoliopsida > Santalales > Viscaceae > Viscum > Viscum album. The sequence goes on from OY728122.1 coordinate 1,713,809,440, forward strand.
GGTCTCTACAGTTGGTATCAGAGGAAAGTTTTAGTTAACCTTTGGAAACTAGGATGTGAAAACGTTAGTGAGATCCCTAGAGATATTTCTAAGGTATGTCTAGGGATGTCCCTATGGTTAAGTATAAGTATAGGTTATAATCCTAGAATTACGGTAATGATCTTAGAATTAAACCTAAGATGTTAGATATTGAAGTTACTCCCCCTTTATTATGTTATTCCCTAGCATGATTTTTGCCTCTCACACTATTCTTTTTGGGTTTTAGACGATGGCTAGAACCCGAAGGAACCGTGTTGATCAATGTAATGGACAATAAAATGATTGTCCTCCTGAACAACCAAATTTTATGGGAGATGGAGTAAAAAATCTTATTGTTATACTTACACAAGCTATGAATCATTCTGGACTTCCAAATGAGCAGATAAGGGAAAAATATTCTATTGATTCCTTCATGAGGAAATGTCCACCTTCCTTCAGTGGGTCTTCTAATCCACTTTTTACTGAACAATGGATTAGTACCATTGAAAATATATTTTCCATACTTCGCTGTTCAGAATATGAAAAAGTCATTCTGGCTGTTTAACGTTTAGAAGGTGAAGTAGACTAGTGGTGGACTCTAATTTAGAATACAAGGCCCCAAAGTGAAATTGAATCCATGGAATGAGATGAGTTCAAGAACTTATTTTTCAATAAGTACTTCCCTCGTATTCTTCAAACGAAGATGGAAAAGGATTTCCTTGAGCTTAAGCAAAAGGATGATGAATCTGTTGGTATATACGAGGCGAATTTTACAAGGCTTGCAAGGTATGCATCTGGCTTTATCATCCAACCTGAAAGTAAAGTTGATCAATTATTCAGTGGCTTAAAACCAAGTCTTTGAAGGGAATTAGCTATAAGATACTTCAGTAGCTATGAAGAAATTGTGCGATGTGCTATCAAGGTAGAACTGGAAGTTGGTGTTACATATCCATCTCATGGTTTTGACAAGAAACAAAAGATGGAGTTCAAGGATAAATCTTAGAACAATGGTGAAAATAAGATGAATGTTTATTTATGCTCAAAGTGTGGAAAGAAGCATGGTGGAGATTTCCTAAAAGGTACTAGAAAATGTTTTAAGTGTAGAAAATAAGGTCATCGAGTAGTTGATTATAGAAGTAATGGGAAAAAGGTTGCTAATGATGTGAATAGAGAAAAGACTACAGATAAATCTCCACAAACACTTCAATGCTTCAAGTGCAAGGAAATGGGACATTATGCTAATAAATGCCCTAATCCACAGGTTAATGATGATCAATGTGAGAAACCTCTTAAGGCAAAGGATAAAGGGAAGTCTCATGAAATCACTATTTGTGATGTTGAGTATGACAATGATGTTGTGTAATGATTAAGTGTTTATATAATGAAATTTAAAAATAGTATTATGGAATCTCATTTATGGTATTGTGGAATTTTGGAATATCTATGTATTGGTCTATTGTGGTTTTTAATAATTTTATGGTACCGATAACCATGAAAAGTGATTCAAATATTTTGGAAAGCAGATGATATGCACATAATGAAGGGATAAGGAGAAAATAAATTGTTTGATATTATTCATGAGCTCATGATTGATATAAGGACTAAGTGATATCATAGTTTGAGTATATAGAATTTTTGGGATTTCGGTATGTGGAAAGAGTTAACTTTTGATAGCATTCATGTTTTCACTAAGGTTAAATGGGTATTCATTTTTCAAGAGAATACATGATTAAGGTATTCACATGATTGTAATGTGACCAACAAGATATATGAGGGATAAATGATTTTATTCACATGCTTGTTATATGACCTTTCTAGTAATTTTTTTCTTTATACTATAATCTTGGACAGAAGTATTTTGGATAAGCCTTAAGATTCGAATGGATTATGTTGAACATAAGTTATTATTGTTTAAGGCTAGAATTTTTTTTCTATATTATTGATAGAATGTTATAATAATGTAGTTTTAGAAAAAGAACAACCTGCAAGATTGGCGACAACCCGTCGCGTCGAACAAGGCTGTGGGAATCGAACCCACAACCGAAGTGCGACAGGACTTTATTGCCTACCACTGGCCTATAGGAAGTCCCTGGTTAGTAGAAACTAGTTTTATTTTATTAAACGGTATGATAGATGAAGTATAAGTTCATTTTTGGAATCGTATATGATTAAACTCACCATAGATGGAGTTATGTATATTTGATAACTTTTTCTAACCTTTTGTTTGAAACATATGGAATGACCCATCATTCTATCACATGATCTGCTAACACTTCACTAATAAAAAATTCAACTTCATTTATTTAAGAGATGAAGTGGAAATTGTTCAAGGCATGAACAATAATGAGATTGTACCAAAATCAAATAAGAATTTATTTTAATTCAAAAATTCTTCAACATTAGGGAAATGATCTTGAAAACCAAAAATGTTGTCCTAGTGCCCTCATATCTTATGAATCAGATGGTACCTTAGATCATCACAAATTTATGCCTTTGTGATTGATGGATTTTTCATAGCCATGTTCTCTACCAATCTCTATCAGAACTTGATGGTTAGATTTCTCCTCCATATCCATATTTTCACCTATGATATCCTATATGGAAACCTAGTGATGAGTTAATTTGGGTAACCGTTATGTTTCACACTTCACTATTTAAAATTAAGTTTTAGAATTCCTTTTTATGATGTGGGTTTCTATGAAAGAAATTCTCAAGTAACAAACCATTTATAACCCTAATGAATTTCGAGGGCGAAATTCGTTTTAAGGGGTAGAATGTAACAACCTGAGATTTTATGAGAATTATTCTTTTTAATTTCATTGATTTCTTGTGTTTTACGCTACACCAAGATTATATTGCGCTATATGCAACACCGTATTAGCTTGCAGTATACACAACACTATTCTTGGCTCGTGTTACACACAATTTCAAGTTCGTTTTGTAGAAATTATTCTACACAAAATTAAGTATAGACTTTGTTTAATGTATAAATGAAATATGGTTGTATTTTGTTATACGCAACAACAAAGGAGTCTTGCAATACACGCCACCCTGACTTGGCTTGCATTACACTCAATCGCAACCTTCCTCGATAGCGTGTGCAGTATGCAATATCGGGTTTCACTAAACAACGATATATTGTTATAATATTATTATGGACTAGCTGTTATGAATATTATTAACTACATTTTGAATTTTATAACATTATTATTCATCTTACATATTTTCTAGAACGTGGTATGAGAACAAAATAAATTTTTCGGGTAAAATAAGTATTTTTCAAAAAATGCAGTTTTGCCGCCTTTTGATGGTGCACCCAATTTAAATATAGTTTTTGACATGTTTATAAGCTCAATTTAACAAAATAAAATTCTCCCTTGGAATTAGGATATAAAAATTTAATTTGGATAAATTTTTCATATTATTCTGATAACTTTCATATTTTGATGAATAGTAAAAACACTCTATATTTTAATTAAAAACAACTTTTTTCATCGCAATAATTTATATAGTTAGATTATATTTTTAATTGGTTTTAAAGTTTAATTAGAATATATTTTTACCATTTAATCCAATGTTAGTCATTGTAATTAATTTCACTTTGAAATTGGACATAAACAAGTATCAATCTTTTGATAGTTATTGTTTATTAAAAACACGGTATTTGTTTTGATAACGGGAATTAATTTAAAAATTAATTAATGTCACTTATATGTTTTTAATTTGTAAAAATAGACATCATTTTTGAATTTGGAATATCAAATATAGCTTAGGCTTAATTTTTTGTATTTTTCTAAAAAACTTCAATTTTTGATGAATAGTGAAAACACTGAGTTTTTGGTTAAAACTGACTTTTTAATTAAATAATAATTTATTTTATTTAACTTTATTTTAGGTAAAATAGATACATAATACTTATATAAGTTCAATTAAATTCATTGGATTCATTTTAAAATAATTTTAGATTTATAAAAATTGTATAGAACTTTTCACCATCTTTTACCTACCTCCTAGGAGCTTTTGCATTTGTTCATAAAACTTAATTTTACCGCTTCTGTGATTTGAATTTCGAAAATCTGAGAGACACGGTTAATATCAAGGAGTTAAATGTGATCCAATTAGGTAAAAATAATTTTTGGTGAATAGTATCTTTTTACTTTTATTTACCACGGTTAAAGGTAAATAGGGTAATTCAAGGATAAAAGAATATTATAATAATTCAAAATTACCATAACACTTGTCCAAACCTTATTGGATGAGTAATGGCCGACCATGGCCATCCTTGGGTCGATTTTGGGACCCCATTGAGCCACTTATGAAAGACAATGACACATTAGATTAATTAATTTAATGTAAAGACAAAATTGGCATTAACAAAAATCTTTTAGTAATTAATTTTTAAGGGGATATATAAATTATATTTTAGACTATAAGTATTCATTATAAATCTAAAAATATTTCCAACATGTTTTTATTTTTTTTATAATTTTTAGACATCAAATAAAATAAATTATTTATGACACAATAATGATTTAATATTTACCTCATTAATAAATGATTTAAATAAATTAGATTATAATGATTAAAATATTATCCAAAACATGTCCAATTCTGATTTTATGATTTTATTTCGACCATGAGTCATCTTATATTCATCTTTAATTATTTTTGGAACTTTTGAAACCGAAGATAAGTTTATAATAAAATAATATTTTCACACTTTCCAAAAGAGCCCCTCCTCCCCCTTATAAAAGGAGACCATTTCTATCCAATTCCTCACACCTCTAAAGCCATTTGGCTCGTCCAAACTCTGCCCAATTAAGCTCCCTACATCCATCTCCTCCCCATAGAAGCCTTAACTTAGGCAGAAGGCACTCCAAGAAGTCCTTTTGGTCCAAACCAAAGGAAGTTACCCAAATTAAAGGTAACGGTTTCTCTTAAATTGTTTTCTTTTATTATACTTCTCCAACCCCTAAACTCTTTTTAATCCTTTCTTTTTAACAAAACCATTATCCTCAATATACTAGGATGTTTTTATGAGAAGTACTATAACTACACTTACACACACCTCCATCTAATGGATGAATAACATAATGTTTCTGTAGATGGAAAACTAACGCCTCACGAAATGATGATTGTTCGATTTTCTCCTACCGCCTCTCATGGTGGACATTATGATGGAACTGTATTTATATATGATATATATTATGTTTAAGATTTCCTTATTCTTCTTTAATTATCAATTATATCAAGCCTTTATGGTTTCCATAGTGGGTAAATACGATAATCTCATTTGAGGAAGTGCGGACTACCGCCCCCTCAAAGTGATGTGATTCGTTAATGCCTTATGTGGGATGTATAAAGGACGAAGTTAATGATATTATATATGATATTATACTGTAATTATAATATACCTATTCCATTAAAATAATAAATAGAAATGAAAGTAGCGTTCATGCGTACGTACGGCTTACTGTCTCCATGAACGGTGCATTTCATTTCTTATCTCCATATGTTATGTACTATTATAAATACATGTATATGCTGGATATATAATGAATATATATGATATATAAATGATAATTTACATTATGGAAGTAAGTAAATCATGATATAAGTAATAATAACATCAAGAACAACAAGACCAAACACATACGATAAATAAGATGATTTTACCCAAAACGTTGCTTTAACATGGGATTTACAAAAGAACGGGTAATATAAAGTCATAAGTAAACCATATATGATATCATAAAAATGAATATGATTCTGTAATAATTCAATGACATTATTTAAATCATTATACAGGAGGTTCAGATACGTACGAAGCATATCGTACCTAAGGTAAGGGATAACTTCTCCAATCTCATTTTTATCCGAGATTGTTTATTCGTAAGTATTCACTAGGGTTATATTTATCATCCATGTCCCTGTTTTCTAAAAATGGTTTCATGTATGTTTAAAGTCCTTTTTACCCATTTTTGACTTTTACTACATGGTATGTAAGTATTCTTTCTTTTGTTTATGTTACGAAGTACTTTTTGACTTTTCCGGCAAAAGTATGAGAAGAATGTTTTTTTTAACTTATATGACATGAAAGGATTTTTACAGTTTTATAAAGACTTATTTTCATGAAGCTTCCTCCAAAATATTTCATTAATATTTTTCAAAAAATCCTTTTCTTTTAAAAATTCATGACATTTTGTGAAAAGAAAATGATTTTAAAGAAGAAAGGATATTTTCCTCAATAATTCATTTCAAGTGTTTTATCAAAACCATTTTCCATCTAAGATAACATTATTTCATATGTGTATGTTTCAAGTATAATTTATCTATGATTTACATGGTTTTATTCTTCTTATGATGAAATGATATCCATTTTTTATATGGATTATGTTATAATGACATGATGTTTAAGAATCCCATTCTATTACATGGGATATGCTATGATGTATGATTTATGATTTTGTGGCACACGAAAGAATGATTTCATTATGAGATGGGTGGGACCTATATCTCCATCCAATGCATTGGGTAAAGATTTATATCTCATGAGATATACATGGCTGGAATGGAAAGTAAATCTGGTTCTGTAATATAGGACTGGAACGGCAAGTAAACCCAGTTCAGTAAGGGACTTTGTCCACTAAGATGGTCTTGGCAGCAATGCCTTGGCTACTATGGAAATGATATCATGTGCTTAATGTTTTTACACAATTACAAGTGTTATTACCATGCTATTTTATCATGATTTATGTTCTATTATGATCTATGCCTTACGTACTGGCATGTTTTATTTCATTGCTCATGATTTTGAAGTTCAAACATTATGTTCATTTTTTAAGTTCAAATGTATATGGTTGGTTTTATTTTCTCCATGATTACCCTTAATAAGCATTTGAGATCACCCTTTATATGTTTTCTTTTCCCCGGGATATAAAGAAAGGTTTTAGGTAAGAAAAAAAAGGGGAAGATCTTTATGGGAGATGTTGAAGATCTTTCACCATGATTAGAAGATTATGTTCCAAGTTTCCAGAGACACTAAACTATTACGGTCCTTAAGTGTTGGTTTTTGTTATGTATTAAGTATTCCGCAAAAGTAATTTAATGTCCATGTATGTAAAGATTTGGGTCTCTACACCCATGATTTATATGTTATGTTTTTTCATATACATGCAATGCCTTGTTTTGTGTAAATGAATAGCGTGTGGAGTTTTTGATTCTCATAGAAAGTGAGAAGTGGACCATAATGGATTTGTTATCCCTTAGAGGGGGAGAATATATAATATGAGATGATAAAGATAGTTGACCTAGACATAATACAAGGGTATAAAGGCCTTGATGCTTGGCCTGACGTAGTAGAGAGATGCAACAACATTGTGGATGAAACCAAGGCAGAAATGGGGTGTGATGGACTTGTGTCTTGACACGAGGCTTATTGTCTATGTAGTTTATTGGATATATATGGTGGGACAATTTTCAAATATTATCATGAAAAACATTATGAATTTACTTCCACTATTGTGCTAAATAGGTACATATAGGGTTTTTAGTGGCTTGGTTTGCACATGATCGCTAGATACATGATTGATTGTTGTTTTCATGATAATTACATATTATTATGGAATTTAAATCTCGTGGATGTGTACTTATGTTAAGGACACATTGGTATTTTCCTATTGGTTTTATACTCACACCCTACATGGGCATCCCAATATGTGTATAGACTTCATGATTAGGGATCCAAGAAAGGGAAAGGTCCTAGTGACAAGGAGCTGGGGAGATGTAGCTTAGTGTTCAGAGGTGGTACTAGGATGGACTCTAAAGTGATGTCCCATACTCTTTATTTTTTCCCATTCATTTTTTTATACTATTATTTGACCTTCCATGTTATGATTTTTTGGTTTATTACACTGTATTACTCATTCTATCCTAACATTCCATCTGATAAACATTTATTATATTTCTTTTTATTGTGTCTTTTTGGGTTGGTATTCTTTCCTTGTTATGTTTTTGGTTTATGGGTATTGATATTATGGGTATAATCACTCCACTACCCCATTCTGGCCTTGAATGCTAGTTGGAAACCTCTTGTAAATAGGGAGGCACAAATTAGGTCATATAGCTCACCGTCCGAGACTATAAGAATTAGGGTGGGGCATTACACCTTCCTAGACTTCAGAAGAGTCAGATGAAAATTCATAATTGTAAAAGGGGTGTTTAGAATAGTAACTAGGAAGACTTCAAAAGAGTCATTTTAATCTTAATAATTAAAACTTTGTGATATTTTTAGTTATTTACAAAAGTCTGAAATATTGAGAATATTTGAATTAAATTCATAACTCTAGACTTAATATATTCTGAATAAATAAATAATTAAATCAACCAATGATTTTTAACTATTTCTCATGGTTTTATATATCATAATCACATTAAAGTGAATCGGATTCAAGTATTAATTTAAGTAGATACATCCAAGGAAGAAGTTGGTGCAGAGATGATTATCACACTACAGACAGTAAAACCATGTTGTATGACATGAGCTCATGGTCATATGAATTATATTCAAAAGAAGTTACATTTTTCATTTTTTGTGGAGAATATGTTGTGATATTTTAAATAAATTTAATTTGGAAATATATTAAGCCTTAATAAATATTTAAATATGATTTTGAATGTGAATTAAAAGTAGAAATATCTTCCAAATTTGAATTAGAAGATCTCATTTGAAAAACATTGAAGAGTTTATGAATAAAATATGGAAAAAAATTATTCATGATATTGTGAATATAAAAATGATAACGAAGAGAAGAAGATAAGTATTATTCAAAAAAAATTAACTTTAAAAAATACTAATAGTTGAAGAAGAAGGAGGAGAACCTAATATTAACACAACTAGAGAACATCTATCAGTATCAAGGGAGAAAAAGAGGGAGACCTATGATAGAATAGTATCATAGAAAGATATTAATTGTGCTTCACTGAATCACACTAAGAGGAAGAGTTATTTTAGAATGTTTCATACCAAGAAGATGTATCAATCGAAGTCCTACACGATGGTTCATAAAAGGAACCATTCACTAACTTTAGTTGTGAGGACCGAGATATATAAGATAGCATATTAGCAGCAGGAAGCTGGTAACATTGAAATGTGGTATAAATACCCTCTTTTAGGACAGTAGGGAACAAAATGGGATTACATGTAAGTATAATGGGATACTATTTCATTTTAACCTCTTATATTAATAGTTAATAAATAAATTATTGGAGGGACTAACCAATAATGGGAAGGAGTGTTATTTTAAGGATGAATCTTCTAAATCACTTTTGTTCTTGAATTTATTTACTACCCTACATAGGTAAGTCTAAGAGACACTAGTTATATAGTATTTGACTTTAATCTGTCTCATAGGCTGAATTAAATTCCTCAAATTAAATAGGATCACTGATTCACCCCCACCCCCTCTTTGTTATCTTACTTATATGGGCACTTTAATTTGTTACATAAATTCCTATGGTAATAAATGATAGTTCAATTTATAAGTGAAGAGTAAAAAGGATAAAATAAACAATGGAACAATAAGAAGATCAAGAACACCTTGGATATAAATGGTTTATGAGTAATTTATATGTCCATACAGAGACAAAATCATTTAATTATTTGAGAAAAAAATTACAGGGTGATTTACCAAATTTCAAAACCCCCAGCTCGAGGGTAGCTAATAAAAAATGTTTTTCTAATGTAACCCATGTTTTTATAGTGTAAATCTACATGTTGGTCCACTATGTTATAGAAGTTATGGTAAAAATATGCATAAATATGTAGTACACTATCATTTTCACTAGTCACATGTATTTATAGTAACCATGTGGAAGTATACATTGTTACAGTTTCATGTTTGTGTTGCTAGTCAACTATTCTAAAATGATTCATCATTGCTACAGGTCAGACTGGGAGAGTTTTAGTCTAGGTTATAGTATATTACACTAGTAGTTTGTAATAACCTAGAGTTTATAAACAATATTTGTTTCTTAAAATAAATGTGTGTTATATAGTATTATACAATAATAGAACATAGTGAAATCAATATCACATTATTTCATTAATAAAAATAATTAAATTAGTCTGCAACTAACCCTATGAAAATTAAAAACATTACAATGGTAAAAAAATATAAAATAGGAAAACTAAAATGGTAAAATATGTATCACCACAATATTTTTGAATCATCCTTCCCACAAACAACACTATATAAAATAAACAAAATATTAGTAAACCAATCGAAATTATAGAAAATAGAAATGTACAACCTTGATAGGAATTTTGGGGAATAATGAATAGAGGAATGAATATTTATTTATAGTATGTAATTTGACCATTGGAATAGTAATTTGACCATTAGAATAGAATCTGACCATTGGAATAGTAACCTAACCTTTAGGAATAGTAATGTGCTCATTGGAAATAGTAACTTGACCGTTGGAATAGTAATTTAACCTCAAAATAATAAATTTTGGTATAAATGATATTTATCATGGGTAATTTAAGTAAATATAAATATTACAATTCCATAAAATAAATATCATATTAAAAAACTCGAATAAAATATAAGCATGTTTATTTAATAAACTATATTTTATGATATTTTATAAAAACCTAATATTTTATTTTAAAAATTAAAATAACCAATGTTATAAAATTAGTTTGATAAAATTAATTTAGTTTTTTTAATTAGGAAATTGAAATTATAAAATTTGTATTTTTTGGTACTTTTTTAAAATACTTTCATTTTCATGTGAATGGTAAAATTATAGTTTTTTCTGTAACTAGTGTATCTTAAATTACATAATTCATGATGTAATAACAACCTAATAATTTATAGAACATTAGGTTTTTCCAAAACATATTTAATTTTATAAATTAGTTATTAAAATAAAATAAACAAGATTTCCAAACCTAATAACTATTTTTCAAAGTTTAATGTCAAAAGTATTCCATAAAAAATATCATTTTTTCCCACTTTACTTTTTAATAAACTAGTGGATTAGAATTATAAAGGGTTTTATACTCCCAAAATCACTATATTATATTTATATATGATTCATTTTTTTAAAAATATCACTATTATATGGTTTACGTTGGATAATATTTTCTTCTAAAAATACACCTCTCCCCATGTATAAATAACCCCTCTCCCTTCCATTGGAAACCCATTACTCCCTCACATAATGATGCCCAATATCTACCCAAATCCTCTCTATTAATCCCTTAAAAACATTTTGGAAGTTATTGAGTAAGAAAAATCCATTCATCAGGGATGTATAATGTTGTAAAAGAGATGCAACATCGAGAAAAGAGTCAGTTTTTATCAACTCTTCTCTAATTTTCCACCTCTATTCTCTTTTTTTCCAATTTATTTCAAAAAAAATATTATAATATTAATTATGAATTATTTTAAACTTATATTAATTATTTTAATCTACCATAAAAATTAATTTTTGAATTATTTATATATTATACCTCTCTTTCTCCCCTTTATGGAAAATGTTCATGGTAATGGTCGGTTAACCGCCGAGGAGGATGTTGCCAATTATTTTCTTATAAAAAACCATATATATGGTTATAATAAATTATTTATGATATATAAATTTATAAATATATTTATTTTAATATTCTAGAATAAATTATTCTTATGTATAAATGACCTTGAACAAAATGGTGAAATCGAAGCAAAATAAGAAATTTTTTAAGGAAAACATGATATCAAAATAGTTCCCTTTTAATGATGTGGATTAAGAAATGTAATCCAGTTATTGTAATTGATAAATAGTGACATAAATTAACTTAATTAACTTATGGTTTAACGTTTTACTAAACATAAGCTTATTATTCATGAGGCGTAAAAGCAAAGAAATAAAGATGGATTTAAGGTAAGGAGATTATCAAACCCAAAATATTTCCTTTGCTAATCTCATATTTCACATTGATTTTAATATAAATATTACTCTAATATCTAAAATGTGTAAATCCAATATTATTTATCTTTTATTTGGGAATATACATGTTTCTAACTTTCCAAAATGTTTTCTAATCCATTTACAATTATTTTTTAAAAAGTCTTCATCCATCCATCCATCTATCCATCCATCCAAATTTAAATTTTTATTAAAACCATTTTTAGGAAAAATGGGAAACTAAAGTTCCCAAAAGTCACCACTAAATGCTGAAAGATCTCATAAACTGATCAAACACAAGACTAATATTTCTTAACCCAGCTATTCTATAAAGCTCCTAGTGCAGCGAACTAACCTGGATAGCTGGGTCTTCTCTGATAAGATCTTAAAAATGAGAGATCATCCTTTCCATTGTCTGAATAAATTCATCTAAGTTGATTTTACTCTGATTGAAGCCTCAGGATAGAATTATATCTTGATTATCTAACCACACTTCTTGCTCCTTTATTGCATCCACTTGCAACCTTTGTTCATAAATCCTCTTGAGTTCCTCTTCTAAGACATTAGGTTGTATGTCTTTCTCAATCATAACTTCCTTGGAGTGCAGAATTAGTTTCAAGCACTGCCCATCCTTTTCTTTTCTATCTCTTTTTTATCTAATTTCTCCTTCAATTTCTCCTTCAATTTCTCCCTTTTATGTGACTGATCTTTCTTGGTTCCTTCCCTTCGTGGCCGACCAAGTTTCCATAGGTTTTGGCAGGTAAGATTAATCCTTGTGTCCCTTTGGTTTTTTTCCCTTGAATAATTATACATTTCCCTGAATATCTAATTCCTTTCATCCCCTTCTTCCTATGAGGGCTATGAGGACCTTTTCCTTGACATCGATCCATACTATCCACTAAAGAGAGGCTATAATTATCATCCCATGATGATTCATCCTCTTCATTCAATGGAGGTTCCTGGCCTTATAAGCCATCAAATCGGTTCCTGAGATTTATCTTTGAGTCAAATTTGAGGGGCCTCTGCTTACTTAGATACTCTTCTTTACCTTCCATAATCTTCTGGCTAGATATCTTCCCCCCAGACCCAACCTTTATATGGCCGGAGTTGTTTGGGTCTAAGGCCCTCAATACATTCCAATCGTCACACTTCCTTTGACCGTTGTGAAATGTTGCAGATGACAAGTAAGACTTCCCCTACACTGATTCTGATCCAGTGAAATTATCATAACCTCGACCCATAAACTGCTACTGCTTATTAGTGTCCTCCCAGCCTCTATTTTTAGAGCCACCGAGACTATGGACCTCAATCCCTGTCGATCTCGCCTCACCCTCCTTGGAATTAGATGTTGCTATTGGGATCACTGAGGCCACTACTAAGGGGCTCTCCTCCTCAACTCCAAGTATAACCAAGTCATGCTTCAACCGGGTGATTATGTCCTCAACCTGTGGTCCAGCCTCCTCTGGTCTTACTTTCTCTGCATCCCCTGTGGAAAACAAGGGATTTTGCGGCTTCTGAGCCTCCCCGATATTATCCTCCACAACTGAAGAACCATGGTACCTAACCAGATCCAGCTCCATTATAACTTCCCCAAGCTCATCCTCATGCACACCCAAATCTCCGATATCCCGTAATTGGTGATCAACCACTGTATCTGCTTGCACTGGTGGTGGTCGGTCCCAGTTCGCACGATGACACCCAGAGGTGAAATGGATGAGTTTGTTGCATCTCGAGCATAATGTTGGCCATGATTCAAACACCACTCTCTGCCTCCATCTAAGCTCTTCTTCGACCGAAGTCCAAAGCCACTCTGATGGCGGTTTGGATACGTCAACCTCAACACAAGCGGGATGAATAATCGGATGACAGATCACAAAATTGTGATTATCTGAACATAGATATATTCCATCCAAATTCCCAAGAATAAAAATAATGGAAGGGTTTTTAAAGGGTAGAGGAAAGTCGGGAAAACTTACCCACACTGCAGCCGAAGAAGGGTCACGATTCAAAATGAGATCAAAATACCAATGCATGAGGAAAAAAATGCATCCATTGAACACCTGAGGAGCACTGGACCAGGCAACGACCAAATAATCCTCTGATGACAAGCGAATAATTATCTGGAATTGATCGAGAAGACCTACCACCACTCAGTTTTGGAGACCCAATTATTCGAAAAAAAATCTATTTATAGCATCAAACGAAGGACGACAACCCCTGAATCGAGTGACAAGTGTCGATCTGTGTAGATCTGATGCTGCATTGAACTCCTTTGTAGAAAGTTCAAGCTGAGGAGAACCTTCATGAAGGTCATGGACCTTAGGGAAAATAAGGATCGGTGGGAAAGGAGGAAGATGATCCAGGTTGGTGAAGGGAGTGAAAGGTTGAGTCATCAAGGAAGAAAGAAGCACCCCCTCCCCCTGCTGAGGAGGAGGGGGCAGGAGCCTCTGGCATCTCCGGGCTAGGGCAACGCCGCCATCGAGGAAGGACCGCGGCTTGGACACTCAAGACTATGTGGGTTGTCCATTTACATTCAAAATGGTTTCAAAAGACTTCAATTTCCAAAAACATCTCTTAAATACTATTAAGTTTTTTCCCATTTCAAAGAGGAAAATAATCATTTATGCCAATGTATGATCTCCCTTATTCATTCTGGAGTCTTAAAGTTCATTTCACGAAGTATGATATGTTAGATATTTTATGAAACCCATTCTTTTACATGGGTTATTTAATGACTATGATTGTTATCCTTCCATGTGGAATGCATGATTATTAGCATTTTATGATGTGATGGGTGGGCCCAAAATTATATATCCCTCCAATTCATTGATTAATGTGTTGTATCTCATAATATTATGTACACTATTCAAGAACATGATGCAGGATTTATTCATAATGATAATGTTATTATTTATACACATATGTTATGTGTGGACATGATGTGATCTTTGTTTAAAACTATGTTTGGTTTTTGACCACTATGTTATGATGTTTCATTATTATTAATATACCATATTTTATACCTTTATCCAATGTTTATATCATTATTATTATGATAATCATATGATTATGATATGATTATTATTATTATTCTCACCCATGTTCTATTGATTCATTTCCTTTATTCCTCCCCTTACTAGGCTTTTAGCTCACCCCTTTCATTGATGTATATCCTCGGGTGATTACATGTACTAATAAGAATTAAATATTTTATAAGGATAAATAAGAAGTATTTAAATAAATTTTAATGTTTTATTATGTATAGGTGTTGTATGAGCCTAATTTTCGCATGAAACTAAACCTTTGGATCCTGGATTGTATCAATATTATGTTATTTATCTTTAAAATGATGTAATAGTCGCATAAGAAAATTTTAGTTCACTATAGTTGTTATCATAACATAGTTTAGTTAATTTGGGAATTTATATTAGAAAATGTTAGTGAAAACCATAAGTTTAAGTCAATTTAAAGGAAAAACATCCTAGAAGAATCATTTTAGAAAAAGGATAAATATAGGGATCCCATAGATATGCCTTCAGAATTAATTTTCACATAGAAATAAATTATTTATTCATGATTTGTTGACTTTCATGTTTTTCAAACCTTTTCTATTTTGGAAAATTATGGGAACTATGAGAAACCATGCTAACAGACCATGTGAGGGACAATGCAATGATTTTCCAAAAAACATCCCCAATGACATGGGAGGTGGAGTTAAAAACATCAGAGAAATACTTACCTAGTTTTCTCAGGCTATTAATAATAACCTGAACCATTAGGATCATCCTCCTTCACCCAATAATGATAAATGATCCATTAATTCCTTTATGTGGAAACAACCACTGATGTTTAGTGGATCTTTAAATCCACTTGTCATTGAATAGTGGGTTAATTCAATGGAGAAGATATTTTTTATTCTTTTCTATTATAATAAGGATAAGGTGACTTTGGCCAAATATCATTTAGATGAATAAGTAGATTAATGGAGAGATTTGGTAAAGAACATCATGTCATAGGATGAAATGGAATAGATAGAGTGGGAATACTTTAAGTAAATATTTACAAATAAGTATTTCCTTAGAACTGTTCAAAAAAATATAGAGAGAAAATTCTTATAGATAAACCAAAATGAATGTGAATCTATCACTGTTGGTGAGGAAAAATTCACAAGGCATGCAAGATACACCTTGGGATTTGTTATAAAAAATAATAGAAAAATAGATTGATTCTTTAGTGGTTTAAAACCACACCTTTGAAAGCCTATATCTATATGATAATTTGGGAGTTACAAATAATTAGTTCAATGTGCCCTAAATATAGAGATGGTTTTTAACTAATGGCCCCATGTTTTTGGAGATTATAAGAGAAGAATGGATTTTCAAGATTTTGGGTCAAATGAAAATAGAGGAAAGAGGATTCAACAACCCACATGTCCAAAATGTGGGAAGAATAAACATGGGACTTTCCTAAAATGGATGTTAAAGTTCTTAAAGTGTAGTAGATAATACCACTAAACTCATGAATTTTGAAGATATAAGAAGAATCCAACCAACATGATGGAGGAAATTAAGGCACCTCCTAATGTACCACCCATGGTACATGTAAGATCTGAGTTTTTTTATTAAGGTATTTTTTGTTTATGTTTAAGTTTAAGTCCCTTGTTTTGGTTAAATAAGTGTTACCCAAGTTCATGGGAAGACCTAAGGGTTTTTTGAGGGTTTGAGAAATGGAAAAGAAGGAGGAGGAGTTTTTGGGCATGTTTTACAGTTTGTGTGTGGTTAGTACATGGTGTGTACAGATATCCCCAAGTCTACCCATGTGGTAAATCCTAACAAGGAATTTAAGTCTCGATATACATAGAATGCAGCGACACATGACACCCTTCCCTTGTCACCTGGTTGTTTCTGTGTACATGGCATGCACATGCACCAACCTGTTTACAGGTGGCCATTTCCATGTCTGAGTACACGATGTGCCACTAGTCATTTACTTCTTACTATGTCTATGTACCCTCCAAGGTACACACCAAGACTCACAAAGAGTTAAAGTTTAGGGAGTAGTATTTCCATGAAATACAATGTGGTGGTCCCCTTGACTGAATCCTTGACTTAGCAGAAACATGACTATTATGTGAGGTCTATCGGACTAAAGGTCGTAGGCAGTTGTCTTTAGTCCAAGTGGGAGTTTATTGGAGATTGTGTCCTAGGATCAACTATTTATACTTTTATTATAAAAATATTTTATGTATTCAATATTAATAAAACTTCTTACTACATATTTTTTGTTGTTATACATGAATCTAATGTAATAATGTCCTAGATTATACACCGCATTGAAAAGGTCATTGCAGTTCCCTACTATGATGAGAACCTTCATGTGGTATGATGATATTCAAAAATAATTTTCTATGGTTGGATAACATATTATGAGGGGACACATAGTATATAGACTGTCAGGTGTGAGTACTTGTCAGCAGATGAGGCTTCTTCTCATGAAGTTCTCACTTCGTAATCTCCAATATGGGATACACTGGGTGCGTCATGAGTGACATGACATTAATTAATAATTCAAGGAAGGATATTTCCCTTCTATATTTATGGAAGTTGATATCTCATCCCTTTGATTGGAATAGAAACGTCTCATTAAATCCCATGTCCACGGTGTAACAATGTTTTTATTTCACATAGTTAAAGAAATACATATCGAGCATATAGGTTGGTGACACGGTTATGGAATATACTTGATGAGATATTATGACAAAGGGATTATAGTAAATTGTGATTTTTCATATGTGTTTCCAGACATTGAGATATTAAGTTCTTTCTCTTGGGTTCCTTGACCTATTTCTAGACAATAATCTTGGACTTTAGGCAATCCCACCTAATGAAAACAAGAAATAATCCTAGAGGGTCACACACTAAGTGTTTCTGTTGATGTTAATTAAATTATATTTGAGTTTAATTAATGTAATAAATATTATTCTCAAGTCTAATGAATAATTTTATTCAAAGATATATTGATCGCATAAATTAAATAAATATTTATTTTACGACATTTGAATAAAATATTTATTTTATTTTATTGAATATTTTAATAAATATTTACTCTCTATATTATAAATAAAAAATTGATTTATGAATAAAATATTTATTCAGTTGTTAAATAAATTCTAGGGGAGTTTTAATGAACTAAGACTGAGTCTGGTGACAAATATTAATTGACATGACCATTATATAATATTTTTTATTGAAAAAGTTGGAAAACACCATAAAATAATAATTATATAATTATTATTATAGGAAATGAGATTTATTAAAGGTAATAAATGTTATTTAATGATAGGTATGAAATTAAATAATATTTTAACATAAATCCCAACTCTATAAATAGGTGGATATGTATATTATGTAGAGTATCCAAAAATTTAGAATAGGGAATTGTTTTGAACAATTAATTCCCTCTCAAATCATCCTTCTCTATCCCTCTCAAGAATGAGAATTGTATGATAGATTTCTTCAAGATTGAAGAACAAGAAATCAAGAATGAACAGCGTAAGACATTAGACTCACAGTGGTATCACCTAGAGATTTAGCGGTTTTTCTCTGAGATCATAGGAGCACGTTTGGATCACCGCTAGTGGAATTCTATCCTTGGATCCTGAAAGTGCGATGAAGGTAATCTAAAAGGGTTCTTTCGGATGATCAATATTTACCAACAAAAAATGTTTCTAAGACCATGTATTTATTTATTCATATATTAAATAAATTAATTATAAATTTTACATGTATTATCATCACTCTTAGTTTCAGGAAATGATTATTAAAAGAAATTTTAATATATCTCCTACCTCTGCACACTTTCGTTGCACCCGAAACCATTATATATTACTAGGAAAACTATATAATCTCTACCTTAACAAAAATTTAGGATTTTATCATATACTTATGATTATACCTAGGGTTTTACCAAATTTCTCTAATATTAATCTCTAAAAATTAACTAAGCCCTTCTTTGATACCAATTGAGGTGACCCGATCATTAAATATATAGATATTACATCATTTTAGATAAATATTCATTACATAACAAAATTATACATGCCCCAGGACCATAAATGTTTAGTGTATTTGGAAAATAGACACAAAAACATCTTATTTCATAAGGTATCTTCAATATCTCCCACAATGTTCTTCATATTATTAACCTTTTAGACATATCATACTTAGAACCTTCCATTAAAACTCGGGGAAGGAAAAACATAAGAAAGAGTGATCCCATATTCTAAGTAAGGGTAAAAAAAGGAGACACCAATCAATTATGATACATGAGAATAATGATATGAGAATACAATAAAAAAATAATGAAATCATATCCAATAAATTATGTGTCTTTAATCATGAATCATGGCATAAGGCTTTGTTATTACAAAAGATAAAAGTCACAAGAGTACATAATCATCAATAATTAATAAAGATCCCTGAGGGAATATCATATATATATGACTATGTACAAAGCATAAAATTATAACATGTTGAACATGTATAAATAGTAATAGGTTCACTTGTTAAGTTAAGTACATGCAATCATGTCCCTGCTTAAACTTATAGACATGAAATCAGGTCAATGATTAAACTTGTTGACATGTAACCAAGTACACACAAAAACTTATGGACCTGAAACCAATTCCATGCATTATATTATGAATATCAAATAAATTTCACACATAAAATAATTTTATAATGATTTATCCAACTTTACCCAATGCATTGGTGGGCTACAATGGACCCACTCATTATATAAATTTAAGAAAAAAAATATTCTTCAATATCATAAAAACATTTATCATTTCATCATCATATAACCCATGGAAAATAAATGGGTTTTTATAAAAATATCATCAACATAATCATAAACCATCCAAATAAATAATAAGGATTATATCATTTTATCATATCCTTATTAAAGAAAAATTAACATCAAAGGATACTTTCATAGCTGAAAAATACCTTTAAAAGTTCACTTGAATATTTCTTGATGAAGATACCCTTCTTCATTTTGAAATGAATTATTCAAAATAAAAAATTTCCAAAAAAAATATGGTAAAATTTTTATTTGAAAATAAAAATGTAAAATTATAAAGTAATCTTCAAATAATTGATCAATCATGATAGATAGAAATTCCCTTCATTCCATAATGATTAAAAAACCAAATATTCTTTTCACACCTTTGGTAAAAGGTACCTTATTTATAAAATGATTAGAATATTCCTTTTCAAAAATTATAAAAAGTAAAAAATGGGTAAATATGAATTTATAAAATAATTTAATAATAGTAAAAACTTTCTTGAAAACTTTTTAGAGAACATGTATTTAGAGAAGAAAGATCCCCGACTAAAAGAGAAGAAATATGGTCTGCTTTTCTTAAAAACATTTTATGAACCATTTTGAGTACCAAAGAGAGAAAAATGGTACTGAGACCCCATAATTACATAAATAATCAGAGAATAATAAAATAAAATGTTTTTATCATATATTTATCATATAATTTTCCTCAATGGGAATTCAAGTATAAACAATCTCAATTAAAATGAGATTGAAACATAAATCCCTTACCTTAAGTCTTGTATTGAATCATATGCATTAAAATATCATGTATAATAAATATATATTTATTATATATATATTATAGAACTATATTTATTCATATTATACCATATATGATTTATGTATAACATTTTATCACATTTTTATTAACAATTCTTTGTTAAAATCAACATTCTAGGTGATAACTGCTTCGTTTTTTGTGTTTATTTTGGTTTGATGGTTTTGATAATTTAACCTTGGTCATTATTTAATCATATATAAAATATTAATAATTATATAAGTATCATATTTATTAATCATATGATTTTTTTTAATTATTTATATAAATCAGTGATGAAAAATGAATTACATCACTTTGGGGAGATAGTAATCCATACGTGCGTATGAGTGAGGTTTTCACTTTTTGATAGTTGGAAAAAAAGAATGTTAAATAATATTTCAAACTTATAAAATAATTATTATATCATTGATATAATATATATTCATTAAATATAACCTTATTACCATCCACGGAAAGTGGAAATGAAAAATGAATCACATCACTTCATGGAGGTGGTAGTCCATACGTACGCACGAGAAACGATATAATTTTTCATTGGATGAAAATGTAAGAAGGTAGTTAAGATATTATAATTAAAAAATAATAATAATTTCATAAATATCATATATAAATATTAAATCCATCATAACAACCAACCATGAATTATGGTTATGGAAAATGATTTTATATCGCTATGTGGAGGTGATAGTCCACACATATGCATGAGTGATACTTTTCATTTACTATTTGATGGAAAGTAGGTGTATAATGGTTAATACATCATCACAATAAAAAATAATTATATTTAAGATACTTAATTCATCATTTTATAATGTATATCATCGATTTATAGGAAGTATAAGAACAAATAAAATTGAAATTACTTTGTTAAGAGTTATACATCATATTTGAGAAACCTCCTTTGGTTTACACCATAATCCTTAAAAGGATGGTATTCTAATAAAACTAGGACTGATAGGATGTAGGTAAGGGAATTAATATGGTATTGGGGTATGTATTAGCAGGTCTAGAAGGATCAGGAAGTGTAGATAAGAGAGAATAGGTGGTTTCCTTTTATAAGTAAGGGAGAAGAAACACTTGGAATTTTTTAAAAGATTAAAATATATTACTATCTTTCTCATGTAACATGGATCCAAAATGAAAAATACTCTAAGATAATAAATATATTGTAGATATACTAACAATTAATCAAATTAAAGAAATATTTTTGTGATATTTAAAACCTTATCTCTTAGGGTAGCCCCTCCCCCTCAGCAAACCCATTTTAACCTTAACTGTGGGAACAAATTTTTAAAATTTTAATAATAATTATGAAAAAATATAAAATTTACCATAATACATAATATTAATTATTATGATACCAAATATGGAATCAATTTTATCAAATTAAATTCTTATAAGTGGCATAAACTAATTTAAAAACATACCTGCAAAAAGTGATGAAAAATAACCTTCCAAAAATCATTTTTAAGTATAAAAAAATTTTCATTTAAAAAATAATAAAAATTTAAATTATAATGACATTAATTGGATTATTTATAACCAAAATAAAATGATTATATATTAAAATAAATTTAAAGATAAATGGGTCTTTTTAAATACTTCAATGGAAAAGAAAGTTTTCTATAAAATTAGTGTTTTCCCCCATTCATGGAAAAAAAATAATCTTTTCAGAAAAATCCAAAAATTTCACCTTAAGATAATTATAATATTATGATTTTAAAAATGATATACTTTTTATAAAATAAAATTTCTAAAATTGGTATAAATTAATTATAGTATATACACGTAGAATTTAATAAAAATAATTTTTTGAAAGAAACAATTTTTTGAAGCTTAAAATGAATTTACTAAAATTTGAGTACTTATTTATTATAAATTAATAAATAGATTTTCATTATATAAAAAATTATAAATATTTCAATAAATTGGTTATTCCTATTCATACCACTAATTTAATGGCTAGGTTATAACGGTATGTCACAATTCATTTAGACTCAGGGTTGCATATGTAGAAATCTACCGAAGAAAAATTATTCAAAGAGAAATATATCATACATTTTTTGGGGTGTTATAAGAATTTGTTTCAAAATATTAAACTTAATAAAAATACTATAAAAATATTTTCAATATATTCTCTTCATTTTAGGATCCAATCTGAGAGGTTGAACAATTAGAATGGCAATTGGGAAGTGCTTAAACAATTTAAACAAATGTATAAGGAGTCCATAAAAACCTAAAAAAATATAATGATTCAAGATTAATGCACAGTACAAAAATCAGGAAACTGTTTAAGATATTTCATAAAAATATATGAAAAATACCAATATCCCCTTAAATAATAGAAATAATTACCATCCTCAAAATCAAATTGAATTAACACATAGAGGTTTTCTAGAAGCCCAATTTGGGAAAAGTTAAATAAGGGGATAAGAGCTTGATCGATTCCTTTGAGAAATAAAAAGAATGTATTCCACTGTGGTGATAGGTGGAAGATGAAACTAAATAATAATAATAATCACAATAAGTAATTTGGGTAAAATCATAACGAAGATATACTCACCCACATTGACCAATTAAATAAAGTCCCCATCCCCTCTCAAAGGGAAAACTAAATTCTTTCAAACCCTACCAAAGGCTCGAAGTAAAAATCCAAATTTCTAAAAATCCCCATGAATTTATATAGTATTTTGATATATTTCATTTCTATAATTTATTCCACAATAATACTGTTATAGTATCTTCCTTAGTACAACTAAAATGTCCCCTTAAGAGTCAGATATATAGTGCACTCACTACAACACTCCCTACATCACCTATTATAGTAACTCAACAAAATATCATTATAGATATCAAACCTCAGAACTCTAGGATTCATGAAATATAATTCAACCTCTAGGTTGAGGTGCACTAGAAATAAAATAATAAATATGGTGCTGGTGATGATAATAATACCTTAGTAACTAATATCACTATATAATTAACTAATAATTATAAAAAAATACTAAATTAACTAAAAAACATTGAAATAGTTAAACTAAACTAATTAAATTTATAAATAAAAATGTTATAGAAATCCATGGGTATGATCAAGAAACCTACAAGTGAAAATATATTCAATTATATTTTTTAAAGACTAAGTTTTTTGTGCCATTTAGATAAATGAAGGTTTTTTGAAAAAAATACTTGAAGGAAAAAAGATATTAAGTTCAATATTTTAATTCAAGTGAAAATGTAACTATTATATTTATAAAATCACCACCAACTATAATTTTTTAAAATCCTATACATGGGACATAGGTACATCGACTTATTTTTGTAAAATTTCATATTATCTAAAGATGGGATTAATCTACATGACTGCACTCTTTTGTACCAATATGATATTTTTTGTAATATCTTTTTTTAAAATAATTCTTTTAATCAGTTAAGAACAAAAAATATATTATGTGATCAAGTAATATTGATTGTGAACATTTAAATGAGAAATATTTCGAATTGTGTTGTCAAAGATGGCGTAAGATTGAATTTTTATCACTATACTTAAAGTTGGTGATAAATTAATATAATATTTTTTTATCCTTATGTCTATAAAAACATGTAATCCCCCTACTAAAGTGACCAATTAATTAAGATAATTTTTCTTAGATTGAAGTATTTATTATTTTTTTAATTATTTATTTATCCTTATATTATTTATTTATTTTTATTTTTTACTTTTATTTTGTGATTTTATTAAATATATTTTTATATTTAAAAATACAAATGCATAAAAAATTGAAAATTAAAGTAAAATAAAATAATAATTTTCTGAAAAAATGAAATTAATCTCAAGTAATGACCCAATTAATTATTTTACTAACAACTACATTCACACATTGTCTAGATATATTAGTTCCTCTAGACACCAAATCACTAATAGGGAAGATCATTAAAAGCAAAAAGGCCTCTATATATAAAGTCATAGATTATCCACCAAGGCATTAAAACACCATGAAAAGAAGTAGAACATCATGGAATTTGAATAATAACTCACCCATGGCATCAAATCATTGGGAAAAGAGAAAAAAACCTCCAAGACAATAAGTTATTATTGTACGGAAGTGCTCACCCTCACTCTCAAAATCACACAGTCAAAGCAGGGAAACAAAAACCGAATCAGGGGGACAAAAATTTTATATAGTTTGGTAAAGGTAACCTACATCCATGGGGAAGGTAGAAGTTATTTCTTATTCAAATGAATAATATAGATAGGGAACTAGTACATCTTTCCCACACATCACAACACATTTTTATAAGGAAAAAGGTAGGAGAAGAATAAAAAAACTACTGAAAAAATTCTCTAGGCAGTCACCAACCTATTGAAAACTCTTTTAAGAGGCACCAAACTCTAGATATAGTAATCAAGTGATAAAAAACCCATTGGTAATCACCAAGCTGCACCAACTCCTATTGTAGTCTTATCTAGCATCTACAAACCATGAGGTAGTGATTTTTTCCATCAATATTAAACAATCTCCATCTTAAATAAAAATATCATTATGTTACTACTTAAATAGTTCTACATGCTTCTGAAACAAATCTTTATGTTGCTTCCTTTCAGATGCCCATAGTCATCTCAAGTTCAAGAGATGTTGATCAAGTACAAATATTTTTGGAACTTGATCCTTGTAATTTCATTCTTATCCATAGGAAGAGGAAAAAATCCCATATATGATTCTGATGTAGTGAACTCATTTCTCCTTCCCTAACTTACTTACACTATTTCCTTTCATTTATATCCAAAACATCTCGATAATTTTCTAGAACATAATATTAAATTATAGAAAGAGAATATCTAACCATATCATCATACATGGAAGGTATATGTATGGTCCTTCATGTTCTATTAGTGGTGATAATCTCTTCTGATATCACTGCTCCACCTCTAATAGTCTCAGTATTCAAATAATACAAAGAACCTTTTCAAATACCTTTCATCACAAGGATTGAACCGTTAATTACATTCATGACTCCATTTTCAATATTTATCTAATAACCAAGATTATCCAATACTCTAAGTGATATGAGTTTCTTTTCTAATTTTTTTACATATATTACATCGATAAGGAATCAAGTTGTACCATCATGCATCCAAAATCGTATTGTTTCAATATCTCTTATGTGTAAAAGTTGGTTATTTCCCATAAACACCACACCTTCATCTGACTCCATGAGGTTGGAAAACCAATCTCGATTCCTACACATATGGAATGAACAACCATAATCAATAACCCAACATTCAGAGTGGTTTATCATTGAGGAAATGAGAAAATCAATATCCTTAACATCCTCAGTTTTTTGTACAACATTTGCCTTCAGTTTCCAAATTTTGGGAAAATATTTCTTTTGATTCCAATTTTGATGATTTTAAGTACACTCATCTTTAACTTCACATCTATATATGGACACACCATATAACATCGATCGTGATTCATATCTTTTGAACCCTCTGTATTTCCTTCTAAATAAACTTCCCCCAGTTTTCATAAATGCCTGTAATGAGGAATCTATGTGGTCATACGTTTCCACTCACCTATACACATTATTAACTAAGGCATTTGATACATCAAAAAATTTTACCTCGTCCTTACTATACAAAAATTTTATATAAAGGTGATCATAACTCTCTGGTAGAGTGTTTAGTAATTTAATATCCTTATTTTCAACTCTTATAGTTACTTCCAAACTTTTCAAATCTTCCAGGGTTTTATTAAAATAGTACCAGCACTCAATCATGGACATAGGTTCCTTATACTGAAATCTGAACTATTTATTTTTCAAATAGAGATGGTATTCAATGCTTTTATCTATGTACTTATTCCATAAAATCTTCCATAATATTTTCATATATGTTTCTCACATCACATTGTATTTCTGATCTTTAGCCAAACAATTTTAGAATTTATCATGGGCTTGAAAGTTGATTATCTTCTAATCACCATCATAGATATCAATGAGCTTTTCTTCCAAGGTGATATCTAGCTCCTTCTGATTTAGAACATCCAAAACATCACATTGTTACATGTTTATGTTGTTCATCTAATCAAATTTATTCACCTAAAATTGTGTGTTAGACAACATACTTCTATGTCTAGAAGTACTTGCAGTCCTAGTATGTGTATCTAGAATATAATCCTTGGGTGGTAATATACCACTTTCATATTAGGGATCCTCCATCAAAAAAACATATCATAATTTCCAAAAAATATATTTTTCCAATGATTCTATGATAGTTGAAAAATACTAAAATCGGTTATTTAATTTCTTTAAATAGACCATAAATGATTGAAAAAAGATCTTCCAAAGTATTTTAAAAAAATACAAAAAAGTAACAACATAATTTTTAACAAAAAATACCCTTTTTATCTGATTTTTGGTTATCTCATGCACCACCACCCACTTATATTTTCAATTTCCCCCACCATGTCTTAATTTAAAATAAAGAAAGAAAATATTATTTTTCACAAGTCACACAAATTTTCCTTCTTTTTCTATACACAACACATAAAATAAACAACGACCTCCATTTTTTCCACCATGCCCCTCCCCTATCTATTTTTTTCCTTGCTTCTCACCCTAGATGAAAACCAAAAAACAGTGTGGAAGATAAATAAAACCAGGGGAGTATGGGTTTTGGTCACCATTTCTAAGGGTTCATAGGGTCTTGGATAGCCAAGGATTTTTAGAAGTGAACACCCTAGTTTTGAGGGTAAAGGACAACAATGTTTCCAAGGGGTAGATCTAGATTCAAATGCCAACTTCCATCAGGAAGTATAGACAATAGTGGTTGCAGATTTGTGGATATTAGATTTTCTAATAGTTTGATTCATTCCAGTTAATCAAAAAAACCTATGATACAAGTTTTTTTTGTGAGGAAGCTCTCACCCTCACTATCAAAATCACACACTCAAAGTAGGGAAATAAAAATAGAATTAGGGAGACACAAATTTTACATGGTTCAATCAGGGTTACCTACATCCATGGGTAAGGCAATAAGTATTTTATATTTAAATGAATAATATAGTAGGAGAACTTCCAGATATTTCCCACACATCACAACCCATATTTATTGGGAAAATCCATGAGAATAAAAACAAAAAATTCGGAAAAAAAATATATGGATGATCCCCAACTAGCTAAAAATTCTTCTAGGAGGCACAAAACTCTATCTACAGTCTTGAGGCAGTGCCAACCCCATTTTGAGATCATATTTAGTGGCACAAACTCCTATTGTGGTCTTCTATGATTTCCACAAACCATGAAGCAATGATTTTTTCCATCAACATTCAATAGTTATAATAATAAAAAAACCCATCATATCCTTTAAGAAAAAACAAATTCTGGTGTCTCTAAAAAATCTACACAAGTATAACTACTCTACCACTTCTCTGTAAAAACAATATAAATTCATCAATATATAGAACCCCCTCCACTACCACCTAATATCTAGAAAAAACTCAAGAATATCCCATACCACAATCCCATACAAGTATTTCTAACAATCTATCTAGAAAATCATCAACCCATAAATGATGAACCCATCAGAAAACATTACATGAAAAAAATATGCAACCGAATTTACAACACATGAAATCTTGGAAAAATAAAACTTCAAAAAGAAACCAATAGGTTGTGTAACATGTTGTATATAATTTTTAACTAGATCCATCTCATTATTCATATTCTAAAAGTTCAAAAATCAAAAGAGACAAATCTGATTCAATATATATATATACCACATGAATTTGAAACATATAAACCTTACAAGATAACCATTATGTCTAAAAATATACATAGAAGATGACATAAAACATTTCATAGTATAAATCCATTCACCAAACTCATCATGAAACACCAATCCCACACTATTCACATCTTGTCCTTAAAAAATAAAACATTCACATTAAGTTTTAAAAAAACTCAATAAAGTGGGAATTAAGGTTTTCCCATCAGTTTAAAATAAATTTAATTAATAACCTAATATTTATAAATAAAAATAATCACTATATTCACTAATAATATTGTATATGAATAATTCCCCTTAAAAACATATCATTATGTTCATTATATTAAAACTATTAAATATCCAAAAATAAATCAGTCATTTTTCATCTAAACCCACCAAAGAAGCTATAGTAATTTCTTGAAATCCAACATAACCCAAACCTAAAATATAAGCTCTAGAATGAATCCATGTCACCTTAGCACAAGTATGGTTCCAAAAAGACATGTCTTTAATACTCCTTCATATCATACTATGGATGATTATCAAAGTAGGTAATGCCTCTCCTACTAAGGTAGACCTAAGTAGAAATAATCCCCCTTATAAGCCTCTAACTAAAGACCATAATCTTTAAAGGTATTTTTATTATACCAATAAACTTACAATAAGGATTAATAAAAATATTTAATATACCAAAATGCACCTTCCCAACACACATTGAATGGCCCCTAACCACCATATAAGCAGATCACATAGAAAAAACCCCATGAGTTAAAGGAAATTAAATAAATTAAACTAACTCTTCTTGAATAGGTATAGAAACATTGAGAATAATATTTTCCTCGTAACTGAGGAATAAAATTCTAACCAACCGGAAATTTCAAATGATATTTTGAACTAAAATGAGATAGGAAACTATCTCCACTATAAAGATACTCCACTATAAAGGTTTAAAGGGTAGGGAGGCACTTATCCTTCCATATAGAAATCAAATAACAATTCCTAATCTTCTAATAAATACCTTCATTCAACACATCATATGCTTTAAACAGATATCATCAAAAAAAATAAGGATTATTCCCCCTCCATAGCTAATAGAAAATCATTAGAAGGAGAATATTTGACATTGAAATATTAGGATCATAATGAATTTTAATTCTTAAAAAATCAATCTTTATTAGTCAAGTTTTGAAGATTAATTTATTTAAGACCATGAAGAAACATCCCCCATAAATCCTTTATAGTACAAAAAAGTATCCCAGCTATGACAATGTATACCCCATTTCTCATGAATCCCATTCCACCAAAACCTATCCATAAAATAATTAATCATATCACAAACTCCTTTAGAAATTATAAAACAACTCATAAAAAATATATCCAAGTAAAGGGCCGCCACATTTTTCAAAATCTATCTCCCTACCTTAAACAAATCATGGACCCTCCACTTCCCAAATTTATGAAAAAAAATCCCTTAATGTCAATAACAATCATGTTGAAGGAAGCACCCAAAAATTATAATGACTCAGATTTTTTTTATATCATTATTTTTAAATATTATATGGATTAATTTGGAGACTAGGTTCTAAGAAAACATGTGATTTTGAGGCCCAGTGTGCCTAAAATAAATGTTTGAAATATATTAAATATCAAATGCATGCAATTTTCTTGAAAAATTAGAATAACTTCTAAACAAGTTCTTAGATCAGAAATCTGAGTGTGTCGTTGAGTTAAAAAATTGTGGTTTACCCTAAGTGAGACCTAACATTGGTTAGTGTGGTTCGTTTGTTTAAAAGTCATCACAGACTCTTAAATGAATAAAATAAATTAATAAAATTATTTTATTTTAGTTTTTGATGAAAAGAGGTGGTTTATCTTTAAATAATAACTTTTTGAGAAATCTAGGGTTAGCCTCATAATCCTGGGATTCACTCGAGAGGTTAGAGAGATTAACTATAGAGGATCCTTCCAATGAACAACAACAAAACCTCAGATCGATGATCGACCCACACCGATCTTGATAGATCAATCCAAAGACGATGACGTAGTGATTGTTCCACATTTGAGACCGATCTAAATCAAGGTAGGATGTGTTATTTTGGTTTCCTATTCTCCATTCCTAATTCCTATGATGAACGTGGACCAATCCATGAACAGATTGGCCCACTTTTCGATCTTATTTGTGAGATTAGTTGTTTTTAGAGGGTTTATTGGGAGTTTGATCTTGATATTTATTTGAATACATTTATCATTCTAATGGTTATGAAAAAATATTGACACAAACAATGATCTAGGTTCTTCCCTCTTGATTTCTTTTTTCTTTTCCCCCCGGGTTCATGCATTCTTCATTCTTCCCCAGGATTTGAACCCATTTTTCAAAAATCAATCATTACGCCTTCGATTCTTGGGGTAACAATCTGAAACTATAGATTCGACATCGGGAAAACTCAATGGATGTGAGATGGTGGGCACGAAAATGGATTGAATGACAGTGGGTTCCAAATTAACATTCTTCATCAGTAATAAGGGCAGCTATGATCACATTTTCTGAGCTAATTGAAGGCCCAAATCCCATCAATTCTGTGTTAATGTGGAAAAACAACCTTGTATCTAGAGTTTTGAGGTGAACCAAACACCAGAACGAGATCTAGGAGATCGACAGCATGAGTGGGAGAAAGAAGACGGGTTTCTAGAAAACCCTGATCCACACGGTGTGTAGTCCTTGACTACACAGTGTGTAGTCCCCTTGGAAGGACTTGGTGTGTATCCAAAGGAGTAAACATACATGGGGTGGATTACACATGTTTCGTACATGGTGTGTACTCCCCCACATAGCTTGGCCTGGGCCAGCTACATGGGCTACCCCCATGTACTGGAACATAGGTAGGGACACATGGTTGACACTGTGTACTAGAACTGACCATAGTAAATAGGCGAACCCTAGATACAACGAAAAAACATGTAACCCTTCTACATGCCATTTATTCCACTTATAAATGACATGGATTGAATGACATAGGTCATTCTACATGGGCAGTACCTGGGGTCAAGGGACATAGGATGTTCCATTACTACACACCATGTACACCCTTTCTAAATGGCTTGATCCTGTTGTCCTCCTTATCTTAGAAAAGTTTCATTAGGGTCTATTCCCCTTATTATTCCCATGAAGTTTGGTATGAATCATTTCATACTTCTAGGACTAAAATCCATTCAGTAGGAATTCCTAGATAGATTTGTTAGAATCCCCTTGAGAGGCCTGGAGTGGGATTCTCTATTCATCTTCATGCCCTAGGTGGTGTTCATGGTATCAACATGACCAAAATTACATAGGTTTCGATCCTCTACTTATAATGGTAATCCATATTGAGTTTTTGGTATCACCCCATGGCCTTAGATATGATCAACATTGGTGTATCGTATTCTCTTCGGACTATCAGAACATCTTTCTCATGGTGATACCTGACGAGTAGTACCTCTCGGATGGACGTCGTCAGTGCTATCATACTCATGAGTTTTTTCTCCTAAATGAGTGATTCATGGAATCCTTGATCTAAATTACTAGGGATGTTATGTTGTGGTTGTGACTTAACTCTAGATTGTTTTTCTTGGTTTGAGTATATTTGGATATTCTTGTTACATGTGTTGTAGATATATACCTCTGTAGAGATGATTTTACTTTCCTTTTTTATATTTCATTGTGTTTTCATAGTGTCTTAATGAGTATTTTTATACTCACCCTTATACATTATTTTCCTGCATGTGTCATATCTTGTGCAGATGATCGACTTTTTGATAGAGTTCTAGGAGGACCAAGACCAGATGGTGCTTAGTGAGACTGGACAGACAGAGGTGTGTTCCTATGGCTTTCATATAGTTATCCTGGTACATTTTACTTATAGTTTGGACTCATTTTATATACTTTTATTTGTGGTATTTTATTTGGACATGTTTACTTTACTTTACTTCCTATCGTACTTTGGTTGTGGGATATAGTTGCATGCATGCATTGGTTACTTAGCGGTCTTTACATTTTAGAATTTTTTGGGCTTGGAGATGTGTGTGTGTGTGTACAGGTACATAGAAAATTCCTCCCATATTAGTGATATGCCAACTCGGTGCTAGTCACCAGCCCATGGACTATTTGAGGCAGGCTTGGGGAGTCGTAGTATAGGCCCCACTGGGACGGGTCGTGATAAAAATAGTTGGAAACCCCAAAACTTTACCCTGATGAGAAACCTAATATACCCCAAGCATGGATTTAATAGTATCCATATCTTTATCAGAATAACTAGGGATAAAAAAATATCTATTTTTAAAATTAACTCATTGGATAAGGTAGAAACATATACAATAATAATGTCTAACACTTTAACATAATCATTCACTGAATCTTGTCGAATAAGTACATCATACTCATAGAAAAAATGAGAAAATAATGTACTACCCTAATAAATCCTAAATCCAACTAACTCCTCTCTAATATCTACCTCCAAAAGAGATACCAGTACCTTAGAGAAAAACAAGAAAAGTTAAAGTGATAATAGATCACCCTAACACAACCCTCTAGAAGGATAAACAAATCCTTTCTATTTACTATTAATAACAAAATCATAAGATATATAGCACATACATTACATAATCATATTAATAAAGGTAAGATCAAACCCAATATTACTCATAGAAGTATCCCAAAAAGACCTTTAAATATTATTATAGGCCTTACTCATATCTAAATTAATAGTCATACATCTAACAAAACCCTTCTTATGATTTTTACTAAAATAAATAAGTTAAAACGCCACCAAGATATTATTAGAAATCAATCTCCATGAATAAATAAAATATTTATTGGTGAAATATCATTAGGATTCCTAATCTTAAGGTGATCAAAAATTACCTTTTCTCTAATTTTATAAATAACATTACAAATATTTACTGGTTGTAAATCATTAACTAATAAAGGAGACTTTACTTTAATAACTAACTCTAAATGGGTAAAATTAATACTTCATACTAGCATACTTGAATTAAATAAAGTCATAAAATTCTAAAAAATATTTCAAAATTATGGGAAAAAGTGGGATATAAACCATCCAGTCTCAAATATTTATCTGGGTTCATCAAAAAAAAATACAACCTGAATATCCCCTTATGTGATTGAATCCAGAAACATGGCATTAAAATAATCATGCACCCTATTCTATAAGAACCTTGAAGAATTTCTAGGATTAATGTGGTGGTTAGAAGTAAAAACATCATTATAATAATTAATGAAAATATTAATTCTTTCAATATCATTAACCACATAATCACTATAGTCATTTATTATACCAGGAATATAATTTTTCCTCTTACTATATGAAGTTTTATCATGAAAAATATTATTACCATCACCATCCCTTAAACAATTAATTTTGTACCTCTAACCCTAAATCTATCCCTCCTGGTGAAAGTTCTTATTTAACTTTAAATTAATCAAACTTACATCACTAACCTAAATTAAGTATCCACTCCAATGGTTGATAGAGTTAAACATCTACCACTTCTTCTAAATATGACTCTATACATTAACCATTGAATTTGTATTCCATTGAATCCAACTATTCTATTTTTGTGAATATTAGAACATACCCCCAGTGAAACCATTATTCTCTAACTCTAAACACTGATCACTCCTCACTAATTCCCAAAAACTGGTTCATCTAATCCAGAACATCCCAAATTTAAATAAAAAAACCCAATGAAACCCAATATTTTTAATAGATTCAATAAAGATATATTGGGGATTCAAACATGATCATGGAATATGAGAAACCATCGAGTTAGGAAACATATCCAACCAGCTACTCTCCCAAGGCACACTTTATACAAAAATTCTTGATTGAAAGTCTAACTAAAAGTGACTAATCAATATTATTGTATCACTGAGTGGGGGAGGGTTGAATCAGTGATAGTTTTTCTTTTATGTTTCCTTGAAAAAACCTTCACCTCCAGTTAAATATTCAATTCCCTGCTAAAAAAAATTCAACCACACATCCAAAGGAACACAAGTATTTACAAGGTTCACTATTTGATGAGAATATCTGCATCCTTGGTATGTTTTGTAAATGATCCAATACCAAAAAATAAACTATAAATCAATCCTTGGATTACAATGAGTAGTATATACCCTTACACTCATGTAGCACTATGTAAACAATTCCAATAGTGCATGTGCATAATATTAGCACAAATAGATTAATACAATGATTGTGTAACAACTCATGTTACATTTGATTCTTTTCAATTACACAAATTTATTTAATTGAAAACACTTCATCAATTTATTACCTAGAAGATGGAAAGAACTTTTCGGACTTTGTTAAGGAAAACCCAGTTTGGTTTTTCGAGTCCAATTACTTAAAGTCTGATTCTTATTGGTATGATACTTCTAGGTATGATTATCCCAGTACGAAAAATATGGCTGATATAATATGATAGATATGAATCTACACCACTTCAATTCTCCTTCTTCCTCAGTCCAAAAATCCATGTACATAAATCATGATCCGATAAATTCATCCCAATACAATAATCATCCAATTACAATAGAAAATATGAATAGGATAATCAGTTGAGTATGATAAACACTGAGTTTTATGATCATTTGAATGCAACATTTTGATCTTTTCTCTTCTCCTTCACTTCAATACGTCAAAATTTTTTCAACAAAAAGTGAATAAGAAAACTTCTTCTTCTCTATACAACTCAGAGATTCTCTCTTATGAATATTACATCGGTCATTAGAAAAGTACAATGTAATTTTCACCATTTATAGGTGACCCTCAAGTGGCTTTGGAAGGAATCCAAAAAATCTCAGGTGAATTTTGACTTCACCAACTCTTCTTGAAGCTTCTCGATTCTTATACAATATTCACTTCTTCTTTATACTCTAATTTTAATTTCCACTCTAATTTCAATTCATGAGTTTGATTTTTTGAATTCGATTTCTTCAAAACAATGATATGTATTAATTGAATATATTAATAAATATATATCACTGATGAATGCTAAATAGAGTCATTATTTTGAATATAGAGATCCCCCTTAATAATTTATTCACCAAAATTCTCTTTCAAACCACTTTTACTTATTCAATTCTTCTCTTGACTCAATTAAAAACCTTCAAATTAATTCAACCCTTTTTAAATGGTTGGATATATTGTTAATATAATTCTCTCCTTCTATTTTCATTCATCGATCTCAAGAAATTATTTCTCTAAATACAATTGTCTAGAGTACGATCTTTCTGGGTATGATTAGCCTAGATATATTTATTCTGAATATGATCATACTGGGTATGATCTTTTTCTTCTTGATCCTGAGTACGATAATCCTGGGTATGGAAGTTTTATTATGTATACGATGGATTATTGGATGATATAGTGCCTAAAAATGATCATTTTGGGTATGATCATTCAGCTTATGAACTTCAACGCCTTTTTTCTTTCCTTCCACCCAGATACGATAAATCTGGGTATGGTCTTTTGATCGGTAGCATCTCATTTCCATTTCATTCCATAAATCTTGCATAATAATTTCTCCATTCAACTTATGATTTATATGAAATAAAAATCATAAAAGTATTGTCACATTTAAGAAATCATAGTCATGTAGACTCTAGTTATTTAAAAATACAATCAATCCTTCCACACTAGATCCAAAGTGAATCTGATAACCATTTACTTCCAATAAGATGTTTTATCTTTCATTCTAGACCCAATATGAGTCCGATCAAAATCATTTCTTCCAAAAATATTCTTCTCATTATGATGGAAAAAGTGAGTCCACATAAGGACCCATCCTTAAACATTACATAATCCTGAATTAAATGAATAATTCACATTGAGTATCTTTTTAGGTTTAGAGTTTTAGATAATTAGGCTATATCTATTACATTACATCTCAAAAATTACAAAGTAGACACTTCTACTCACTTTCCAATTTTTTCATAAAATAAAAACTCTTGAAAAAAAGAGTCATGTCTAGTTCTATGTTTTAGATAGAATGACTTTTCCTTGATCCCATTCTTGACCCTATTCATCTTTAAGTCTTGTGAAAAACATTTCAAAACTTGGGATGAGCATAAAAAGCTCAGTAAGGGTTATAAAACAAAGAAAGAAAACATTAGTTCATAAATAAATACATAACATAAGCTCTTTAACGTACCTCATGAAATCATAAGATTTATGAATAACACATAGTAATCAAAAATCTTAAAGGTAGCTTGTGGGATTCATATCATACTTACATTTTAGCTTTCACAGCTACGTAGGGAGTTAAATTTGGAATACTCATCACAGTATATTCCATAAATCTCTTAGGAAAAACATTCATGTTTACCTCTGTCATGTTACACAGTGCATTGGAGAGCTATCTCAGGCTCACCCGCCCTAGGTTTATCACGGAACCACCTATATACATAAAAAATTCCCAAGAACCATAACATATTCATAACACATAAAACAAATATAAAGGAAAGATAACATTTCCACATTTCAATCACAATATATCATTTAAATGTATTGACATAAAAAATCCATTATCAAAACCATTTTCAATACCAAAATACATAAAAGAGTATATGGTATTTATTTTCCTTTTAAAAACATTATGGCTTGTTAAGGAAGCCAAAGATCAAATAATACTCGCGGTGGTGGAAAAGGTCGTTGTCACCGCTTACGTTAAAAATAAACATTCCATTTTTTCATTTAGTAAAATTATATGTAGAAAAATATTCCATTTGAATTAAATGAAAACTCAAATGGTTTTATACACCTTATAAAATAAAGTTGTGTATAAATCAAAATATGCCTCAATGAAAGGAGATTGAGACGAAGTCCCTTACCTCATGTCCGACTTGACTCGTTCGTTATTTAATCTCCTTAATAATAAACTAATGTTAATTTATACTTGATTGAGAACCTTTTTAAATTTTATTATTCTTTTTGTATCAATTATTTCCATTTTATAAACATTATGTAATCATTTAGGTTAATAATGGTCATTTTGTCGATATTTGGTACTTGAGTCAAAAATAAACTTTTTATAATTACTAGTTGTTCATGTGGTCAAAATTCCATTTTATTCAGAATGATATTTATTATTTAGATATCATATATATCATATATATCTAGTATATATATTTATTTTATAATAGTACATAACATTTGGAGGTAATAAATGAAATGTACCGTTCGTGGAGACGGTAAGCCGTACGTACGCATGAACGCTACTTTAATTTCTATTTCATATTTAATGGAATGAAAACATAATTATATATAGTTATATTATAATTACATTATAATTTCATATATAATTTCATAAACTTAATCCTTTATACATTTCATGTATGTCGTGAACGAGTCATATCACTTTGAGGGGGCGGTAGTCCGCACTTCCTCAAATGAAATTATCATATTAACCCATTATGGAAACCATAAAGGTATGATATAAATGAAAAATAAAGAAGAATAGAGGAAATATAAATATAATATATATCACATATAAATACAGTTACATCTTAATGGCCACCATAAGAGTTGGTACTAGAAGATTTAACAATCATCGTTTCGTGAGGTAGTAGTTTGTCGTCCACAGAAACAGTATGTTATTTACCCATTATACGGAGGTGTGTGTAAGTGTAGTTCAAATAAATATCATAACGACAATATATTATATTTATGATACTTTTGTTATTATAAAATAAAGGAATAAAAATATTTTAGGGGGTTGGATAAGTAAAATAAAAGAAAAGAACTTAAGAGAAGATGTTACCTTTAAATCGGGTAACTCCCTTTGGTTTGAACCAAAATGTTCACTTGAATTAGCTTCTTCCTAGGGTAAGGATTCTATGAGGAAGAGAGGAATGTAGGGATATTAATTGGGTAGAATTTGGATGATAAAATGGGCTTGAGAAGTGTGAGGAATGGGTTAGAAGTTATGGCATTTTATAAGGGGGTGAGGGGGTCTTTAGAAAAGTTTGAAAATATTATTTTATTATATAATATTTTTCGGTTTCTAAAGGTCCAAAACTCATTAAAGTAGAATATAAGATGAATAATATTAGAAATAAAATCATATAATAATATTTGGACAAGTTTTGGATATTTTTTTAATTTTTATAATCTTATTTATTTAAATCATTCATTAATTAGGTAAACACTGCATCATTATTGTGTCATAAATAATTTTATTTATTTGATGTCTAAAAATTATAAAAAAATACCATGATATAGTAAATATGTTTAGATTTAAAATGAATATTTATAGTCAAAGATATAACTTATATAACCCCATTTAAAAATTGATTTACTACAAGATATGTGTTTAAGTCATTTTTGTCTTTACTTTAAATTAATTAACATAAAGTGTTATTATCACTCCCAAGTGGCTCCATGGGGTCCCAAAATAGACCCAAGGATTCTCATGGTTAGAAATGTATCATCCAATAGGATTAGGATACATGTTAGGGTAATTTAATATTATTATAATATTATTTTTCTACCCTTATTTACTAGATTTACCTTTTAACCATGGTAAATAAAATATTTACCGAAGTAAATATTCATAATGTCTAAAAATAAAAGTTACCTATTTACACAATTTTACCTCCTTATTCCAAATATAGAATCTGTTTTTCTAAATTAAAAACACATAAGTGGAAGAAATTAATTTAAAATTAATTCTCATTATCAAAACCAAAAGCGTGTTTTTAAGAAATAGTAACTACCAAAAGATTGACACTTGTTTATGTCCAATTTCAAAGTGAAATTACTTCCAATGAACAATATAGAATTAAATGGTAAAAAATAATGTAATTATGGTTTAAAAACAATTAAAAATATAGTCTAACCATATAAATATATTATATTAAAAGGCAGTTTTGAATTAATATACAGTATTTTTCACTATTCATTAAAAATGAATTTTATCAGAGAAATACCAAAAATTTACCCAAAGTAAATTTTAATGTCCTGATTCTAAAGAATATTTTTATTTTGTCAAATAGAACATATAAAAGTGAACAAAACTAGATTTAAAGAGGTTTTTCCATCAAAAGGTGGTAAATCGACCATTTAAAAAATATTATAGTATTTTTGATTAAAATTGGATTCATTCACATTTTAAGCCTCTAACTTTTGTTTGATAAATGTAAAAACATTTAACAAACATGTATAATCATATTAAAGTTAGTTATGTTCATTCTCACCAATACAACATCTAGGAATTAACTACCATTTAAAATAATATTATATTAATATTTTTCAATATGAATCAGCATTGTGTGAAACATTAGACTTCAAAAAAACTTATTTTTGTGTATCAGGTACGCCATCGAACATGGAATCCCCTTTAAAGTAAAATTGACATTTATTTCACAAATATTAATAAATATGAAAATTTCATATTCTTTATTTTCCTGGGATGTTACATCCTTCCCCCCTTTTTTAAATTGCATCCCCGTAATTCTATTAACTTATCAAACAAATGGGGGTATTTATCCCTCATAGCATTTTCAGATTCCCACATTGCCTCTTCAACCATATAGTTTTTCACAAAACCTTTACCTGATGAATTACTTTATTCTAAAACACTTTCTCTCTACGGTCAAGAATTTGGATTGGTTGTTCCTCATAAGAGAGATTCTCTTCTAACTAAACTACCTCTGGACTCAAAACATGAGATGGATCTTGCATATAATTTCTCAACATGGAAACAAGAAAAACATTTTATACCTGAGATAAAATTGGAGGTAAAGACACTCCGTACGTAACGGATCCAACTTTTCCTAGGATTTCATAAGGTCCAATGAATCTCAGACTTAGCTTTACCCTCTTACAAAAACGCATCACACTTTTCCATGGAGAAACTTTGATAAAGACATGATCACCTACCTCGAAAGAAAGATCCTTCCTCAGGTTATTTTCATAACTTTTCTGCCTTCTCTGAGCTGTTCTCATATGCTTCTAAATCAACTGAACTTTTTCTACCATCTCTTCTACCAATTCTGGTCCCATCAGCTTCCTTCCACCTACTTCATCCCAAAAAGTTTTAGTTCGAAAACACTTTCCATATAATGACTCAAATAGAGCCATCTATATACTAGAATGAAAACTGTTATTATAATAAAATTCAACCAAAAAATATGTTCATCCCAAATTCCATGGTAATATATTTAGAAAGCACTTAACATATCCTCCAAGGTCTTAATTTTTTTTCTGACTACCCATCTGATTGAGGATGAAAAGTTGTACTAAAATTTAATTCAATACCCAATCACTTCTCAAGTCCTTTCCAAAAGTTAGAAGTAAACCTGGTATCACGATTAAATACAATAGAGAGGGTAACTCCATGAAACCTAACTATCTCTTTAACATACAACAAATAAAGTTGATCTAGAGATAAAGTATCTCGAATAGGAAGAAAATTAACAGATTTAGTCAATTGATCAACAATAATCCAGAATGAATTTTTACCTCAAGATGTATTCAGTAATCCCACAAAGAATTCCATGGATATATTTTCCCATTTACACTCTATCACTGGTAAATACTAAAGCACCACTTTCAGTAATTTCTGCTCTGCTTTAACCTGTTGACAAATCAAACACTTCATAGTAAATTCAGCAATATCTCTTTTCATCCCATCCCACCAGTAATACTTCTGCAGATCTTTGTACATCTTAGTACTGCCATGATGAACTGAAAATAGAGAACTATGAACTTTACATAACAACTCATTCTTCAACTTTTAATCACAAGGCATGCATAATATCTTTCCAAATATCAAAATACAATCATTATCAATGTTAAATTTAGGTAACTTACCCTTCTTAACCAACTCTACCTTTTTTTGTAACTCACTGTCTTCTTTCTGAGCTTGCTTTATTCTGTCTGATAGAGATGATTTCACTGACACCTGAAACAAAACAGAGGAATTTCCTACACCAAAAAATTCTATGCCAAAGTTCATCAAATCATTAATCAAAGGATCTTGTTCAAAATGTTACATGGTTAATGTAGAATTAGTATTTTGACTCAAATCATCAACTACTTTATTTTCATTTCCTGGATGGTAATGAATCATGCAATCATAATCATTTATTAATTCTGGTCATATCCTATGTCTCATGTTCAATTATTTCTGAGTGAATATATACTTCAAACTCTTGTGGTTAGTATATATTTCACATTTTACTCTATAGAGATTATTCCTCCAAATTTTTAAAGAAAAAACAACAGAAGCTAATTCCAAATCATGTGGAGGGTAATTTAACTCATGAGGTTTCAACTGACGTGAAGCATAAGCAATTGCCTGATCATTCTGCATAAGGACACAACCAAGTCCTTTCAGTGAAGCATCACTGTAGATAACAAACTTACCATCTCTAGACAGTAGTTCCAAAATTGGAGCATTCACCAATCTTCTTTTCAATTCCTAAAAACAATCATCACATTCTTTTATCCCAGTGAACTTAACACCTTTTCAAGTTAACTTAGTCATTAGGATAGATAACCATGAAAAAATTTCAACAAACCTCCATTAATA
This sequence comes from Viscum album, assembly GCA_963277665.1. Classification (NCBI taxonomy): domain Eukaryota; kingdom Viridiplantae; phylum Streptophyta; class Magnoliopsida; order Santalales; family Viscaceae; genus Viscum; species Viscum album. The sequence goes on from OY728122.1 coordinate 1,713,851,436, forward strand.
ACCTGAAAAACCAAGAAAACTATGGATCTCAGTTATATTTTTGGGTCTTGACCATTCTTCAACAAATTTTGTTTTAGTAGGATCAAAAGTTATTCCATTTTTTGAAACAATGTAACCAAGGAATGAAAATTTTTGTAACCAAAACTCACACTTGCTGAATTTTCCATACATTTTATTTTCTTTTAAGGTTTTAAACACAACCCTTAAATGACTTTAATACTCCTCTTTACTTTTAGAATAAAAAAATCATCAATGAACATAACCACAAACTTATCCAAGAACTCACAGAAAATTCTATTCATAAGATCCATGAATATAGCAGGTTCATTGGTTAAACCAAAAGTCATAACTACAAATTCATAATGGACATATCTAGTAAAAAACACAGTCTTTGGAATTTTTGCTTTCTTTACTTTCAACTGATGGTACCCCAAACTCATGTCAATATTTGAAAAATACTGAGCTCCCTAGAGCAGATCAAACAAATCATAGATATGAGGAAAATGATACTTGTTCTTAACACTGATGTTATTCAATGCACTATAATCAATGCAAAGTCTCATTGAACTGTCTTTATTTTTAACAAAAAAGATAGAAGCACCCCATGGTAGTGTGCTCGGTCGAATGAAACCTTTATCTAATAACTCCTACAATTGCTTCTTTAACTCTAAAATTTCAATTTGATCCATTCAATAAGGGGGTTTTGAAATTGGCTTAGTATCTGGAATTAAGTCAATAGTAAATTCAACTTCTCGATCAGGTATAATACCAAGAAACTCATCAGGAAAAACATCAAGGTACTCATTTACCACTACCATATCATTTATCGGGATAGTTTGTTTTTTTCAACAATATGTTAAAGGTAACATTCATTTCCATCTTTTACTAGTTTCTCAGCTTCTTGATATGTTTTCAAAATTAAGGTTTTGTTATTTTACACAAACTGAAATTCTTTCTGAAAAGAAACTTCTTTAGCTATGCATTCAATCATAGCATGATAAAAAAAAGCCAATCCATACCCAAAATAACATCAAACTCTACTAAAGGCAAAACTATAAGGTTTTCATGTAGATTCTTTATACACACAAGGATATGAAGGTTCTTGTGTTTTCTTTTTGTCTCAACATTTCCTCCAGGTGTTTTTACCATAAGTTCGGGATTCATATATTGAGGTGGAATTCCCAATTTAATAAAAAACTTCTCAGAAATGAACGAATGTGTAGACCCTAAATCAAACAATACATTGGCATAATCTAAACAAAAAAATAGTGTACCTGATACTGTTTCATTTGATGGACCAACATCTGCTGAAGTAGTTACAAAGAATTTCACCACTCCTTTCTGCTTGTAGTCTGGCTACTTTCCCTCAGTTGAGTTTTTCTTTGTAAACTCATTTCCATAATGACCTATTTCATTACACTTAAAACATTTTACTGATTGTAAATCAGATTTTGTCTTACCATTAACCTGATCTTTTTTAGTGTAATTACGAGCCTTATGTCCCATTTTACCACATTGGTAGCACTTAACAGAATTCAAAAGACATTCTCGAGCATTATTTTTACCACAATTTTCACAAACTGTAAACTTAAGTTTCTTACCATCAGACTTTTATGAAGATTTCTTCCCTTTCATCAGCCACCTTGACCTCTTATTCTGTTGTTTTTTAAAGAACACTTGATCATTGGAAAACTCCATTTCCACCTTCTCCACACATCGAACAAGTTTTTCAAAACTTTTTAAATCAATAAAAGCTAAATCCAATCGATACTTTGGCATTAATCCAGAGTAAAAATGGTTGATTTTACTATCACGATCTCGTATGAAATTTGGAGCATACCTTGCCATTCGAGTGAATTTTTCTTCATAAGCATTCAGTGATTCATCCTCCTACCTCAATTCTAGGAATTGTTTTTCCATCCTAAGAAGAACCACCTTAGGAAAATATTTCTCAAGAAACATACCATTGAATTCATCCCAATAAAGAGCATCAATCTCTTCACTATCCCTGATATTTTTCACTATCGACCACCACTGATCAGCTTAACCTTCAAAATAGTAAACAATGAGACTAACCTTTTAATGTTCTGAACACCCCATGACATAAAAAATATTCTCTAATGCTTTGATCCACCCTTGAGATTGAATAGGGTTAGATGATCCTTAGAATGATGGGGGGTGTTGCCTCATTAAATGCTCCAATACTGACATATTCCTCTATGGTTGATCTGGTTGATCTCATGCATGGATACCACCACCATTTATAGCCTGAGTCAACTATTTCATCACTACAAAAAACTATTCAGTTCCGATTCTGACCATCTCAGGTTGCTAATTTGGGAGTTTTTCTTCCTCCTAATGTCATCTCATCATTGCTACCTTGTTTCCTCTGCGGAAAACCATTATGAACACAGAAATATATTAAGCAAAGCAACATGGTAATCTTTAAATGCTATATCATTTTAATCTTAACATAAATTAATTTATGAAAATTAATTTAAAAATATTCTAACTCCTAAAGTTGTACAAACTGACCTCTGATACCAACTATAAGGATCCATCCTTAAACATTACATAATCTAGAATTAAATTAATAATTCACATTAAGGATCTTTTTAAGTTTAGAGTTTTATAAAATTAGGCCATAACTATTACATTACATCTCAAAAATTACAAAGTAGACACTTCTACTCAGTTTCCACTTTTTCATAAAATAAAAACTCTTGAAAAAAATAGTCATGTCTAGTTCCATATTTTAGACAGCATAAATTTTCCTTGACCCTATTCGTCTTTAAGTCCTATGAAAAACATTTCAAAACTTGTGATGATCATAAAAAGCTTAGTAAGGGTTATAAAATAAAGAAATAAAACATTATTTTATCAATAAATACATAACATAATCTCTTTAACATACCTCATGAAATAATAAGATTTATGAATAACATATAGTAATCACAAATATTAAATATAAATTGTGACATCCATATCATACTTACATTATAGATTTCACAGCTATATAGGGAGTTACATTTAAAATACCCATCACAATATATTCCCTAAATATCTTAGGATAAACATTCACGTTTACCACTGTCATGTTACCCAATGAATTGGAGAGCTATCTCAGGCTCACCCACCCAAGGTTTATCATAGAACCACTCGTATACATAAACAATGCCCAAGAACTATAACATATTCATAACACATAAAACCAATATAAAGGAAAGATAACATTTCCATATTTCAATCACAATATATCATTTAAATATATTGACATAAAAATCCATTATCAAAACCATTTTCAATACCAAAATACGTAAAATATTATATTGTATTTATTTTCCTTTTAAAAACATTATGGCTCGTTAAGGAATCCAAAAATCAAATAATACTCATAGCAGCGGAAAAGGTCATTGTCACTGCTTATGTTAAAAAAACATTCCCTTTCTTCATTTAGTAAAATTCTAAGTAGAAAAATATTCACTTTGAATGAAATAAAAAGTAAAAGGTATTTATATACCATATAAAATAAAGTTCTGTATAAATCAAAATATGCCTCAATGAAAGGATATGTGATGAAGTCCCTTACCTCGTGTCTGACTTGATTCGTTCGTTCTTTAATATCCTAAATAATAAAATAAAGTTAATTTCTACTTGATTAATAACATTTTTAAATTTTATTATTCTTTTTATATCACTTATTTATATGTTATAAACATTATGTAATCATTTAAGTTAATAACGGTCATTTTGTCGATATTTGGTACTTGAGTCAAAAATGAACTTTTTATAATTACAAGTTGTTCATGTAGTCAAAATTTCATTATCTCCATAATGATATTCATTATGTAGATATCATATATATCATATATATCCATTATATATATATATTTTATAATATTATATAACATTTGTAGGTAAGAAATGAAATGCACCGTTCATGGAGATGGTAAGTCGTACGTACACATGAACGCTACTTTAATTTCTATTTAATGTATGGAATGAAAACGTAATGATACATATATATATTAAAATTAAAGTATAATATCATATATAATTTCAGTAAATCCATCCTTTATACATTCCACGTATTCCATGAACGATTCATATCACTTTGAGGGGGCGGTAGTCCGCACTTCCTCAAATGAAATTATCATATTTACCTATTATGGAAACCATAAAGGTATGATATGAATAAAAAATACAGAAGCATAGAGAAAATATAAATATAATATATATTTCATATAAATATAGTTCCATCTTAATGGCCACCATAAGTGGTGGTAGGAGAAGATTGAACAATCATCGTTTTGTGAGGCAGCAGTTCACTGTCCACAGAAACAGTATGTTCTTTACCCATTAAACGGAGGTGTGTGTAAGTGTAGTTAGAATACTTATCATAAAAACAATATAATATATTTAGGATACTAGTGTTGTTATAAAATAAAGTAATAAAAAGAGTTTATGTGGTTGTATAAGTAAAATAAAAGAAAACAAGTTAAGAGAAGACATTACCTTTAAATCGGGTAACTCCCATTGGTTTGAACCAAAAGGTTTACTTCAATTTCATTTTTCACAGGGAAAGGCTTCTAGGAGCAAGAGAGGTATGTAGGGAGATTAATTTGGTAGAATTTTTACGATCCAAGGGGCTTTAGAAGTGTGAGGAATGGGTTAGAAGTGATGTCTTTTTATAAGGGGGAGGAGGGTCACTTTAGGAAAGTTTGAAAATATTATTTTATTATATAATGGTTTTCAGTTTCTAAAGGTCAAAAACTCATTAAAGTCAAAGATAAGATGGATCATGTTCGAAATAAAATCATCCAATAAGAATTGGACATGTTTTGGATATTGTTTTAATTTTTATAATCTTATTTATTTAAATCATTCATTAATGAGGTAAACACTGCATCATTATTGTGTCATAAATAATTTTATTTATTTGATGTCTAAAAATTATAAAACAAATACCATGATGTAGGAAATATTTTTATCTTTAAAATTAATATTTATAGTATAAAAGATAACTTATATAACCCCATTTAAAAATTGATTTACAAAAAGATATTTGTTTAAGTTATTTTTTTCTTTACTTTAAATTAATTGACATAAAGTGTCATTATCACTCCTAGGTGTCTCCATAGGGTCCCAAAATTGACCCAAAGACTCCCATAATTGGAACTGTATCAGCCAATAGGATTAGGACACATGTTAAGGTAATTTAATATAATTATAATATAATTTTTTTACACTTATTTACCAGATTTACCCTTTAGCCATGGTAAATAAAATATTTATCGAAGTAAATATTCATAATGTCTAAAAATAAAAGTTGCCTATTTACAAAATTTAGACCTCCTGATTCCAAATATGGAATCAATTTTTCCAAATTCAAAAAAAATAAGTGGTATAAATTAATTTAAAATTAATTCATTATGTCAAAATAAAAAGCGCATTTTTAATAAATAATAACTATCAAAAGATTGACACTTGTTTATGTCCAATTTCAAAGTGAAATTACTTACAATGACCAACATTGGATTAAAAGGTAAAACAATAATCTAATTAAACTTAAAAACCAATTAAAAATATAATCTAACCATATAAATAAATTATATTAAAAGGTAGTTTTGAATTAAAATACATTATTTTTCACTATTCATTAAAAATGAATTTTATCAGAAAAATACCAAAAATTTACCCAAACTAAATTTTGATGTCCCGATTCTAAAGAAGAATTTTATTTTGTCAAATAGAATATATAAAAGTGACCAAAAATATATTTAAAGAGGGTTCGCTATCAAAAGGCAGTAAATTTACCATTTAAAGAGTATTAGAGTATTTCTACTTAAAATTGGATTCATTAACATTTTAAGCCTCTAAATTTTATTAGATAAATGTAAAAAAAATTAACAAACATGTATAATCATATTGTATTTAGTTCTGTTCATTCCCGCCAATACAACGTCTAGGCATTAACTACCATTTAAAATAATATTATATTATTATTTTTCAGTATGACTCAGCATTGTGTGTAACATTAGACATCAAAGAAACTTGTTGTTGTGTATCAGGTATGCCATAAAACATGGAATCTCCTTTAAATTAAAATTAATATTTAATTCAAAAATATTAATAAATATGAAAATGTCATATTCTTTATTTACCTGGGATGTTACAGTCCAATTATGTTAAAGTCAATACGATTTTCACCAAATACAAAGTGAGGTTATTTCCTTTATTAAAATAAAAATTCTTGACAAAAAAAGACAATATTTGAAAAAAAAACACTTTCATCTTTATCTTGGTCCTAACAGTATCCCCCTTTGGATTTTGTTTTCAAAAAAGTTTCATAAATCACTGAACTTTGTATCCTCAAGCAATGGGTTACTTATCAATAATTCTAAGCCTATGTGAGCTAACTAATTATAGGAAACAAGAATAATTGATAGCAAGACCATGTTTTCTAAAAGTAGTGATTAAAATTTTTCTTTTTCCTTACTCAAATCTTCTTCAAACTTCCTGGAATACAAAACAATTTATTTTCCTATAACCACTCTAAAAAATAGTTAGAATAGTTCCCTCATAAAACAATGATGAATTAATAGCTTACCCACAACTCCCCCATTTTACATGCATCAAATGGATAGATTTATGAAACAACTAATTCTCCCCCTTGACAACACTATCCAAATATAAGATGAGAGATGGGAAAAACACATACCTAAAATTTGATGAGAAAGAGGTTGGACACCCATGTTCAACCTCAATTTAGAAAATGATTCCTTAAGTAAATGTTTTGTGAATATGTCAACAACTTGTTTCAATGTTAGAACATAATCCATCTTCAATTCATTATTCTCTACATGCTCTTTAATGAAATGATATTTTATATCAATATGTTTTGAATGAGAATGTTGAACAGGATTCATAGTGAGATTTATTGTACTTTTATTATCACAACCCATGATCAATAGTGACTTCACTTGAATAAGTAAATCTTATAATTGAGCTTTAATCCCCATAAGTTGAGTAGTGGCTTGAGTGGAAGCAACATACTCGGCTTCAGCTGTATAGAGAGTTATTGAATTATTTTTATTTGAATTCCAATTAACACATTTCTTTATTAAATGAATAATTCACCAGATGTGGATCTTATATCATCAATATTTTCTGCCGAATTAATATATGAATACCCAAACAATTCAATGCTATCTGATCTTCCATACATAATTCTAAATTATGTTGTACCTATGATGTATTTTAGAATTATTTTTCCAGCAAGTAAGTGTGATTCTTCTGGATCACTCAAAAATCTTGCACATAAGGTAATAGCATAAAAAATTTTGGTTCTTGAGTCAGTAAAATAAAACAAACATCCAATCAAATTTTGAAACTCTTTCTGCTCAACTTCCTTTCCTTCTCCATCTTTTGTCAAATTTGTTCCCACAAATTTTTTTTGTAAAAATAGGTTTTGAGTTTTCCATGCCAAAACCTCTTAAGAAGTTCCTTAGAATACTTTTATTGAGAAAGAAAAATGTATTCTTTCCATCGATGTATCTGTAACCCAAGAAAGTATTTCATTTCACCTAGTATGGAAATTTCATGTACCTTCTTCATTTATTCATCAAATCTTTTACAACTTCTTTCATCATTCCTAGAAAAGATAATTTCATCAATATAAACAATCACAATAAGGGAATAATCTTGGCTTTCTCTAATTTAAATATTATTATCCACTCTTCCTTTATTGAAATTCATTTTCCTTAAGCATGTATCAAATTTGGAGTACCATACCCTCAGATATTTTTTTAGTCCATACAAATCATTTTTCAATCTACACACATAACTTTCATATTTCCCAACAAAAAAACCGCAAGGTTGTTCAATATAAAATTTATCATCAAGATCACCATTCCGAAATGCATATTTAACATCCATTTGAAAGATCTTGTAGCCTTGTTATGAAGTAATAACAAGAAAGATTATGATTATTTCAAGTCTTTCCACCAGAGAAAAGGTTTCATCAAAATCAATAACTTTGATTTGGGAATACCCTTTGTATACCAATATTGCTTTGTTTCTTATCACTTCACTTTCTTCATTCACCTTGTTTTGAAAAAACAACTTTTCTAATAATGTTTTTGTTTTTAGGCTTGGGTAGGAGTTCCCATGTTTCATTCTTTTCAAGTTGATCCAACTCTTCATTCATGTCCTAAACCCATTCTGGATGCTCAAAATATTCTTTCACATCATTTGGATCAACTTTTGAATACAAAGAATTATGTGTAATAGAATTTATCGCTCTTTTTGTTTGAACCTTATTATGTTAATCACTAATTATATTATAAGCTTCCACTTGATTCCTTATCCTTGGATGAGATTTTTGAATATCTTCCTCATCACTAGAAATTTCTGAGTCTAAATCTTCTTCTTGAGTAGGAATACAATTGTTTTTATCCTTATCAGAATTGTTTTCTTTAAGTTGCTCAACATCCTTTGTTTCTTGAATATGTTTTTATTTATCACCTCTTTAAATTACTTTCACAACAACAGAATCCTAAATTATTTTTTTCTCTTTGTTGAAGCACCTATATCCTCTTCCTTCTGAAGTATAACCAAGAAATTCTATCCTCACCTTTCTGCTCAAACTTTCCAAAGTTTCCACCTTTCCTCTTAATGACACAAAGACTCCCAAAAACTCTTAAGTGTTTTAGAATTGGTGTTTTCCCATAAAACAATTCATATGGATTTATACCTAATATTTTCCAATAGAAACTCTGGTTTCGAATATAAACAAAATTACTCATGTTTGTCTCCAAAAGTAATGAGAAAGACCATGTTCAAGTAACATAGTTCTTCCCATTTCCACCAAACTTCTATTCTTTCTTTTAGAAATACCATTTTGTTGATGAGTGTATGAGGAACTATACTTATGCTTAATTCCATGATTCTCAATATAAATTTCAAATTATTTACTTCTTTATTCACCACCAATGTCTATTCTCAACTTCTATACTAAATACTCACATTCTTTCTCAGCCTTTCTTCTGAAACATTTAATCATTTTCAAATCATCTGATTTATGTTTCATATACATAACACAAGTAATACGATTAAAATCATCAACTAAGTGATGAAGTACTTATCTCAATTTTTTGACTGTTTGATAATTGGACCATAGATATTAGGATGAATTAGTTCTATGGGTTGTTTTGAACAAATCTCAACTTTCTTATGTACAACATTTGTAATCTTTCCTTTCTGAAAAATAGTGGAACACCAATCTCTTCTTCTTGTAAAATCAATAATGTCTCAAACACTATCTATTTTAGATAACTTTCTCATGTTTCTTTGACACATGTGTCCCATCCTTTTATGCCACAATTTATTCTCTTCCACCGTACTCATGTAACAAGAGTTCTATATTTCACCAACTTGAATCAAATTCCCTTTTGTACGTTGGCCTCTAGTAACAATATTTCTATCTTCTTTACTTTTCACAAAAAAAAAACCCATCTTTTCTGAAGATAAATTTGTTAACCTCATACCAAAATTGTGAAACACTTAGAAAATTTTGTTTCATCACATAAACATACAAGGATTTCTTGTATTTCAGCTTTTCTTTCCCAATGATGGCTAATCCAACACCTTTAATTCTCAGGGATTCATCATTGCGAAATGTCATTATGACTTATTTATAATATTTTACATTATTCAACAATTTCAAATATCTTTTCATATGAGAAGAACACCCACTATCAAAAACCCAATTTTGTTCTCTATTTGTTTCTTTCAAAGTGGTTTCAACAACAAGATCATTTTATTCTTCATTTTCTTTCTTCATCTTCGACTTCTGATAATTGTTAAGAATAATTTTTTGTTTCGGTAACAAAAAAAGAATTACTTTTGAAAGATTTATAGGTTGTTCGCATATTTCACAAATAGTTTCTAGGGGTTGGAACCTATTTTCAATCTTTACTCCAACCTTTTCAAGTTTCTTCAAACCAATATTATCAGACTTCTTCCTTTGAGGAGATTAAATCCCCCTCAACATTTTACTTCCATAACCTGTTTAATAATAGAAATATTTTTGGGTAAACCAACACATATTTAATATGTTTTTAAATCCCCCAAAATACCAGAAATATCCATAAAATGAGTATTTACCTCCAAAACTTTCATACTACCTAGAATTGTGAATACATTTCTCATCCACCTTATTCTCTTTCTTTTCTGAGCCATAAACCTTTATATTATTAATCAGAGTATTCCTTTCCTTTTCCACATTATTATAACTATAAGTATTTGAAACATTTCTAAACAACTTCATAGATATATTTTATAAATCTTGTATTTCTTTATTCATAATTTGAAGTTTTTTGTTGGAAAATTACCAACTCTTCTTCTTTTTCCTTCAAATTTACCTCCAGATACTCATTGCTATTATTTTATTCTTCAAGAGATTTCTTCAAATCATCAATCTCTTTTATCAGCATTAATTTTTCATCAGTAAAACATTCTTGATTTCTTATTGAGGAACATTCATCTTCTAACTTTTTGTTTTTATTTTCAATCCTTTTCATCTTTCTCAGAAATTATTTCAACTCTTCTTTCAAATGATGTTCAAGTTGAGTTTCTTCTTCTTCAGAACTACTATTTCCAAATTTTTCATCATTAATTGTTTCAATAAAATTATTTTTAAAATAATATTCTAGATATTTTTTGGATTCAGCATCACTGCCTTCTTCTTCTTTGTCTTTAGATAAGAAACATCTTCTTTATAATTGAAGACTTTCCTATCTTTCCCTATGGAATACATTTTTCCTTTGTCAACATATTTCTTCTATGATTTTCTTTGCTTTATTTCTTCTTCTTCACTATCCTATTCTTTATTTATTTGAGAACAATTAGCCACAAAGTTCCCAACGGCTTCACATTAAAAACATTTCAAGGGAATTTTCCATTTGTATGTCCTTATATAACCTTTCATTTTTAGGAAAACAAGGATAAAATATTATCAATATTTTTACATACCATATCTTCAGAGTTATAATCAATAGCTTCATCTTCAATAAGAATCTTATTTTAATTTTCTTTATTAGTAGCCTTGAAAGACATTTCTCTATCAAATTTTATTGTTTCTTTTCATTTTTTCTTCCTTTTTATTTCATAAGTGAAGAGAGTGCTATGAAAATCATCAAGAGATGATTTTTTGGGATCTCTTTCTTCTAATGAATAAAATTTTTCATCAAACTTGTCAGGAAGGATTATCAAAATCTTTTCAACAACTGTAGAATCATCTAACTTTTCACCAAGACATATGATAGTACTCACAATGTCATTTACCCTGGTAAAGAAGTCCCCAATAATTTCATATTCTCCCATATTCAAATCTTCATATTTCAATCTCTAGATTTATAAATTTTCCTTCTTCACTTTTGTGTTGTCTTTGTATATATTTTTCAATTTATTCCTTATACCTTTAACTATGGAAACACATTTCACTCTTAAGAATTCACTTTCATAAATTGATGTTAATATTGCATTCTTGTCCCTTCCATAATTCTTCATATCCTTCTTATCAACAAATGTAAGAGGAGCTTTATCATCAATGAGATGAAACCCAACTATTATAGCTTCAATACCATCATAAATAATAAACATAAGATAAGTAAATATTCAATATTTCTAGAAATTATAATTCTTTCCATCGAAGACCGAAATACCTTTATTATTCACGCAATTCAAATTATCCATCAGAAAAGAATAAGTGAATGGAACCTGGCTTTGATACCACTTAAAAGTACCCAATCAGGATGATTGTTTCACTAATAAGGGAGGGGTGGATCAATGATACTTTTTCTTTTATGTTTCCTTGAAACAACCTTCACCTCTTATTAAATATTCAATTCCCTACTAAAAAAATTCAACCACACATCCAAAGTAAGTATTTTCAAGGTTCACTATTCAGTAATAATAGCAACGTCCTTGGTGTGTTTTGGAAATAATCCAATACCACACAATCCACTATAAATAAATCCACTAGAAATAAAACTAGGATATACCCTAACACTCATATAGCACTATGTAAACAATTCCAATAGTGAATTTTCACCCACTTAGAACAAATAGGGTAATACAATGATTGTGTAATATCTCATGTTACTTTTTTTCTATTCAATTCCCCAAATGTATTTAATTGAAAACACTTTTATAATTTATTAGCCAAAATATGGTAAGAACTTCTTGGACTTTGTTAAGGAAAACCAAGTTTGATTTTCCCTATCCTATTCCTTCGAGTATGATTCTTCATGGTATGATACTTCTCGGTACGATTCTCCCTAGTGTAAAAAATATCACTGATAGAATATAGTAGAGATGAATTGGAACCACTTCAATTATCCTTCTTCCTCAGTCCAAAAATCCCAATATGTAAATCCTATTCTGATTAATTTATCCCGATACAATAATCAGATGAATATAATTGAAAATATGAATACGATAATCAGCTGAGTACAATAAACACTGAGTACGACGGTTATTTGAATACAATATTTTTATCGTGTATCTTCTCCTTCATTTTAATCAATCAAAAAAATTTCAACAAAAATTGAATAAGGAAACTTTTTCTTATCTCTACAACTTGGAGCTTCTCTCTCATGAACAATAGATCAATCATCAGAAAAATTACAATGTATTTTTCTCCATTTATAGGTGACCCTTGAGTGTCTTTGGCGGGAATCCCAAAAAAATTATTACTTAACCAAATTTACCCTAATCTGAATTTCCCCTAAAATATCAGGTCAATTTTGACTTAATAAACTCTTCTCGAAGCTTTTTAATTCTTCTACAGTCTTCACTTCTTCTTCATACTCTCATTTTATTTTTAAGTCTAATTTCAATTCATGAGTCTAATTTTATAAATCTAATTTCTTCAAATAATTCTGTATATCAATTGAATATATGAATAAATGGATATCACTTCTGAATGTTAAATACAATCATTCTTTCAAATGTCAAGCTCCCCCTTTACAATTCATTCAGTAACCTTCTCTTTCAATCCACTTTTACTTCTTCACTTATTCTCTTAACAATTTGAAAATATATAAAGTAATTCAACCCTTTTGAAATGGTTGACTATATTATTGATCTCATTCTCACCTTCTCTTTTCATTCATCGACCTCAAGTAATTATTTCTTGAAATATGATTTTCCAGAGTATGATCTCTATGATTACATGCTTATTATGAATATGATCACACTGGGTACGATCTTTTTCTTCCTGAGCCTGAGTACAATCATCCTGGGTACAAAATTTTTCTTATGCATATGATGGATGATCAGATGCTACAGTTCCTAACAATAATCATTTGGGGTACAATCATTCTGATTATGATCTTCACCGCCTTCTTTCTTTCCTTCCACCTGGATATGATAAATCTGGGTATGGTCTTTTGAGTGGAAGAATATCTTTTCCTTTTAATTCCATCATGATTTCATCATAAGTTCTCCAATAATATTATGATTTATATTAAATACAAATCAGTAAAGCATCGTCACATTTAAGAAATCATTGCCATGCAGACTCTGATTCTTTGACAATACAATCACTCCTTCCACACTAGATCCAAAGTTAATCTGATGACCATTTACTTCTAACATGATGCTTTCTCTTTCATTCTAGACCCAAGGTGAGTCTGATTTGAATAATTTCTTCCAAATATCTTCTTCTCATTACGATAAAAAAGTGAGTTTGATTCTTTTGAAGTCAATACAATTATCACCAAATACAAAGTGAGGTGATTTCCTTTATTCAAAAAAACTTTATTGATAAAAAAGACAAAATTTGAAAATAAACACCTTTATATTCATCTTCGTCCTTACACTAACCTTTTATTTAACCAATAAATTTTCTAGGGAAAAAGGTTTAGTGTTTGAAAGGAAAATAATAGTGAGATATTTAACTCTTTTCATAAACTAACCCTATCTATTCCTCAATCGGATGCCCAAGTCAGCCCATGATAGGTCTCCAAGGGAGTTCCCAATCCCCACAGGCTATCAAAAGTACCTAGGCATCAAGAAAACACCATTTGTGAATGATTTCACCAGATGAATAATAAATAAATTAATCAGTGGAAAATATATAAAATCCTGGCATGACCCTTCCATACATTAGATGTCCACACAGGAGAAAAATAATCAAAAAAGTAACCCTATATCAAAACTAGGAAACAAGTAAAAAAAATTGAGCACTATAAACACCCCTAATCCTCTAAAAACCCTCTCATGTAAGGATAAATAGCCACATACAATGGATTTACTTCACCCACCAGTAGATAGAGCTACCCTTCATCGGTAAAAAGTGGTAAAAGCATGTGTGGTTGATGTGATAATAGAAATTGATATAAAAACTAAAATATAAACATAGATATCTCCTTATAAATATACATGTCACCGCTCGACTAAAGAATCCTAATGCCCTATGGGAGATAATGAAATAGAATATGAAACCTACAACTAAAAAACAATAGAGATATAGGAATGAGAATAAAAATTCCCTGTAGGGATGAAAAAAGAGAAACCAATCCATATGCCTTACCTTTAAAGATAATATCATTTCATGATATTTTGAAAATAGATATATATAAAAATAGGCTTTTCTATTTTATTTAAAAATAGGTAACATTCTAAGGTTTTATAAAAAAAACCATTTTCATTCTTTGATTTCTAAAACTAATTTCCAAATAATGAGATATTTTCCAAGAAACCATTTATAAGAAGTAAACAAAGTGATAAAGTAAGGTTATTAGTAAGAAATAATAATAGTAACTTCATACCACAAGGTGATACAAAATAAATAAATGTAAAATAAGCTTTTAATCATTTTAGTCATAAAAAAGGAAACTATGGAGAATGTAAATATAATTCCATAGAAATAGAAGTAAAATGAGAGAAAACTCTATAAGAAATACCTATGTATCTAGGGTTAGTAGAGACCTAGGATCCTCATAGTCTCAATGGTTGACCATGGTCATGAAATTAATTTCTCCTATTTAAGGAAAACAATCTAGATCATTATAGTTTAGTTATTATTGTAGGGTAGTCTTACTAGGTAGGGCGAGTCATGCCTAGTGTACTTATCCTAGTCTGCCTACCTAGATACCCTAGATTCTCATGTTCCATTCCCATAACCAAAATACATAAGTAATGTGTAGTAGAAAATCAAAATCTCAATCACATAAATAACACAAAACAGGCATACAATAACACCTCACCTCCTCACACTACCAATGAAAATTCCATTTCTTAAAATCATATCATCATTATAATCATATAAAACTAGAGTCCAAAAAATACATAACAGTATGGGATCCCATTGGAGTGAACTTTTATTTTTGTAAAGAATTAAAAATTTCCAAATAGTTCTTATCTTTTTAGAAATAAACATCCATCATTTGGAAAAACCACTTTTCATAACATAGCTTTCAAGTTCTAAAAATTACTCTTAACACTTAAACACACATACACCTTGATATATATACATATAAACACCCCCTTTATTTGATTTAAATTTTTCCCATATCTATGTGTGAATATGTAAAAATAGGTTACCTATATATGTATATATTAATAATTTTCATTTAATAAACCAAAGGATTAGAAATCACCTAGAGGGTATTTAGGAAACCAAAACATGTCATTGTTATTTTAAGTAAAACTAGTAAAAAGAATAAAAAATCCTTAAGAACTTCTAATTTACGTGATAATAATCATTTAGAAACCAAATAAAACATTTATGAGATTTAACATTTCAAAACAATCCTGAAAACATGCTTTTATAATAAAAACCCAAAGAAAAAATATGTGGTAAGTGTAGAATACATGAAATAAACCAAATCCTTTCACCAAAACACTTTTAAAAAAATTATTACAAAATAATATAATAAAAACATGTTTTTATACAATCAATAAATGATGGATTTCAGTTTAATGTCTTTTAAATAGGGTAACCTGCATAAAAACATGTCGCTTTTGACTACAGTGGCTCAAATCCATATCAAGGAGGTCTAAGATACACTAGAAAAATATGAGAAACCCAAAATTCACAAAATACCTAATTAAAAGTTTTCCAAATAATAATAATGGAATAAAACCTACCTAAAACATATGGATAATTGATTAAATTCCGAGGAAATAGCTAGAACGACCCTCAATTGAACCCCATGAAACCTAGGAAACAAAAACCAACCAAAAAAGTACCCCAAAATTGAGTTATGGTTTGTATGGGTCATTAAAACCCCATTTAAGAGAAGTAAAAACATTAATAAAATATAATAATAAGATATTATATGGGTATAAAACCTTACCTGAGATGATCACACCATAATTAAGGAGGAGAAACGGCCAAGAATAGAGGTCGTGGGATGGGGGTGGCATGTTGTTGTAAGAGAGTGGATGGGGATAGTGTGAGGTGAGAGGGATAGAGTGAGGGAAATAAACCCAATTAGGGGTTAAATTATATAAGGTCAAAAGTTTCATTTCCTTTTTTTTGAAAATTGGACACGGCGTAGGATTTAGTCACACGGTTAGGAAACTATATGCCAATGGTGGGCCCTCTTCTAGGCTCTTAGAGCACCTTGAATGGGTAGGAAGCATGGTTAGTAGAACCATAGAATGTCCATGTTGTAGGCTCTATTAAAATTCATATATTCCCTCATATAATCTATGAATGGTTTCTACTAATTGTAGGCCTACCATGAACCTATGCTAAAAAACTAAAAATATTAAAATTTAAACCCAATCCGGCCTAAAACTCAAAAAAGGCAAAATATAATTAATAAATCTTGGTCAAGGTGTGATAATACTCCCCATAAGGAAACTTTCTACCCCCATAAATTATGAATATATTTGGTTGATCAACTAATGAAAATATAAAACACTACTTAAATGAGACACTAAAACTCAAAATTCCTAAGAACAATGTTATCTTCTCTTCCAATCCACAACTCTAAAATCCAAAATGGGGCTAAGAGATCATCCTCAAAAATTGAACCACAGATATAAGAATATATCTAGTGAGACCAAGGAATTTGAACAATAAAAAAAGAATAAAAAGATAAATGGAACCTCATGTCTCTAAACAAAACCTCAAAACAAGGAACACTATAACCCATAACATAGAAATCATTTAAGAGAATCATCAAGGTTTATTTAGGATTTCCATGAGAATCTATCACATGTCCGATGGTTTTGTCCAACCAAAATTATATGATTGGGGTTGGGTGGGGTGTGAATTAATAATTACCCTGTCAAGGAAACTTGAAGACTAAGTTCACCATGATATCCTTCTATGGTGGTATCCCCACCATATTATGAATTTGGTAGAACCTTGATTTTCCAAGATAAAACAACTCATAAGTCCTAAATATAGCCAAAATCTATGATAAACAATACATGGAATTATTAATTCCACCACTTCTCACAAAAAGATTCAAAATTTTCCTAAAATACACTTCCATTGGAACCAGAATTCCCAAAATAAAGAAATGAAAAGGAAACCCACTAGATTAGAAATTGATTTCACCAAAATAAAACCACAATAAAATATATTATACAATATAACCCAAAGTGATAATTTAGATATCGAACCTAGGAAAACCCAAATAAATAGGAAGTAGGAAAGAGAACATAAGGATCCAAAGAGAAACCAACAACATCTAATCATCCATATTACCATTTCCAAGAGTCGAGGAAAATCAAACAATGAACCACCCAAAATCTTGAAAAAATTACTAAAACCAACAACTCTAAGGAATTATTCCTAGAATAAAGACAACTAGGAATAATCTATTATAATGGGAATAAAATATACGGATGATAATTCATTAAACAAACATGTTGTAACAAGATCAATCTGGTCTCTAGTGTTCGGTCAAGGGGGGATAACCTCGGACCAACTCTTAAAACAATGTCTCTCAATGAACCCAACCGATATTAAAAATAAATCACCCCTCCCTGTAATCCCAAACACTCACCCAAGACTTTCCCATTCAAATAGTTAATACCAGTATAGAGGCATGTACCTCGTCAAAATAGATGATAACTAAAAACAATCAATACTCCCTTAGGAGTTGTCAAAGGGGAATAACTAGAGAAACACTTATTCAGAATTTTTTTCAAATATTCCAACTACCTCAAACTCACCACGCCCAAACCTCAAAAAGGTAGCTAATAATAACTCACAAAATCAATATTCACCCAAACAACCAAACAAGGAACCCTAGAGACTGACTATCCACTCTTTATCAAGGATTTTTTGGGGTATATTAAAACAACATGAAACATGAATCCATTTATTCATGCTTCATATTCTAAATAAAATTTTCCCAACATGAATCACAATCGAAAACTAAAAACAAGACATATGAAAATCGAAAAAAAAATTCAAAACTAAGTCATTTCCCTTAAAAATCCACAATTTTGAATTTCAATGGATCAAGGTGCACTTTCAAAATCATGACCTGAAAAAATTTCATCCCTTTTGAAAAAGAGTCCACCCAACTTTATCCCAATGAATTTTATAAACATTAGTTAAAAATAAATCAAACAATTTTTATTTTATAAATCTCACTTAGGAAAAACACAACTTTTCTTAAAATTTTGGAAATTCACCCTTTAAACTATTTTTCAAAACTAAATAATTCCACTAAAGGATATACTTTGAATTCCCATTTCATTGCTAAATACATTTTAAAAATTTAGAACACCCCCTTTCTTCAAAATTGTTATAGAAAATTCCCTTGTGAACTATTAAAATTCGGGTTACCATTATTTTATAATAAGAATTTCAATACAAGGAACATAAAAATACTTTTGAAGAATGTTTACCCATCAAAAAATTCCCCTTTTAAAATTAAAAACCAATTTTAACCAACTAAAATCATTTTTAATAAAATTAATCTATTTTTTAAATCCTTAAACTTTACTTTAAAATCAAATTAAAATACAAAACCCTTTATCAAGCTTTAGTCAAACTCAATTAACCAATAATACATAACATATAACCAATCGTGAAGGGATTAGTGACTATACATGAATTAACTACATTGTTTGGTGGACCATGTGTCAACCATGTAACTATCACCAAGAGTAACATAGAATCATGTGTCTGGGCTCTACATGGGTTATCAATCCTTGTGAAATCACCATGTACCACCATCTCGACTCCTATTTCATACCTAATATAAAATCTCATAATAAAAATCAAAATCCCAACATCCCCTACTAACTTAGGTTTCACCATAACCGATGGTGATTATGAACCAACACAAGAACTACCTCCGAAGCCCTAACAATACTATCTCCACCTACCAAATATCCCAAAATAATAATGGCAACACATGAGAGATCCCATGTTCCTATGGATAAAAGAACCCAACACATTAGGTATCATTTTTTCACTAACCAACACAATTTTTTTCTCTATTGTAAGCCCATGTCATCCCATGATAGGGCCGAAAGAGTGATCATAATCCCCACAGGTTGGAACAAGTGTCTGGGCATCAAGGAAGAACCACTTGCAAATGATTTTTCCTGATAAATAATAAATAAATAAATAAATCTATTGAAAATAAATAAAATCCTATCATGACACATCAGTACATTGGATGTCCACTATAGAGAAAAATAAACAAAATAGTAACCTAATTTAAAAATTAAGAAAGTAATAAACAGTTGTGAACACCAAAACACTCCTTCACCCTCCAAACACCCTCTAACTCTAATGGATTTGCTTCTAAACTCCCCATGGGTGATAATAAAAGAGGTGATGAAACCTACAATTGAAAAATGATAGAGATATAAGTGTGAGCATAAAAATGGTCATTAGGGATTCCAAAAGAGAAACCATACCCAATGAATTACCTTTAAATAGATAAAAATTTAAATCTAGTTTGAAAATATAAATATATAAAAGTAAGTTTTTCCATTTTCTTTCAAAACAAGTAACATGATATGGTTTTAGAAAAAACATTATCCTTCATTTATTTTCAAGAATGTTTTGCAACGAATGATATATTTTCTAATAAACCATTTACAAAAAGGAAAAATATAGTAAATTAAGGGTCTGATTAATAAATCATAATAGTAACTTCATATCACAAGGTTCTACAAAATAGAAAATTTTAGAATAGTATTTTTATTATTTTAGACATAAAAAAGGAAACTAAGAAAAGAAGCAT
Source organism: Viscum album (assembly GCA_963277665.1). Lineage (NCBI taxonomy): Eukaryota > Viridiplantae > Streptophyta > Magnoliopsida > Santalales > Viscaceae > Viscum > Viscum album. The sequence continues at coordinate 1,713,871,676 of OY728122.1, forward strand.
GTAAATATAGTATCATAGAAATGAAAGTAAAATGAGATCATGAACTATAGGAAATCCCTAGGTAACTAGAGTTAGTGGGAACCTAGGATCCTCATACTCTTAGTGATTGACCATGTACATGAAGGTCCATTCTCCTAATCAATTCAATCAATCTATATCATCATAATATAGTTAGTGTTTCATCATAATCCTTCTAAGTAGGGCGATTCATTCCTAGTGTACTTGTCATAATCTTCCCTATTAGATACCTAGGATTCCCATGTTCCATCTCCATAACTAAAATACTTAAGGGAGGTGTAGTCGATAAACCTAATCTCAATCATAAAATAGTGAAAAAAAAGTATACAAAAACACCTCACCTCCCCGCACTACCAATGAAAACCCCCTTAAAATAATACCATCATGCTAATAATATAAAACCTGAGTCAAAAAAATATATAAAAGTCTAGGATTCCATTAAAGTGAATTTTTATTATCTAAAATCATTACAATGTGCCAACTGGGCCTTATATTTTTGGAAATAAACATTAATCATTTGTAAATATACTTTTCATACCATAGATTTCATGTTCCAACAACAATTATTTACACTTAAACACATATTCACCTTAATATATATATATATAATCCCCCCTTGAGCTAATGTGCATGTTCTAATCACCATGAGTGTATATGTACAAATAGGGTACCCATATATGTATATATGAATAAGTCACATTTAATACAGCAAAGGATTATAAATCACTTAGAGGGTCTTTAGGAAACCAAAACATGTCATTGGGATTTTATGGAAAACTAGTCTAAAGACTGAAAAATACTTAGGAAATTCCAATATACATGATAAAAATCATTTGTAAACCAAATCAAATATCTATAAGATTTAAAATTTTAAATAAATATTAAAACATGCTTTTATAAGAAAACCCCAAAGTGAAAATATGAGGTAAGTGTAGAAAACATGAAATAAACCAACTCCTTTCACTAAAACACATTTACAAAATTACTTGATAAATAATATAATAAAAAATTTGTTTAAAAAATCAACCAATCATTTATTTTAATTTAAAGGAATGAACATAGGGTAACCTACCTCAAAATTTGTTACCTTTTACTATAGTGGATCAAATCCACCTCGAGGTGATCCAAGGCACACTAGAAAATTTTAAGTAACCCAAAAGTCAAAAAACACCAAATTAAAATTTTTGAAATAAATAATAGTGAAATAAAAACTACCCAAAACCAATGGATAATTCATCACCTTCAACGGTCATGGATAGAACGACCTCAATAAAACCCCATGAACCCTAGGAACCAAAAACTGAGTAAAAATAACCCACAAAATCATGTTAGGTTTTGGATGGTTCACATGAACCCCATGGAATATAAGGAAAAGAATAAATAAAATGGAAGAATAATAAGATAATAAAGGAGGAGAAAATTATACCTGAGATGATCACACCAATATTTGGGAAGAGAAACGATCATTAATAGAGGCCATAGGAAGAGGATGACGCACTACTGGAAGAGAGAGGAGGGAGATGATGTGTGATGAGAGGAATAGAGGGAGGAGAAGAAAACCCTTTAGCGGTTAAATTACTTAATGGAAAAGGGTCATTTATATTTATTTTATTTTTTTTTATTTTTTTATTTTTTAAAAACTAGACATGGAGCATAGTTAGGAAATGGTGTGTCAATCATGTGCTCTCTACTATTATTTTGGAGAACCTCACATGGGAGGAATAATAATTAGGGAAACTATGTGTTGTATACTTGGTATGATTTATTAAAAGTCATAGATTCCCTTCCATGGTTTGTTCATGGTTTTTACTAACTATGTGCCAACCATACCCTTATGCTAAAAAAATAAAAATTTAAAATTTAAACCTTGTCTGACCCAAAACTCAAAAACAAGGATAAATATAATAAAATAATTAAATTTAATTAAATAATTAAATATAATTAAGAAATCATGGTTTGGGTATGAAAACTCTTATCTAATGGGTAAAAACCTGAATTGGGCATGGGTTCCAAGTACTTGAAAATTCCATAAAAAATATCTTCATGGTGACTGATGGGGATACTCCATAGCCTCTGTTGATTATTCAGTAATGGTATCAAAATTATCTATATCACTAATCAAGAAAACACATTTCACATAGAACTCCTATAATACCTCACTAATAAAAACTAAATAAATAGGTTTATGAATATTATGTGATGAATTATTCTATCTTTTCCAAGGTTTTAACACCCCCCCCCCCCCCCCACCCCCACCAAGATAAGACACCTTGACCTTACAAAAAATTGAATTAACCCTAAATTAATCTTTGAACACTTCATTGAAATAAAATTAACTATCCTAACATCCTAAACAACCTCTGTTTAAATATTGTTTACTTTTCCTAAATACTAGGTCATCCCATTACCACTCTCAAAACCTCTCTTCAACCCTAATAGAACCTAATTTTATAGCCCCGCTATAGGAGAAAAAGAATCCTCAATCATCCATAAATTATATTCCTTTATAGCAGACAACATCATCCTATTTTTAGAACTATAATCACTGCCAACCCACATTATAGGGGACACATCAAAAACCAAATAGACTAGGTTTCTACCAATATATCCCCTAACCACATTCAAGAATTATGTTGATATGAAACCATGATTAAGGATTTTCTCTAAACTACATAGTTTGAACTTACCTTGTGACATTCAGAACCATTCCATCTCATTCCTTCATTTTTTTGGGTGTCCGAGGTTCTAAGATGATATATAAGGAAGGAGGGGTGGATTATCTAGTTTTGGTTGAAAGAGGTAGGTTTTGGTGTAATCCTTGGTGTTGCAACATATGTGTCAAGTGGTATGAAATTGGAAGTGTTTCAGTCCAGTAAGTCATGATGCATAAGGATGGTATAGCATGAGGTGATATGGGAATTAATGGAGTTTTTATAAGGATTAATTTCATGGTGAAACCTTTATTTTCATGTCTCAAATACCTATAAGCTGGTTTTAGGTGCCTCTATCTCAGGTGAAGTCGTGACGTGGTGGTATGGGTCATGGAGTGACTCTTCTTTAGTTTAATCAGATAAGAGTCTTTAAACAAGTTTAAGAGGGGTGTGATTTGGGGGATTCATAGTGTAAATTTCAAATCTTAAGTGTATATTGACCTATATTGGCATGACCATAATTTATCATTTCAAAAATCAATGTTTTTGGGATGTTCATGACATGTAGATGCTTTATCATGCCATGGATAGGTGTTTTCCAGCCCAATTATAAATTGTATAGACCCTTTGTTTTCCCCTATTTTCCATTGATTTTTCCTAAACAACAAGTGACCAAAGATTATTTTTTTGAGAATATTAATCCCCCTTTGAAACATTTTTTCCCCTAGATTTAAAGGAGTGATAATTATTTTATTCAAGGTAATTTTCTTCCATTTTTACTAGGTGTCCTTCATCTGGAGAAGTCTGTGGAAGTGGTTTGGTAATGGTTTTGGTGACCTTGTGTTGGGAAAAAAATCCCTCAATGTGTCCTATTGGTATGTTTTGGGTGTGATTGTGTTTGTTGACAAATCCAGATGACCGTAAATGAGTATGGTTGGTGTTTTTTGAAGATAATTTTTTAAGGTGGCACAGTTTCCCAGTGTTTGCCAAATTTTTGGGCCTCAAAATTGGGAATTTTTGTTTAGAAAAGTAAGTTTTTCTTCATAGTACTGAATGGTGTGAAGAACAACAAAGGAAATTGGAAAAATAATATAATTGCATATCTCAGAACATGGACCGCGTACCATGTCCGAGAATGGTTCGCGGCTATGTACCAGGTAACAGGAATGGTCCATAGGAGTGGTTCACAGAACCGAAAATGGTTCGTGGTGACAATTTGTGGTGAAGGGTGTGCAGTATGAGGAAGGCATGACGGTTTTTATGATGGAGGAATAGAATGGTGTCGTGTAGGAGAAAAGGTAGTGTGTGGACTGCGGTGGAAAAATGGTTTGCGGAATGGGTGTGGTTCATAGTGAGAGAAGTGGTATGTGGAGAAGGCTATACCAAATCAAAGATTTGGTAAATCTTGGATTAGTGGATATTTTGGATATTTTTTTCTATATAATGAGCACTTGTCCCACCAATTGGATGTTAGAGAGGATATCATTAGTGAACATCTCTTTGCACTGGGAATTCAGTGAAGTCTGAAAGCGGTTCGCGAAGAGGATTCTGTGAAGGGGAAGTGGTTCATGTGAAATCAATTAAACTGAAGGTTTTTGTGTGAAAATGTATCCCACAAAGGATGTGGTAGGCATATAAAGAAGGATACAGTACATAGAGTAATAAGGCACAGCACGTAGGGGAGTCTGCGAAGGAGAATTGATTCGCTGAAGTGGTTCGCAGAGGATGTTTGTAGAGTCGGTACATGAAGGTGGTATGTGACAGTGAAAGTAGAGTTATTCTGTGGAGGAGAAGTGGTATACGGAATTGGAGGTGGTTCGCAGAGTGGTAATTCCATATACCATACCTGGTACATTGTATGTGGATGTAGTAAGGTGGTTCGCGTTTTTCTCAAAAAAACATACAAAAGCTTCAAATCAGTTTGTGAAAGTCATTTCCATTACCAAACAATATGCAGAAATGTGGATTTCATCTATGGGTGAAAAAGGGACTTCAACAGAACATCTACCTAAAGTTGAGGATGTAGAAATTTGTGAAAATGAAGGGACATACATGTCCATAAACTTTGTTTAACCTACAATTCCATAAATAATGAGTGGATTCCTTTCCAAGAGTAGTGAGAGAAGGAAGAAGAATATGGTGACCCTTTCCACCAATAGTGAGCTAGAGAAAGAGGTATATGGAGTGACCCTTTGGAATGTAGTGATAAAACCCTAAACCTTGTAAAGATAGTGAGCCTAGGCATATAAGATATGGCTCGAACTTTGTAATCATTATTGGTAGTGATCCTTAGTGAATTTACTACATCGGCACATTTCCATTGTATGTTCCTTGGATGTATCCCAGTGAGGGTGAACCAATTAAAAATTATATTTTCCCATGAATGATTTAAATTTTGTTCATACTTTTTAATGAGAATGAGAGATAAGATAGTTTTTTTTTAATGACAAAACAAGATCTGAATGGGAAGAAATTTTAATCTTTCATACCCTAATTCACCCCCCCCCCCCCTTTTAGGGTATTTGACCTATTGGACCTAACAATTGGTATCAGAGGTAAATGTTAAAAGTTATTGAATCTCTCTTAGTAGAAGAAATTGAGGTGGTCAATCACAAAAGGTTTCCAATCTTTTATGGAAAAAAAATTCAACTTTGGAAGAATCGGATGCAGAACTACTTTTGATTATTAGGAATTGATATCTTCAAAGTAACTATGCATGGAATCTCAGTCGATATCAATAGTGGTTCTCTATCATAATCTAAAAGAAGGAAATTGGATGCTGATTCTAAAGGGATCAATGATTTAGGTGTATCCCTATTAAATACAATTTATACGAAGGTGATTTCATGTAAAACATCAGATGCTATGTGGGAAAATTTATTGAATATTTATGAGGGTGAATCAAAAGTGAGAGAAGAAAAGCTACAGGTTCTATGGAAAAAATATGAGGATCTCAGAATGCACCCTAATGAGTCTATTGATACATTATTTGATTGGGTGAATCTTTTCATGGAATACATGCGAGGTCTTAGATAAATTATTTAAGATATATATTTTTTCAAGTTCATATTGAGAAAACTTCCACCTTGGTTTAATATGAAGGTTTCTATAATGGAAGAAAATTTAAAAAGGAGTTGACATTGGATAACTTGCATATTACTCTCATTGCATATTAAATGAGAAATAATGACAACAATATAGAGGAAAAGGGGAATTCCAAAGAAGTTTCATTCAAGGAAATGAAAAATCTCTTTGTAAAATATAGTCCTAAGGAGGAAATTTTGGATAATGTCATGTCATTTCTCTCCTCAAATATGAAAAGGGGAAAAGGCAAGTTCAAATTTAAACTTTCATTTTCATGATTTATACGTGGAAATATTGTGAATTTTATAGTAAATTTTCCTAAGAATTTTGATGATGATAATGAAGAAAACGATGAAATTCCCCAAAATTTGTTTTCATCAAATGTGAAATGTAGGAGATGTACTAAGAGAATGTTCTTCAAAAATTCTAATCTACTTTCAAAAGAATATGAAAGTTCAGAAGAGTCTGAGGGAGACGATTTGGAGGACTACAAGGATCGTAAAGTATAAGCTTTGGTGAAAGTTGTTGGAAATTATTTAACAAGAGAAGAAAGTGACAATAAAGAAGGATAAATTGAAGGAATATTTGATCTTCAGGATGAATTAGAATCTTCCCTTGAAGAGATAGATATTTTGAGATCTAAAACAAAGAAATATAACATAGTTGTTTATGATGAAAATATCTATATGTAGAATCATAAAGAAGAGAATTTTGAGCAGAATGTAGAAATTTAAAAGTTGAGGTCTTTAATGCTAAAAAGCTCAGAAAATTTGGTTGAGTACAAACTCAAAATTGAATATCAGAGAAGAGATATTGATAGTTTGAATGAAACTGGAAAAGTTCAAATCAAAAATATTGAAGAACTTGAAGAGGAATTCATCATCCTACAATGAAGTGTTAAGGATAAAGAAAAATTGTTGACTCATAGAACAACATCAGGAAAACAGATAACAGAGGAAACAAAAAAGAAGAAAGTGGAACATTGGTGTCCAACAGAATAGAAGAAACAATCAAATCCAAATGATAATACTAGTACAAGGATGGATGAAAAATATAAAGTATTAATGGTTTAAGTTACACCATAAGCACCCACTCCAAGATTGAATATTGATTTGGGTATAAAGTAGAATCAAAAGATTCAAAGAACCCAAGGGATAACCAGTGGTGCAGTATTTCTAGGAAGGAATGTACTAGATATAAGATGCTATTATTTTGGAAAGATGGTACATGCACAAAATGTTTGTTCTATAGAAAAGTGATTCCAAAGGGAATAGGACCAATAAAGGTAGTTATATAGAGCTCAATTTTCCAGGTCATCATTTGATGGTCACTATTTTAGGTGTGGAGGATTCAGACACATGGAAAGACATTTCTCATCAATAATATAGATGAATATGATAAAGCAGACTGTGGTTGGATATAAGAAGAAGACAAATGTATCATCAAATGAGCTGAAAATGAAAAATTGATTTGTAGCTTCTCAAGATGAAGTCGTTATGTCATATTTTGAAGAATTCCAAGAGTCTCAATTCATATCGTGTATGAAATTAGAAACATTGATCAAAGAGAAAATATCTGAGTAGGTAGTGGTTGCAGAAATTGCATTCAAGGTATCAGATCACACTAGGATATAGGTCATTGTTAGTGGATGAACCTCCCATATGTGAGGAAACATTGATCTGGTGATGGTAATCAAGTACAATAAATAAGGTATTTTAATATTTGTAAATTATTAAGGGTTAAAAATTATTGTCTCTAGGAAAGAAAAGTTTGGGGGAAAATACATGAAACGTGCAGATGTCTTGGTTGTTGAAGGTCTTAGTCACAACTTATTAACTGTATGTCAATTGTGTGACTCAGGAAATTCCATAAGCTTTTCCAAGAAATTATGTTTCATTAAGGAAAAATATGGTATTGTTGTATTAGAGGGAAAGTGTATAAAAGGGAAACTATACCTTGTGAGTGGAGAAGAATATATGTGATTTTTTTCCAAGGAAGAAGAAAAAAAGTTGTGGCATAAGCATCCTGGCCACATAATCCAAACATCCTTAGAAGATCTGGTGAAATATGATGCTACTCGAAATCTCCCTAGGTCATCATGTGATTTTACCCATACATGTGATGCCTTCCAACAAGGGAAGATCATTTGAAAGACATATAAGTCAAAGGATCAAAAGTCAATAAGATTGCATTAGTTAGTTTATATTAATGTATGTGGGACAATTTTGTAAAGAGATATTTATGGAAGGAGATATTATGTTCTTTTCATTGATGATTATAGTATAATGACATGGGTTTCAATCATTACCCACAAATCTGAAGTGTTCAACTGCATTATAAGATATCGACGGGAGTGTGAAAAGATTCTTGGTCATAAAATCCAGATGATTCGAATTGATAATGGAACAGAGTTCACAAAAAACCATGTGGAGGATTATCTTGAGAAAAATAGGATAAGGCGTCAAGTTTCAGTGGTAAGAACTCCACAGTAGAATGGAGTAGTTGAGAGAAGAAAATGGATTGTAAACAATATGTCCAGAACAATGCTCATTGAGAAAGACCTTCAAAAGAAATTTTGTAAAGAAGTAGTGATGACAATAGTATACAAATAGATCTTTACTTTTTCCAAAAGAGGATAAGACTTCGTACGAGTTATGGTATGGAAAGAAGCCATCATTGAAGTAATTTTGAATCTTCAGAAGAAAATGTTTCATTCTCAATAAAGAGAAACACGGGAAGTTTGAATCCCATGGGGATGAAGGGATATTTCTTGGATACTCAAAGAAAATAAAAGAATATAAGTTATTTAATAAATATATAAGAAGGATTGTTGAAATTCATGATTTAACCATAGTGGAGAATGAGTAGAATCTTCAACAAATACATGATCAGTTTCAGGAGGATGGTGATGAAGAGATAAGCAGATCAGGAGACACTTCAGTTCCATAGGTAGATTCAGAAGAATACTCAAATGATGAGAAATATGAGAATGATTCAATATATGCAAAAATATATAAGAGAAGAGATAAAATTTATAGGCAGAACATAATTGGTGATCATACAGTGCCAGTTCAGACAATAAAAATGAAGACTCTACAGAAAGAATCATACTTATCACAAGTAAAGCCTAAATTTTTTAGTGAAGCAGATGGAGATAAGAATTGGGTTCAGGTAATGAATGAACAGCTTGATCGATTTGAAAAGAATCAAACGTGGGATATTGTTTTGTGGCCAATAGAAAATAATATTATCAGGGATAAATAGTTCTTTCGCAAAAAAAATGAATGAAGATGGTGTTGTGATTCGAAAAAAAGCAGGACTAGTGTGAAAATGGTACTCCTAGATAGAAGGCATTGATGTTGATGAAATATTTTATCTTGTTGCAATGCTAGAGATAATTAGATTATTCTTGTTCGTAGCAGTGTAAAGGCAGTTCAAGGTATTCCATATGGATGTGAAATCAGCATTTCTAAATGGGGTTTTGGAAGAAGAAGTCTATATTGAGCATCCAGATGGTCTTCTTATTCATAAAGATGAGAAAAGAGTTTTTCAGCTGAATAAGGCATCGTATGGGTTGAATTAAGTACTAAGAGCACGGTATTCAAGGCTTGATCAGTTTTTGAAGAATCTCGTTTTCCAGCGTGGTGGAGTTTATTAAAATCTCTATTTTAATAATGATAGTAATCAAAAGATTATGGTGTCGGTTTATGTTGATGAAATAATATTTAGTAGATTAGATAAAACACAATGTAGAAATTTTTTCGAATTCATGAAAATTGAGTTCGAAATGTCAATGATTGGTGAGCTGACATTTTTTCTTGGTTTATAGGTGACATAAGGAAGAAATGACACTTTCATTTCTCAATATAAATATTTCAAGGAGTTTCTGAGAAGATTTGGAATGGAAAATTCTAATGAGATGAAGACTCTAGTTGCTACCCATATGAAATTATCAAAAGATGATGATGGAAAGGTAGTTAATATCATAGAATATAGGAAAATTATTGTAAGTTTACTTTATCTGACAACGATAAGACTTGATATTGTTTTTTACACATTCCAAGAAATGCGATATCAAATCAATATCAAAGAAATCCACATGCTTGCAGTTAAAAGATTACTTTTTTATATCAAAGGCACTATGGATTTCAGTTTAATGTATAATGAAAAAACTCAGCCTGAGTTATTGGGATATATAGATGCAGATTCATCCGGTTCAATAGATGACAGGAAATCAATGTCAGGAGGTGCTTTATATCTTGGTGTATTTTGTATTTCTTGGTTAAATAAGAAACAAGATTTCATTTCATTGAACATCGCAAAATCTGAGTATATTTTGGACACTCAATCTTGCACACAATTATTGTGGATGAAGCAACAACTTGAGGATATGGGAGTTTAAGTGAAATATCTGATCTTAATTCATTATGATAATTCAAGTTCTATAAATATTTAAAAAAACCAGTCCATCGCTCAAGGACAAATCCCTTTGAAATAAAATATCATTTTATCAAGGAGAAGGTGGAACAAGGGATTGTGAAGTTGGATTGTGTTCCAACAGAACAAAAAGTTGGAGATATTCTTACGAAGTCCTTACCCCAAGAATCTTTTAAAATGAATTGACTCGCTCTAAGAGTCCATTCAAATCCCCGCACTTAAAAAATATAGATGTGGGGCCCCCTATCCCTAAGTTTTGATGTTTCTTTCCCTAATTTATTGGTATGTGTTCTTTACCCTATTTCAAACAACCTTGAAGTTCCCTTTAGGTTTTTTAGCAAAGGGGGATAAAGTGTGACTATTCCAGGGGGAAAAGACATGTGGAGGAGTTGTTAAATGGAGCAGTGAGATAAGGGTAGTTGAAGTTGAGCTAAAGATAAAGCGGTTAGGAGTATTTTTGGCATAGGGGAACTATTAAATCTAAAGATGCTATAAGTGATTGATTAAAGATTACATATCATGGTGTTTGAGGTTTTTGATGAAATTAGTTGATTGGTTTCAAGTGTTAGTGTCAGTAATTAAGTGATTCATTGATTAAATTATCATTATATTATTGTTTCTCACATTGAGCATGGATCATGTGGGATTAGAGTATGTGTTGAAAAAATATGTGATCTCTATCTTAATCGCATGAAGAAAATACTGATTGAAGAAGGACATATCCTTAATGAGGTATAAAAATGAGAAGAATTCTTATTAGAAGAGTTATCAACAAACCCAAAGGGGGATATTGTTGGGAAAATCTCTCAATGTGTCATCTAGGTATGTTTTGGGTGTGAATGTGTTTGTTTAAAATTCTAGATGACCGCAAATAAGTATGGTTGGTGTTTGCCGAAGATAGGTTTTTAAGGTGGTGTAGTATTCTAGTGTTTGCAAAAATTTTGGGCCTCAAAATCAGGATTTTTTTTGGAAAATTAAGGTTTTCTTCATAGTATTGAATGGTTTGAAGAACAAAAAAAGAAATCAGAAAAATAAGAGAACAACATATCTCAGAACATGAACTGCATACTATGTTCGGGAATGGTTTGTGACCACATACTAGGAAGTGGGAGTGGTATGCGGGAGTGGTTTTCAGAACCGAAAATGGTTCATAGTGACGATTTTTGGTGAAGGGTGTGTGGTATGTGAAAGTTATGATAGTTTGTGGGAAGGTAGAAGAGAATGGCATCGCATAGGAGAAAAGGTAGTACACAGACCACGGTGGAAAAATGGTTCACGGAATGGGTGTGGTTCATGGTGAGATAAGTGGTATGCGGAGAAGGCTATACCAAATCAAAGATTTTGTAAATCTTGGATGAGCATATTTTTTGGATATCTTTGCCTATATAAGGAGCGATATTCCCACTAATTAGATTTCAGAGAAGATATCGTTAGAGAACATATATTTGCTTAGGAAATTTGGTGAAGTTCTAGAGTGGTTCGCGAGGAGGATTCTGTGAAGGAGAAGGGGTTCGCATGGAAGAAATTCCACCAAAGGTTTTTTGAGAAACTGTATCCTGTAAAGGATGTAGTATGTACAAGAAGAAGGTTGTGGTACATGGAGGAAGAAAGTGAAAAATGTAGGGGAGTCTGCGAAGGAAAAGTGGTTCACAGAAGTGTTTCGTAGAAGAGGTTTGTGGATTCAGTACATGGAGGTGATATGCTACAATGAAGGTAGATGTGGTCCACAAAGGAGAAGTGGTACGTAGAATTTGAGGTGGTTTGTGAATCAGGCAGTCTGCATACCATACCCAATACACTGTACACAAAAAAAGAAAGGTGGTTTGCGGTTTTCTTAAGAAATCTTGAAAAAGCTTCAAATCAGTTTGCAAAATTCATTTTTGTTACCTAATAGTATGATAAAGTGTGGATTTCATCTATGGGTGAAAAGGAGACTTCAACATAGCATCTACCTAAAGTTGAGGATACAGGAATTCGTGAAAATTAAGGGACCTATATGTCCATAAACTATGGTTATACTATAAGTCTATAAACTGTGATTGGATTAATTTCCAAGAGTAGTGAGGGGAGGAAGAGAAAGATGGGGAACCTTTTCACCAGTAGTGATCCAGAGAAAGATTCATAGGGAGTGACCCTTGGGAATGTTGTGAATAGACCCTAAACCTTGTAAAGGCAGTGATCCTTGGCATAGAAGATCTGGCCCAAACCTTATAATCATTATTGGCAGTGAGCCTTAGTGAATTTGTTACATCGGCACATCGTCGGTGTATGCTCCTTGGACATATCTCAGTGAAGGTGAACTGAGTAAAAATTGTTGTTTCTAATGCATGATTTAAATTATGTTCATACTTTGTAACAGGAATGAGAGAGAAGAGAATTTTGTTTAGCGATGAAATAATATCTGAAGTAGAATAAATTTTAATTTGTCATACCCTGATTCAACCCCCCTCTTAGGGTATTTGACCTAGTGGACCTAATAATTGGTATCAGAGGTAAAGGTTAAAAGTCAGTGAATCTCTCTTAGTAGAAGAAATTGGGGTGGTCAATCACAAAGGGGTTCCAATATTTGATGGAAATAATTTTCAACTTTGGAAGAATCGGATGTAGCACTACTTCCAATTATTAGGAATGGATATCTTCATAGTAGTTATCCTTGGAATCTCCACCGATATCAATAGTGGTGCTCTATCAGATGATTAAATAATGTAATTGGATGCTAATTCTAAAGGGATTAATAATTTTGGGGGATCCCTATCAAAAGAAATTTATATGAAGGTTATTTCATACAAAACATCATATGTTATGTGGGAAAAATATTGAATATTTATGAGGGTGAATCAAAAGTGATAGAAGAAAATATGTAGGTTATATGGAACAAATATGAGGATCTTATAATGCACCTTAATGAGTCGGTTGATACATTCTTTTATTGGGTGAATGTTTTCGTGGAATACATGCATGGTCTTGGGGAAATTATTGAAGATATAAATATTTTTCAAGCACATCTTGAGAATACTTCCACCTCGGTTTAATCTGAAGGTTCCTATATTGGAAGAAAAAGATATGAAGGAGTTGACAGTTGATAACTTGCATATTACTCTCATTGCATATGAAATGAGAAATGATGACAATGATGCAGTGGAAAAGGGGATTTCCAAAGAAGTGGCATTCAAGGCCATAAAGAATCTCTCTGTTGAAGATAGTCCTGAGGAGGATAATTTGGATGATGTCATGTCATTTATCTCCTTAAATCTGTAAAGGGTAAAAGTAAATTTCAAAGGTAAACTTCCATTTTCATGATTTATATGTGGAAGGATTGGGCATTTTTCAGTAAAGTTTCTTAAGAAGTTTGATGTTGCTAATGAATACAATGATGAAATTTCCCAAAATAAGTATTCATAAAATGTGAAAGGAATGAGAAGTGCTAAGAGAATTTTCTTTAAAAAGAAGAATCTACATTCAAGATAAGATGAAAGTTCAAATAATCTGAGGTAGAAGAGTTGGAGGACTGCAAGGATCATAAAGTAGATTCTTTGGAGGAAGTTTAGAAATTCTTTAATAAGAGAAGAAAGTGACAATGAAGAGAGAGAAATTGAAGGAATATTTGATCTTCAGGATGAATTAGAATCTTCCCATGAAGAGATAGATATTTTGAGATCCAAAACAAAGAAATCTAACAAAGATGTTCATGATGAAAAACTCTATATGTAGAAGTAGGAAGAAGAGAATTCTGATTTGAATGTAGAAATTGAAAAGTTGTGGTCTTCAATGATATATAGCTTATAAAATTTGGTTGAGTACAAAATCAAAATTGAATATCAAAGAAGAGAGATCGATAGTTTGACTAAAACCAGAAAAGGTCAAATCAAACATATAAAAGAACTTTAAGAGGAAGACGTCATCTAGAGACAAAGTGTTAAGGATAAAGAAAAATTGTTGACTCGTATAATAGCATTAGGAAAACAGATAACAGAGGCAATAGAAAAGATGAAAGTGGAACATAGGTATCTAGCAAAATAAAAGCAATAGTAAAATCCAAATGATAAGCCTAGTACAGGGCTTGATCAAAAATAGAAAGCAGAAATGGTTCAAGTTAACCCCACAAGCACCCACATCGATATTGAATATTGATTTGGGTACGAAGTAGAATCATAAGATTCAAAGAACCCAAGGGATAACTAGTGGTGCAGTATTGCCAGGAAGGAATGTAACCCATATAAGATGATATTATTGTGGAAAGATGGGACATGCACAAAATGTTTGTTCTATAGAAAAGTGATACCAAAGGGAACAAGACTAACAAAGGAAGTCATATAGAGCTCAATTTTCTTGGTCATCATTTGATGGTCACTGTTTTAGGTTTGAAGGATTCAAAACCATGGAAAGATATTTCTCATCAACAATATAGAGGAATATGCCAAAGTAGAATGAGGTTGGTTATAAAAATCATACAAATGTATCATCAAATGAGCTAAAAATGAAAAATAGATTTGTATCTCTACAAGATGAAGTCATTCTAATGTATTCTGAAGAATTTCAAGGGTCTCAATTCATACCATGTATGAAATCAGAAACATGGATAAAAAAGAAAATATTTGAGCAGGCAGTGGTTGTAGAAATTGCATTCCAGGTATTAGATCACACTAGGATATGGATCATTGACAGTTGATTCATCTCCCATATGAGAGTAAATAAGGATCTGGTGATGTTAATAAAGTATGATAAAGAAGGTACTTTATGATTTATCAATGATGAAGGGTTAAAAATTATTTCCTCTAGGAAATAAAAGTTTGTGGGAAAATACATGAGACATCCAGATGTCTTGGTTTTTGAAGGTCTTAGTCACAACTTATTAAGAATAAGTAAATTGTGTGACTCAAGAAATTCCATAAGCTTTTCCAAGAAATTATGTGTCATCAAGGAAAAAGATAGTACTGTTCAATTGTAGGGAAAGTGTATAAAAGGGAATCTATAACTTGTGAGTGGAGAAGAAGGTATGTGATTTTTTTCCAAGGAAGAAGAAAAAAATTTGTGGCATAAAAATCTTGGACACATAAGCCAAACGTCCTTGGAAGATCTAGTGAAATATTATGTTTATCGAAATATCCATAGGTTATCATGTGATCGTATCCATACACGTGATACCTTCGAACAAGGAAAGATCATTTGAAATACCTATAAGTCAAAAGAGAAAAAATCAATAAGATTGCTTGAGTTGGTTAATATTATTGTATGTGGTAAAATTTCGTAAAGGGGTATTGATGGGAGGAGATATTATGTTATTTTCATTGATGATTATAGAAGAATGAGATGGGTTTCAATCATTACCCACAAATCTGAAGTTTTCATCTGTATTACAAGATATTGACAGGAGTGTGAAAATATTCTTGGTCAGAAAATACAAATTATTCGAATAGATAATGTAATGGAGTTCAAAAACATTCAAGTGGAGGATTATATTGAGAAATATACAATAAGGCATCGAGTTTTAGTGTTAAGAACTCCACAGCAGAATGGAGTAGTTGAGAGCGAAAATCAGATTGTAAACAACATGACCAGAACAATTCTCATTAAGAAAGACCTTTCGGAGAAATTTTGGAAAGAAGTAGTGATGACAATAATTTAAAATTAAAATAGAACTTTATTTTTTCCAAAAGAGGAGAAGACTCTATACGGGTTATGGTATGGAAAGAAGTCGTTATTGAAGTACATTTGAGTCTTCGAAAGTAAATTTTTCATTCTCAATAAGGAGAAACACAATAAGTTTGAATCCTGTGGGGATGAAGGGATATTTCTTGGCTACTAAAAGAAAATAAAATCATATAAGTTCTTCAATAAACATCTTGGAAGTATTTTTGAAAGTCATGATGTAACCATAGTGTAGAATGAGTAGAATATTCAGAAAATACATGATCAGTCTGAGGAGGATAGTGATGAAGAGATAAGCAGATCAGTAGACACTGAAGTTCAGGATGTTGATTCAGAAGAAGACTCATATGATGAGAAGAATGAGAATGATTCAGTATCTACACAAAGAAATAAGATAAGAGTTGAAATTGATGGACAGAACATAATTGGTGATCAGACAGCACCAGTGGAGACAATAAGAATGAAGAATCTATAGAAAGAATCATACTTATCATAGTTAAAGGCTAAATTTTTTAGTGAAGCAGATGGAGATGAGAATTGGGTTCAGGCAATGAATGAAGAGCTTGATCAATTTGAAAAGAATTAGATGTGAGTGATTGTTTCTAGGCTAAGAGAAAATAATTTTATCGGGACTAAATGGGTCTTTCTCAACAAAATGAATGAATATTTTGTTGTGATTTAAACCAAAGTAGGACAAGTGTGAAAATGGTACTCCCATATAGAAGGTATTGATGTTGATGAAATATATTTCTCATGTTGCAAGGCTAGAGACAATTAGATTATTCTTTGCCATAGTAGTGAAAAGGAAGATTAAGGTATTCCATATGGATGTGAAATCATCATTTCTAAATGGGGTTCTTAAAGAATAAATCTAAATTGAGTATCCATATGGTTTTCTCATTCAAGAAGATGATAAAAGATTTTTTCGGTTGAAGAAGGTATTGTATGGGTTGAAATAAGCAGCAAGAGCATGGTATTCGAGGCTTGATCAGTTTTTGAATAAGCTCAGTTTCCAGTGTGGTGGATTTGATTACAATCTCTATTTAAATAACAACATTAATTAAAGTATGATGGTTCCAGTTTATGTTGATGACATAATATTTAATAGATCAGATAAATCACAATGCATACAGTTTTCTGAATTCATGAAAAGTGAGTTTGAAATGTCAAGGATTGGTGAGATAACATTTTTTATTGGTTTACAGGTGACACAAGGAAGGGAACTTTTATTTCTCAATCTAAATATTCCAAGGAGGTTCTGAGAAGATTTTTAATGGAAAATTCCAAGGAGATGATGACTCTGGTTTCTACCTGAATGAAATTATCAAAGGATGATGATGGAAAGGTAGTTAATATCTCAGAATACTAGAAATTATTGGAAGTTTACTATATCTATCAGTGATAAGATCTAATATTTTTTTCTACATTCCAATCAATGTGATATAAAAGTAATATCAAATAAATCCACATGCTTGCAGTGAAAATAATACTTTTTTATATCAAAGGAACTATGGATTTTGGTTTAATGTATAACGAAAAAACTCAGCCTGAGTTATTAGGATATATATATGCATATTGGGAAGGTTCAACAGATGAAAAAAAAATCAATGTCATGAGGTGATTTATATCTTGGTGGATTCTGTATTTATTTTCTATGTAAGAAATAAGATTGCATTTCATTAAACATTGTAGAAGCTGAGTATATTTTGGCCACTCAAGTGTGAACACAATTATTGTGTATGAATAAACAGCTTGAGGATATGGGAGTTGATGTGAAATCTCTGATGGGAATTTATTGTGATATTTCATGTTCTATAAGTCTTAGCAAAAAACCAGTCCATTACTCAAGGAAAAATCACATTGAAATAAAATATCATTTAATTAAGAAGAATGTGGAACAAGGGCTTGTGAAGTTGGATTATGTGCCAACATAACAACAAGTTGGAGATATTCTAACAAAGGCCTTACCCTACGAATATTTTCAAAGGCATCGACTCATTGTAAGAGTCCAGTCGACTCCCCGCACATAAAAAATTATGGATGTGGGACCCCCTCTCCTTGAGGTTTGATGTGTCTTTCCCTAATGTATCAGTATGTTTTCTTTACCATATTGTAAAAAACCTTGAAGTGACCTTTAGGTTTGTCGAAAAAGGGGGAGAAAGTATGACTATTCCAAGGGGAGAAAAGACATGTGGAGGAGTTATTAAATAGAGCAGTGAGATAGGGGGAGTTGAAGCTAATCTGAAGCTAAATCTATTAGGAAGAGGTGTAATATAGGGGGGGTATTAAATCTAATGATGCTAGAAGTGATTGATCAAAGATTACATATCATGATAGTTGAGGTTTGTGATGAAATCAGTTGATTGGTTTCAAGAGTTGGTGTTATGAATTAAGTGATTCATTGAAGAAATTATCATTACACTCTTGTTTATCATGTCGATCATGGGTCATGTGGGCTTGGAGTATGTGTTGATAAAATCTATGATCGCTATCTTAATCGCATGAAGTGAATGCTGATTGAAGAAGGATGGATCCTTAATGAGGTATCAAAATGAGAAGAATTGTTATGATAAGAGTTGTCAACAAACCCAAAGGGGGATATTATTGGAAAAAAAAATTCTCAATGTGTCCTCTTGGTATGTTTTGGGTGTAATTGTGTTTGTTAGAAATTCCAGATGACCATGAATGAGTATGGTTGGTGTTTTACAAAGATAGGTTTTTAAGGTGGTGTAATTTTCTAGTGTTTTCCAAATTTTTAGGCCCCAAAATCAAGAATTTTTTTTTGGAAAAGTAAGGTATTCTTCATAGGAATGAATGGTGAGATGAATGGAAAAGGAAACCAGAAAAATAAGAGAATAGTGTATCTCAGAACATAGACCATGTACCATGTCCGGGAATGGTTCACGACCGCATACTAGGCAGCAGGAATGGTATGTGGGAGCAGTTTGAAAAACCGAAAATGGTTCGTGGAAAAAATTTGTAGTGAAGGTTGTGTGGTATATAGAATGTATGACGGTTCACAGGATGGAATAATAGAATGGTTTCTCATAGGATAAAAGGTATTATGCGGACCATGGTAGAAAAATGGTTCACGTAATGGGTGTGATTCATGGTGAGAGAAGTGGTATGTAGAGAAGGCTGTACCAAATCAAAGATTTGGTAAATATTGGATTAGTGGATTTTGCGGATATATTTTCCTATATAAGGAGTGATAATACCACTGATTAGATGTCAAATAATATATCATTATATAACATCTCTTTGCTTCATAAATTCAGTGATGTTTGAAAGTGGTTTACGAGGAGGATTCTACGAAGGATAATTGGTTCTCTTGGAAGAAATTTTGCCGAAGGATTTTGTGGGAAACTGTATCCTACAAAGGATGTGGTACGCGTAGGAATAAGATTGCGATACCTAGAGGAAGAAGGTGAAGCACACAGAGGAGTCTTAGAAGGAGAATTGTTTTGTATAAGTGGTTTGCAGTGGATGTTTGTGGAGTTGGTATGCGAAGGCGATATGCTACAGTGAAGTCAGATGCGGTCCATGGAGGAGAAGCGGTAGGTGGAATTTGAGGCTATTGGGAGAGAAGGTGGTTCGCATACCATACCCAATACATTGTACTTGGACGAATCAAGTTGGTTCATGGTTTTCTCAAGAAATCTTAAAAAATCTTGAAATCAGTTTTTAAAAGTCATTTCCATTACCTAATAGTACACAGAAAGTTGGATTTCATCTGTCAGTGGAAAAGGGAATTCAATAGAGCATCTACCTAAAGTTGAGGATGCATGAATTTGTGAAAATAAAGGTACCTACATGTCCATAAACTATGTTTGACCTATAATTACATAAACTGCAAGTGGATTCCTTTCCAAGAGTAGTGAACGAAGGAAGAGAAAGGTGGTGACCATTTCCACCAACAGTGAGCCATAGAAAGAGGCATAGGGAGTGACCCTTGGGAATACAGTGAGAAGGCCCTAAACCTTGTAAAGGTAGTGAGACTAGGCATATAATATTAGGCCCAAACCTTATAATCATTATTAGAAGTGAGCCGTAGTGAATTTGGTACATCGGAACATCGTCTTTGTATGCTCCTTGGATGTATCCCAGTGAAGGTAAACGGGGTAAAAAATGTTGTGTCTGATGCATGATTTAAATTATGTTCATACTTTTCAATGGGAATAAAAGAGAAGATAGTTTTTTTTAATGATGAAACAAGTTCCAAAGGGGAAGAAATTTTAATCTATCATACCATGATTCACCCCCCCCCCCTCAGGGTATTCGACCTAGTGTACCTAACACCTTGGGTCATAAATTTGATGAGGATTGATATGTTCTAGGTTTTTGGGGTTCCCTTGTGTGATTTTGGCCTTGAGATCATTTATTATTTTTATTTTTATTACGTAGTGATCATCGAAGCATCAATTGAGGTGGGGGATTCAAGAATTATATTATATATTTTTATAATATAGAACTAGAATGCCTTTTTTATTTATGTGGATGATATGGATTGGATTTATAATGATGATGAACCAGACTTAATTAAATCAATGGTAAAAGTGTGTTCCACATGTTTTTACTTTTTTTTATGATATTTCTATTGTTATTGATTCTTGTTCGCTTATTTTACTATAAATCATTCTTATTGTAGATATTTTTTGTTTTTACTATGATTTATGGAACTGTGATTTTATTAAATGATGGAAACACTCTTAATAAAAGTTTAATAACTTAAATATGGTAAAGAAATAGTTTTTGTGAAATTAATTGTAACGCCCCGATCCCAGCTACCCAGAGTCGGTGCATTACTTCGTAACATTGGCATGATCACAAAAGATCAAGTCTCGAAAGACCGATTAGTTTAGTAGCCTTGGAAACACTAGATACATTCATAAACATTACATTACATCATAAAGTGAAAAACTAATAACAAAGTCTTCATAGTCCACACTCATATCCCCTTCTGACTATCCCTGCAGGTCATTCATAAAATACTTCTTCACATCCTGGAAAATATTAAAACATTGAAAGGGGTGAGCTCAGATGCTCAGTAAGGATAACAATATTGCGGAAGCTTTCATAAATAAACATTAACATTTAAGGCAATGTACAACTAAAACAAAAGCCTTTTAAACTTGAACTTCAACATAACATGGCAAAAGTAAAATGATATAATGCCATTCACTTCTTCACATGGATATTCTACTGGTCGAATAATCACATGAAATATTAATAACCACTTTCATAATGAGGGAATGTATAATGCCGGACATTCTGAAACATTTTGTCAAGGCCTCGACCAAGACGTCTAAAATGATTAAGGCCTCGGCCAAAACCATAAATAAAATTGGGAAAGGGCCTCGGCCAATTCCACGTCTAGTTGTCTCATGAGACCTACCGATGCATCGAGGATCTGTAGCGGGCTCCACCCGTCACTTATTAAGTCCAATACATTCCTCATATGAATAGGTTTAAACATATCATAAACCATAACATAATCATATCACATAAAACATGCATAAAGGAAACATAACATTTCCACATTTCAATCACAAGATATCAATACAACACATTGATATAATAAAAACGTTTTCAAAACCATTTTCAATACCAAAATAAAAGAAAGTTAAAACTTTGTATTTATTTTTCATTAAAAAAATGATGGCTTGTTGAGGAAGCCGAAACTCAAATAATGGTCACAGCGGAAGAGAAGTCGTTGTCACCGCATAAGTACGGACAGAAAAACATTCCCTTTTTTCGTTTAGCAAAACACTTTGTATAAAAAGATTCCTTTTGAATAAACGTAAAAGTCAAAGGAGTTTATACACCGTATAAAAGAAAATTGTGTATAAAACCAAATATGCCTCAATGAAAGGAGATTGAGACGAAGTCCTTAAAAAGATCATTTTTAAAATAAAATAGATCTGTTATGTGTATTCACTATAGGTTCACATAAAGAAAGTAAAAATACAAAATTGTACATAATAATATCATGTCATAATTTGAAAGTAGGATATTAACCCAAAGAATGGAAGTCGGGTTAAGAAATTCCCTTACCTCGTGTCTGACTTGACTCAACCGTTCTTTAACCTCCTGAATAATAAACTAGAGTTAATATATACCTTATTAAGAACCATTTTCAATTTCATTATCCTTATTATATCACTTATTACAATGATATGAACATTATGTAATTATTTAAGTTAATAACGATCGTTTTGTCGATCTTTGGTACTTGAGTCAACAATAAGCTTCTTATAATTACAAGTTGTTTATGTGGTGAAATATCCATTATATCCAGAATTATATTCATGATTTAGATGTGATATATATCTTATATATCCAGTATATACATTCATTTATAATGTTACGTAACATTTAGAGGTAAGAAATGAAATGCACCGTTCATGGAGACGGTAAGCCGTACGTATGCATGAACGCTACTTTCATTTCAATTTCATATTTAATGGAACTAAATCATAATGATATAAATGTATAATATAATTCCAGTATAATATAGTGTATAATACCATTTACTCCATCCTTTATACATCTCACATATAGCATTAACGATTCAAATCACTTTGAGGGGGCGGTAGTCCGCACTTCCTAAAATGAAATTATCGCGTTTTACCCATAATGGAAATCATAAAGTATGCCATAAATGAGAAATACAGAAGCATAAGTAAAACATAAACATATTATATATCATATATAAAAATAGTTACATCTTAATGGCCACCTTTGAAGGTGTTATATGAGTGTTGAACAATCATCGTTTCGTGAGGCAGAAATTCTCCATCCACAGAAACCGTATGTTCTTTAACCATTAGATGTAGGTGTGTGTAAGTGTAGCTCGAATACTTATTATAACAACATCCTAGTATATTGAGGATACTGGTGTTGTTACAAAAGAAATTAATAAAAAGAGTTTAGGGGGTTGGAGAAGAAAAATAAAACAAAACAACATTAGAGAAGACATTACCTCAAAATCGGGTAACTCTTTTTGATTTGAGCCAAATGCTTTTTTGGGAAGAGTTCTTCCCAAAGTGAGGCTTCTAGGAGTAGTAGGGGGAAGTTGGGAGAGTATTTGGGCAGAGTTTGGCCGAGACAAATGGCTTTAAAGTGTAAATGAGGTGGGAGAGGTGGGGGCCTTTTATAAGTGGAGAGGAGGGGCACTTTTGGAAAGATTGAAATGTTACATTATTTCACAATGCTTTTCGGATTATAAAGGTCCCACACTTATATAATTCGAGGCTAAGGTGATAAGGTTTCGAAATCTCCTCATCCAATAGGCTTTGGACAAGTTTAAGCCTTGGATTTTGCATTATCTTCTAATTTTATTTAAATCGTTAAATAATGAGGTCATCGCTGCATCATAATGATGTCATAAATAATTTAATTTATTTAATGTCTAAAAATTATAAAAAAAATACTATGATGTATTAAATCTTTTTAGCTTTCTAATGAATATTTATAGACAAAATTTGGACTTGTGTAACCCCACTTAAAAATTGTTTTAGTAAAATAACTTATGTTTGTGTCAATTTAATTTTAACATTAAATAAATATATATTAATGTAATTTTCCAACTAAAGTGGCTCCATGGGGTCCCCAAGTTGACCCATGGGTTGTCTTGGTCGGCCATGACTCATCCAATAGGATTAGGATAAGTGTCAAGCTCATATCATATTATTAAAACATTGTTTTTACCTTAAACTACACTAATTACCTCTAATCGCGATTATGAACTTAAAAGTTACTATTCACCAAAAAATTATTTTAATCTCATTGAACCGCATTTTACTTCTTAATGACAACCATGTATGTCGGATTTTTGAAAATCAAATCACAAAAGTGGTAATATTTCATTTAAACGAAAAATCAGTTATTTAACTACCACTTAGTGGTTTCACTATTCATCAAAAATTGAAGTTTTTCAGAACAAGGCCAAAATTTCACCCTAAGCTATAATTGATATTCCAAATTCAAAAATGATGTCTATTTTACAAAATTCCAAACATATAATTTGTATTAATTAATTTTATAATTAATTCCCGCTGTTACAACAAATAGCGTGTTTTTAAGAAACAATTTATATCAAAAGTTTGGCAATTGTTTATGTCCAATTTCAATGTTAAATTAATTCTAATGACCACCATTGGATAAAATGGTAAAAATATATTCTAATTATTATTTAAAACCACTAAATATTATAATTTATCACTATAAATTATTTTGATTAAAAAAGTTGTTTTTAAGTATTTTTCACTATTCATAAAAATTTAGAAGTTCTCAGAAAAATACCAAAAATTCAACATAGGCTAATTTCAATATTCCGAATCCAAAAATGAAGTCCATTTTGATAAATAAAATTTATAAAATTTCAAAAATTAGGTATTACTATTCACAACGGCTAGTTTAATTAGTTGTGGTGTGTGTTAGAGCTCGAGGTTGCGTACAACACACGCTATTGCATTATTGAAAGAGAGGCGTATCGTGGGAGCTCGGGGTGTTACATTCTCCCCTCCTTCAATAAATTGCGTCCTCACAATTTGATATTTTTCTTTGAAAATAAAAGGTTGAAAATAGAAAATACCTTTGAGGAAAACCCACATTGGAAATAAGGTTAATAAATATATAACATTAAAAGAAAGCAGGATAAGTACAAAGGTCACCCGATATAGCCCATTCTAGGATTCTATGAAAATATGGATATGGAAGAAAAACAAACCATCAAGGTCTGATGGAGAGTTATAGAAAACAGGATTAGGAGAAAGTTTAACCACAAGAAAATCACAAACTTGTGATTGGTTAAACGGTCATTGAATCCCCAGTTGGAAAAGTTAACCGACAACATTTTTGTTTTAAGTTACCTTTTATAATGTTGAGGAATTTATTTAGGAGATTTACTAAGAACTTAAGGGAATATACATACTTGTTATGTATACTTTCATTCGTTAATAAATTTTTACCACAAACCCAAATTTTACTCCAAATGGTAACGGAACTCAAAAATATTCTATTTATCCTAATTGTATAAGGTTCCAAATGTTAACACATACCATTTAGATTAGTAAAACTATTTTGTAAAAACCAGGGACTTCCTGTAGGCTAGTGGTAGGAAATAAAGGCTTGTCGCACTATGGTTCTGGGTTCGATTCCTGCAGCTTTGTCCGACGCGATGGGTTATTCCCCACCCTGCAGGTTGTCCTTTTCCTAAAAATATAGTACTATACTATTCCAAAAATAATCTTCATAAATGTTTTAACCTTAAACAATACTATCCAAAGTTCAACTTAATCAACTCCAACCTTTATAGTTATCCAAAATACCTTCATCCAGACTTTCTCTAAAAGGTCTCTAAATTCCAAAATCAATTGTAACATCAGATTCCCCAAACAAAGAAAAGTTTCTCTTATTGTCACATACTAAAAATATGATTACCTTAATCATATTAAAACCTTACTGAAATCAAAAAGTACTGCAGTACAATCCATATATATATATCACATTATTCTTATAACCAGAATATAATCCTTGAGTCCAAAAGCACCAATACATTAATTATTCTGCTTCAACTGTAGTCACAGCATAAGATTGGCCTTGATCCCTTGGCCTTTTCTGAGGTAAGTTTCCCTGACGCTTAGGACATTCATTTGCATAATGCCCTGTTTCCCTACAATTGTAGCATTCAACTTTGACAGCCTCTTTCTTTCCCTTGCAATCATGAGCCTGGTGACCCTTTTCTCCACATTTATAACAAACTCCCATTCCTTTTAGGCAAGTACCAGGGTGATTCTTCCCACAATTATCACATAATGGAAAATCCTTCTTTCCCTTTTTCCCTTTATCTGTCTCTTGTTCCCCCGTTCCCTTCTTCTCTTGCTTTACTTTGTTGTCATAAGACTTAGAGAATTCCTTTTCTGTCTTGATAGCACACGAGACAATATCTTCATATGATGAGAAGGATTGTGATACTAAAGCTCGACGGAGAAATGGTTTTAACCCATCAAAGAAACGATCAATCTTACTCCTTGGGTTACGTATATAATCGGCAGCATGCCTCGCTAACCTTGTAAAGTTAGCCTCATACTTTGTGACATTCTCATCCTCCTTCTGCCTCAAACTCAGAAATTGCCTTTCCATATCTGCTCGATGGTCACGAGGAAAGTATTTTTCTAAGAAAAGCTCTTTGAACTCCCTCCATTCCATATTCGATATGTCATCATATTCCTTTGTGTTTTGAATCAGCGACCACCACTGATCGGCATCTCCCGTGAGGCGGTAAACTGCCATGACAACCTTCTCCCTTTCGCTACTCCCCAAGGCATGGAATATTTTCTCTAAGGAATTTATCCATTGCTCAGCTACTATAGGATTTGTACTCCCATTGAAGGTTGGTGGTTTTTGCCTCATGAAACAGTCTAGCATTGATCCTCCACGTTGTGGATCAGGGTTCTCCATACGAGTAAGGTTATTATTCATAACCTGAGTGAGTTGTCCCAGTACGGTGAGAAGTTGATCGGCACCAGTTGTATCACTAGCTCCACAATAATTATCTTGAGCAGGAGGGAAATCCCTACACGGAGTTCGTGCATTGATACGGTTTCCATTCCTTCCACTAGGCGCCATTTCTAAACAATGGCATAAACTATATTAGTTTATAAATCAAAATACATAATTCCATACTTGTAAGATACTTAACATAAATTGAACTATTTATGGATATAATCCATAAAAATGTTTTCTTTGAGGAAGTATATACTCATAACCCTTCATAGTGGTTTATAAAGAAAATAAGAATTATCCAAAGCATATCCCCCGGGAGTGTCGTAACCAAGAGTGTAGCAAGGCCCGTTGTCGTGCACCAGTTCCCATTCGAGTCTAGCTCAAAGCAGTGTTTTCAGGTTTTACCCCTAGGTACATCTGTGACAGAGCCGCCTCTACCTGCTCGTATCCAGACAGGGATGTATTGCTCGGAAAACTCACAAAATCTCTACAATAACAAAATTCTAGGAAGTTCTTCTATACTAATCCTCAAAGTCTATCTTTGGGCTATGTGCTCTAATCAGAGTTTATCTAAATCTAGCTTCCAAGGTTAGTACTAAACTGCCTCTGATACCAACTGTAACGCCCCGACCCCAGCTACCCAGAGTCGGTGCATTACTTCGTAACATTGGCATGATCACAAAAGATCAAGTCTCGAAAGACCGATTAGTTTAGTAGCCTTGGAAACACTAGATAAATTCATAAACGTTACATTACATCATAAAGTGAAAAACAAATAACAAAGTCTTCATAGTCCACACTCATATCCCCTCTGACTATCCCTGCAGGTCATTCATAAAATACTTCTTCACATCCTAGAAAATATTAAAACATTGAAAGGGGTGAGCTCAGATGCTCAGTAAGGATAACAATATTGCGGAAGCTTTCATAAATAAACATTAACATTTAAGGCAATGTAAAACTAAAACAAAAGCCTTTTAAACTTGAACTTCAACATAACATGGCAAAAGTAAAATGAGATAATGCCATTCACTTCTTCACATGGATATTCTACTGGTCGAATAATCACATGAAATATCAATAACCACTTTCATAATGAGGGAATGTATAATGCCGGACATTCTGAAACATTTTGTCAAGGCCTCGGCCAAGACGTCTAAAATGATTAAGGCCTCGGCCAAAACCATAAATAAAATTGGGAAAGGTCCTCGGCCAATTCCACGTCTAGTTGTCTCATGAGACCTACCGATGCATCGAGGAGCTATAGCGGGCTCCACCTGTCACTTATTAAGTCCAATACATTCCTCATATGAATAGGTTTAAACATATCATAAACCATAACATAATCGTATCACATAAAACATGCATAAAGGAAACATAACATTTCCACATTTCAATCACAAGATATCAATACAACACATTGATATAATAAAAACGTTTTCAAAACCATTTTCAATACCAAAATAAAAGAAAGTTAAAACTTTGTATTTATTTTTCATTAAAAAAATGATGGCTTGTTGAGGAAGCCGAAACTCAAATAATGGTCACGGTGGCAGAGAAGTCCTTGTCGCCACATAAGTACGGACAGAAAAACATTCCCTTTTGTCGTTTAGCAAAACACTTCGTATAAAAAGATTCCTTTTGAATAAACGTAAAAGTCAAAGGAGTTTATACACCATATAAAAGAAAATTGTGTATAAAACCAAATATGCCTCAATGAAAGGAGATTGAGACGAAGTCCTTAAAAAGATCATTTTTAAAATAAAATAGATCTGTTATGTGTATTCACTATAGGTTCACATAAATAAAGTAAAAATACAAAATTGTACATAATAATATCATGTCATAATTTGAAAGTAGGATATTAACCCAAAGAATGGAAGTCGGGTTAAGAAATTCCCTTACCTCGTGTCTGACTTGACTCAACCGTTATTTAACCTCCTGAATAATAAACTAGAGTTAATATATACCTTATTAAGAACCATTTTCAATTTCATTATCCTTATTATATCACTTATTACAATGATATGAACATTATGTAATTATTTAAGTTAATAACGATCGTTTTGTCGATCTTTGGTACTTGAGTCAACAATAAGCTTCTTATAATTACAAGTAGTTTATGTGGTGAAATATCCATTATATCCAGAATTATATTCATGATTTAGATGTCATATATATCTTATATATCCATTATATACATTCATTTATAATATTACGTAACATTTAGAGGTAAGAAATGAAATGCACCGTTCATGGAGACGGTAAGCCGTACGTACGCATGAACGCTACTTTCATTTCAATTTCATATTTAATGGAACTAAATCATAATGATATAAATGTATAATATAATTCCAGTATAATATAGTTTATAATACCATTTACTTCATCCTTTATACATCCCACATATGGCATTAACGATTCAAATCACTTTGAGGGGGCGGTAGTCCGCACTTCCTAAAATGAAATTATCGCGTTTTACCCATAATGGAAATCCTAAAGTATGCCATAAATGAGAAATACAGAAGCATAAGTAAAACATAAACATATTATATATCATATATAAAAATAGTGACATCTTAATGGCCACCTTTGAAGGTGTTATATGAGTGTTGAACAATCATCGTTTCGTGAGGCAGAAATTCTCCATCCACAGAAACCGTATGTTCTTTAACCATTAGATGTAGGTGTGTGTAAGTGTAGCTCGAATACTTCTTATAACAACATCCTAGTATATTGAGGATACTGGTGTTGTTACAAAAGAAATTAATAAAAAGAGTTTAGGGGGTTGGAGAAGAAAAATAAAACAAAACAACATTAGAGAAGACATTACCTCAAAATCGGGTAACTCTTTTTGATTTGAGCCAAATGCTTTCTTGGGAAGAGTTCTGCCCAAATTGAGGCTTCTAGGAGTAGTAGGGGGAAGTTGGGAGAGTATTTGGGCAGAGGTTGTCCGAGCCAAATGGCTTGAAAGTGTAAATGAGGTGGGAGAGGTGGGGGCCTTTTATATGTGGAGAGGAGGGGCACTTTTGGAAAGATTGAAATGTTACATTATTTCACAATGCTTTTCGGATTCTAAAGGTCCCAAACTTATATAATTCGAGGATAAGGTGATAAGGTTTCGAAATCTCCTCATCCAATAGGCTTTGGACAAGTGTAAGCCTTGGATTTTGCATTATCTTCTAATTTTATTTAAATCGTTAAATAATGAGGTCATCGCTGCATCATAATGATGTCATAAATAATTTAATTTATTTAATGTCTAAAAATTATAAAAAAAATACTATGATGTAGTAAATCTTTTTATCTTTCTAATGAATATTTATAGACAAAATATGGACTTTTTTAACCCCACTTAAAAATTGTTTTAGTAAAATAACTTATGTTTGTGTCAATTTAATTTTAACATTAAATAAATATATATTAATGTCATTTTCCAACTAAAGTGGCTCCATGGGGTCCCCAAGTTGACCCATGGGTTGTCTTGGTCGGCCATGACTCATCCAATAGGAGTAGGACAAGTGTCAAGCTCATATCATATTATTAAAACATTGTTTTTACCTTAAACTACACTAATTACCTCTAATCGCGATTATGAACTTAAAAGTTACTATTCACCAAAAAATTATTTTAATCTCATTGAACCGCATTTTACTTCTTAATGACAACCATGTATGTCGGATTTTTGAAAATCAAATCACAGAAGTGGTAATATTTCATTTAAACGAAAAATCAGTTATTTAACTACCACTTAGTGGTTTCACTATTCATCAAAAATTGAAGTTTTTCAGAACAAGGCCAAAATTTCACCCTAAGCTATAATTGATATTCCGAATTCAAAAATGATGTCTATTTTACAAAATTACAAAAATATAAATTGTATTAATTAATTTTATAATTAATTCCCGCTGTTACAACAAATAGCGTGTTTTTAAGAAACAATTTATATCAAAAGTTTGGCAATTGTTTATCTCCAATTTCAATGTTAAATTAATCCTAATGACCACCATTGGATAAAATGGTAAAAATATATTCTAATTATAATTTAAAACCACTAAATATTATAATTTATCACTATAAATTATTTTGATTAAAAAAGTTGTTTTTAAGTATTTTTCACTATTCATAAAAATTTAGAAGTTCTCAGAAAAATACCAAAAATTCAACATAGGCTAATTTCAATATTCCGAATCCAAAAATGAAGTCCATTTTGGTAAATAAAATTTATAAAATTTCAAAAAGTAGGTATTACTATTCACAACGGCTAGTTTAATTAGTTGTGGTGTGTGTTAGAGCTCGAGGTTGCGTACAACACACGCTATTGCATTATTGAAAAAGAGGCGTATCGTGGGAGCTCGGGGTGTTACATTAATGATTAATATGTTTAACTATTTTGAAATCCTTCTTGAAAATTGGAATTATGGTAGTTCTTGATATGGGAATTGTTGATGTGTTCTACTAAAAAGGTTGATATTGTGGGTCTATTATTGGGTAGAGGATGTGGTCAATTATGGTTTATTGGTGTAGATTTAGAAGTAGGTACTATGGAAGATTCAATGGGTGGAATGTTGTGATGTGGTTGAGAATGTGGGTTATACAGTGGGGTTATGAATTCCTTTCCATGATTGGAAAGAGGAGATGCAGTGATCTGTATAGAGAGATGATGTGCTTGTCAATGTGAAAAGGGTAGTGGAGTTGGTTATATTTAAATGAGATGACATTGTGATGGATATGTTGGTTTTTTTCTTGATATTTGACATGGTTTTGTGCTCTATATTCCAATTGTATTGGAATATATGGATGGTAATGGTGAATATGGTAATTGAATATGGGTTGGGATTGAATAAGTAAGGTGTTATTAATGAAAAATAAATTCTTTAAATGAATGGTAAATGGTTGGAATTTATGAAAGGATGGATTTAATGGATTTTCATTAAATATAGAATTTCATTTCTAAATGAATGTTACTCAATCAGTAAAACAAAAAATATGGAAATGGTTAAATGGAAAGATTAAATGGTCAATGGTGTGGCTGTTTTTCTTGGGAAGTGGGTCCTGTTTGGTGGGTTAGTAAATTCAAGCAGGGGTTAGTGTGTGGTTGTAGTTTCTAGTGGAAGTTGGTTGATTGTGATGTTTATTTTAGGTTGTGATACTACTATTTGTTATTTGACCTACTAGTTTAGTTTGTCTGTACATATATTATATGTTTTATTTTCTTATGATTTTATATACACCCTACCCAAGTCAAATATTCTTATCGATGTCCACATTATTGGTTCATGTGTTTTCCCTAAACATCTAGGTTGGTGAGGGAAAAAATGGATAACTACTCTTTCTTACTTGATCTCCCTTCCTAGTATAGTATAGCTTGTGATGGGTAGGTATGATCATACTAGAATAGTATATAGTATTCCAACAAAACCTATGGGGTATTGGTGTGATGATAGGTACATGGTGTACTATTATACCATGCATGGTATGGAAAGGGAGGTACATGTTGTACTGGAAGACCCAACAAGGTATTGATGAGTGGATGTTATATGGTGGGGGTCATGCATGGTAGGAGTATGGAATGAGGTTGATGTATTTTAAGATCATGATGCCCTATTATACTGAATATGTGATGGATTGATGATATGTGATATATGGTAGAGGATATGGGATGATAAGGATGACATGAAAATGGCATATGATGTGGTTGTGATATGGGATATGGTATTTTGTGGCATGTTTTTGGAAGGTATTGGGAGCAAAGGAAGTTTAACGTTTAGGTGCGAGAATGATAAGATGGTGGAGAAGTAATTTTGGAGTACCATTTCCATTATATGTTTTATATTATTTTATTATACTTGGATTCAATACTTTGTGAGTGAGTCTTAGTGAGGTGGAATAATATTTAACTGAATTGGTGTTGATTGGTTTTGTTGTTTGTTCATTGATGTGTTAGTACGATCCTTCCACATATTCACAAGAGGTGTTGAGTTTGATCCTATTAAGTATACATATTATGATCAGAACTATTTATATAAACAATTTTTTAAGTTTCTAAGGGGAGTTTGTTGACTGATCAGGATAGTACAAGCTTGGATCTTGGGATTGGCCCTCAAGTTGCTTCATGGTAATTTTATTTGGTTTTTTATTTATAGATTTGTATTTTTCTGGAATAACATGTATTATGAATTATTATTGGTTTGGTAATTTTATATTTTGATGTTTATTGGTGGGTTTTCTATTATGTTTCTGGGATTTATGAGGATAACGCCTCCCATTTGTGTGTTATGTAACTCTAGTGCTAGTCACCAACTCGGTACCTATTGGATAAGGGCCTCAGGGGTCACTATCATATTCACTAGGCCTAAGAGGGGTTCCCAGTGGGGGAGGGTTGTAATAAATTTGTATGAGATCTTTGATTGATAGTTATAATGGATTTTAGAGTTAGGAACTGGTAATGATTACATGGGTTGGTAAGGAACCAATAATAATTAACCTTTTTCTGTGATGTAAGTGAGTAAGTCCAACTAAGACACAGTATTTCAAGGCCCCCTATGATCCGATGTAAGGAACTTAAGCTCATTGAACATACCAAGAAAAGTGATACTGCTTGCATGGTAGATACCTAGCATAGGTACATGAATCATGATTGATTGCACTTGAGTTTTAAATAGGGTAATTTTGGGGAAATTAAAATGAATATAATTAAATGAATTTTATTAAATAAATTCCATGATTCTAGGATTAGAAGTTTGGTTCCTTATTTATAGAGATATTGACTTGTCAACATTCGTGAGTGGTTCAAGTTGGTGAGGTTTAGTAGGCTGATCCTATTGACTATAGGATGGTTTATCTATATGAGGAGGGAGAGGTATAGAGGAATAAGTTTTTTGAGTTCCAGCATTAGGTATTAGCTAAGTATGATGAGAGTTTCATTGATTTAGAGACAGAGCACTAGTTAGAAAATTTTGAGATTATATTCAGGTTGATTCATGTCAAGAAGCAGTATTAGGTTTCACTAGATATTATTCAGATATAGGGAGAAGCATGACAATTTTGGATCTTGTATCTTAGGGAGTGGAAGTAGGTAGATTTTTCTTGGGATGATTTCAAGAGGTAGTTTTGTGATGAGTTTTTATTATTGATGATAAGAGAGGTGAAGTGTCAGAAGATCCTCTCTATTCAAAAGGGAATCCTTAGTGTGAGGAATATCATGATCAGATTTAAGGACCTCATTCATTTCACCCTTATAATTTTTCCTAATGATAATTCTAGAGATTGGCATTTGGAGGAGGCATTATGATCCATTTTTTGATATGAAATAATCTCATGACATTGTATATATAAGGATTTTAATAATAAGGTTGATATCATTGATAGAATTAATTATTATCCAAGGTCATCTTGAGATGGGATCCATCATAGTTTATTGAGAAGAAGAAATGTTAGTGGAGGATCCTGGGTATTGAGACCATTGAGGTTTCTATTGATAAGGCGTCAACCTCAAGGGTTCCCTTCTCCTTTATCTAGTTCCAATAGTTTCTATTTAGCTATCAAGAGATATGGTTTGGTTTTATTTTCTTTTTGGAGATATGGTTATCAATGATTTTAGTGTTTGTCCATCCTTGGGTATCATCATGATGCGGGTGGTCAGTTTCATTTCTAACCTCAGCAAAAATCACCTCAGAGGTTGTACTAACAGAAGAGACAATAGGATCATATTCCACCAAGAGGATATATAGCTATAAGAGTATTACCCCATGATTTCCCTCTACCTCAGTTAAATAGGGTTGATCATGACCATGGAGGTGGTCTTTAGAAATGAGGCAGCAGAGCTATTGTGGGTAGTTTCATGCTATAGATGAACCAATGCAAAAAGGTATTGATGTCATCTGAGATATCATTTTTCTATCTAATATCAAAATTTATTATTTATTGGATTATATATCTTTTAACTCTTTTATTGAACCCACCTTGGTTCATTCCTTAGGACTCAAGGTGGATAGGATTCCAATGACCTTGGTGTTGACAACGCCAGTTAGGGGTCAGACAAGTCTACTTGATGTGTTTTCGGGTTGTGAGATAATGATAGGGTAGAATTAATCATCTAGTTACTTCTTTAGGCTTCATATATAGCCATACTATTTCATTATTAGAATCAACTAGTTTTGTTTTATACACATATCTACTAATTATGGTTGTATTTTAAGAAGTGGA